>OY776681.1:2400000-3600000 GCA_963675555.1 Leptura quadrifasciata | reverse complement strand
CTCTTGCAGAAGTTGACCTTATTTGACATTCCAAACTATAACTTTTCTGAAGTCCGATTATATACGACATAAAAAAGCTTTATATCATCTGCGTGACATAGTAACATACAACTAAGCTTTTGGTTAATATCAGAAATGAATATAAAGAAAAATAGTGGTACCGAAACAGATGCTTGTGGGATGCTAAACCCCAATTTAACTGTACTGAAATGAAAGTATACATTGACCCAATATGTTACTTGGAAAAACATGTAATGTGTTTTTATATCTTAATAATTATTCTGCATATAAACACAGCGACACATTAAAATTAACGTAAATTGGGAAAAATTAAAATTAAGTGGTTAAGTAAAACAAACTAAAGCAAATGCTTAAACCACGAGTTTAATATTGTCTGTGCAAAAAAGGGCAAAACTTTATGTGAAAGCCTTTTTACATTCATATTACACGGTACTATGCTACTAATAATCTGGCTCTGACGTATAAAAGTGTCAATGTTATTAAAACAACAGAAACTTTAAGCACATAAAGTATTAATTTATAAAACAATATGAGTGCAATCCAAACATTGTGGCGCTATAGAAAAATATTATTATTGTCGCTGGCAGCTGCTGGTAATGTCATTTGGAGTTCTACCAGTATGAGGAACCCGCAAAACGCGGCTATAAACTTCATAAAATGCGAAATATTGTTATACCTTTCCTGGTAAACAGTTTTCAATTTGTTCGCCGGCATATGGAAAGCATATAACGCGGCATTGCGGCATCTACTTATAGTTTATTAGAATTTATACTATTATTAAAGTTTCTCTATAGAGATTGTTGCCAATGATGCGTCGAAAATTATATTTAATGGGGCTAGAATAACACAGGAAGACTGGAATGGCTGCCGGCGGTCGATATCGAGAGAGGCTACTTTGAATTCATTTGAACCGAGATGCAAAATGCATTTCGTATTTAAATATTTATATGTGTTTCATCATTCAGATGCCTAGAATCTATTTGTGGCTTCTAGAGACAGAAATATTCTTTTTCATCTTTCCCTCCATACGTAAATGAACGTATAAGTGAGGTGATAGTTCTAAGTGTTACAGGGCAGTATCTTGAAAGAGATAATACTACTTCTGTCCTATGCCATCCACTTTAGTAGAATAGCTAGATTGTGCTACCCTTGTTTACAGAAGGGAAGTATTGTAAGTTAACTACCACTAAGTCAGAGAAACGATAGTCAGACTTTCTACAGTCTAATAATTCAGAACTATTAGAAGTAATACCTATAATACATATTGGTGCTAATATACTATATACAGTATTTACTCAAATCAGTAAAATTCATTACAGTTAGAAAATACAAAGTGGTAAACGGGATAAAGAAAAATACACCATTATAATTTAAAAGTTAAAATCGTTTAAAAATTCATTTGAACTAAAAAACGCACTGCCTAATAAAAATATCTTAAAGGTTGCAGGTAACATATTGTAAAATGTGACAGCGTAATACCTAGTTCTAGTTCAAGTTTTCAAGGTTTTGAAGAGTTAAAATTAATATTTTCATCGTTTCCAGAGGCATAGGTACGCATTTGTGAGTGTGAGGCGCAGAGATTAATATTAGTTTTTATATGAAGGGGGGCATTGTAGTATATAAAAGCAAGACAGCGTTAGTACTATTAGGTTTTTAAAAACTTTACCGTAGAGTGCCCTCAGGTTAAGATAGCTTAAGAAATTCTGGAATGTATAAGTCCAAAATAGGTTGCAATTAAAGTTGTTTGTGATACCTCATTTGCCAGATTGCGTAACAAGAATATATTGCTGGAAACATTTTTGCAAACGAAGTTTGTGGGGTTTTCCCAAGTTAATTTATTATCCAAGTAAAATCCTAGGAACTTTAAACAATCACCTGTATCATTTTGCATGTTAGTATTGACTTGGCGAAATTAAAATATCATATTTTCATATCTAGAATCTAGATGTATTTAAAGTTAACTTATTCATCAAAAACCACTATTGAACTAACGACTGTGTGTCGTGAACATTTGGTAACAAATTATTTATGTGCTTACTCCTTGAGATAACAGTTGTATCATCAGCAAATAGCACAAAATCAGCACTAGCGGTGATACTCGTTTACATAAATAAGGAGAAGTGATGGTCCCAGTCCCAAACCTTGAAGGATTCCCTTCGTAATAACGCGTGGCTCCGATTTATTACTACCTATAGACACAAACTAAATACGGTTAGTGAAGTAGAATTTAATAAGCTCTATACTGCTGTTACTGAATTTGTAAAAAAACTATCTCTTCTATTAAGGTTTTATGTGACAGACAGTCAGAAGCTTTATTTAAATAAAAATATTGTCTGTAAATAAAGTCTACATCCTCAAACCAGTGTTTATAATTTCAATTAATTTATTTGTAGCATGCGTTATTGACATATTCTAAAGCCGAACTGGTGTTTACTAAAGAGAATATTGACTTGACAAAGTAATGTGAAGTTTCAGTATAACCTCAAATATTTTCCCAAAAATTGGTGTAATAGAAATAGGTCTATAATCAGAAGGATTCTCAGTGGCATCTTTTTTATGAATAGATACAATACGGGCTAATTTGAGTACATAGGGAATAACATTATTTAATATGCACCAATTTACCAGGTTTATTAGAGGAATTAATATAACATACTTGATAGAATTCAAAATGTTTATATTGATTTTATAAGTGTCAGGTGCGGTTTGTAGTTGGATGGGTGACCGTTCCAACGAAGACCGCGTCCTCGCCTCACACATGTTCCAGCGGCTTGTATATCAGTGTATGCGCGGAAGCTATACAACCTTAGGCGAGGGTTGTATAGGGGATATACCATCCTTCGGAGGGGATGTAAGGCCGTCAGTCCCTTGTCTAGTAAATGTTAGGCAAGTAAAATATCCCTACTCTTCTTAAGGGAAGAGGTTCGGCAAAATTCCTGGTTGAGGATAGCTCGTCTACAGGCGTCGGTGTTAGGCCTCAGTGGCGGAAATAGGCCGACGTTAAATAAAAGTATAAAAAAAAACTAAACGTATTTAACAACAATAATGTATCTTTGTTACCTGAATTAGCTAAGCTATAGATAACTTTCGTCCTTAATCTGTTCCAATCCATATCCCATTCCAGGAGCTACTTGCGCCAATGAGGAATAATAATTTCGAAATAGTAATGTGTGTATAAATGAATGTTTATTTCTTTTGCGACATATAACTTTACTTTCTTTTTATGTAATTCGTAAACTAGTGAGAATCAGTTTGTTAATTATAATAATAATCTATCAATGCTCCTCAAAAAGTGCATTTTATGCTTAGCTCTTTTATCTACTTTGTATTAATTTGAATTCTATGTCATTCACCCTGTAAGTGGAAATATGTGTATAACATTATATCACATAACACATAATAATAATTTCTCTAAAACATCAAATTAAAAACCATCAACAATTCCGCTCGGGCTCGGGTTGTTATTTATAGCTTTTGTAATTCGTTTAAAAATTTAATCAAGCCTCTACGCCATTTAATAATATATAACAAAATTAGCCCATTAACGTGTTCATGTTCAATTGATTTCATTTCGTATATTCATCAATAAATAGTTTACGATTATTATTCAATTACAAACTCAATTATCCAACTCGACGTATTAAATTGTAACAGTGGAACCATCGCAGATGTTTTATAAATCCTATAAGTCAGTCAATAAAGTAACTTATAATTGTATAAGAACAAACACCAACAACTCCTGAACACTGCATTTAGTGCGCATTCCACCAACAAAGTTAGAACATGTAAAGTGTATACGACCGGAATTGAAACCGTATAAAAACTAAAAGCCGGCAAAAACAGTCGGTATCTCTTTATTGTACATGGGCGGAGGTAAATAGCAATGATTGTCATAATAAAATGTTAAAATTGTATTAATTTTTATTATTTTTTGTAACAACAATAACATATTTTTGAGGTATTATATCAGTTTTAGATATAAAGTCTAAATGTTTAAATTTATTGGTTTTAGTTTTAAAGTTAACCCATATTATATTGAAATATGTTATTGCTCAGCAAGGTCCAACGAGAAGGTATGAACATATCTTGCCAGGAGGGGATGGGACAGGTTAGATTAACGAGGGGCAACGATTTTAGTCAAAAATAAAATAAAAATTTAAGTTTTTTCTAAAATAAAAACGTAAGTTTCTTGAACAAAGCAAAGAATTATTATATGAAAACAAAAATAAATATTTGTATACTTATATAAAACATAAATAAAAACAAAATTAAAATATTTCCCTAGAATGAAGTAACTTAAATTAAAATTTCTTGTCAACTAAATAAAATATATTCCACGAAATATAACAATAAAAAAGTGAATGAAAAAATGAAGAAAAGTTAAATGTTAATTGACGCGTCCGAATATTCACTTTCTGAGGAGGAATCATTATCCAGTTGAATTAAAATCGGCGCACTAGGGGGTAGCGTTGGATATCGATTTTCTTCTCCAATTACATGCCTAACGCAATTTTTCCATAAATCAGTATTATTGTCAATGTCATTTATTACTTATTTTATATGATCAACTACTATCGCGCTTAACGTTGGAGAGTTATTACATTTTCGCAAACGTACTTTTAGTGTTCCCCAAACCATCTCGATAGGATTAAATATGCAATAGTATGGAGGTAACCGCAAAAGTGTATGACCGTGTATATTGGATGAGGTATCAATAACATATTCCTTTTTGAAATTTTGTTCTTTTATTCTTTTCAGTAATTCGCGTTTTATTGGAACTTTTACAGGAATTTCCATTTTTTTTTCTCATGAATTTTAAAATGTCTTCCTTTTTTGTGTTGTTATTTGGTATTTTATTTAATATACGCGAGTGATAAGAAGCATTATCTAATACAATTACCGAATTTGGCGGAATATTTGGTAGAAGCTGTTGAGAAAACCATTTTTCGAGTAGATCGGCTGTCATGTCTTCGTGATAGTCTGCAGAAGACTGCGATATTTTTTTGGCCGACAAGAGCAACGCATTGGGTACAAACCCATTTTCACTTCCCGCATGAAGCATGATAACGCGTTTTCCTCTAGAACACAGAGTATTTAAAACACAATTGTACGAACTAACTACCCAAACATACTGAACAACATCATGCGTGTCAAACCACGTCTCGTCTAGATACACTATATGCCTGTTTAGTTTACGATATTCTCTAATTTTTTCCAAATAATCTACTCGAAGTGAAACTATGCGTCGCGATTCCATAATTACTATACGGCTGTCAAGTTTTTTATGTTTAAAACCGCATTCTAATAAGACATTTCGTAGTGTATCTAAAGACCTATAATTATAATCAGGATAATCGCTCAATTTCTCTTGAATCATTTTTAACGTAGGAACTATATTTTCTTCATACATATTATAAATTATACGCCGTATTACATCTCTAGTGGCATCATCAATATTTTTTAATTTCGTGTTTTTCCGTTTCCTCTTTGCGCTGTGATCTATAACACCTCCTTCTTGAATTACGCGATAAATTGTTGATTTTGTTATTTTAGTTAATTCGTTAATACGTCGTATTATTTCTTTCTCACGTTGTTCAGGATTTTCGCTTTTCAAACATTCATGTATATTTAAAATAATACGTTGACTTTGTACGTGTAAATCTTGGTTTTTAAACTGTAAATTTATTTCGGCTTTTTCGACAATAACCGGTTCAACTATTTCGGGATTTTCGGGCATTATTATATTATCCTCTGTTTCAAATGGTCTCCAGAAAGCCATGGTAAATTAGTAAATAATTAAAATATTTTACCTTTTATACAGTAGTAAATATTTATAAATATGAACAGTAAATAACTAACAACTCCTACGCTTGATATTATAATAGGTATTTATGCACTGCACTGGTACATAGACAGCACGTTGTTAGACTTCCACGTTGACTGATAAGAAACGATTTACGAATTTTTTGTGCTAGTAGGCCTGTCCGTTTTATTACCTTTAAACCAGTGCAGTCGTAGATGGTTCATTCAGGTTGATTACATTGCCAGTCTCGAACTCGCCTGCACAGTTTCAACTACCGTTCGAATCTCGATACCATTGCCAAATATATAGGACAAAATATCAAGTTCAGTGCGCACGGTCCTGTGTTTTAAAACTGACCAGTTTCAATTTTGGCCGTATTTACTATAGCTCAGTTTATTAAAGCGTCTGGCTAGCAAACTGAGTTGCCTAGCGAAGTGGGTTCGATTCCCGCAAGGCGAAACAATTTTTCATTAAAAAAATTGCCCCAAGAGTGGTTCGGAGTCCACATTAAACTGTAGGGCCTCGTCTCTCTTTACCTAGCACAAGATCCTTAAGATCTTCCACATTTTAAAACCTTTAAAAACATTTCAGGCGTTGATTAAACCGTTTTCTTTCATCCCATATATACAGTTTCAATAATAGTAATAATAATATATATATATATATATATATATATATATATATACATTTATTATTGCAACATTTTTCACATTCACGGTAAAGCGGTGTATCATTTATAAAATTTTAAAGTGTTAAATTAAATATATTGTTACTAATAAAGCATTCTTATTATTAGTTTTAATGAAGAAATTCCCTATTTTAGTACAAAGTTTCGCACGCTCTCAAGCCCTCATTAGGCACTATAAGTAACAAGATGTACTGATATACTCCTTGAAATACATAAAGCAAATTGCGCGGTTCAATGAATTTCGTAGTGTTTAATTGAGAACAGCACTGTAACTTCCAATAGAGAACTTCATATAGGGATTATCGACAGTATATTAACCCTGCTTTGTTTTCTATTCTACTAACTAACACATAGCCGAGTCCGTAGAGTCGACCTCAATAAAGCCCATGCCTGAAATGAAGCCAGAACCGGGCATAAATCCCGAATTCTAGCAGAACTGATTTCTCAGCGACGCAACCAGCATGAATTATTCGAGTTTAAAGTTTAAATTAAGGGTAACATAATTTAGAGTTGCAGCGACTCGTACGTACGTTCATTAGGGGTATCCGTGCCGTATCATGTTTGTTAAATTGCCGGTAAACTGCAGGGGAATCGAGTGGTAACATTAAGTTACAGACAGGTTCATCATCGTGAATCCTATTACAAGTCTGAGCCCGCGTCGCGCTCACCGGTGCCTTGATTGTAGCTAATTTATTTTCTCTGAGGGATTTTTGCGGTCAGTGGTAATCGGATAAGGGGTGGGGCAAATGCATCGACATTAATAATGCAGAAACCTAACATACATGGTTTTCCAGCTTTTCGCGGGTGTTGAATGAATATTGTTGCACTTTCAAGTGTTTTTCGAGAGGTTTCTGAAGGAGCCATTCTCGATTAGACGACGTTTCGGTAGAATCACATTATACTCCAGGCGAATAAGACGAAATTCAGTCAAAATTTCCGGGTATGATGCTTTAATTCCTCAGTATAAAAATAAAAGTCGTATCAAGTAAGCTGCTGTTTCTATGCGAGATATTGAAAAATATTGTAAGAAAGACTTGCTCAAAATTAAAAAAAAACCGTGCCCAAGGAATCACTACTTCCACGTCCAGATTTTGTATCCAAGTCTTATACATACTACTGTAACAATAAAGTGGAATACACTTATATTGCAATTTTCTTAGCAATTGTTTACAATAACAACAATGAAACCAGGTAAAAGCTTTTTAAATATTTTATTAGGGAAATTCACTTTTGCATATCTATATTTCTCTATCATTAAACTGTGTATTTTCAGATTTACGCAAAGACAAGAAAATTTAACTTAAATTATATTTCAGTTAAATTAATATCAACGGCCGACCGTGTGCCTATTGACATGTAAGATTTTACAAGAATATTTTGCTGTTTAAGCTATTGTGTGAGGTTTCTCATAGCCAATGTATCTAGTTTTCTATGATTGATCAGTAACTACCTATAACTATAACTACTCTATTTACTTGCCGCAACTCTACCTTACAAAAATAACACGGAAATTCTATTGCATAACGTGGTTCCTGTTATTTGCATAATGAACACTGAAATATATACAGCAAGCTATCCTATATAATATTTAGACAATTATCTTAAATACTTGGATTGTTTAATTCTATGTTTGGCGATTTGTTCCAACAATTGTTATAAAAATAAAATGGTTTTTGTGACTGTTGTCCCAACTTTACAATATATGTATTAAAATGATTTCTGCTTTTTCTTTCAACTTTGACTCTCTGGAAATACATGCAATAATCTAAATATCATGATAATTTAATTGCAATCAAATAAAATATAAAGCAATGTTAAGTAATAAAATTGAATATAAATAAATGATTTACTAGGTTTCTTAATTAATAAGCAGTGTGTTAAATTTTACCAGGTATTTAAATTAAACGTGATTAATTTTTAATTAAACTAAAAGAAGGTATTTTAGAACTATATAAAAAAACTTGGGTACATATAAAAAAGGTTATTACCACCACAACGTAATTTATGTCCTAACTTTATAATACTACACGATCAGGTAAATCGCCAGGGTGGGATTAAATGGTTTCCTGATCGCTTAACGATCATTTCATTCACTATAAATCAATGGACAGAGGAAAGGGGTGTTTCATTGTTACCTTAGTGACCAGGATTTCTATTATTGAATAGAGAGGGGTAGGTGCTTCATACTATTAGGTCACTTAGTTTTTGGGGACATTAAAATATTTTTGGGAAAGTACGTGTAACCCCCCGAGTATTACTAAAATAAGTTAAACTTACCACAACTGAATTTTCAATTTCTGATTACAGGCACTGCATTCACTTACCTATAACAAAAAAAAATCTATTTTTTTTTTTTTTTTTTATACATTTATTTAACGTCGGCCTATTTCCGCTACTGAGGCCTATCACCGACGCCTGTAGACGAACTACCCCCAACCAGGAATTTTGCCGAACCTCTTCCCTTAAGAAGAGTAGGGATCTTTTACTTGCCTAACATTTAATAGACAAGGGACCGACGGCTTTACATCCCCTCCGAAGGATGGTATATCTCCTATACAACCCTCGCCTAAGGTTGTATAGCTTCCGCGCATACACTGATATACAAGCCGCTGGAAGATATGTGAGGCGAGAACGCGGTTTCCGTTGGAATGGTCACCAATCCAAGTACTAACCGCGCCTGTCGTTGCTTTACATCGCATACCGAAGTATGTACATAGTAAAGACGCACCTACGCTCGCCCCAAAAATCTATTTAAAAGGGTAATTCAGTTAATTTACTATTTAAGGTGGGCATATCCAAGAGGGAGAGAGAGAGAGATCCGATAAGGAAATATTTATTATTTTTGGCCATAACTTTTCTTAATACATGTATTGGTAAAAAAAAAGCATAAGACTATCTACGTGGTACTATGACTGGTGTAGCGATATGAATTTTCACTCAATAATTTCAGTTGTTTGCAAAATAATTAGATTTCATTTTATGAATTATGTCAATTTTCGCATTTTCTAAATTTAAATCTACTTATTTCGCATATGTTTGAAATCATTGAGTGCGATTTATAACATTACTCTTGTTATACTTCTACTTAGGTAGTATTATAGTTTGTTTGCAATATGTGTATTTCAGAATAAGAAGTTATAGTCAAAAACAGTAAATATTTCCCTATCGGACCTCTCTCTCGGATATTCTCCCCTTAAAACATAATATTTTTAGTCGCAAACTCCTCTGTCAAATCCTTATTTTACTGTAAGGAACGTAAGTATCAACAGCTACTCTCCGGGCCATGGGCCTCGCCGTGCGCTGAATTAAAATTTACAAGCCTGGCGCGTTAAGTGTAACAATTGCATATTACCAACAGAATGCTAATGCTTCCATTGCAACAAACACCAGCCGAAAGTCTGATCCTACTTAAAGGAGCTCCCGTGCCACACCACTTGCGGACTGCACTTTCGAGCTGTTGGCTCCCGTCAGTACCACTACTTTCTTTACTTGATATAAATTTGTAGTAAATAACGACAACACTTAAATATTTTAAACTGCCAATACTGTGCATTTCTTTAAATACAAAATTATAAATAACTGTAGAAACAGTATACATAACAATTATATTAAATGATTACCAAGGAAGCTTTATCTCGGAAGCATAAATAATTTTTAAACCAATTCAAATAATTAATTTTGTCAACATGGAAAACGACGGCCAACCTGAAAGTATAAACCGTATTTCACGAAATCCGTCTAGACCGTTTACCTTTTCAATACATTTATTGTCTCGAGCATGCAACTACGAAAACAAAAACAACATTCACCAAACCATGCGGTATTTCTTTTCGCGATTAGATCTCGCAGATTTCAATTGTGCTAATGCAATAACCATAAAATACAATAAATTTTTCATAGCATCAGAACAAATAGAAAAGCGAGCATTTTCACATTTAATTTAGATTGCTGGCTATCGATCAACATCGCAATAACAACGGTTACGTTTTCAAGAACCTCCATTTGGAAGAGACAGCACAATTAATTTGATTAAAGTTGTTCCGGCTGTTTATAAGACGATGAGGCTGAGTGATATGTTCGGGGATGATGATCGATAACGGCTGATACTGGCAATTTTTTATTGTCGATGGATTGGGAGGTTCATATACAGGGTGATCTGAAAATGCGTCAGGAAGCTTTGGGAGGTAATTATTCGAGTTGAAGCAACAATAACAGTTGTTTTCATAAAATGGTCTAACTGTAGTCTTTCCCACATAGTATTTGGGAGCTTAAGGAGGATTTAACTGGTCAATTTGATATTTGGATTGGTAATGGCCTACATAAAATTGACAGGTATATACCCCTACAATGCTGAAATCAGAAAAAAAGGAATTTAATTTAACATAACTTTATGTAAAAAAATATATGGTGTTCCGTTTGACAACAACAACTTTTCACGATTTTAAGTTTTCAAAATAATAATAATAATAATAAATGGTCTTTTATTAGGCGAAGTTTAGTTTAACAACTATTCTTACACTTAACCTAAAATATACATAAAGTATAATTTAAAAAATATAAATCTTCAATACATACAAAATGATAAGATATATACATAAAAATGTTACACAATTGGACAATTAAATCTTGTCATGCAAAATCACTCTCTGGCGAAACAAGACAGGAGACGGGAAAAACAAAAGAAAAAAAAACAATGTATGTATTTATACAGGGTGTTGCATCATGAGAGGGACATAGCTTAATAGGAGGTAGGGAACATCAGTGGTAACCGGAACCTCCCATAGAAATGTCTCATTGGGCCTTCATTACGAAGTTACAGGGTGTTAAATAATTTTTGGCCAAACCTGTTTTTTTGTCATAACTTTGACAGGGAATGAAATAACGGATTCATATTTGGTACGGCTAATGTACTAACGAGCCCCAAGAGGTACATGTATAAAAAAATATATATCCAGGTCCGGACTCACTATAATTTATGTTTCTTATTTGCATCAATAAAACATCACCCTGTATATATTTTTTTGAAATTTCGATACGATATTCGAAAAGAGCAAGAAAAAACAAACAAAATGGCCTATTTAATTTTTTTGTTACACCTTCGTGGTTATTTAAATACGTTGTTAAATGTGCAAGAAAATGGATTACAGAACCCTATTAAATGAGAGGCACGTGAAATAAATAGTTTTATAACTAAAATTTGCAAAAATTCTATTGAGCCTAGGTGGTCTGGGTGAATCCTAATTCCGGCACGTTTTAAAGGTCCATTTTGGTAAAAAACTGTGGTCCTAATAAGTAATCGGGTATGAAATAACAAAATTTTTAATCAATCACAGTAGGCTTGTTCAAAGAATAAAAGTGACAGATAATTTAAACCATTTAGGCCTAAGCAACCAGTTACTTTGATCAAGAAAATCATCAACATTTTATACTTAATAAAAATTGGAAAATAGAACAAACTAAAATCTAAATAAATAAAATATTTTCCATTCAATTAACAATAAATAACAAAACAATAACTAAATGTGTTTAAAAATAAAACGTAATTGATACTAAAGTAAATTTTCAAAATGTCCTCCCCCACATTCTGTGCATTTTCTTGCGCGTTTAGAAAGGTCACCAATTGCTCGACGTATCATTTCTGGATTATTCCGTATTTCATCGCAGGTTGTAACGTTGCGCTGGATTAAATGTTGTCTATTTTCAATTTCAATGCTATAAACCTCGTTTTTTAAGTGGCCCCATAAAAAGTAATCACAAGGATTACAATCAGGAGATCTTGGTGGCCATTCATGTGGACCCCCGCGTCCAATCCATCTATTAGGATACACATTGTTTAAGTGTTCTCTTACTTGAAGGTTAAAATGTGGTGGGGCCCCATCATGCTGAAACAACATGCCTCTTATACCGATATTTTCTAACATATTCGGTAAAATGTTTTGAAGAAAATCAAAGTAAATTTCACCATTCAATCTTTCTTCAAAAAAATGTGGCCTTATCAAATGTCTATTCATAAGTCCGACCCAAACATTTACAGAAAACCTGTGTTGCGAACGGCGTTGGCGTACCGCATGTGGGTTTTCCTGTGCCCATTTATGATTATTTCGTGAATTGTTTACTCCATCCCTTGTAAATTGTGCCTCATCCGTAAGTAAGGTTCTGTAAATGACTGGGCGATGGTTAGACAACCAATGACAAAATGCCAGGCGGGGGATATCGTCGCCTTGTTGAAGACGCTGTACCTGCTGGATATGATATGGATGGTAACGTTCTCTTTTTAGGGTTCTCCATACTCGCCAATGAGGAATACCAGTTGCCAAACTGATTCGTCTAGTGCTCATATTTGGGTTTTCTTGAACTACGTTTATAATATTGTTTTGTTCCTGCACACCTTGTTGTAAAACACGCTCCACAACTGCAGAAGTAGGAAACTTTCCGTGTTGTCTTGCATACTGGAACACCGTACTAAAGGTTTTATGATTAGGGCATCGACGACCAGGAAAACGCAGCCGATATTCTCTTTCCGTCGACCTACCATTTCCATTACAGAAGCCATAGATGAATATTATGTCAGCATATTTCACGTTTGTAAATTTTACTGGCATAGTTCAAATATTTTCACAAGTTTTCACTAACTAAATAATTAAACATATTAAATTACTAACAAACAATTATTCAACTGTTTAGGAGATTTCTTTTTATTATCTGTCACTTTGAACAAGCCTACTGTGATTGATTAAAAATTTTGCTATTTCATACCCGATTACTTATTAGGACCACAGTTTTTTTTACCAAAATGGACCTTTAAAACGTGCCGGAATTAGGATTCACCCAGACCACCTAGGCTCAATAGAATTTTTGCAAATTTTAGTTATAAAACTATTTATTTCACGTGCCTCTCATTTATTAGGGTTCTGTAATCCATTTTCTTGCACATTTAACAACGTATTTAAATAACCACGAAGGTGTAACAAAAAAATGAAATAGGCCATTTTGTTTGTTTTTTCTTGCTCTTTTCGAATATCGTATCGAAATTTCAAAAAAATATATACAGGGTGATGTTTTATTGATGCAAAGAAGAAACATAAATTATAGTGAGTCCGGACCTGGATATATATTTTTTATACATGTACCTCTTGGGGCTCGTTAGTACATTAGCCGTACCAAATATGAATCCGTTATTTCATTCCCTGTCAAAGTTATGACAAAAAAACAGGTTTGGCCAAAAATTATTTAACACCCTGTAACTTCGTAATGAAGGCCCAATGAGACATTTCTATGGGAGGTTCCGGTTACCACTGATGTTCTCTACCTCCTATTAAGCTATGTCCCTCTCATGATGCAACACCCTGTATATAGAAAATTCAGTATAATTATTGTTTACTTAACATGGATTCTTTAAGACTGATTTTAAAGCTAGAAATGCCGAGACTCTTTAAACTTTCATTAATACCATTAAACATTTTAGGGGCTTGGTATGAATAAGAGAACTGAAATTTAGTTGAATGCTGAGATATATTAAGTTGATTTGGGTTGCGGATATTAACATTGTGAAAATGCCACGATAAATTAATTTATCAGATCAATATGGGGGAGACTTAAATTTAACAGTTTTGAAAATAAGCGTTGAGAGATGAAGTAGAGGTTTATTTGCCATATTTAACCACTTAACTGCAGCTAATTTAGATGATACGAAATCATTGTTGATTTTTTCAAAACAAGCCACAGCTTCCTTGGTCGTCTGCATCATAACAAATTGGTGTCAGAATATCCCTTTTTCTCTTTTATAAAATTTTTAGTTATACTACATTTTTTCTGTATTTATTAATGTATGTATTAATATATAATATATACATGTATGTATGTATTAGTTCTTGCTGTTTTACCAACAACTGTGATTTAAAGAAGTATGTATACTTGGAAGTACTAATAAATAATTTGAAAAAAAAAAAATGAATTTGAGACTAAACAAAATAATATTGGTAATACTATATTAAGTACATTTTATCGACAGGAATTATTCTTTGACAATAACAAATATATATCTATATATCATTGTTGCAAAAGTAGTACCATCTGTTTTCGTAAAACAGAGGCTACCAATTCAGTAGAAATAAAATAAATTTTGTAAGTAACACAGCAAAATTCTCTCAATTTGATAAAACTAAATTAATGCAACCCCTTTCACTCAAATCCACTCCTACCTCTGACTTGGCACAAAGAAAGGTGAGCTAGTCGTTTCAATTTGAGGAGAATTGTAGCAGATCGATGAAGTCGTCAATTCAAGAGCTTAAGCGCAATTACAAAGGGCTTTGTTACTTTTATTACAATAGTTTAAAAGCTCATTTCTAATTCAAAGCTTACTTGACTCGACGCAAATCTTGCCTTCCTTTCGCATCCCATCATAGTTTAAACAAATTTTGGCGCACAGACGATAAATCAAATTGAATGATCGATACGTCTGAGCTGGGAATGAACACCGTACCATGTGTAATTAGATCATAAATATGATGATTCTCAACCTGCTTATATGATTATAAATCTACCGCAAGTGAGTCGTAGTTATTTAACATGTACTCTTACATGAATTAACATAATTTAAATGTTAATAATATGCCCGCTAGAGAGAGAAGGCGGTGTCCGCTTTAATCTAAATAATTTTGATGTACAATCACGTTTTAGTTAATTATGCTAAGGTCGACTGTTTATACAGGGTGTCTCATCGGGAACTGAATCGATCGATATAGAGAAAAGTACGCATCATAAAATTTTGAAAATTTAGATAATTACTAATGTCGGTGTGGCCAATCCAACTAAAATTACAAGCAGCTGGCACTTCCGCTTATACCGGAAGTCGATATCAACTTGCTTATTTCAAATGGAACACCCTATATATTTTAGGGTTCTCGAAAAGAGCATAAAATTCTGAGTCGAAAATATGTAGCATATCCTTCCTATACCTAAACCTAGCCGTTTCAGAGATATTTGACATTTTATAGAAAATTTTACAAGTGCAACGGTTTGCAAGAACCGCTATAACTTTCATCGTGTAAGAGATCCTCATTTGCTTCTGGTCACATAAAAAGAACACAAGGAGAACTACGTTCTACAACTGAAATAAATTCAATAATATCATGCCAAGTGTTCCGTTTTTCGCGTTACATTTTGTCAACTTCAAGCCGCGAAAACTTGTTTAGGTCAAATGGAACACCCTGTATTTTTTTACGTCAAGTTGTGTAAAATTCAATTCCCTTTTTTCTGATATTAGCATTGTGGGGGTTAAAGTTACAACTTTTTGAAATATTTGCGATTTTATTAGAAATTCATGAATTGTTGTAATCATTTCATCAAAATAGCCATGAGCCAGTCATTATCTTATGTCAAAAAATGCTAGCACGTTTAAATTACACCCACGAAGACTTTTTAAATTTGTTTATTATTTATGGAGAATGGGATAAAGTAATGTCAAGAACTTGCAGCACATTTGCTACTCGATATCCAGAAAAACGGAAACCGTCACCAAACACTGTAAAAAGCGTACTGGAAAATTTTAAAAATTATGGCTCTCTCAAGGCAAAAATGCAAAGAAGAAAGCCTATTGTTGATGACGAAAACATTGAAATAGTCACTCTTGGATATTTTCATGCATTTCCAAGGATGTCATTAAGACAAGCTGGAATCGGGACTATGCAAGGATTCAATTTACAGAATCTAATTAAAACATAAGTTTCACCCGTTTTCATTCCATATGGTTCAAGGATTAAAAGAAACAGATTTCCTAAGAAGACAGAATTTCTGTGAGTTTATTCTAATAAATAAGGTCTGAGGGTCACAATTCTTATTTGGGAAATATTATATGGACAGATGAAGCAAAATTTACTAAAAATGGACTTTTTAATAGACACAATTCGCATTATTGGAGTGACTCAAATCCTCATATGTTCAGAGAGCGAAACTTTCAGGAAAGTTGGCAGTTCAATGTTTACTGTGCCATAAGAAACGATAGAGTGGTGGCATTACAATTTTATCAGGAAAATTTAAACGGTAAATTAAATTTTCTCTTCTGCTAATATGTATAGATAAATTTTTGTTCTTCTTTTAGGTGAAAGATATCTGAATATCTTACAAAATTTGAATAATAACTATTTAGAAAATTTACCTCTCGCCGAATATAGAAACATTTTTTTTATCAGCACGATGGTGCTCCCCCACATAACGCATATTTAATTAATACTTATTTACAAGAAACTTTTTATGATCAATGGATTGCCAATAATGGACCTTTCTTATGGCCTCCTCGCTCGCCCGATTTATCAGTTCTGGATTATTTCATTTGGGGAACTATTAAAAATAAAGTTTATGAGAGCCCATTAACAACCATTGAAGATTGTATGCAAAGAGTAAGAAATGCATTTCAAAACATATCACAGGATTCAATTAGAAGAGCTACCCATGAGGAACTAATCCGAAAGTGCGAAAAATGTGTCGAGGTTCGAGGGCGGAATTTTGAGCAATTACTAAATTAAAATGAAATCATATTTTAAATTGATCTTATCTTTGCTATTTTAGTTCATGCCATATCTTCAATTCGATTAATACGCATGTTACAGTGTTAGTGTTATTTTGCGTTTTTGTGGATATCGAGTAGCAAATGTGCTACAAGTTCTTGATATTACTTTATCACATTCTCCATAAATAATAAACAAATTTAAAAACTTTTCGTTGGTAAGAAAATAAGTAAAAAATAAGATTCTGTGAATTGAATCCTTGCATAGTCCCGACTCCAGAGCAGCTTGTCTTAATGACATCCTTGGAAATGCATGAAAATATCCCAGAATGACTATTTCAATGTTTTCGTCATCAACAATAAGCTTTCTTCTTTGCATTTTTGCCTTGACAGAACCATAATTTTTAAAATTTTCCAGTATGCGTTTTACAGTGTTTGGTGACGGTTTCCGTTTTTCTGGATATCGAGTAGCAAATGTGCTGCAAGTTCTTGATATTACTTTATCACATTCTCCATAAATAATAAACAAATTTAAAAACTTTTCGTTGGTATAATTTAAACGTGCTGGCTGATTATTTCTAATCATGGCTATTTTGATGAAATGATTACAACAATTCATTAATTTCTAAAATTGCAAATATTTCAAAAAGTTACATTAACCCCCACAATGCTAATATCAGAAAAAAGGGAATTCAATTTTACACAACTTGACGTAAAAAAATACAGGGTATTCCATTTGACCTAAACAAGTTTTCGCGGTTTGAAGTAGACAAAATGTAACGCAAAAAACGGAACACTTGGTATGATATTATTGAATTTATTTCAGTTGTAGAACGTAGTTCTCCTTGTGTTATTTTTACGTGACAAAAAGCAAATGAGGATCTTTTACACGAAGAAAGTTATAACGGTTCTTGTAAATCTTTAATAAATTTTCTATAAAATGTTAAATATCTCTGAAACGGCTAGGTTAGGTATAGGATATGCTACATATTCTCGACTCAGAATTTTATGCTCTTTTCGAAAATCGTAAAATATATAATGAATATTTTTATTACAAAATATTTTAATCATAAAAAACACAGTAACTTACTATTCTTCGGAGAAACAGGGAAAAAATAAACAGGATATAAATAGCCATTATTTCATTTGGATAGATTTTTTTCGTATTGTGGTAGAGATCAAAGTACTGCCAATCTTAATAAATAAAAAGTAATTATTCCCAAAAGTATATAATCAGCAATACTTTTAATGACAATGTCATTTCTTAACATTAATATGAGCAAATAATTAAAACAAGTTTTAAGCGCTATTCCAAACACTAAAAATGAAAAATTATGAGCCAGACCTACTTTGACACACTTCTAGTCATCGCTATGATGCTGCCTCTAGTAGCAAAACGCCCAACTATTTTATACGAAATTTAACATATTCGTATTCGACACAATACTTTAATAGGAGCAAATAATAATAAATAATAATAAATAACACCACAGAAATTAGACAACCCCCAATTCCAGAAGCCAGGGCTTGTGCGGAAGGGGGTTACACATTGAAAAAACGCGGACATACAACCATTTCCTCCGACAGTGCCAGTACCAGAGCCAGGATTCGAACCCGGTGGTGCGATGTCCGTGTGAGATTAATCGCGATTGCCACCTCGCGCCTTAACCCACTCGGCTATCGACCAGACAAATAGCAGACCTTTCACTTTCTTTCATGTTATTTTATTTTATACTACATCGTATTATATTTTATTTGAATATTTAAGTCCCTTTGTCCTTGTCTTAAGTTTGCTAGTTTACATAATTAAATCAATTCTGAATTCTATTGGCTCGTTGTTAAGAAGAATGTGATATAAGAATGAGGATATCTTACACACTATTTGATCTTGTTAACGCACCCTTAAGCTAAGAAACAATACTTTATGCATCACATTACGCTTTTTTCACGAAACGTTGTGGTACTTTTCACAAGAGAATCTTATGCAAAGTTTTCTCGAAAATGTCTCAAATTAATTTCAAGTTTTGTCAAGTGCACTTTTCTTACGTTAAAATGAAGCCCGCTTGGAATTTTCTAGTCGAAAGTATCACAATGTTTCATAAAAATTCATCATCGGGTATAGGCTCATATGGCTCCCTCTTCGGTATAATGTGATGTGACACATGAACTACTGCCTTTAGCTTAATGTTTCTTCACTAAATTTGAATTTTGAGATTGAACAAAAGATTGTTGAGTTGTTGCAAAAGAAAAGGAAGAAATCTCAACTTCAGAACACTGCTTGTTTCTTTCAGCAACAATTTACTAAGAATGTTTTGTTATATCCTCATATTTTGAATCTACCCTTGAACTATGACCCATTGTTAATTGTCCATCCTGTATAATCGTACCATCTTCAACTAATTTATTACATACCTATTACTGATATCTGATTTTTCTCTTATTATTGATATAATCATCTAGAGTAGATGTCGTTAGTGAGATTAAGGGCGAAAAATGGAAAATAACTTTTCTATCGAATTATCCTGAACTCAGTTACTAAATTACATTTCTTCTTCCCGATCTCTCCTACTCTGGAATCTCAGATATGCAAACTAATTAATCAATTTATTAATAATTTAAGCCTAAATTATGCCGCATTTAGCATGTGTCAAATGGAACATCAGATCGTATCTCAGATACCGCTCTTATGTGAAATATGATTTTAGTATATATATTATGTGTAATATAGATGTTTGTGAATAATAAGTTACCAAAAGAGACACCTCGTGCGCTGAAAATTATTAATTAAATCTGACTCAGTGTGGGAAGATTACTTTGAGTTATATTTTACTTCTTTTTTAAACACCTAAATTGTTTGTCGAGATATTCTTACATACGATTTATAGTACAACATATATTTTTTAACTTCTCCAGTTTGAAACCTAGTTTTTAGTCGTGTCATAGAAGGTTTTTACTTTTTAGTCCTCACGGATAGGTCCGATTTTGATCATTCCTTTTTAAATGTTTGTTTTTATGTATTTTTAATTTTCTTCAAGCTCTCTAAATGCTTATAAATTTGATATATAATTTATATATAAGAAAATTCAAAATTTTTTAAATATACAGGGTGGAAATATGCCGTTAAACATTTGAATAATTTTTTGAAAGACAAATTCAGATTTAATGAAACAAAGTGTATTTATTGAAAAAAGTACAAAACGTAATGACCAATGCAGACTACTTTTTCTGCATTTTTTTAAATCGTGTAAGTTTGGCATTTAATATGGAGCTATCAGGTACATTTTAGTCCATAAAATTTTAGGTAAACATTTTAACATTTCACCATAATGCCCCCGTTATTACAAATAAACCGCTTTAATGTTTCTACCCTGTAGACATTGACAGTGCCGCTGGCTTCCTCAAACGATTAGTTATATAGATCCCTGTATTTCCATTTTCAAACCTGCAGTTTGACCTATATATGATCTCTATTGTACCGAAATACATGATATATTAGTACATTGTCGATGTCGACGCCAGATATTAACAATTAATATTGATACAAGCTACATATCGACGGCTTGGAGCAAGCCACATACAGTATGTTATAAAATAGTATCAAAACCTTTCAGGGCTTAACGTACGCGCTGAGATGATATATTTTCAGATGCTAAGTTTGTTGACGATACTCTAATTCCTCTACAGTGAATATCGGCCTCCCAATATTATTAATATATTATTAGAACTAGGTGTTCATCCTCCTCAAGGGAAATGTCCTGTGTTACGGTTGAAGAAAATACAGAATAAAATTCTGCGCCCCTTTCTGTTCCTCTAAAAATTACAGAATCGGCTATATATGGCAACTTTCTGAATAAATTTTGGAGGTTAGGACACATATAAATGGCCAATTTTACATTTGGATTGGCTAATTAACACCTTTGATATATTTTTGTAGGTTTTCTTAAAGGAACAAAGTTAATCATAACTTTAACCGTATTATTGAAGTAATTAAAGCTAAAATTAGGGCAAGAATTACGAACTAAACCAGAACAATAATAGCTATGCTAAGCCCAGTCAGACACTGGACCGCTAGATGGCGCCTGCTGACTATTTTACATGTCGCTATTGTAAAAATACCGGGATGTACCAAATAGTCAAAGGATCCTTGTGCCGGCCGTCACATGCCTACCTTGCACTGACGAGAGCCAACAGCTCGAAACTTCAGGCTGCAAGTGGTGTGTGACGACTGGCAAGAGAGCTCCTTTAAGTAGGATCAGTCTTTCGGCTGGTGTTTGTTGCAATCCAAGCATTAGCGTATTGATGGTAATATGCAATCATTACACTTAACGCGCTAGACTTGTAACTTGTAATTCAGCGCTCGGCGGGGCACATAGCCCGGAGAGTAGCTGTTGGTTGCAAAATAAGGGTTTTATAGAGGAGTTTGCGACTAAAAATATTATGTTTAATATTCCGCCCTCTAAAAGCACATTTGAACTACAATAATAGCTCTGTTTCAAACTGTCTAAATAAGTTTAGAAAATGATGTGAGCTTTGTGTTTTAAATAATGGACGCCATTTTCAACATTTTTTATAGTTTATGAACCTAATATTGACACTGTTGTAAAAGTTTCGTTGTTATTTATATTATAAAATATGATTTTGTGTAACCCATTTTAATAGAACAGAAAAAAATTAAATTACAGGACAACTAACAAAAATGTAAATATTACATACAACATACAAGAGGTGTAAAAAACAATGTAAATCTGACGTATAATATACAAAAATTTTGAAAAACAGTGTAAATATTAAACATAATGGGGGCGAGCGTAGATGCGTCTTTACTATGTACATACTTCAATATGCGATATAAAGCAACGTTAGGCGCGGTTAGTACTTGTATGGGCGACCGTTTCAAAGAAGACCGTGTCCTCGCCTCACATATCTTCCAGCGGCTTGTATATCAGTGTATTCGCGGAAGCTATGCAACCTATGAAATGTTAGGCAAGTAAAAGATTCCTACTCTTCTTAAGGGAAGAGGTTCGGCAAAATTCCTGGTTGGGACTAGCTCGTCCACAGGCGTCGGTGATAGGCCTTAGTAGCGGAAATAGACCGACGTTACATAAATGAATAAAAAAAAATTAAACATAATCACATAAATATAAATAAGAAATAAACTAAGCAACTATTAACTAGTTAATACTAATTAAAAGGCAGTGCATAGAGAGAATTGTTATATTTCATATCATTAAGATTCGGTTATGAAAAATAATTATTAGCAACACTCATTAATTTATCTAGTAAACAGTGGTTAATATCACGTAAATTGGAGATTTTGTTGAAATTGTCACGCATAACATAGACCGGAGATTTGATTAGCATGTTGATTCTGGGAATATTGCAATAGAATGTCTGATTAATCCTTGGGTTCTGTTTGTGTATTTAAAAATTAATCATGGACAATACGAATGGTGCATCCACAGTTAATTTATACAAGAACGTGAGACTTGATAGTATTCTCCTGTGGTCTAAGGTTTGAATCTCAAACCTAGAGGTTAATAAATCATGTTCAATACCACGAACCAGATATATGCTATCGACTTTGAAGGCTAAAAATTTCAGGTAGCGCACACGTTCTAGCAAATTTATATACATATTATAGTGAGGGTGCCACATCAATCCACCGTATTCCAATTTAGAACGCACTAGAGAAAAGTATAATCTGTTAGGGGGCTTTACGTCTATGAAGGCTCGACAGATTCGTAGCATGAACCCTACCATCTTAAGTGCGAATGCAGAAATTAACCTAATATGTTCGTTGAAGGTGAGCTTATTATCAAAATAAATTTCTAGATTTTCTTAGTATAAAAACAAACTTTGCACTTTGACACATTCATGAGTTTGTGTTGATTGCACCAAACTTCTACCAGATCCATTTGTGCAATCGTTTATATTATTCACAACTGCATACAATTTTAAGTCCCTCTCACAATTAAGAATCGTTGTTAGGTCACTAATAAAATATGATAAATAGCAGGAGTCCCAGGTTGGATCCTTGTGGGATACCTGATATTGCTGTATATAAATTGGAATTTAAACCATTGTAGCTGACATAAAGACTCCTACCGCCAAGGTAAGAGGTAATTAACGAAATTAAGGAGTTATTAAAGCCATAATAGTCTAATTTATTTAGTAATATAGAGTGTACTATTTTGTCGGGAGCCTTTGAGAAGTCTAATATACTATATTCGCTTGACCATGGGTATCTAGGGTATTAAATATTAATTACTTGGGTTATTTCTACAAGATTTGAGAATGCTGGGCGTTTTTCAACAAAACCATGCTGTTGGGGTGAAACGAACAACTTTACTTGTGTTAATATACAGGGTGTTGCATCATGAGAGGGACATAGCTTAATAGGAGGTAGAGAACATCAGTGGTAACCGGAACCTCCCATAGAAATGTCTCATTGGGCCTTCATTACGAAGTTACAGGGTGTTAAATAATTTTTGGCCAAACCTGTTTTTTGTCATAACTTTGACAGGGAATGAAATAACGGATTCATATTTGGTACGGCTAATGTACTAACGAGCCCCAAGAGGTACATGTATAAAAAAAATATATCCAGGTCCGGACTCACTATAATTTATGTTTCTTCTTTGCATCAATAAAACATCACCCTGTATATATTTTTTTGAAATTTCGATACGATATTCGAAAAAAGCAAGAAAAAACAAACAAAATGGCCTATTTTATTTTTTTGTTACACCTTCGTGGTTATTTAAATACGTTGTTAAATGTGCAAGAAAAAGAATTACAGAACCCTATTAAATGAGAGGCACGTGAAATAAATAGTTTTATAACTAAAATTTGCAAAAATTCTATTGAGCCTAGGTGGTCTGGGTGAATCCTAATTCCGGCACGTTTTAAAGGTCCATTTTGGTAAAAAACTGTGGTCCTAATAAGTAATCGGGTATGAAATAATAAAATTTTTAATCAATCACAGTAGGCTTGTTCAAAGAATAACAGTGACAGATAATTTAAACCATTTAGGCCTAAGCAACCAGCTACTTTGATCAAGAAAATCATCAACATTTTATACTTAATAAAAATTGGAAAAGAGAACAAACTAAAATCTAAATAAATAAAATATTTTCCATTCAATTAACAATAAATAACAAAACAATAACTAAATGTGTTTAAAAATAAAACGTAATTGACACTAAAGTAAATTTTCAAAATGTCCTCCCCCACATTCTGTGCATTTTCTTGCGCGTTTAGAAAGGTCACCAATTGCTCGACGTATCATTTCTGGATTATTCTGTATTTCGTCGCAGGTTGTAACGATGCGCTGGATTAAATGTTGTCTACTTTCAATTTCAATGCTATAAACCTCGTTTTTTAAGTGGCCCCATAAAAAGTAATCACAAGGGTTACAATCAGGAGATCTTGGTGGCCATTCATGTGGACCCCCGCGTCCAATCCATCTATTAGGATACACATTGTTTAAGTGTTCTCTTACATGAAGGTTAAAATGTGGTGGGGCCCCATCATGCTGAAACAACATGCCTCTTATACCGATATTTTCTAACATATTCGGTAAAATGTTTTGAAGAAAATCAAAGTAAATTTCACCATTCAATCTTTCTTCAAAAAAATGTGGCCCTATCAAATGTCTATTCACAAGTCCGACCCAAACATTTACAGAAAACCTGTGTTGCGAACGACGTTGGCG
The DNA here is from genome assembly GCA_963675555.1 of Leptura quadrifasciata. Lineage (NCBI taxonomy): Eukaryota > Metazoa > Arthropoda > Insecta > Coleoptera > Cerambycidae > Leptura > Leptura quadrifasciata. The sequence goes on along the minus strand of OY776681.1, from coordinate 3,575,270 downwards.
TACCGCATGTGGGTTTTCCTGTGCCCATTTATGATTATTCCGTGAATTGTTTACTCCATCCCTTGTAAATTGTGCCTCATCCGTAAATAAGGTTCTGTAAATGACTGGGCGATGGTTAGACAACCAGTGACAAAATGCCAGGCGGGGGATATCGTCGCCTTGTTGAAGACGCTGTACCTGCTGGATATGATATGGATGGTAACGTTCTCTTTTTAGGGTTCTCCATACTCGCCAATGAGGAATACCAGTTGCCAAACTGATTCGTCTAGTGCTCATATTTGGGTTTTCTTGAACTACGTTTATAATATTGTTTTGTTCCTGCACACCTTGTTGTAAAACACGCTCCACAACTGCAGAAGTAGGTAGATTAGGGCATCGACGACCAGGAAAACGCAGCCGATATTCTCTTTCTGCCGACCTACCATTTCCATTACAGAAACCATAGATGAATATTATGTCAGCATATTCCACGTTTGTAAATTTTACTGGCATAGTTAAAATATTTTCACAAGTTTTCACTAACTAAATGCGGATTATTGACACATTAATTTACTAACAAACAATTATTCAACTGTTTAGGAGATTTCTTTTTATTATCTGTCACTTTGAACAAGCCTACTGTGATTGATTAAAAATTTTGTTATTTCATACCCGATTACTTATTAGGACCACAGTTTTTTACCAAAATGGACCTTTAAAACGTGCCGGAGTTAGGATTCACCCAGACCACCTAGGCTCAATAGAATTTTTGCAAATTTTAGTTATAAAACTATTTATTTCACGTGCCTCTCATTTAATAGGGTTCTGTAATCCATTTTCTTGCACATTTAACAACGTATTTAAATAACCACGAAGGTGTAACAAAAAAATGAAATAGGCCATTTTGTTTGTTTTTCTTGCTCTTTTCGAATATAGTATCGAAATTTCAAAAAAATATATACAGGGTGATGTTTTATTGATGCAAAGAAGAAACATAAATTATAGTGAGTCCGAACCTGGATATATTTTTTTTATACATGTACCTCTTGGGGCTCGTTAGTACATTAGCCGTACCAAATATGAATCCGTTATTTCATTCCCTGTCAAAGTTATGACAGAAAACAGGTTTGGCCAAAAATTATTTAACACCCTGTAACTTCGTAATAAAGGCCCAATGAGACATTTCTATGGGAGGTTCCGGTTACCACTGATGTTCTCTACCTCCTATTAAGCTAAGTCCCTCTCATGATGCAACACCCTGTATACCGGGTGTAACACTATCATGGTATAACCCCCTTTCCTCCTTTAGTTTTGAAGATAATTGATTGAAATTTAGGATATACTACATACATATTAAGCGGCACTTTTTGACATAAAATTGATATTTTTTTCACTTCCGGTTTCGTCGGAAGTGACATTAACTTTCGATTTTAAATGAAACACCCTATATATTTTTGCATTTTTGAATTCTGCATAATTTTCTGAATCCAACGACGCTAAATAAGTGACATTTCAAAGATCAATTTTGTTTATAATACAATTTTTAGTTTTCCATTTAAATGTGCCATGATGGTTCCGATATATTCTAAATGACCCATGTAATGCTACAAAAATCGAAATCCCGTAAACACTAAATTCCGTGGTTTATGAGCAAATAAAATTCACCAAAACTGTTTTTGGGGCAAAACTCAGTTTTTTCAAATGGAACCATATCGGTACATTTGTTAGTACTATTAATTTTGAATTTATTCATATGTCGTATTAAAATGTGCGATAAACACAAACAAAATTACAGCTAAAAGAAAATAAGCAAATACATTTTTATTCTAATTACTTTGTTACACATAAGGTGGTTTCGGAATACAAAGAATTAACACAAAACATCACAACAGTTGTTCAAAATGCTGTCCATTACCATCAATGCACGTCTGAACTCGCATAGCTGTTTCTCGAAGAACGTTCGCAAATTGCTGGACCGTTATGCTATTAATTCCTCGTCGTACTCGTAACTCCAGATCTTCACGGGTTGTAACGGCGGTTGCATAGACAATATTTTTCAAATGACCCCAAACAAAGAAATCAAGGGGCATTAAATCAGGTGAACTTGATGGCCACCTCACAGGACCATTCGTCAAAATTACGTTTCCTTCGATTCTCCGTTGAAGGTAATCAATTACTATCCTTGAATTATGGGGAGGAGCGCCATCTTGTTGGAAATAAATTCCCTGTCCAAAATCTAAAAGTAATTCATCTAAAATGTCCTCAAACTCATTTTCTCAGGAATCTCAAGTATCTGGCCTGGCACCAGTCAGAGGTCCTTCAAATATTATTGGACCAATTATTCTACTACCGATTATTCCAAGCCAAACATTGAAACCGAACCGCCGCACTTGAAAGTTACCCTCCCGTAATGAATTTTGATTTACTTGTGACCATTATTTTGTATTTTGTCGGTTAAATAATTTCAAATTTGTAAACCTAGACTCGCCCGAAAATGAAATCAGTCCCAAAAAATCATTGTTTGGTTACACGTTATTATACAAAATCCAATTGCAAAATTCCATCCTACGTTCGTAATCACTTTCGGCTTACTGTTTGGTGACTGATGTCCAATTCAAACCCAACTTGCCTTAAAGAAATAGTTTTATCAAATTCTATTCGAGCCAAAACATTAATTTCTAAATGGAAAATAGCATATATACTGCCTTTTCCAAAAATAAGTAAACCTAGTAACCTTGGAGACCTCAGGCCAATTAGTATTTTACCTGTGATATCTAAAATCCTAGAAAAAATACTAAATATTCAAATAAAAAATCACTTAAAAGCGTATGATCTATTGCCTCAAAACCAATCAGGATTTAGAGTAAATCACAGTTGCACAACAGCTTTGTTGAAGGTTATTGATGATATTTTATTGGAGTGCGATAAAGATAATTTAACTATTTTGGTCTTGCTTGATTACTCCAAGGCCTTCGATAGGATTAATCATGAGACTCTATTATCGGTGCTTCATTACTTGGGATTTGATGGAAACGCAATTCTACCCATTAAAAATTATTTGTTAAATAGGCAACAGATGGTCAAATTAGGTAACAACATTTCAAGTCCATTAAACACGTTCTCCGGAGTTCCTCGGGGCTCCATATTAGGTCCTCTACTGTTTACTTTGTACACATCGACTTTCCAAGATAGTTTACAGTATTGTTCTAGTCACTTCTATGCAGATGATACCCAAATTTATTATTCGTTTGGAAAAAATGACTGTCATGAAGCATGTGTACGAGTGAATCAGGATTTACGGGCACTAGTATTTATGTCGGAAAAATACTGCCTAACTATTAATCCCACCAAATCCAATGTAATGCTATTTGGACGCAGAGAATTATGCGGTTTGTATACTGATAGTATTCATATTAATATAAATGATCAGGACTTGCAACTTTGCAACATTTCTAAAAATCTTGGCCTCTTTATAGATTCTAAGTTGAAATTTTCGGAGCATGTTACACATATTGTTAAAAATGCATTCGGTAAACTAAAATTAATATATAGCAGTAGACATTTGTTGTCTATTAAAAATAGAATAATATTGAGTGAGTCATTGGTTATGTCACATCTGAATTATGCAGATGTGGTGTATGGGCCTCTTCTAAATCACTATGAGCATACACGCCTGCAGCGGATACTGAACACCTGTATACGATTTATATATGGCTTAAGAAAATATGACCATATTTCGGCAAAATTTCACGAATTAAAGTGGTTATCAGTAAAACAAAGAAGAGATTTGCATATTTGCTCTCTAATCCATAAAATTATTAAAATGGTGATCCGCGGTATTTACTAAGTAAAATCAGGTTTAGGGCAGATGCACATAATGTTAATGTTAGACATAAACATATACTGACAATACCAGCACATAAAACCTCCATCTTTCAGTGCTCCTTTTCCTACTATGTTGCAAAATATTATAACAAAATTCCATCTGTTTTAAAGGATTTGTCTTTAATCAATTATAAGAAAAAATTAAAACACTCGCTGCTCGAAGGTCTGATTACTTTTTTGTAACTCTGCTATATTGTACGGTCTCGATTTATTGTGATTTTAGATTCATAGTATTTTTTTTATGTAAATATGTGTTTTGTGAATATTAAATATCATTATTTTTTGTGTACTAATATAAGTTGGTGAACTAGTCGTGTTAAGTGATATCTTGCAATATTACTTTACGTGTCTCTTATATGTAGTCATATATTTATGCACTCGATACACATTGTACTGTAATTATGTAATTATTAATATGTTCTTACTCTTTGTTTACTAAATCTTGTATCTTCAGGGTTGAGTGGAAGAATGGAACTTAGTTCCAAACTCTGCCTTTTGGCGCAGTAGTACTTGTTGTCCCTTTTATTTTTGTATAGTGCTTTCTAGATGCCAATAAAAACCTATTATTATTATTATTATTATTATTAATTTCCGTTCCTTCGTCAATAATGAAGTTTTCTTCGGGATCATTGTGGGGCTCTCTTGGGAATTGGTTTTCAACACGTTTAATAGCTATTTGTATGACAAGGGAGAAAAGTGCATAATTTCCTCCTGTGTAATACATATGATTTTTTCTACGACCATTCACAGTGTTTTACATTGGTTTATATATATTTTATTATATTTTCTTATGTATGGCAATCAAAAACCAAATATGTCAAAATGTCATAATAGGTATTTAGATAAGTAAATATTGTTAAAAATCAAAGTACATGGAACGTTGCTAAGGTTGCTTCTTGTTTACAAAATAAACAAACTTCCAAGAAGTTTATAATAATGTATTCCGAATGTGAAGATGAAGTTCCTCAAGATATTCTGGAAGAAGCAAACATGGTTACGTTAAATTTATTACCGTTAAAGTCTCACCTGACCTATGTAAACAATTGCTTTCTTAATTGCATTTTAAAAAATATAAACGACTCTACATCTTTTCTGCCAAACTTTCTCTTTTATCTCCAATAATATCAGATATAAAGTGGGAATCAAAATATACTGAAAACCCTGTACCTATCAGGCTACTTCTATTTCCTTAATCATCTAATTACGTTTTACGCTTTTGAAGCTTCTTTCCCTTCTGATACAACGATAAAAAATAACCACCACTTACATGAAGTTTTTTTTGCGTAAATTAACCGCGCGCCCACTTTTATTGCATTACATATACGCCCCATTTAAAGGGAAGTTGAAGCTATTACAGCGCTACGTATTTTTTAATTAGTTTGCCTAACCCGGCTCTCCTTTATGAGAACGTAAAAACGTTTTTTAAGTGTATTCCATAAGTACAGCTAATGGACATGTTGATGTGGATATATTAATTTCCCCGGACAGGGTAGGGGCAAATTTTAATTCACTTATTCAAATTATTTTTTCGGTAAATTGACTTTCTTCTGATAAAATTGCTCCAATTAGTCCTTCATACATAAAATCCATGCACGTCATCGATTTGAGTAACTCAGTAATTACCTGAAATGAAGCAGTGACACAGAAATGCCTTCGTATATGTGCCATTGTCAACGACATGAGTTGCAAGCAGAGTGCTATTTTCCACCGAACTCTCTAGTCTTCCTCTAATTAGCTTAACGAATATAATATTTCGTATTACACCACTATTATGCATCAAAGTAATCTTTATGCTAATTTTAGTAAAGAGGAGTCTCGAGTGGAGAGAAAACCAACAGGGAACTTAACTGAGATGTTTAAATTGGGTGAAACTGGAGCAATTAAATACTCTAAGTTTTGCTGTTTGAATACAAAATTTCAGATAATCGTAGAGCACCTTGACACTAGCTCATTGAAATGTATTATGTCTTCCCTCAGTTTACTGATATACCTATTTATACTAATATTGATGCAGAATGTGTTTAGTTATCTGTCATTAAAAAATACTAGTAAGGGGTAGCGACCAGACAAACTAAGGGACTGTATAAGTTTTTCTTCTAGGACACTTTGAAAAAACTGATCTAGTTCAGTAGTTTTAATAAATGTAAATAGCTTGTTCGAGAACCTCTGTCTGGGTCAATGTACATACAGTTGAGAAGAAACATTTGAGAATGTATCATTTAGTTCTGGAAAAGTCGTAAAAAAGCATTCAACGTAATGCAATATATTGATAAGGTGCCAATGCGCCATAAATGAAATCGTCGCTATTATTCAATCTATGAACAAAAAACAGAGAGAGAGAGAGAGATAGAGGAACCTTGCTCTTTTAGCTCTAGCTATGAACGCTTCTACCCATATCATCTCACCTGTACAAAACTTACTTCGAAGCGATCTTCCACAAAGGCTACAATTTTGTCAATTTGTTCTAAATAAACACAACAGAGATCGAAATTTTGTTAAGAACACTTTCTTTATCGACGGAGCAACTTTTACTCGTCGAGGCGTTTTTAACTGGAAAAATACCCATTACTAGGAAGTAGAAAATCTTCGTCCCGTTAAAGAAATGCATTTTCAGCGAAAATTTAAGACTAACGTTTGGTACGGTATCATGGGCAATCAATTATTGGGACCATTTGTCCTTCCTCCAAATTTAATAGGATAGTCTTACTTTCTTTAATCCCAAATACTCTTGCTGAAATATTACATGCTTTCATGCTAGACATACGGATCAAAATGTGGTTCATGCAAGATGGAGCTTCCCCTCATTTCTCCATTGAAGTCAGGAATTATCTTGATAAGACTTTCCCACGCAGATGGATCGGTCGAGGAAGTGAGTTTGCTTGGCCACCAAGCCTTTGGATTATTATGTGTAGGGACATATGAAATCCTTAGTCTATGCAAATACCATCAACTCAAAAGAAGAACTGTGGGACAAAATACAAAACGCAGCGAATTTTATTAGAGGACAGGAAAATGTATTTTTCAATGTAAGAAAAACTTTTATGAATAGAATTAGAAAAGGCAAGAAGTAGGTGGAGACCATATCGAACATTTACTCTAAGTTGCAGCAATCGGGTTGTTTCATTAAATTTGAATTCGTCTTTCAAAGAATTATTGAAATGTTTAACGGCACTTTCCTCTAAAACGGTTGGAGTTATCAAGTTCTACCAAGTGTACCTTTCATACGTGGAAATGACGCCCTCATTAGACTTTGTGGTCAGAAGTACCACAACGTTTCGTAAAAAATAAATATGAAAAAAATTCATCATCAGATACAGGTCCTGCGGCGACCTCTATGATATGACGTGATGTAATACGTAAATTATTGTTTCTTATAATAAAAAAGTTCCTCTAGCAAATTCGGCGAAGATCAATCAAGAGGCTGCTAAGTTATTGCAAAAAAACGAAAAAATAATTTGAACTTTGACACCCTGTATCTTTTTCCAGAGCAATATTTTACTAAAGCATATTTGGTTATATCCTCATATTTTACCCGAGTGGTAATTATTTTACAAATAATATAAAAATTTACAACGCCCAGCAAAAGTAGATGTACATTTGCTCTCATTTATATAAAATTGAATCCAGGAAAATTAACAGAATTTAAAAGAAATAGACATAAGTTTTGCAGTTCTAATTGTGACTAATGTTTATACCGTTGTGTAATTTATTACCTCATAGAGAATACATCGATGCAGTTTTTTTTGTATGACTTCCTATTTATATGAAATTTTTCGCAGTCAGCAACTTCAACAGAAACTTCGTTTAAACAAAAACGAAAATATTGTGGAATAAATCGCGTCTAGGAATCTTGCAATACCTTTGAATAATATCGACAAGCTATATACCAAAGATTATTAAAGAAAATTTAATAAGTCTTCGTGATATTGTCGTTGGTATAGAATTCCAACTATGGCCTTTATCAAAGAAGGCACGTAAGACCCAAACCAAATCTTATTACTAGAAGAATTTTGAGATGCGGAAACTTGTAAATAATTGGAATTCCTCTATTTTACATAATATGAAATATATATCTGCTAGAAGTGATTATTTTCATCTGAATATTGCAAATAAAATAACTATTATTTATTTTCTGTAAGATTCTACATAAAAATTCTTGTAAATTTACCAATCTGAAGGAACGCAAATAATTGTAAGTTTCTAATTCTCATTAAACAAAATAGATTTGAAAATAATCTTGCTTATTTTCCTAAAACAATTAGAAATTCTGCTACGGCGAAACACAAAGGAAGGACTCGCAGTAAATTGATATAGGTTTGCTCTTATTTTTATCCATTCCTAAAAGATTTTCCTCTCCGACACATTTAAGTGTTTTCATAAAAATTCTTAACAATCACCGAATACAAATTAATATTCTTGGCAACTTTTAATAACTTTTTTCTCCTTCGATTTTATGTTCAATTCTTGATACCTTAAAAATTTCAACATTAATTTGTATACTTGAACATAAAATAGCGGCCTGAAAAACTTTTCTTATTAAGTTTTTTCCGTCTCAATCGTAACTCAACCACCCACCAGCCAGCCTCCTGCTGGCTGCAACAACGTGACTCCTGGGGCAGTGAAACAATATATCAATTAAATTCCGAAACAAACTGCGGCATACTAGGTCAGCCACGATAGCTGGTAATAAGAGTGCATTAATATGCTGCTATTTTTTTTCTATTATTTTTGCTATTATTAGGTTTTTTCAAAAAAATATTAACGTAACACGCGTATAAATTATTATAAAAACTGCCTTATTTCAATAGCTATCTAACAAGGTACAAATGTTCATGTACCCTTAATAGTTCTAAGAAAATACTAGTAAAAATAACACAAGTAGTACGAATTTTATTTTTAGATAAACAGTAAAAAACATTTTAAAAGTAGAGTTTAATTCTTCATTAATTTCAAAGTTGTATTTTATTTTTTATATGTCTTGCTCAAAATGGGAGCCCCTATTCCGTATACAGACACGGTAGACACCTATTTCCGTCCTTGTTACTCTGGTTGTCAGATTATGCCTTATGTGTTGGGCAGCATCGACTATCCTTTGTCTAAGGTTTTCTATAGTATTGACTGGTGTGGCATAGACCATCTCCTTCATATGACCCCATACGTAATAATCAAGGGGTGTTAAGTCAGGGCTTCGCGCTGGCCAAGGTATTGGGCCCGCTCTTCCAATCCAACGGTTAGGGAAACGTTGATGAAGTAACTGTCGTACTGTCAGCCGATAATGTGCTGGACAACCGTCGTTCTGAAACATCATTCGCTGACGGCGAGAGGAACATCATCTAAAATCACCGCCAGATCATTTCTTAAAAAATTTTCATAGATTTCCCCGATTAAATTTTGAGGAAGAAAGCGTGGCCCTATTAATAGTGGCCAATGACTCCCATCCACACATTAATAGAAAACTTCATTTGGAAACTAGTTTCACGTGTTAACTTGGGATTTTCCTCTGCCCAATAATGTAGGTTGTGGAAATTTGTTATCCCCTGGCGATTAAATTTCGACTCGTCCGTCCATAAAATACTTGTTAAAAAATTTGCACTTTCTGCATCTGAATTTAACATAAAGCGGCAGAATTCCACTCTCCTTCCAGGATCACCTTCCTCCAAGCCTTGGACAGGGATATAGTGATAAGGATGACATCCAACTCTACGTATCGTAGACCAAACTTTCCATTGTGACGCTCCGGTTAGTCTTGCGACTTTATTAAAAAAATTTTACAAGTTTTTATTTTAAATGTTCACATGATCGAAATTTTTCCGGATATTTTTCATTCCATACGGATATCTATAATATTGGACAAGTAATCCAGTAAAAAAAAATTTAAAAATGTCAAGTAGATTTTTCGGAAATTAACTTTTAAGACAGTAAGATCTACTTTTTTGAGAAAAACAAGAAAATTGAAATATCTCAAAAACTATTGAGTTTTGCATAATGTATGTTAGGGCTAGATTTACTCCTTAGCTCATGCCCTATCACATCTCCAAAGGAATGTATCGAATTACCAGTAACCCTGTATAAATACACCACAGGTAATGACGACCCCCTTTATCCCGGAAGGCTCTAGAAGAGCCTTGTGTGGGAGGGGTCTACACATTTAGAGACAAGGGCGACACACCCAATATCCGTGTATAGTGGAAAAATCCCTCTCACAGTATTTTCCACTGCCACGACCGGGGATCGAACCCGGAACTTTTGGGTGAGAGGCAAGTGTGCTCACCTCTCGACCATCAGTCATACAAATACACATTAAAAACAGTGTTAATAGGTGTTATTTAATTTTAGTTTTAAATTTGTTATAGCCCAACTTTCTTATATTTGTGAGATCTAGGTAATATCTAAGAGTTTTTTTATAAATTATATGATCTAGTCTCATAGTTATGACAGTTTGAGTGCGTACAGAAAGTGTTTATACTGTTATGAATTTCTAATAACAAATAATAAACATATAAGTTTAGAACTGGCATTATACCGTATTTAAAAAACAACAGTTTACAATGACCCGACAATCAGCATCTGCAATTATTTTTATGGATCTTTTTTGCAAAATGAAATTTTTTTAAGCTTGTATGGAATTTCCCCAAAGCACTGTCTGAAAGTTATTTGTGGCATTCTACGAATATTCTTTCCTATTATTTGGGTTTTCTACCACATGTATTATTATCCTCTTCAAAAACAAATCACCGAATCTACAAAATAATAGAATTATTGGAAAAAAGCCTCTGCGCCCGTGACGTTTACGTCAAAGGAACAGTCAGAGGTTATGTTTTGCAAATAAAATATTCTATTATTTTGTAGATTCGGTGAATGAATTGTTTTTGAAGAGGATAATAATACATGTGGTAGAAAACCCAAATAATAGGAAAGAATATCCCCAAAGTACATTTCCATAAGTAATATGTGACTGAATTAGCCCTTGATATGCAGATAACAAAGTTATTAAATTGTTTTTTAATTGACGTATAAGGAATATATAACCCGAAACTTTGTTGCTTACATACTCAATATGAGCATCCGATTTGAGGTTGTTATCCAAAATAATTCAGAGTAGCTTGACTAGTCGCCTTTAACAATCGATTGTTGGCCGAGAAAATGTGTTTCTGTGTTTTATCTTTGTTCAGTTTTAACATATTATTATTTTAATACCAGTTTCCGGTAGGCATTTAATTGTAAATTAATAAAGTTGTTATGGGTGACACAGAAGATATGTAACACCCCTTAGCATATTTATTTAAAAAGATATTATTTTGAAATTTGGTAGACTTATATAATGCGTGATTGTCCTTTTTAACTATAAAATTTTTTTTCTCCACCACTTCCGGTTTCACCGGAAGTGACATCTACTCTGTTATTTTAAATGGCTCCCTGTATATTTTTTTTACCTATCCGATTCGTCTCTAGATTCTCTTTTCAACCATGTATCGGAACACGGCATTTGTTTTTAAAATGACAGTTTCAATTTTAGTTTGTTTAGTCTAGGTGGTCCTGATATGAACCTTGGCAGATATTGATGCGTAGTGTGCCGTGATATCGAAAGACCTCTGGTATGCAACTTTGTGCCTCATATTTATTTGGGAATAACCAGTAGCTGAACAAACTAATAAGATCTAACTTATTTCAAAAAAAATATCTTTAAACAACCCACGATATCATAAAAACCAAGATAGGAACCCCATTTTTTTTTATTTCATCTAGTTAACAAATACTTATTTATCTTTTATTTTTGTCCAATACAATTGCTGTGCCTATCCTATTTTACTTTCTTCATTAAAATTATTATCGAATGTTATTGCATAGTAATGAATATTGTACTTCAACAAAAATATTTAGTAAGCAGGCCACCTAGACTTAACAAACTAAAATTGATATTAACTGTCATTTTAAAAACAAATGCCGTGTCCCGATACATGGTTGAAAAGAGAATCTAGAGACGAATCAGATAGGTAAAAAAAACATCTCTTTCCAACGATATCACAAAAATTTTAACTGATGGTGTCAATATTTAATATTTTACGAAAACCACAATTCATATAGAGAAAAAATAAATGGAATTAATGGTGTGATGGCGTACTTTGAGGTTTGTTCTTTTCATTTTTGCACAAGAGCGTTTTTCAAAGCCAACTGCGGTTTTCGAATTTTTTGATACACATTATTATTCTTATTGTCTTTGCCGTCAACTTTCATCCCTTTGACTTTTTTCGTATTTCCTCAAATAAGGAAGTTATAACCGTTTGTGGTTTTCCTATTTTTCAGGTTTTTGTAATATATCTCACAAAATAGGCTATGGATTTCCTTTTTACTGAAATATAGCTCACAAAACATGGGATAACTGTTTCTAAAACTTTATACTTCTATAATAGATATTAAGCGAGATTTTTGGTGTCGCCCTCGTAAAATAGACAGACGGTATAATAATTAACGAGCAGATAGATAATATTAATCTAAATGAAAATATCCTGTAAGAAGTTCACTCTCCGCCGCCTATGAGACCCCTTACGTGTAGGTCAAATACTCTGAGACAATCAGAGGTATTAAAAGAATGAATCCAATCAAGGCAGGAGCCTTATTTGGGTGTGGATTACGTAAGTCGGCATAAAACGCCGTGAAAAGGCACTGAACTTCGTAGGAACAAGTGGTTGACGCCAGGCCGGGAGCACTGCCAAAATTGCTTCGGAAGCGTGTCATTTTTCGCCAAGTCATACCGCATAATGCGATTGAAAACGGCGTTATAATCAACACGGGATTCAAGGATCTTGTTATTTTTTATTTATGACAGCAATATGGAAATTGTTGGATACACATTTCAGTGTTCTGTACCAAAATGAAACACATATCGACATCGAAACGTGAGAGCAAATAAACAACGCTATTTTTCACTCAACGCAGTGTCGCCGTGCTTTTATTGGCAATCATAAATAATGCCTTTGAAAAAACGCTAGAATAAAACTACATATTTTTCACATCCAATAGTCTCTTGTCGCAAATATTGTCGTGGAATATATTACAAAGTCAAATAAATTTATTATGTTACAGTTTTTATATATGGGAAATATACAGAGTATAATTATTATAATTTAAAGTTACATGGCAGGTTCCCAAAAGTTTCGTGACTTGTAATTGTCTCCTTATAAACGAAACAAATAATAACTTAGTTGACAATTCAACACTCGAACTCACAATATACATTGAAAATATTTCCAATAAAAATATATTGTGTAATCACTTTAACGATGTCTTCTTAGATGTGATAAACTTCAACAACCGAAAACTAGCACCATTCTCAACGTCCACTTCCGTTATGCATCCTACTACTCCACACGAGGTGAATAATATAATATAAAAAATCTCCCACAAACTAACTTCGGGAATTGAAATCAATAGTAAAACATTAAAAGTGGTAAGCGATCTAACATGTTTCCCATTATCACATTTGATAAACATTTCGTTCTGTACGGGGGTGTAGCCTTACCAGTTAAAAAAATCAAAATCAATCCCAGTTTTTAAACATAAAGAATGTAGAAGCGAGGCCAGCAATTATAGGAACATGAGTTTACAATCACAATTTTCAAGAATAATCGACTACAGCTACAATAACAGACTAACAAAATTCATGGAACAGAAGAAACTTATACCCAACTATCAACACGGGTTTAGGCAAAACAAATTCACTGAAACCGCTATAAAAGAACTCTGTAATAATATCTACATTTATCTTAATAACAAACAGTTCCCGATTGCTCTTTATTTTGATTTAAGTAAAGCATTCGATACTGGGCATCCTCCTATCTAAAGAATAGAACGCATGTTGTAGCTATAGACGGTGTCAAATCACGTCTGGCTCTAGTTATGACTGGTGTACTGTCGTGAGCAGAAAAAAATAGGACAACTTTTTTTTTCTAATGTAAATCTGTCTCTATTTGAATATGTAATGAGTAGCCGAAATAAAACAGATATCACTTTTAATTTATTTTTTATGTTAATGCTATAGTTATTGCTATAGTAAATGATGGATGGTTAATGAGACAAATTTCACTGCGTTATAACATTAACAAAAATTTGGTGTGTAATATTTTAAGAAATGGAGAATAAACGGTACGATTAGTAGAAATCCTGGATCAAAGCACAAAGGATATCCTACTTAACAAGAATTTAACTATTAATATTTCGTTATTGCACCATCTCTATTTATAATTTCTATAAGTCTGTTTGGCATAGAATTAAATAACCTTATACAATAATCATTAGTCATAATATTTTCCCATGCATTATTTACTATTTCCAGTAATTCTTCGGCATTCCGTGGTCTCACATTTCGTTTTTGGATACTTCTTACGAGTAGTTCCCATACTTCTTCCACAGGGTTAAGATCTAGACTATGACTGGGCCAGTTAAGAATATTGATGTTGTTATCTTGAAACCAGTTAGTTACGGTATGAGCAGTATGAACGGAACAATTGCCTTGTTGAAGTAGCAAATAATTGTGACACAGAAGGGAGCATAATATTGTCTAAAATCCTAATATACGTTTCACTGCTAAATCTTTCCTCAATATGCCACAAAACACTAGCATATTGACGGAAAATCTACCACTTTTATCTTTGTTAGATATATATTTCTCATCGAATCGAGTATCCGGAGGGCGGTAAACACGAATATGACCGCTGTGTGTGTTGACTGGAAAGTTTTTTCGTCTGTAAAGATTACATTGTTCCAAAAATTTACATCATGTACTAAAAATTCAAGCGCAAATCCTACTCGAGCTTCTTTATGTTCAGCTTTAAGTAAGTATTTCTGTGCTGCTGCATGACAGCGTAGCTCCGATTCTCTTACTCGCCGGCGACCAGTACTACTCGATCCAGAAAAATTCGTTTCTTCAGCAGCCTGAATAACTAAATAAAATGGATTTTCTACTAAAGCATTTATCTTGTTGTTGAGTTGATGTCCTTCGTCGCCCTGATCCAGGATTTCTACTAATCGTACCGTTTATTCTCCACTTTCTTAAAATGTTACACATCGAATTTTTGTCAATATTATAACGCAGTGCAATTTGTCTCATTGACCATCCATCTTCTGCTTTAGCAATAATTCCAGATTTAACTAAATCGCTTATATGAGGCATATTAGTTTTTTGCACACTTGCAATAAATTATGACAACTAACTGACAATGTCACAAAAATTAAAGTTAGGTGTACAGAACTAGATTTTAACAAAATACCGTTATAAGATTTGTCCTATTTTTTCCCTCACGACCGCACCGCAAGAGTCAACTCTAACTCCTCTATTGTTTTTGATAATAATAAATTTTGTTTTATAAACATTGTTGGAAATAGCCACCTTCACTCAATAGGCATGCCTCTGCCCGCCTTCGTATCGAATTGCGCATTCATTCAAATATTCCCGGCTTATTCCGTATTGTTTCATATGAGGCAACTATTCGCTCTCTTAAATCTTCTGAAGTGTTGATGGGAGTTTTCGTCACTAGGGTTTTAAAATGACTCCACAAAAAGAAATCAAAACTATTGAGATCGGGATGTCTTGGTGGCCATTACTGAGGTCCTCCGCGAACTATCCAATGATTAGGATAAACCACATTTACAATTACACTGAAATTAAAAGGAGTTTCATCGTGCACTTAGGTACCACATTTGATTCCTTAACGCAATTAATACATCTTCAAGCAACAGGTAAGATTGTACATTAACGCGTCTTGGCAGAAAAAAAAGGACCTATAAGTTTATTATCAATAATTCCTACTAATACATTAACCGAAAATTGCTCTTGGGAATGGATTTCGGCTATAGCAGGGGGGGTTTTCGTCCGAGCACACATGATTATTATTAACATTTTAAATAGCATTCCTGTGAACGTAGTTTGTGACTCAAACTGTGGATTTATTGTAACATTCTGAAGATACCACAATTTTTACTGAGATATTCGAACGAAAATAACAAAAAAACTAAAATAAATTCAATGAAACAGTAAAAATCGAAGAAATAATATAATGAGATGGTTTTGAACACCAACAACTTACTATATGTCAACAAATATTGTTGTAAAAACGTGTTTTTATTCCAGGATAACTAGATTTGTGTGTTAAAAAATTATTAGTCAATACTGCTAAATGAAGCAATTTGAATTCAATTGCTTTAATCAAGAACTGTGTGTCTGACGATCAGAATATATGATTGACTTTTTCACAAATTTCATACCAAAGAAAACTAATACTTTGCATTCCCCCTCTGACATTTATAACTGCAAGACATATCCGAAACATACTTGCAATGAATGTATTTATAAAGTAGCCTGCCACTCTTCCCGAATAGCTATGACAAGTTGCTCCAATGTCTGAGGTGCATTCTCTCGAAAGCTAATTTTTAAATTTTAATGAGACTGTATATAGTCAATGGGGTTCAAATCTGGTGACTTTGATGGCCACTTCATTCTCGTTATTTCGTTCTCGTTTACTACCCTATGAGGCCTAGCATTATCATCTATGAGAATATCATTAATCAATTTAAATGCTTAAATTCAACAAATTCATAATGCATATAATATAGATATTTGTTTACCAGTCCAGTACAGGATGACTCTTTAACAACTCGTGAATTCTATCCTGGATAAGTTGTTAACAGTTTGATACAGTCATGTTACTCCCTCCCGTCATACTAAGTTAAAAATAAACATTTGAAGTAGCTGTAACACCCCACTAAGTTGGAATAACCAAAATTAACATTTGTTAGAAGTAAAACAGATTATCTCTTACGATTTGACGTAATAACAGTATATTTACCTACTCCATTTGTTCCTGTTAGTATGTACGTACAGTCCTTTTATTGTTATGTATTGTCTGGGATTGTAAATCTGATAAATTAGATCTCGGGCAAAGCGGAATCATATATTATCCATGTATAACAAAGTTAATTGTTACCGTGTCCCATTAAACTTAACAATTAATATAATCCGAAATGTTTAGCACAAGCAAATATAGTTGCATTTAAATTGTCTATGGCGGGCGTGTTTGTCGTCCAGCCGGCGATGATTTACTTTTGTTTATATTACTTACTATTGAAATAGATTTCACATACAATATTGAAGATGCATAAAATAGCTAAACTATTTTAATTGTTTGCTGATGATGCTAATTTGATTGACAAAACTATTTATTATAAAAGTGAAATAGGAAAAATAGCGATCATCGAACCTAAATCATTCAAATTGGAGTTTCTCAGGGTACAATGCTGAGATCAACTCTCTTTAACATTTACATTAATAATTCAACAAACATACCATCTAAAGGACATGTACTAAATTAAATCTAAGACGTTTATTGCCAAAATTTAAAGAACTCAAACAATATCTACCAATAACTCGCTTAAATGGTGTTTATTATATTTATCTCTAGTTCAGTTTCATCCAAGTTATGGAACAGTAGGATGGAGTGCTGTTAAGCAGTAATTTAAAAATATATATAATGCAAAGACGAATTCGAAATATAACTTTCCTAAGAACTGATTTGTATTATCAAAGAGAAAGGTTACTTAATTCAAATTAATTGAGAAATAAAGTTGTTAACATTTGCAACTCTTGAATGATATCAATTATATTATCTTAGTGGGGAAAATTATTGTTTTACTTCATACTCGATTATATTGGCGATGAAAGACGACAAAACTTTAACTGTGACAATTTCTTCGTCTTCCTCAAATAAACTGTTACTAAATTGGAAGCAATTTTGCTCTTTGTAAAATTGAATAAAATTAATATATACAGTTTAATCAATTCAATCAATTCAATCAATTCAATCAATTCAATCAATTCAATCAATTCAATCAATCCAATCAATTCAATCAATCCAATCAATTCAATCATTTCAATCAATTCAATCAATTCAGTCAATTCAATCAATTCAATCAATTCAATCAATTCAATCAATTCAATCAATTCAATCAATTCAATCATTTCAATCAATTCAATCAATTCAATCAATTCAATCATTTCAATCAATTCAATCAATTCAGTCAATTCAATCAATTCAATCAATCAAATCAATTCGTCCGCAATAAGAACTGTGAAAATTAACATCACATCAGGTATACAGGTTGTCCATTTTATCAGGGCCCTCGAGAATATCTCACAATATCGGTCGTATAAAAAAAATTAGTTTTACGAAAATTTTGCCGATTTATATAACCTACAAAATGGTTTAAAGATATTTGAAATCCATGGTCTACTTTAAGAGTTATGGCGGAAAATATCGAAAATGCGGAAAACGTCTAGGCCAAATATCCCCGTTTTTTGAGGAGATACGGGAAAAATTCTAAGGCGAAATTTTTTTTGCAAAATAGAGTGTTTCTACAAGGTTATCTAATTTTTTTCAAAACCGCTGTATTTTGAGGTTTACTCTTCAGGCTGTTAAAAAAATTATTTTGAAACGGGCGGCAAATGGCACCATTAATAGAGTATTTTCCTCCCTTTTCAACTATGTATCACATGCCATATTTATTCATTGGTACTACGTTAGTAATTATAAAAACAGTTTTTTAAAACCAATAATTTTTTTAACAAGCATTATATTTGCCGTGGAGAAGTATGATTAAATAAAACGATATAATAATTCAATAAGTTGTTCAAATATTTGCTATAATAAAACATTAACACAATTAAGAAGAATCAAGTAAATTCAGGTAACAAAAACAAATTAATAATAAAAAGAATATAGCACACAGAACATTAATATTTATCTAATCCTCAAAATAATTTTTAAGATATCATATCAAGTGTTCAAAGTGTCCACCGCGATTTCTTATGCACAATCAAGCGCGGCGAGGCACTGCATTTAAAACATTACTCAGCATTTCGGGGGTAACTGTAATACATGCCTGTTGAATTCGAGCTTTTAGGTCCTCTACATTTTGCGGTGTCGTCGAAAACACCTTATCTTTATTATACCTCATAGAAAAAAATCCATTGGGGTTATATCTGGAGAACGAGGGGGCCATCGAACAAATCCATTGGTACCTATCCAATGTTGAAGCAAAATTTCGTCTAAATAATCTAGGCAAATCTGGGAATTGTGGGGAGGAGCTCCATCTTTGTTGAAAATATTGAAAGTTGTGTCGATTCTCCAAAGGTAGGTCATCTAAGAATTCATTAAATTAATTTTTCAAAAAGTTTAGGTACCTTTGACCACTGAGGTGACCATCATAAAAATAAGGACCTATTAAATTGGTGCCTAAAATACCTATCGACACATTTATTGAAAAACGACTTTGAAACCCAGTCGTCCTATGCCAGTGTGTATTTTGAGAAGTCAATTTGTAATGAATATTGCGATTAAAAAATCCATTATTGGAAAAATTTGCCTCGTCAGACCAAAGTATTTTACTACATATTAATGGATCAGCACGCTTCTTTTCCAACAGCCACCTACAAAAAGTCGTCCTCCTTGGTTTGTCCCCCGCTTGTAAATTGTGAACTTTTTTGACTTTATAACACCGGTAACCATTTTTCTTTAAAATTTTTCTAGCACTTGTTTTATTTATATAACAAGCAATTTGAATTTCTCTTAATGATGTTTCCAAATTTTCTGTATTTTTATTTCTTACATAATTGATAACTCGGTTTACCTTATTTACATTATCAGTAACATTGTTCAACCTTGTCTTCTTCTTTAAAAATGAATCATTATTTTTCAGTTTCGTAGCTAATTTTCTGAACAGAGTTTTATTCAGCTGCAGTGCTTGTGGAAATCTGTTTCTATATTCTACTTGAGCTAATCCAGAGTTAAAATTGCATTGGCAATATGTAACGAACATATTATAACGACTAATGTGAGTGAAAATCATTTTTGAAAATTCTAAATTCTTAAACGAGTGTGATTGTGTGAGAGTGAAGTATTAACTGAGATGATCTGTCAAAAAATTAAATTGTCAAGTTTGTTCATAGCCAACTATTTTAAAATAATTGAAATAATAGTGAAATAATGAAATACAAACAAATGGATATTATACTTAAATTCATTGGTAAAGACATTTTAACTTTCGAGCAAGGAGTGACGCTTTTATGAAGGACCTCTATACATTGGCATAACTGCGAATACTCTTTCCATAATTGCTCCATGTTGCTTTCTTGATTATTATTTTGTCTTTGTTATCTGAATTCACTTTATTCTTCATAATTGTGCTAATGTTTTATTATAGCAAAGATTTGAACAACTTATTGAATTATTTTATCGTTTCATTTAATCATACTTCTCCACGGCAAGTATAATGCTTGTTAAAAAAATTATTGGTTTTAAAAAAATGTTTTTATAATTACTAACGTAGTACCAATGAATAAATATGGCATGTGATATATCGTTAAAAAGGGAGGAAAATACTCTATTTAATAGCGCCATTTGCCGCCCGTTTCAAAATAATTTTTTTAACAGCCTAAAGAGTAAATCTCAAAATACAGTTTTGGAGAAAATGAGATAAAACCTCGTTGGAATACTGCTTTGCAAAAAATTTTCGCCTTAGAATTTTTCCCGTATCTCTTCAAATAACGGAGATATTTGGCCTAGACGTTTTCCGCATTTTCGATATCTTCCGCCACAACTCTGAAAGTAGGCCATGGATTTCAAATGTCTTTAAAACTATTTTGTAGGTTATATAAATCGGCACAATTTTCATAAAAATATTTTTTTTTGTACGACCGATATTAAGTGAGATGATAAAATGGACAGCTTGTATATTATAAATAGTAGTGGCCCCAGCACACTACCT
Organism: Leptura quadrifasciata; assembly: GCA_963675555.1. NCBI lineage: Eukaryota > Metazoa > Arthropoda > Insecta > Coleoptera > Cerambycidae > Leptura > Leptura quadrifasciata. The sequence goes on along the minus strand of OY776681.1, from coordinate 3,554,591 downwards.
TATGGTACACCGTGTTGTACTGGCAGCACGTTGAATAATGCTACATTGAACGTTGGACGCTTGCTACAATTCCACTCAAAACGCCTTCAGCCGTAAAGGTAGTGCAAATTAAATTCTCCATCGTTAAGTGACTGCAAGGAATGAATTTCTATAATGTTGAGAACGTTCTAAGGAACGTTTCCTTCTGATCTATTAAGGCCTAATTTCTTCATTCTGTTATTGTTCATGTATTTTAGCAGACAAGAACATCGATCTGGGCAATACATTTTTTAAAGTAATTCGTTTACTTTCCCTGCAACTTTTCACCCTTGTACGTATCGAAAATTTTTATTGAAACTTTTGTTAACAACATTATTCTTTACGAGGAATTATGTGCCGTTTCACATTTAATTCCAAATTTAATACTGGAGAAGAACAAAGCCCTTTTGTTTTAGTATTCATAAAATGTACTTCAAGTTTTATCATTCCTTTTTGTTGTTTCAATACAGATATTAAAATTTTAATTCGCAAGGCGGAATATGAAAATTAAAAACCCTTTTAACTAATGTGGTACAAGAAAAAGTATTGGGTTATACGGAAATGTACGTGACAAATATGAATTTTGCTGTAAAACTGAGTTTAAATAAATATGAATCATACCAGAGCGCACCCAGTAAAAATGCTTATAGTTAATTGGCCAACGTTTAAGTCTTAAGCAGTTTCAACATGGTTTTTATGTGTTTTTTAAGGTTATCGCACATGTGGTCAATAAGATTCAAGTCTGGAAAACTAGCAGGCTATACGTACAATTCCATCATTATGGAACAAATTCAAAGAAAATAATAACCGATGTGGCAATTTATTTTAGCACGAGTTTAATCCTAAGCCTTAATAATAGTATTAAGCAGCATCACAAAATTTGTAACTGATTAAATGGCTAAATTAAATATTCACATCTACTAATTTCACTTCATGTAAATTAATCCCATTAAAATAACAAATTAATGACTAACAGTCCTATATCAAATATACGGACTTTATTAACGAAATCTAACCGGATTGCATTAATATTTTGAACAATTTTCATTGCGATTGCATAGAGGTATATGCAATATGTTGATTTATTCAGGTTCAAAAATAAATCTGATATAAAAACCAGGGTACGTTTGCGCACTATATAAATATTTTAGTGAAGTAGTCCATTAGCCTTAAAAACTAAAAATAAACAGCAACTCTGGTATTTATAAACACGTTTCTATGAAGAATCCAAGTTTACCTACTCCACGAAATGAAGTGAAACTAATCAGTAGGAAATTTTTATAAATCAAGGTGTCTAGTAATGCATGAATAATAAATTTACGAAGAAAATACAAGGGCAAAGTTTGGCATGGCTACTCTTACACCTAACCTTTGATATTTTCTTAACAATATATTATTAAAAGTAAAATTATGGCAATTGAAATAATATACCGGCTAAGTGGCTTAACGTTTATATGTTGAGCTTGCAACCAAGGAGTCTCGGGTTTGAATCTTGGCTAGGGTATGGATGTTTCGCGGTGTGTTTCATGTGTTACCGAGTTGGTCGCAGTGAAATAGACGATGTTGTGTGAGAGACAACACGACTAGTTGTTGTACCACTCCTGAGTCAGAGTCTCAGCTGCGGTAGGTGGAAATGTCATAGGGAATGGTCGAATCCATCGATACTACTATGCTTGGGTTTTTATGGACATGTATTTAAAAAAAAACTGTAAAAACAGCTTTTACTTGTAGTATTTTAAGTCTACAGTTGTTTTTATTATACGGCTATCAAAAAATTTCTCATCCTTTGCATTTTTAAGAAAAAAAAATATGTATGTTTATTATTATTTAAAACTGTAAATTAAAACTTTTTAAAAAACAATATTTTGTAACGAAGTGAAATCAAAATTAGAATATTTACATTATTTCCTTTTTATTTGGGTTTTCTACCACATGTACTATCCTTTTCAAAAACAAATCACCAAGTCTACAAAATAATGGAATTATTGGAAAAAAGCCTCTGCGCTCTATGCCTGTGACGTTTACGTCAAGGGAACAGTCAGAGGTTATTTTTTAACAGATAATATAAATCGGAATAAACACAGAAATAATGTATTTTGCTGACGTTTCGGAAAGTAGTCTCTTTCCCTTTCGAGAACTTTTTTCGAAAAATTCTTATTTGTTGTGTATGTTAAATACACAGCTTTAAGATTTTGTTTATGTTATTTCCATAGATACTTACTACTTACACAGAACTGAAGATATTTACTTTTAGATAATGTTGAGTTTGTTAAGTTCTTCTTTTAACATTAATAGGCAAGTTTTACAAATATCTACAGAACAATTCGATATCCATTTATCTTCATTTAATAAGATTATTGCTAATTCTTCATATTTTCTTTTTTGTTATCTACTTCTTTTGTTAAAATTTTCGCCGAGTCCCAGTTTATTCTATGTCCGTTTTCCCAAGCATGTTCACAAATCTTTGATTTCTGAATTTCATTCTTTCTAATGTAATACTTGTGCTCATCCAACCTCACACTGAAAGGTCTAAATGACTCATCCACATAACATTTATCACATTCGCACGGAATATTATAAATACAGTTTTTTGAATTCTGCTCCCGATTTATCGGTTTTGTTTTTGTTAAAATAGCTCTTAAAGTCTTCCCCGTTTGAAATACCGTCTAAACATCAAATTTGTCGCCTATACGGCGTAGGTTCTCCGATAGTCCGTATATATAAGGAATTGTTGCTTTATAATGATGTTCAGGTTTTTGTCGTACCTAATTGTCCCTATTTTCAACATTTATAAAAACTCTATCAACAAATGCTTCAGGGTATTGATTTTGTACTAGAACCTCTTTGATAAATTTTCTCGTTATTTAATATTTCATTATTAGATGAAGTTATTTTGGCCATAGGCTTTTTTCCAATAATTCTATTATTTTATAGATTCGATAATTTGTTTTTGAAGAGGATAATACATGTGGTAGAAAACCTAAATAAAAGGAGAGAATAATGAAGTCACTCTTGGGTGACATTATTTTCTAATCCTAAGAAGCTGCAGAACAATTCAACTTCATAAATGTATGTATTTTTTATAAATTATCATCTTATATTTGATATCGGACCTAGACAAACAACATATCTTGTATACACACCCGAAACCTATATGAATTTTATATCAAATATTTAGAATAGAATGAAGTGCTAATATTGACTTTAAATTCAGCCCAACCCTTATATGGAATACCTGATCTTTAAGCTCAAACAGTTTCCCTATACAATAACTTCGGAAACTCAAACAGAGATAACCGGAAAACTGAAAACTGATAATAACATCAGCGGTAATGGTACAACACGTACGGAATTATGGGGGTACAATGTTAAGGCAAATATAACCGGGGGAAAAGGTTTTATCGTGAACGAATGCAAACTTTTGGGGTGGAAGAGGGGACTTACTTTCTTGGATATAATTGTGAATTATGTTATGAAAGTGTGCAAGTGAGTATTTGACTCGTAAAAGATTTGTAAGATACAGAGATGACTGGAAAATTCAATGTACTTCTAAGTGTAATTTTATAACTACTTATTCTTCCTCTTCTACCAAACCACGTTCTAATTCCACAACGATTATATTTATTATGTAAACGTTTATTTAAATGACCTGTATGTTTAAGAGTCTTTAATAAAGAAAGCTGTTATCAGACCCATTAGTAATTTTGATTTATGTGTTTAAAATCTTGCAAGATATTACTTTCTGTTTCATTAGATTTTCTAGATCTTGAAACACCCCGTATATAGTCCATATACAAATTTAATTTTTTCTTATTAATACTCCAAATTTAAGTAATAAGTTATTTCATTTTACATTTATCTAGCTATTTAACACTGAACACAGGGGGCGAGCGTAGGTGCGTCTTTACTATGTACATACTTCGGTATGCGATGTAAAGCAACGACAGGCGCAGTTAGTACTTGGATGGGTGACCATCCCAACGGAAACCGCGTCCTCGCCTCACACATCTTCCAGCGGCGTGTATATCAGTGTATGCGCGGAAGCTATACACCTTAGGCGAGGGTTGTATAGGGGATATACCATCCTTCGGAGGGGATGTAAAGCCGTCGGTCCCTTGTCTATTAAATGTTAGGCAAGTGAAAGATCCCTAATCTTCTTAAGGGAAGAGGTTCGGCAAAAATTCCTGGTTGGGGGTAGCTCGTCTACAGGCATCGGTGTTAGGCCTCAATAGCGGAAATAGGCCGACGTTAAATAAATGTATAAAAAAAAACACTGAACACAGTATAGTTACCAGAAATGCATTTTCTTTTAAAGCAACATAAACGCTACATTTGTACGAAGAAATTTACCTAAAATCGAGTCTAGTAATAGTGTTTGTTTACAAAGGGCACGATAAATTTCAAATACTTCGGTCGCATCACATAGGGTGAAATCGCCTATCTTCTTCTATCTTATGAGTGCAAAGGACAGAAAGATAAAAGTTTTGAGTCTTGAACTTAACTGTTCGCTGGGCTCCCTGGAGATTGCATTTAAACCACACCTTAGCTACATCGTAGGACTTGACTGTTCGCTGAGCTCACGGTATTATTGTGTGGTTATTTGCCTAACTACGAATCAAACGATCTTTTGATCCACCTATTCTTTTCACTTATTTCATCACAGCCGCAAACATCACCTGTTTTAACGAATTGTTGATGAAGGACAATTTTAACGGCTCTACTCCTACCCTATGAGGAAGCCAACCATGCAGAAGTTGGGGAAGAGACGCCGGCGACCTAACGCTATACCCAGCGTCAGATAATTCCACTGACATAAATTTCCAAAGTCAATAGCTTGGTTATTGCGAGACTCTGCTTTATTGTTTGCAATTGCATTCACATTCTGGTTTCGAGGGGGTGGAATAGGGGAAATTGGCGCATTTATGGTACTGAAAGAACATTAGATTTTTTAAACGAACTATTAGTTTTGATTTTTAACAGAAAAACATGATAAGATTATATTACAATTTACTCAGTTATTATTTCATTTATGAGTTTAGTTCAAAAGTTCACATGTTGAATGTTTTACTAGGGAACTTCGCGTTTGCAAAATAACAAATTTATATTCAAGAACTATATATTTCCGGCATTTATGCAATGACAGGAAACTTTCACTTCCATTATTTTTCAGTGGCGTACTATCAAGGGCTACCGTGTGCCTAATTTGACATGTAAAATGTCGCAGGAATATTTGCCTTTCAAATTATTGTGTGAGGTTTCTCACCGGTGGCTATTTGGTTTTCTATGATTGTTTAATAGCGATCCATCCACTTAATTACCTTGCGCACTACAAACTGTACAGGCCATCTGTCAGTACTGGGTCAGTTGGCCCGTAAACTTTTCTCTAATTCTGAGTGGTTTACTTATTCGTCGAGTACTGAACCGGGACGTCTAGTCTGTTTGAATTACATCTACCCGCCCCGTTTTACGTTGTTGAACAGTCATACAAAATTTGGTAGTTACCGTTTGTATGATCAATTAAAGGGTATTTCCTCAACATTCTCTGATATTATACATGAGTATTTAATTCTCATTTATCACTTAAATTCTATGATGAACGACATGACATGATTCTTGTCCTCTGTTTTGCATTAAGTTTAATTTCATCGTAGCTGTTGCTAACACCACAATTTCAATTACATTTTAAATCGGCTATTTGCCGCATCTTTGATTGCAACTGCAAAATAGCACGGCATACGATTGTATTACCTGGTTCTTATTATTGCATAGCAACCTTGAAACATGTATAGTATAGCCATTACTATAGCGACGTGAATTTTCCTATTATAATATTTAGACAATTGTCTCAAATATTTGAATTGTTTTGATTCCTTGTCCGGCTATTTGCCACATCAATTTTTATAAAATAAAATGAGTTTTTTGACTATTTTTTCCTATCCATTACTGTGTTTTCTTGCAACTTTACCTTCCTAGCCATACATATAATAAACTACCTAAATGATTTAATTGCAAATCAAATAAAATAGAAAACAAACAGTACAATCTTGAGTAATAAAATACCACATAAATAACATTTATAATTAACTAGGTCTCTCAATTAATAGACAGTGAGTTCAAGTTTACTAGGTATTTAAATTAATGGAGTGATTAATTTTCTCATGTATATAGTATCAGACAGAAACAAGTAATAGCAAACTTTATATAAAAAAACCTCGGATAATTAAAAAGGGTTACTACACACACAACGAAATTTGGGCCCTAAACTAATTAAACTAGATGATCACGCAAATGACCAATTTTATTTCAGATAAATAAATAGTAATTAGATAATTTACTGGTGACAAAATGACCAGTATTTTATGTGTAACAAAACCACATACCCCACAAGCGTCTCAATCTTTATTACCAATTGAGGCAAACAGGCTGGGGATGTATTAAATTTAGTATATAATGTAGATGAGGCATTAGATAAATTTTATTAAATATTATACAATGTATTTGACAAGTGCATTTTTTCGTTTATAAGTACTTTTATCTCCTCTCCCCCCCCCCCTCTCTTATCTCTGAATACTCTAATTTAATTTAGTTTAAGTTAGGTTAAGTATATATACTCTGTAATTGGCTTCTGAATTCTATAAACTTGTACCAATAAATAATTAAATATATTAGATAAAGCTATGGCATTGTTATTTTCCTGACCATCATTTATTGAGTGGTCTGAGTGAGTGTAAATAGTTGAAATGTGTATGGCAAGTGAGTTAGTAACATATTCTGGATTTTCAAGATAAATAGCACCATAAGTCATTGTATTTGGAATTGAAGGTGTTTGTTTATTAATGTTGATATAACACCAACAGTTTTTATAACTTAAAAGAAAAAAAATAAGTATTCTGAAACACTAAGCATTAGAATTATTATTTTGAATAGGATGCGATTGTAAGCAAATTTATTCATCAGTTTCCGTATTATTTAAAAACAATTATTAAACTACATTTGCATTCCACAGTATTAATAAAATAATTTAAAAGAATAAGAAAACAACCTCTAAAAAATAGCTCTAAACTTTAATCTTATTAATATTTATATTGGAATAAAGTTAAATGGTTCTTCGGCGGAAACCAACAAACTAGGTATCATTTATTTTCTATAAATGACATCTAAAAACACCAAACAGTCATAACTCACCAAAAACTTTCTCTTGAAAAGGGATATTTAGAAATTTGAAATGTAAAAATATTACAGTTTCATCACTCAGCCTCCACGCCAAACTTTAAAGACCGGATACGTCAGTTGACAAGATTATTTTCGGATTAAAAGACATATTAAAATTAATCGCTTTTATAGATACGTTTACGTTCAAATATCTGAGGACGATTGAAAGTAGCTTTAGAGGGCGTGTTAAAAATTCATTAATGAACATCGGATACAGGAAATAACTATTTTTATTGTCGGAGTGTTTTTTGTCTGTTTTAGTAATCGCTAGTACCTCGTAGTGTTTTATTTATTTATTTGCACTGATCTACAGATTACACCAATCCAATTGCAGAGCAGTAAGTAGTTCCGCAGAATTATAAATAACATACATATATACCATATCTATTATAACATATGACATATATAACAAGATACATAATAACAATATAGTAAGTACTTAATATAAATCATAGTTTATATATTATTTTAATAGAAGTGATTTTAATGTTTTAGGGCTGGTGTGAAAAATATCAATACTTGAACAAGAATTATCAAAATTGTGACATATTTTAGATAATGGCGAAAAGTTCACAGCATTAGTACAGGAATTTGGTGAATAAAAAGTTGCGCGGTTACGTGTCGATACAAATGGAACTCTGCTTTATTATTTGCAATTGCATTCACATTCTGGTTGCGAGGGGGTGGAATAGGGGAAATTGTCGCATTTATGGTACTAAAAGATCATTAGATTTTTTAAATGAAATATTAGTTTTGATTTTTAACAAGAAAACATGATAAGATTATATTACAATTTATAAAGTTATTATTTCATTTATGAGTTTAGTTAAAAAGTTCACACGTTGAATGTTTTACTAGGGAAATTCGCGTTTGCAAAATAACAAGTTTATATTCAAGAACTATATATTTTCGGCATTTATGCAATGACAGGAAACTTTCACTTCTATTATTCTTCAGTGGCGTACTATCAAGGGCTACCGTGTGCCTAATTTGACATGTAAAATGTCGCAGGAATATTTGCCTTTCAAATTATTGTGTGAGGTTTCTCACCGGTGGCTATTTGGTTTTCTATGATTGTTTAATAGCGATCCATCCACTTAATTACCTTGCGCACTACAAACTGTACAGGCCATCTGTCAGTACTGGGTCAGTTGGCCCGTAAACTTTTCTCTAATTCTATATATACCATATATATTATAACATATGACATATATAACAAGATACATAATAACAATATAATAAGTACTTAATATAAATCATAATTTATATATTATTTTAATAGAAGTGATTTTAATGTTTTAGAGCTGGTGTGAAAAATATCAATACTTGAACAAGAACTATCAAAATTGTGACATATTTTAGATAATGGCGAAAAGTTCATAGCATTAGTACAGGAATTTGGTGAATAAAAAGTTGCGCGGTTACATGTCGATACAGATGGAACTCTAAAATTAAATAGGTCAAGAATTTCTGGACAATCTATTTTACTATTTATAATGTTAAAGCGAAACATACACATGAAATAAACTCTGCGATACTCCAAAGATTTAGGCTATTACAATTAAGGTTTTCGTTGATGTCTTTTACAGATATATTGAGGAACAGGGGTCCTGGGACTGATCCTTGTGGAACTCCAGATTCGACTGTTATTTCATGAGATTTATAGCCATTGTAGTGCACAAATTGGGTTCTACCGCTTAAATAAGCAGTCCATTAGAAAGGCTAGTTAGATCAAGTTTGTGCAGTAAGATTTCGTGATCCAATCGATTAAATGCTTTAGAAAAATCTCTATAAACGACGTCTGTTTGAACCCTCGCATCTAATGATTGCAAGAAAAATTGGGTTATGCAAAATAGATTTGTTGTGGTAGATCTACCTTTCATAAAGCCATGCTGCTGTATTATTATATTTGATTTTACGTGATTATATATATATTGTCATGTAATAAATAGGTACAGTTGCATATTATTGTAATGGGCCTGTATTTGGTAATATCACATTTGCTTCCTTGTTTGCAAAACAACTGGTACTGACAGATATATTAAATATAATAGTAGTAAGGCTATGTATGTTCTGGACCATCACTTGAGTAACACTGCCGGTTACAAATGACGTCATGGACTGGATGGCCTATATCCATCAGGGTACAAAGCAGATTTTAAACAGCCCAGAACAGATTTTAAACAGGTCTCGAACAGGTCTAAACAGATCTCAAACAATTATAAACAGATCTTAAATCACAAAGACTCCTGATGGACACATGCCATCCAGTTCATGACGTCATTTGTAACCGGCGGTGTTACTGTGCTGATGGTCCAGAACATACATAGCCTTACTACTTACAATAGTAAGTGGGATTATGAAAACATGTGAACAGTCTCTTAAAATAAAAACGGTATTAAATGTGGACCGGCTGTCATCTTTGATTTAAGTATATTGAACGTCATTTTCATTGATTTTTTTATTGCGAGGATATTATTACTGTATAGAGTGTCATTAGTGATATTAAGATTAGTTGGTTTGGTATAATATTCTTGAAAGATATCTGCGAAGCGTTTGATATTTCAGCTGATTCATAAAAAAATTATTTTTGTATGTAACATAATCGGGCCCATCTCGATCACTTTTAAGTGAATTCACAAATGACCAGAATTTATTTGGTTCGCTGCAAATATTGGATACAACATCATTGATGTATTCTCTATGTGATCTTTTTATATCGTTTTTTTTATATTTTAAATTAAGTCAAATATTCTGTGTTTTTTGTTGTTTCATACAGTTTTAAAAACTTCGCTGTATGTTTAATTACTTATACGTCCAGTGGAAGTATAGTTACGCAAAAAAATATATATATTTTTTTTAATTGAAACAGGCTTAAAATGTCATGAAACGTCAACCACCCCCCCCCCCTCCCACTAGCGCCCCCAATACCACCCCATACTATTATGAAAAGAAGTAAAAAAAAATAAAATGTGATTTAGTGTGTATACAAGAACCAAACGTCTCAAAATTTTTTTTAGTGTTAACTACCCCCGTCTATCACCTCCATTACCACCCCTCTTGTCGTTTATCAAGAAGGGTAATCATGCTTCCTGTTAACCGTTTTGGGCACGCAATAATTGAAAGTTTGTCATATTTTATTGTAAAATGCATCACACGCTTCGTTCACATCTTTCGATTCGCCTAAGAAATCCCAGTTAATTAATGACAACAACTGCTCATAGAGAGTTGCAGAGTAATGTAAATCTTCCTTAAGTAAAATGTCATGTCCTACTTCATAATCATTTTTTGCGATTCGATTATTTTGATTTTGCTCCGAGTTAAATTGTTTCAAGTAAATGAAGTTTAAGAAATTTTGTAGTAGGTTATGGCAATCTATGACATTTAAAGAAGAATTTGGAATATTAAAATCACCCAGAATAAAAATGTCGGTGTTATAAAATACTCTTCTTCATTACATTGTGCAATAGTCTTTTACCATTTATTGTTTGTTTATTTTTTAAGCCAAAAATGAAAAAAGTTCTTCTTCAGTCTTATATTTAACACCAAATCCTATCCAACTATTCAAAGCGCTCGCTTTATTATATACTTAGTGCTTACGGCAAAATAAATGATGATCTAAAATCCATTTTAGAATATGTACTCTGAAAGTAATCTCAATCTAAATCTTTCTGGATGGTAGATTGAGTGTAATATGTTTAAATAATGGTCAAAGAGGTTGAAGTGGCAGCTCGTCACATTTTAAAAACTGTTGTTTATTATACTCTGATTCATTATCCTTCTCTTGCGTTGACAGTATGACATTTCTATTGTTTAGATAAGGTGTAGTAACTATTTTATTCAATTTAAAATTATTGTAATAATTATATATTCTATAAAAGTTAAGTCTAGTAGGTAAAAATATTATTTTATACACTTTGCAACTCTCCCCTAATAAATTCAGTTTATTAATTATTATTATTATTATTAGCAAAGTGCAGCGAAACGTCATTTCATTCATTAGGGCGAATTTTCAATCATTCAAACGTAATCCGTGAAAATTTCCTGAACAAGCAGAATTTCGATGACTCCGAAGACGATTTTTGCAAATCCAAAACAACCCCCGTCCAATCATAACTCACCGAAAACTTTTGACCACTGTGCAGGCGGCCGCCAATCGGGGTAGTGCTTGGGGAAGGTGTCCCTAGACCAAAACGTGTGCAACACCACTTTGTAGACGGTGAGCTTGTCGGGCTGGCAAGGCTCTCCGCTAGAATCCCTGGAGTTACCTGGGGGCTGACCGAACGCCAAAGCAGTCACACATAAAGCAAAACACACAAAACACGTTACGCGATCCATTACACCGCACCAGATAGCAAACCGTTCAGAACCGCGAGCCGCATACGATTGAGAGCAGAAATAGAGACCCAGAGTCTGCGGAGCTTGGTTGGTGGGCGCAGTGTCCGTTTGGATAGGGTAAATTCGCCTGGTGGTAGTCGCGGGCTAGTGTGTCGCTCTTCATAACCGACATATTAAAATGTTAATTTGCTGGTGATAATGTATTTATTAGCTAATGTGTATCTGTCTATATTTAATAAGGAATTCCTGATATATGCATAGCTGCCTGGATATTTAGAATGAAATAGTTGGTAAGATTCATAACTACAGTGTGGTTAAGGAAAGTTTTTGTTTTGGCTCAGATTCGTTTCTTATTATACAGTGAGGTCCGTAAATAACTAATAAATCCTAAAACACGTCAATTGTTCTAAAATGACATTTTTTGAGTATGACAAATAGATGCCAAGATGACCATATTTCTTTGATAGCACATTAACTGGCGCGCGTCACTTGGGTTTCTTGCAAAATTCCTTAGTTCCAGAGTTAATAATACTTTTCCCAGATGATGATAACCCTAATGAAATTGATAGTAATATTTGGTATCAGCAGGACGGAGCTACACCACATTTTACACTGGAAGTAGGACCCTATCTTGCTAAGGTTGTGGATAGGTAGACGCGGAAAAATTGAGTGGCCTACCCGTTCTGTCGATTTGACCCCGCTTTGATTTGACTATTTTTTATAGGGTTACTTAAAATCTAAAGTCTACTTCAACAGACCAAATAACGTGGATGATTTAAAAGACAGAATAAGGCAAGAAATTAATCAAATCATCCGATACAAAATATTTTAGAAGAATATCGGCAACGCCTCCATTATTGTCAAGAAGCTCTGGACGCCCAGTTTGAACATTTGATTTAAACTGTACTTAGTAACATTAAAAATGTAATATATTTCAATAAAAAAATAGAGAAATTAAAAAAATAATAATTAAATTAAAAACCCTTTCGAATGAGCTATCACACGCATCATCGTTTCATTTAGGAATTTTAAAGGGGTATCTGTCACTCCAATATTCTATTTTAAGTGACAATTTATCTAAGACTTTATTGTTGCGTGTTTAATCAAATCAGTCAATTTGTTCTCTATTTCTTGCTTTTGATTCTTCAATGTTGTCTGATTTTCGAATATAAACTTTACTTTTCAAGTAACCCCATAAAATAATCTAGCGAAGCTAAATCCGGCAGTCTCGCTGGCAATTCTATTGGTAATTTGTGATCAATAATAAGACCAAGACTTTTATAGCTATGATTGAAGGCGATAATAAATATTACAGTAGATGATTTACTAGGGTTAATTTTGAGTGGGTGATCAGTTGAAGTTGATACCAAATTCTTTAAATCAGTGTTAATTAAATTCCCCCATTCATGTAGATCTTCTATGTGAAATGAACAATAAAGTTTTGTACCATCGACATATAAGTGATAATTACAGAATTGCAAGGATTTGATCAAAATTTTATGTAAAGATAGTAAATATTAATGGGCCAAGTATTCTTCCCTGTGGAACTCCTGAAAGTACCGTTGGCGGTATGAATTAAACATCTGACTGTAGACCTCAACGAAGGAAGAATCAACCTCACAAAAAAATTTTCACCATTCGGTTTTCTCTGCATAATTTTAAAAAGCTCGTCGATACCCGTCGATGGAAATTATAGGCTCGCCTTACTCTGGGGCTTCTTGAGATGCTTTTTTGCATTCTTTTACCACTTAAATCTCCAAGATCAAGGCTCGGATATAGTTCTCCCTGTACGATAAAACTTAATATAGCATACCAACAGAACCCAATCACTCTGCTTTGATACGTGCGCCCCCCGTTAAAGTCATTTAATATCATCTGTAATAAATTCCCGCGGTTACAAGCAAAAATAGTCGTACTAAAAAGTTTCAATATCCCGACCGATACCTATCGTTATGCAAGATGCGCTATGCTATAACTACATAAATGTCATTGACTCAGCCTCATCGTCTGGGAGGAAATAACAGGAAGTGCTAGAGACACTCCAGGTTGTGTGTCGTTTCGGCAAAATGTTGATATAGAATAGAAACGCCGTAACCGCATGCTATAAACAGCCGAGCGGCCAAAGAAACATCGCATTGGATTCACCACCGTGCCACGCATATAACTTAGCTCTCCTGGCTTGCAGCTGAAACTTACGAATGAAACGGTGGATGTTAATTCCCCAAGCCTTTTAAAGTTACGTTCGATAATGAATTAATGATTTACGTCTTTTCCGCGCTATCGCTAGTCATATAGTTTATCCAAACCTAGTTTGAAACGATATAAAAAACAACACTCGGCATTATTTTGTGCCTCGACCTCGACGCGTGCCATCCATAGGCGTGCGTAATTTATTTTTCAAGGCAATACATGCCTTATAATATTTTAAAAATCGTCTATTATACTCATGACACTGTTTTGCAGACTTATTAACTAATAAAATATATGACTGAAGATGGTGCAGTGATAGGTAGCTATATCCGTGTGGCAGGATCATGGTATACCTCCTTTTTCTCCTTTAATTTTGAAGATAATTGGTTGAAATTTAGTATATTTATTTATTTTATTTATTTATTTATTTATATAATTCATCCAACGGGTGAAACCCAATTACAGGACAAATAACAACAGATTTAAATAAAATATCGATAAATAGAACAATATGGTGTAAGTAAAAGGTACACAAATGACACAAATATAAAATGTAACAACTATAATCAAAATATATACTCTAGTAAAATAAATATATATATATATATATACACATATATACACACATACACATACATATATACATACATACATATACATATATACACATACACACATATATATATCACAAGTGTAACACAGAAATATAGACAAGAGCGTGTTTAAATGGGGTTTAAGTAAATGTTCTTTATGCCAGCAATATTACAGTTAAATATATCCAGGCTAGCCTCAATACTATTATAATTTAAACACATTTGATGTAGGGGAGATGATTCTAATATATTAGTGCGTGGAGTAGGAAGCATGAGTACATTATTTGTTCGAGAATTTAATCTCTGAATTCGATACCTAAGAGGTGAGGTGAGGCAGGTGCAGCTAATTTTATTATTGATAATTTTGTGTAAGAACATTATTGAATGCATTACACGTCTCCTTATTAAGCTACTCATACTAAATTTATTTAAAAAAAATTCTTGTTGTGTCCCTCTCATTGGATATGTGCCCTCCAGAATAAAAGTTGTGGACTTAAAAAATCTTCGTTGTACTTTTTCCAAGGACGCTATGTGAATGTTGTAACTAGGACTCCAAACAATGGACGCATATTCCAGTTTGGATCTGACAAATGTAACAAATAACATACGTAGAGTAGATAATTCAGTAAAATCTTTGCTGTTTCTCAAAACAAAACCTAAATTTCTAAATGCACTACTGGTGCATTCCTCGACATGTTTAGAAAAAGTTAATATAGTATCAAAAACAACGCCAAGATCTTTTATAAACTCAGGTCTATTTAGAGTACAGTCGTTTAATTTATAGTTAAATGAAATTTTATTTACTTTACGTGTGAAAGACATGACATTACATTTAGCAGCATTAAGAGGAAGACGGTTATTAATGCACCAGGTATTAAGAAGATCCAGGTTACGCTGAACCCTCAGGCAGTCATAGTCGGAATTTATAGGAAAGTATATTTTTAGGTCATCAGCATAAAGCAAATAGTGAACATCCAAGTCATCAACCATGTCATTGATAAACAGTACAAAAAGCAATGGTCCAAGTACCGAGCCCTGTGGTACTCCAGATGATTGGCTGTAATGATCAGACCGATAACCACGATACTGAACATATTGAGACCGATAGGACAAATAAGACATAAATAAATTTAGTAGCGAAGTACTGATTCCAAAGCTTTCTAATTTAGTCAATAAAATGCCATGGTCTAGTCTGTCGAATGCTTTAGAGAAGTCGGTATAAATTACATCAACCTGACCCTTACGATCTATGACTTCAGAAATAAATTGGGTGATACATACCAGGTTTGTAACAGTTGACCGACCGCCCATAAAGCCATGTTGTTCTTCAATTGTTGAACTTTTAGTATGGAAGGATACGTAATCATGCAATAAGAATTCAAAAATTTTAGAAAAATTGCATAAAATTGCGATGGGACGATGGTTCTCTATTTCATTTTTACTGCCCTTTTTAAACACTGGACAAATTCTGGATAGTTTCCACTTATCAGGGAATGTTTCTGTGCTTAAGATTAAATTAAATATAATACAGAGAGGTTTGTAAAAAACATTAGCGCAATCTCTTATAATAAACGCGGGTATTTCATCAGGTCCTGTAGTCATGTTTGCCTTGAGTTTTTTAATTGAGTTTAGGACTTCGATCTCAGTGAATATTCGAATACGCATAACATTGTTATTATATACACTGTCACCAGGCAAATATTCACTAGAATTAATATACGCATTAGAGAAAAAATCAGCAAAGGAGTTAACTATATCTTGGGGGGTTTCAAGAGTGGCATTGTTGTAGTTCATAGTACTAGGAATAGATGTGGCATTATTTTTTGAATTAATATAACCCCAGAACTTATTTGGGTTAGATTTTATGGCATTCTCGGCATCCCGTATGTATGCAGCATAAGCATCTTTTATAGTCATTTTTAGCAAAGCTCTTAATTCATTGAATATTATTAGATCATCCTGGTTTTTAGTCCTTCTGTATGTATTACGTATTACGTATATACTACATACACAATAAGCGGCACTTTTTGACTTATAATTTATTGTTTTTTTACTTCCGGTTTCGCAGGAAGTGACATTAACTTTCGATTTATAAATAGAACACCCTATATATAATTGCATTTTTGAATTCTGCATAAACTTCTGAATCTAACGATGCTAAATAAGTGACATTTCGAACATCAATTTTCTTATAATATAATTTTTAGTTTTCCATTTAAGTGTGCCATGATGATTCCGATTTATTCTAAATGACCCGTATAATGCTACAAAAATCGAAATCCCGTTGAAAACGCTAAATTATGTGATTTATGAGCAAATAAAATTCACCAAAATGGTTTTTGGGGCAAAACTCAGTTTTTTCAAATGGAACCATATCGGTACCGTGGTGCCATTTATTAGTACTATTAATAAGGAATTTATTCATATGTCGTCTTAACATGTGCGATAAATACAAATAAAATTACAGCTAAAAGAAAATAAGAAAATGCAATTTTATTCTAATTACCTTATTACACATAAGGTGGTTTTGGAATACAAAGAATTAACACAAACATTACCACAGTTGTTCAAATTGCTGTCCATTAACGTCAATGCACTTCTGAACTCGCATAGCTGTTTCCCGAAGAACGTTCGCCAATTGCTGGGCCGTTATGCTATTAATTGCTCGTCTTACTCGTAGCTCCAGGTCTTCACGGGTTGTAACGGTCGTTGCATAGACAATATTTTTTAAATGACCCCCAAACAAAGAAATCAAGGGGAGTTAAATCGGGTGTCGTTAGAGGCCACCTCACAGAACCATTCGTCGACACAGACAGCTATATTAGGCTTCCTGAAGAGTTTATATGAGAATTTAAATAACAACAAGAAATGTTTGGGTCTATTTATGGACTTAAGTAAAGCATTTGATCTTGTTGATCACGCTTTACTTATAAACAAGCTTGAAAATTATGGCTTCAGAAGAAAGCTGGGAGACTTGTTGTTGTCGTATCTATCCGATCGCTAGCAATTAGTGGAGATTGATGACACGAGATCAAATGTACGAGAAGTAACCTGTGGCGTACCTCAAGGTTCAGTCTTGGGGGAGTGTTTCTAATTGAAAAATAATTTTTGGCCACCCTGTACATTTTTAGGAAATGAAAATGATTAAAAAACATTAATTAGATGTCTCGTAACTGGCATTCATATAATTTTTTTCTTAAAACCCATAATTGTGACTGGTGATTTTTTTAATATCCATCTGCAGATTGAATTATTTCAACAAAAAAATTCATTACATCCAAGTGGTAGGGAAATATTCAATGCTAATATAGGAATGAATAGAGCCTAGAAAGGGGCTTCAAAAAATGTACTGATATACATAATATTCCATTTTAAAAAAGGCACTTGGTCCTGTAATTTCGTCTTGGCACGCCCTGTATGTTTGAAAATAATTTCCAGTTATAGGCTTTTTTATCTAGTTTACTTGCAATTTTTTAAAAAATTTCTAGCTATCGCAGAACTCGATATATCGAGTTCCGATGCACTATTATTGTCCCACTCTTTATAAAAAAAAACTAGATTTCTTACTGAACAACTGAATAATTTAATCAGCTAATGCCCTTTCATTAATAATTGTTGATAAATTAAAGACACATACATAGTAATCGTGTTTGGCAATACAACTATACAAGTTTTTCTACCGGTTAGTCTATATATACATGATTAATAACCATCGTGAAGATATAATTAATCATCCAAAGCAGGATTTAATACAACTATGTAACAGTAAATAGCAAAAAAGCAACATCTTAACTTAAAAGACAAAGAGAATATTATTAGAGACTTGCAACTAAAGTCAATATCAGGTATTTTATCTGAAAGTGGTTTTACAGTTTTTTTTCTTGATATTACTATTATTGCATACAGTAATAGAGTCGAGTAAACTCTAACTTGGCAGGTCCAAAGGTCGCTTCGTCGTATGAAGTAAGAAACTATTTACTCGATAGCTCAGGTATGACAGTGGTTCTCAAACAGTTTACAATTTATTTTCATCTATAAATACAATCCTTTGAAGGTTACTGTCATAGTTTTACATACATTTTCTTAAAAATACAACCCTTTGCTGAACTATTTGCATTTGTTCACATAAATAGCGACGGTTACAATCTTTTTTATACCTAAATCCACAATGTTTTAATAGTTTTAAGAGACTTACCTTAGAGACGTCAATGATTCCCTTATTTTTTAGCATTTCCTTCAAAGTATCTAATGTAAAATGTGTTTTCGATTCATAAAAATTATAAAGTACTTCCCTTATTTGCATTTTAACGCCTCCACGTACATCTAATCGTTTTTTATTTTCAAGAATACATTATTAATATGTTGGTGCTTAATTCTGCTAACTGTTCTGAGACTTATGTTTAAGGCTTCAGAAACTCTTTCATGAATTCGTTCAAGAGGTACCAAGGGTCCTTTGTTTTCCTTTTCTTTTGTAAAATAATCTATTAAATTTAATACCAACTTCTTTGACTGTTCATTTAAGACGCCTAATTTAGTTGCCATATTTACCAAATATTGTATTTTTATAATTTAATGTTATTCGAAATAAATATTTACACACGTATCTAATTTAGAAACCCGGACACATTTAACGTTAAATAGAATGACCGGCTTAGCGACCCTCCAAACCGCAAACTGTAGATGGTACGTCTGTTTGTTGGATAAAAACTATAGATACGCCACACCCATATCATCAGGTGATATAGGAATGGGCTGTAAAAAATACCTTAAAAAATACTACAGCTTTGGCACACCGCGGTAAACTGTTCGGTCTAACTATTTATTTAGCATGAAATAAAATACGAAGGATTGAGGGCCTATGGCCTATGTAATGTATAATAAATTTTAAAAAAATGACTAGATATTCGCCTGACAAGCGAATAAATAACCAGACCATTAAATACCAAGGGATAAACTCGCGCGAAATAATACAAGAAAAATGTTTAACGAAAAGAAAGTTTTAACAAAACTTGCGGCGCGGATTAATAAAATAAAATGTTTAGAAGAAAAATGTTTAACTTTTAATATAATAAAATTTTTTTAAAAATCGGTAGGCAACAAGATTTGAACCCGGATGTTTTATTCCCTTTACTTACAATTACCAATTACCAACTAAAAGATTTTTATTTTTGTTATCTATTTTACATTTTATTTCATTTATATCATTTTCCCTAGTTTTCTATATTATAAACCTGCACATCGTGCGTATAATATTTATCCCTATTCAATTAAATGTGATTGCATTCTTTAGGATAGGTCGGCGATGGATGCCGAAATGACACACTCCATGAAATTTATTAAATTGACCTTTTTGTAGTATTTCCCGTAGGTTTATACTATTTTTATGTTTGTTATACTGCAGGGCAGTTTCATATATTCGAGGTTTCACTGTGTTAAAGTTGTATATGTTGTTATGCAGGACACTTCCCTTTACTTACACACTGAGCTATTCCACGACGTACAATTCGTGTAATATGTAGATACTAGAAAATTTTAAGTCCTAGGTATATTCTTTCCTATTATTTGGGTTTTCTACCACATGTACTATTATCCTCTTCAAAACAAATCACCGAATCTACAAAATAATAGAATTATTGGAAAAAAGAGCCTCTGCGCCTGTGACGTTTACGCCAAAGGAAAAGTCAGAGGTTATGTTTTGCAAATAATATAAATCGGAATAAACACAAAAATAATGTATTTTGCTGACGTTTCGGAAAGTAATCTCTTTCCGTTTTCAAAGCTATTTTTTGAAGAACTCTTATTTTGCTGTGTATGTCAAATACACAGCTTTAAGATTCTGTTTATGTTATTTCCATAGATACTTACTACTTACACAGAACATAGAACTGATGATATTTTTTAGATAATGTTGAGTTTGTTAAGTTCTTCTTTTAACATTGGTAGCCAGGTTGTACAAATATCTACAGAACAATTCGATACGCACTTATCTTCATTTAATAAGATTATTGCTGATTCTTTAATTTTTCTTTTTTTGGTATCTGTTTCTTTTGTTAAAATTTTTGCCGAGTCCCAGTTTATTCTATGTCCGTTTTCCCAAGCATGTTCACAAATCTTTGATTTCTGAATTTCATTCTTTCTAATGTAGTTCTTGTGCTCATCCAACCTCACACTGAAAGGTCTGGATGACTCACCCACATAACATTTATCACATTCGCACGGGATATTGTAAATACAGTTTTTTGAATTCTGCTCCCTGTTTATCGGTTTTGTTTTTGTTAAAATAGATCTTAAAGTGTTCCCCGTTTGAAATATCGTCCTAACATCAAATTTGTCACCTATACGGCGTAGCTTTTCCGATAGTCCGTATACATAAGGAATTATTGCTGTATAATGACGTTCAGGTTTTTGTCGTACCTGATTGTCCCTATTTTCAACATTTATGAAAATTCTATCAACAAAGGCTTCAGGATATTGATTTTGTACTAGAACCTCTTTGATAAATTTTTTCTCGTTATTTAATATTTCATTATTAGATGAAATTATTTTGGCCCTATCGTATAAACATTTTACAACACCCCTTTTAACATTTATTGACTGATTTGAGTTAAAATTTAGATATCTATTAGTATGTGTTGGTTTTCTATAAACGCTTGTTTCAATTGTATTATTTATCCTTCTAATTAAAACATCTAAAAACGGTAGTTCATTCCTACTTTCTACTTCTAATGTGAATTTAATAGACGGTTCCTTATTATTTATATTTTCTAAAAAACTATCTAGTAAATCAACACCATGAGGCCAAATTGCAAAGATGTCGTCAACATATCTCCACCAGACAACCGGTTTGTTTATACAATTTTGAACATGTGTGTTCTCAAAGTTCTCCATAAATATGTTGCTTAAAATTGGTGATAATGCAGACCCCATAGCCATACCAAAATCCTGCTGATAGAACTCATTGTCCAATTGAAAATAGGTTGTTTTTATACACAGTGTTAAGAGTTCCATTATGCTATTTACACTTAATTTAGTTCTAGTTTCCAAATTATTATCATTTAGCAACCTGTCTTTAACTATTTTTAATGTTTCATCTACCGGAACATTGGTAAAGAGGCTAACTACATCAAAACTAACCATCAGGTGTGATTCATGAATATCGGTTTCATAAATTTTTTCTATGAAATGTTTACTATTTTTAATATATGAATCGGTATTTCCAGATAATGGATCAATAATTTTAAGTAAAAATTTTGCCAAATTATGACATGGTGAATTAATAGAACTAACAATTGGTCTTAAAGGAATATTTTGTTTATGTGTCTTTGGTAAGCCATAAAAATGAGGGGGCTTACTATGATGTGGTGTAAGTTTCCTTCGTTCAAAATCATTAAATTCATGTTTGTATTTAAACAAAGTTCTGTAAATTTTGCTCTCTATTGATTTTGTTGGATCTTTGTTTAATTTTGAGTAGGGTCCCTCATTTACAAGAGTCATGATTTTTGTGTTATATATATCTTTATCTATAATGACTGTGGCATTACCTTTGTCTGCTGGCAATATTTTTATACTTTCATCGCGTTTTAAAGAATTTATCGATAACTTTTCTTCTGGAGTTAAATTATCTTTAATCTTGTATTGCTTCTCTAAAGCAATCTTTGCCCGTATGAATATCGCATACGGGCAAAGATTGCTTTAGAGAAGCAATACAAGATTAAAGATAATTTAACTCCAGAAGAAAAGTTATCGATAAATTCTTTAAAACGCGATGAAAGTATAAAAATATTGCCAGCAGACAAAGGTAATGCCACAGTCATTATAGATAAAGATATATATAACACAAAAATCATGACTCTTGTAAATGAGGGACCCTACTCAAAATTAAACAAAGATCCAACAAAATCAATAGAGAGCAAAATTTACAGAACTTTGTTTAAATACAAACATGAATTTAATGATTTTGAACGAAGGAAACTTACACCACATCATAGTAAGCCCCCTCATTTTTATGGCTTACCAAAGACACATAAACAAAATATTCCTTTAAGACCAATTGTTAGTTCTATTAATTCACCATGTCATAATTTGGCAAAATTTTTACTTAAAATTATTGATCCATTATCTGGAAATACCGATTCATATATTAAAAATAGTAAACATTTCATAAAAAAAATTTATGAAACCGATATTCATGAATCACACCTGATGGTTAGTTTTGATGTAGTTAGCCTCTTTACCAATGTTCCGGTAGATGAAACATTAAAAATAGTTAAAGACAGGTTGCTAAATGATAATAATTTGGAAACTAGAACTAAATTAAGTGTAAATAGCATAATGGAACTCTTAACACTGTGTATAAAAACAACCTATTTTCAATTGGACAATGAGTTCTATCAGCAGGATTTTGGTATGGCTATGGGGTCTGCATTATCACCAATTTTAAGCAACATATTTATGGAGAACTTTGAGAACACACATGTTCAAAATTGTATAAACAAACCGGTTGTCTGGTGGAGATATGTTGACGACATCTTTGCAATTTGGCCTCATGGTGTTGATTTACTAGATAGTTTTTTAGAAAATATAAATAATAAGGAACCGTCTATTAAATTCACATTAGAAGTAGAAAGTAGGAATGAACTACCGTTTTTAGATGTTTTAATTAGAAGGATAAATAATACAATTGAAACAAGCGTTTATAGAAAACCAACACATACTAATAGATATCTAAATTTTAACTCAAATCAGTCAATAAATGTTAAAAGGGGTGTTGTAAAATGTTTATACGATAGGGCCAAAATAATTTCATCTAATAATGAAATATTAAATAACGAGAAAAAATTTATCAAAGAGGTTCTAGTACAAAATCAATATCCTGAAGCCTTTGTTGATAGAATTTTCATAAATGTTGAAAATAGGGACAATCAGGTACGACAAAAACCTGAACGTCATTATACAGCAATAATTCCTTATGTATACGGACTATCGGAAAAGCTACGCCGTATAGGTGACAAATTTGATGTTAGGACGATATTTCAAACGGGGAACACTTTAAGATCTATTTTAACAAAAACAAAACCGATAAACAGGGAGCAGAATTCAAAAAACTGTATTTACAATATCCCGTGCGAATGTGATAAATGTTATGTGGGTGAGTCATCCAGACCTTTCAGTGTGAGGTTGGATGAGCACAAGAACTACATTAGAAAGAATGAAATTCAGAAATCAAAGATTTGTGAACATGCTTGGGAAAACGGACATAGAATAAACTGGGACTCGGCAAAAATTTTAACAAAAGAAACAGATACCAAAAAAAGAAAAATTAAAGAATCAGCAATAATCTTATTAAATGAAGATAAGTGCGTATCGAATTGTTCTGTAGATATTTGTACAACCTGGCTACCAATGTTAAAAGAAGAACTTAACAAACTCAACATTATCTAAA
Source organism: Leptura quadrifasciata (assembly GCA_963675555.1). Lineage (NCBI taxonomy): Eukaryota > Metazoa > Arthropoda > Insecta > Coleoptera > Cerambycidae > Leptura > Leptura quadrifasciata. The sequence goes on along the minus strand of OY776681.1, from coordinate 3,530,798 downwards.
AAATATCATCAGTTCTATGTTCTGTGTAAGTAGTAAGTATCTATGGAAATAACATAAACAGAATCTTAAAGCTGTGTATTTGACATACACAGCAAAATAAGAGTTCTTCAAAAAATAGCTTTGAAAACGGAAAGAGATTACTTTCCGAAACGTCAGCAAAATACATTATTTTTGTGTTTATTCCGATTTATATTATTTGCAAAACATAACCTCTGACTTTTCCTTTGGCGTAAACGTCACAGGCGCAGAGGCTCTTTTTTCCAATAATTCTATTATTTTGTAGATTCGGTGATTTGTTTTGAAGAGGATAATAGTACATGTGGTAGAAAACCCAAATAATAGGAAAGAATATTCGTAGAATGCCACAAATAACTTTCAGACAATATTTAAGTCCTAGGTATAGTGGTTTGGCAATGTCCGTTTGTCGGATGAATATCCACTACTACTATAAATAGCTAGAATATTTCATATAAAGATGAATTTAATTCTAATATGAGACGATTGGTTAATAACCAATGACAAATCTTCAGACTTTGAGAATCATTGAACTTATTGAAAATGTAGATTAAAATTTATCTCTCTCTTCAGTGTGTATCGCAATATTTCTGTCTCAAAATAGGTGAGAGAGAAGCTTGGCAGACATACTCGACAGTGTTTTTGGGCTATTACTTTAACTTTGTGTGCGAGAGAAATGAAATCTTACGCGCATTATCAACTCATACACATGCCAGTTTAGAGTTTACTAGACTTTAATTGTAAATTTATAGAATATCGTTGGAAATAAATTCTGATTTACTGTAGTAAGACCTCTCTAAGATTGATAAAAAAAAGTGAACGTGATCATAAATTAAAAATAAATCTAATTTAAGAGTGTTGTGTGTGACAAAGTTGTAAATCGCGTATCTCTCTGAAAGGGTGCATTTTATCGCGTTTAAATTAGTACACCTTTTATTTAGGAGATATATTGCGTTTCGATTATAATAGTAGAAAATGTCGAAAACCTAACCTCAAAACAGTTATGGCTTAAAACTACTGTAACTAGCGCCCTTTATAAAATATGACATCGGCAGTATCACGATTGTAATTAGCAACTTGATAAATATGTCGTTACCAACTTTGAAGTAGATACGTACAAGGGCTTCCAAGATAGAGGCAAAATACAAATATAATTTTTTTACTTTATCACCCTGTATCTTGAAAACGAAGGGAGTTAGACTAGTACTTTTTGGGTTAAATCTACTCGCTTTAATGTCAAGAATCTACGGCTAAGCGTTGTACCAATCTTTTCAAAACATCCTGTACACAAATAGCTACAGCCAAGTAAGATGAATACACGAAGGAATTTACGATTTTGCAGCAGTTCAGCATTTTCTGAATATTACATTTCCAGGTCGCTTATTGGGGGACAGGGAACCATCTTGTGGCCAGCAATATCTCCTGATCTGGTTCAAATGACTCTTTTTGTGAAGTCATATAAAACTTCAAATTTATGGCTATGGCTTCCAGGAGAATTAGATTTTCTTTCACTTTCGAACAAATTAGTCCGAATATTTTGTTAAATGTCCGAAGAAGGTTTTCTGATCGATTAGGTTATTGTTCAGCTCAAGAAAGGGGTCTATTTGATTATTTATTATAATTCTATTATTTTATCTTAAGAATGTGTTTTATATTAAAAACAATCTTTTGTAGCACTTCTGAGGGCCGAGTCACTCGGCCCTTTATAAACTTTATAAGAATAATTATAATTTTTAGATGCTGTGACGCACGTATACATCGTGAATTGATTAACTGAACATGCGTCCACCCCCAACGAACAACAATACAGTACTGACTTTGTGATTGCCTGACTAAATGTAGAAGTTATATGAAAATAGAAATATGCGCGAAAACTATTGCAAACTTTCATAAAATTCAACAAAAATATTGCATAGTATCCTAACTAGCATTTCGTCAACTGAGCAATCATCATCGCGAGTTGATTAAAATTATAAATATAGTAATTTCATCTAAAGAATTAACTATTTCCACAGAAATGTGAAGATTATCCTTTAGAATATTCGCCAAATGCATAAAAGATCCAATAAGCCGACGAGAAGTGTCTTGTTTACATCTGGTTTCAAGCTAAGAATAATGTTTTAAGTTTGATATTGGTGTTTTTGAAACTGACGCCTACCTTTACTCTATCTGTTCAGTAAAAGCAAAAATCACTTGACGCACGATTTTAAAACTTTTAGAAGTTAAAATTTCTGTAAGATTTTAATTTATAAACAAGCTAAGCTGAATATGAAAAGTTTTATGAACTGCGGTTTTCTGATTTCTTTTGGCTGTAAGCCATTTCCTGGAAGACGGATTATTTTTAGGTACTGTTATCTTTCCCATTATAAGAGACTTTGCCCGTGTTATAATAATTACTGTGACAATATATTTTTGAAAGGGAAAACTACTACAACTGGAAAAATATTTCACGACTCTTGTCGTATTTTTGCACAATATGTAATTTCCTTTATCGATTAATACATTCTTATTCTGTTAACCAATTAAAATATAAATTTTTTATAAATCAGTGAATGGGATTTTATTGTAATAAGAAAAATGGTTATTGATATGAGGAAAGTATATGTTGCTTGTGTCAAACTGGAAAAGTAATAAATAACATTAAAATCTGACATTACTCGTTTTCTGTATTGTTGGACTTTTAAGCTATTGATTATGTCATATATAGGGTGTCTCACCGGGAACTAAATCGATCGATATTGAGAAAAGTACGCCTCAGAAAATTTTGAAAATTTAGATAGTTACTAATGTCGGTGTGGCCAATCCAACTAAAATAGATACAAGCAGCTGGCACTTCCGCTTATATCGGAAGTCGATACCAACTTGATTATTTCAAATGGAACACTCTATATATTTTAGGGTTTTCGAAAAGAACATAAAATTCTGAGTCGAAAATATGTAGCATATCCTATACCTAAACCTAGCCGTTTCAGAGATATTAGAAAATTTAACAGGTGCAACGGTTTGCAAGAACCGTTATAACTCTTCGTGCAAAAGATCCTCATTTGCTTCTTGTCACATAAAAAGAACACAAAGGAGAACTACGTTCTACAACTCAAATAAACTCAATAATATCACACCAAGTGTTCCGTTTTTCGCGTTACATTTTGTCAACTCCAAACCGCGAAAACTTGTTTAGATCAAATGGAACACCCTGTATTTTTTTACGTCAAGTTATGTAAAATTGAATTCCCTTTTTTCTGATATTAGCATTGTGGGGGTTAGAGTTACAGCAACTTTTTGAAATATTTGCGATTTTATTAGAAATTTATGAATTGTTGTAATTATTTCATGAAAATAGCCATGATAGAAACAATTAGTCATTATCTTATGTCAAAAAATGCCAGCACGTTTAAATTACACCCACGAAGACTTTTTAAATTTGTTTATTATTTATGGAGAATGTGATAAAGTAATATCAAGAACTTGCAGCACATTTGCTACTCGATATCCAGAAAAACGGAAACCGTCACCAAACACTGTAAAACGCATACTGGAAATTTTTAAAAGTTATATGGCTCTGCCAAGGCAAAAATGCAAAGAAGAAAGCCTATTGTTGATGACGAAATATTGAAATAGTCATTCTGGGATATTTTTATGCATTTCCAAGGATGTCATTAAGACAAGCTGCTCTGGACTATGCAAGGATTCAATTCACAGAATCTTATGGTTCAAGGATTAAAAGAAACAGATTTCTTAAGAAGACAGAATTTTTGTGAGCTTGTTCTAATAAGGTCTGAGGGTCACGATTCTTATTTGGGAAATATTATATGGACAGATGAAGCAAAATTTACTAAAAATGGACCTTCTAATAGACACAATTCGCATTATTGGAATGACTCAAATCCTCATATGTTCAGAGAGCGAAACTTTCAAAAAAGTTGGCAGTACAATGTTTACTATGCCATAAGAAACGATAGAGTGGTGGCATTACAATTTTATCAAGAAAATTTAAACGGTAAATTAAATTTTCTCTTTTGCTAATATGTATAGGTAAATTTTTGTTTTTTTTTTAGGTGAAAGATATCTGAATATCTTACAAAATTTGAATAATAACTATTTAGAAAATTTACCTCTCGCCGAACATAGAAACATTATTTATCAGCAAGACGGTGCTCCCCCACATAACGCATATTTAATTAATAATTATGTACAAGAAACTTTTCATGATCAATGGATTGCCACTAATGGACCTTTCTTATGGCCTCCTCGCTCGCCCGATTTATCAGTACTGGATTATTTCATTTGGGGGAACTATTAAAAATAAAGTTTATGAGAGCCCATTAACAACCATTGAAGATTGTATGCAAAGAGTAAGAAATGCATTTCAAAACATATCACAAGATTCAATTAGAAGAGCTACCCATGAGGAACTAATCCGAAGGTGCGAAAAATGTGTCGAGGTTCGAGGGCGGAATTTTGAGCAATTATTAAATTAAAATGAAATCATATTTTATATTGATCTTATCTCTGCTATTTTAGCTCATGCCATATCTTCAATTCGATTAATACGCATGTCACAGTGTTAGTGTTATTTTGCGTTTTGTGGATATTGAGTAGCAAATGTGCTGCAAGTTCTTGATATTACTTTATCACATTCTCTATAAATAATAAACAAGTTTAAAAAGTTTTCGTTGGTATAATTTAAACGTGCTGGCATTTTTGACATCAGATAATGAGTGAATGTTTCTAATCATGGCTATTTTGATGAAATGATTATAACAATTCATAAATTTCTAATAAAATCGCAAATATTTCAAAAAGTTGTAACTTTAACTCCCACAAAGCTAATATCAGAAAAAATGGAATTGAATTTTACACAACTTGACGTAAAAAATACAGGGTGTTCCATTTGACCTAAACAAGTTTTCGCGGTTTGAAGTTGACAAAATGTAACGAGAAAAACGGAACACTTGGTATGATATTATTGAATTTATTTCAGTTGTAGAACGTAGTTCTCTTTGTGTTCTTTTTACGTAACAAGAAGCAAATGAGGATCTTTTACACGAAGAAAGTTATAACGGCTCTTGCAAACCGTTGCACCTGTCAAATTTTCTATAAAATGTCAAATATCGGCTATGTTTAGGTATAGGAGGATATACTACATATTTTCGACTCAGAAATGTATGCTCTTTTCGAAAACCCTAAAATATATAGGGTGTTCCATTTGAAATAAGCAAGTTGGTATCGACTTCCGGTATAAGCGGAAGTGCCAGCTGCGTGTAATTATTTTAGTTGGATTGGCCACACCGACATTAGTAATTATCTAAATTTTCAAAATTTTCTGATGCGTACTTTTCTCTATATCGATCGATTCAGTTCCCGGTGAGACACCCTGTAGAAAGGAACTAAGACGTCCAAGGGTTTTTAATGCATAAATCATCCAATTGGTCATTTAAGATAAGAAAACCGCGGAGTGCCATTAAATTAGAGGGTGCAAATTGGAGATAGGGATGAAAATGCAACCCTATCAGTATATAACTCGAAAACGAAGCAAAATTCAGGTATAGTTAGTGGAAACTTTTTGTAGAGAATCAAATTTCCCATCAAAATGGCTTATTTAAAAAATAAAAAACAATTTTTTTGTGCGAAAAGTATTAAAAAAAAAACAATTAAAAAAAGCAACAAATCCAATGCTTTGTTTTTTTTTTAGTTTTTTGCCTATAACTAGAAGTAGGAAAAAAAGTTGATGAAATTACCTTTAAAATGGTGGTCTCAAAAAGTTCTAAGTTTTAAATCTTATTTTTTATAACAAAATTGATTTTTGCTCAATAAAACAATGTATTTCAAGTTAATTTGTTAACCATGAATAATTGTTTTCACAAATGTATAAAATTGTGATAGTTTTTTAAACAAAGTAACAATAAATTATTCTTAAATATTGCTTTTTTATCTATCTCAAATAAAACTTCTCTTTTTGGGCAAAATATTCTTTCAGTAACTGACCATAAAAAAATTAAAATTAGGCCTTATCTCTCCAGTGCACGGGGCGTATATTAATCATTCGCATTAATGATAAGTGGTTTCGTGTTCTAAAAAACTGTCTACTTAATTTTTAGCACAGACGCAGGTGGTAGAAGTACTGAAAATACAACGCATATTGAATAAAAATGTGTCTACTAACGGTACTCAATTGATTTATTGTTATTGATAGCAGTTACTTTGTTAATTATTTTATTTACATGTGAACATATGTCTATATCGGACCACACACGTTGAATGAATATTCCTACATATAAAATTCAGAATTTGGTTTGGTCACTTAAATCGTGAATAGTTATTATTGCCTGTGCATTTTTTGTTATTAAATATATAAAAAAAAGTATTTCGCCGATTCACAACAAAATAGTAATTTTGCTGACAAAAAATCACTGTTCCTGATTAGACTCTTTAGAATCCTTCTGAAGAAGCTGACAGGATGATCAGCGAAACGTCAAGTCAAGTTCGACTACCACGGCAAGACCCGGAAGAATCTACTTCATTAGTAACACATGGAGACTGATATTGCCAAGTACCAGCACCGTAGTAAGTCACGGTCAAGCAAACACGACGAATGAGCAGCGAAGTGAACCAAGCACGACGAATGACCAGCGAGGCGGCGCCTGAGTATATAACGAGGAGTGTAACACAACAAATTCAGTCTTTAGAATCTTTCTGAAGAAGCTGACAGAATGATCAGCGAAACAAACTTTATTCTGAACATGTCTCAAATCTCTGCTATAAATATCACTTCCTCTTCGTATATTATAAAATAAATAACTAGGTTTTACCTGTTCCGAAAATATTTAAAACGAATCCTACTACGTGTATGATTCTCCTTTCACACATATTTAATATTTTGAAATCGCGTAAGTGTGGAGTAATATGATCATGTTGGAGCACAATTGTAAAATATCTTACACAGAAGTTTTCAATTTTTTAAACGGTACGTGTATTTTTGAATAAAACAGGGACCGTATACAATATCTGCGTAATTTAAATGTGATAGAACCATAGTTTACGAAAGCAGTATTTTAGTATTTATATCCAGATACTTTCTAAATGTAAGGGTGTTTTAAGTAATAGAAAACTTTTTTACAAATAATACTAACGTGACCAGAAAAGCTTAGTAAAGGATCAAAGTTAATACAAAGATTTTTTACGCTACTAGTTGATGTAATGATCTCATTATTGATATTGAATTTTCAGCTCTGTAAAATTGTGTAACTGTTGAGAAGTTTCAAATACAATATTTTGACTTTTGTTATCATTAAGTATAAGAGTATTTTGGAGTGTCCATTGGTATATAAGACTTAAGTCATTTTTGATGTGAACTTCAGCCATTTGAAAGGAGAAAACTATATATTAGCTGAATATCGTCAGCGCACATGTATACTTTTAAATATAGGGATAGGGAAGTTTCGAGATATCTGCAATAAATATATTAAAAAGTAGTACAAGTCCAATAATAGATTCTTGCGTAACACCAGATAAAACTGATCTAGTTTGTGATGTAAGTATCGAGTATCCTGTATTAATATTAATCTACTGTCATGAAGAAAAACATTGAGAAAACTTCGTTTAGTTTTGTTGCGTATCTGAGCATTGTTAAATTCAAGAAAAACAGTACGATGAATATAATAAATTTAGATAAAACAGCATAGAGCAAAACACTTTATTTTACGGCTACACATAATGGTTTGGTTGTTTTTAATAATATATTTTACATGTAAACTTAAGAAACATACATCTGTATATAAATTATATAAAGCCATTAACATCTGAAATATTAGAACTGCATAATTTACAAATGTGCAGATTATAGAAAAATCTTTGTGATATGCCAAGGTTCACTGCATACGCTAAGCATCTGGCCTTGTTTTTTAATTAATACTATAGAAGGACGCTGTAGTCATCAATGTTCTTGTTACTGAGTTCTATCCAATAAGCCAATACATCCATTACAGACGTTTCCTCATACAACAATCCATGGCTTAACTGGTACTTCTGGTAGTCTTTGAGAATACCGAACCTAAAACAAAGATATTCATCCATAACTCGTTTCAATAATGTTCTAATGTTGAAAAACAGTAATTTGTGATTAGACATCACAGACATAAGTAGTATACTTTGATAATAAACGTTAAATTTCATATAGATCTACACTTACTTTACCAAACAATATCGCTCGCTAATTTTTTCTGCACCTAGAGATTTTATCCATTTACAGGCAAGCTGGGCAAAGGCATATAAACTTTTAAATGCTGTATATCCACCATTGGTCATAGGGCTCGTTCAAAATAACAAATAATCCATCACCACACTTTTAGAAATCCTTGGGGTATCACCTAACCATGCAGTTTAAATCTACTACTTTTAAACTATATGGACCAACACCATTAATGTGCTCTAACTTATAAATATAATTTGGTGGTTCCCAAAATGAACTGTACGGATAAAATTTCAACAAATTTAACATCCCTAATTTCTAAAATTAACTCACCATTTCGAAAATAAACAACTTTTGACAGTATGCGAAAAACGTCGGTAAAAAAACACAAAATTAAAGTCAGTTCAACAAAACACCAAACAGTTAAAGGGAACATTAGTAGTTAATTTTCCACAAAAAAGCTTTCGAAGAGCTCTAAAACTTCTTAAAATTTGGGATAATTAAATGACATCAAATGTCAGAAAAACTTTTGACAACGGATTTGAAGCTGCGCCTGGTTGTGACGTCGGCTGCAAATACATTAAAATGCATTAAAAATTGTAATCGAGCTGTCCGAGGATTTTTCTCAGAATTGCTCTTGCGAAATTTTATTGGCAACTAGCCATACTCGACTATGTACTGTCGTGAGAACAAAGAAATAGGACAATTTAAATCTGGCTCTATTTGAATATGTAATGAGTAGCCGAAATAAAACAGATATCACTTTTAATTTTTTTTTTTTTAATGCTGTAGCTACTGCTAAAGTAAATGATGGATGGTCAATGAGACAAATTGCACTGTGTTATAACATTAATAAAAATTTGGTGTGTAACATTTTAAGAAAGTGGAGAATAAACGGTAAGATTAGTAGAAATCCTAGATCAAAGGACAAAGGATATCCTACTTAACAAGAAACTAACTATTAATATTTCATCATTGCATCATTTCTATTTATAACTTCTATAAGCCTGTTTGGCGTAGAATTAAATAACCTTATACAATAATCATTAGTAATAATATTTTCTCATGCATTATTTATTATTTCCAGTAATTCTTCGGCATTCCGTGGTCTCACATTTCGTTTTTGGATAGTTCTTACGAGTAGTCCCCATACTTCTTCCACAGGGTTAAGATCTGGATTATGACTGGGCCAGTTAAGAACATTGATGTTGTTATCTTGAAACCAGTTAGTTGCGGTATGAGCAGTATATTGTCTGAATGTTATTTGTGGCATTCTTTCCGTTTTCAAAGCTTTTTTTGGAAGAACTCTTATTTTGCTGTGTATGTCAAATACACAGCTTTAAGATTCTGTTTATGTTATTTCCATAGATACTTACTACTTACACAGAACATAGAACTGATGACTATTTTCTTTTAGATAATGTTGAGTTTGTTAAGTTCTTCTTTTAACATTGGTAGCCCGGTTGAACAAATATCTACAGAACAATTCGGTACGCACTTATCTTCATTTAATAAGATTATTGCTGATTCTTTAATTTTTCATTCTTTGGTATCTGTTTCTTTTGTTAAAATTTTTGCCGAGTCCCAGTTTATTCTTTGTCCGTTTTCCCAAGCATGTTCACAAATCTTTGATTTCTGGATTTCATTCTTTCTAATGTAATTTTTGTGCTCATCCAACCTCACACTGAAAGATCTGGATGAACTCACCCACATAACATTTATCACATTCGCACGGGATTTTGTAAATACAGTTTTTTGAATTCTGCTCCCTGTTTATGGTTTTGTTCTTGTTAACATAGATCTTAAAGTGTTCCCCATTTGAAATATCGTCCTAACATCAAATTTATCACCTATACGGCGTAGCTTTTCCGATAGTCCGTATACATAAGGAATTATTGCTGTATAATGACGTTCAGGTTTTTGTCGTACCTGATTGTCCCTATTTTCAACATTTATGAAAACTCTATCAACAAAGGCTTCAGGATATTGATTTTGTACTAGAACCTCTTTGATAAATTTTTTTCATTATTTAATATTTCATTATTAGATGAAATTATTTTGGCCCTATCGTATAAACATTTTACAACACCCCTTTTAACATTTATTGACTGATTTGAGTTCAAATTTAGATATCTATTAGTATGTGTTGGTTTTCTATAAACGCTTGTTTCAATTGTATTATTTACACTTCTAATTAAAACATCTAAAAACGGTAGTTCATTCCTACTTTCTACTTCTAATGTGAATTTAATAGACAGTTCCTTACTATTTATATTTTCCAAAAAACTATCTAGTAAATCGACACCATGAGGCCAAATTGCAAAGATGTCGTCAACATATCTCCACCAGACAACCGGTTTGTTTATACAATTTTGAACATGTATGTTCTCAAAGTTCTCCATAAATATGTTGCTTAAAATTGGTGATAATGCAGACCCCATAGCCATACCAAAATCCTGCTGATAGAACTCATTGTCCAATTGAAAATAGGTTGTTTTTATATACAGTGTTAAGAGTTCCATTATGCTATTTACACTTAATTTAGTTCTAGTTTCCAAATTATTATCATTTAGCAACCTGTCTTTAATAATAATTTGGAAACTAGAACTAAATTAAGTGTAAATAGCATAATGGAACTCTTAACACTGTGTATAAAAACAACCTATTTTCAATTGGACAATGAGTTCTATCAGCAGGATTTTTGTATAGCTATGGGGTATTTTCTCCATTAATATACCATTAATCCCAAATTTTTCAACCATCCATACACTGCTAAGAATTTCGTTGAGTTTTGGCCTCTGAAAAGCGTTTCGGCTCTGCACTATAACTCCCACTATCGACTTACGCTACTTCGATCGCAGAAACCTTTTAATCAAAGTTAGCTTGAGATCTGACAGTTTTTTATTGAAAAATATGCATTAAATGTCAGAAACTACAACATGCATACAAATTTTGTGTCTAATCTATAATAACCAACTAAATTTCAAGTAATTATGGATCATCGACCATCAAGAAGTCATGTCAAAAATCTGATCAAAAATACCGTTAAAAATACCCCGTCCGCGTCTAGTAAGGCATCCCGAAATCCATTTATAAATTTTTTGCGAGACTATCGGAAATCCAACAAACATACATTGAACGTTGTTGAACTGACCAAGAGAGGGGCGCAATTATGGAGGGGAATGAACGATAGAGAGAAATCCCCATACGTTAATCTTTCAAAACAGGCACCAATGAAATACAAGAAGTCCAGATCTAGAAGACGACGGAGAAGAAGGAGAGGCAGAAGAGGAAGAGGGAGAAGGAGAAGTAGACGGGGAAGGGGAAGGAAGAGAAGGAGGAGGAAACGTAGGTCTCGCTCATCGTCCTTTACAACAGAAGACAGCATAGAACGAGGTTCGGATCACCACGACAAAAGCGGGGACAACAAAGAAAACGAGAGATCTAAACTGGATAATAAACAGCACAGTGGTAGTAGTAAGGATCGTCTCAGCAGCAACAAGAAAGCCGAAGACTACGAATTAAAATATAAAAATTCAAAATATGAAGAAAGTCGAGATTTTATATGATTGTAGCAGAATTTTGCATGTTTCGAAATTTGCGGTAGTTAAGTACTTATTGTTTTTTTTAATCTTAAATGGTTTATGTATCTCATATTTAGTAACGTATCCAATAATTGTAACCGCGAAAGTAAATCCTAGGACAACAGTTTTGTAAAAAAAAATGAAAATATTAAATAAAAAATTTAACCTATGAGTCTACCCAAAAATCCATTGTTATTTGTAAAAAGTAAAGAAATACAAATGTCTGCTATGCATGCCTTTGCCGAATCTAATTATTTCTATTGGCTCCTAAAGGAAATGCCAATTGCACAGATTGATAAAACTTTCAGTATTGTTAATAATACTAATAATATTTCCACATTTACAATGTGGAGCACAACAGGTAGCAGTACAAAGCAATGACCTTATTGAATGTAAAGCCTCTTTCAGAACAACTTCCCATTTATTTGTTCTTAATTCCTGTGATTTCAAAGTTAATTAAACTTTTTTACATTCCCTACTGTCACTTCACTTTATTTACAATAACGATTTGATCATCTTAGGTGACTTTAATATATCTGAGTATCTAGACTGCAAAAATAATATCATTAATCCAACGGCAAACCGCGTCCTCGCCTCAAACATCTTCCAGCGGCTTGTATATCAGTGTATGCGCGGAAGCTATACAATCTTAGGCGAGGGTTGTATAGTAGATATACCATCCTTCGGAGGGAATGTAAAGCCGTCGGTCCCTTGTCTATTAAATGTTAGGCAAGTAAAAGATCCCTACTCTTCTTAAGGGAAGAAGTTCGGCAAAAATTCCTGGTTGGGGGTAGCTCGTCTACAGGCGTCGGTGTTAGGCCTCAGTGGCGGAAATAGGCCGACGTTAAATAAATGTATTAAAAAAAAAAAATGCAACGGCAATAAGTTTAACACAAAATTTTTGCAATTTCTTTGAACTGAGCCAGTTTAATAATATTTTAAATTATCGTGACAGATTGTTAGATTTGGTTTATAGTAACAGGGAGTGTGCTGTGATTGCCGCTCCTGAACTAATTTTGCCGGAAGACTCTTATCATCTTGCTCTACAGGTTGAGTTAGACATTGATAAAATTCCCAAGAAAAATTTTCCGCTTCAATCAAATTCAGATTTCAACTTTCGCAAAGCCAATCCTGTACAATTATATAATGACTTAGCGAGTATTGATTGGACCTTCCTTGGAAATTATAGTGAGGTTAATATGGCTGTGGGTGCTCTTTACAACAAACTAAATACCACTTTTGAGAGGAGTGTACCTAGGAAAAAACCAACCTCTAAGTCATATCCACCATGGTTCAATACCCAAATTGTCCACAAAATAAAACAAAAAAGCAAGGCCTTTAATAAATATAAGGGTAGTGGTAATCCTGAATGTCTGGAAGAATTCAAAGTATTACGAGCCCAAATAAAAAATGATATTCGGATTTCCTATGCTACATACTTGCGTACCATTCAGGGTGACTTAAAAAATAATCCGGACAACTTTTCGGCATTTGTCCACCATAAAAATAATGTATCCTCTGTTCCCTCAGTAATTACATATAATGGCAAAATAATTGAGGATCCTCAGATAATAGTAGACAGTTTTGCAGACCATTTTTCTCATTCTTTTATAGATCCAGTAGCTGAGATTGATGATCTAATGGACGATCACAATGTGATGACGTTAGACATTAAATCTGTGTCTGAAGAGGATGTTATACTTGCTATTAAGAAGATTAAGGCCAATATGACCATGGGGCCTGACTCAATACCTGCATTTTTGATCAAAGATTGCTCCTCGGTTTTTGTTAAAGCACTCACTGTCATATTTAACCTTATTTTGAAAACCTCATGTTTTCCGCAGCTTTGGAAACTATCTCGCGTTTGTCCAGTCTACAAGAAAGGAGATAAAAGTGATCTTACTAACTATAGACCAATTACGTTATTGTGCAATTTTGGTAAAATTCTTGAGTTTTTGCTGCACTCTGCAATGTACAATCATGTATCAGGGTTGCTGTCTACTGATTAACACGGTTTTATGAAAGGGCGATCTAAAGTTACGAATCTTGCGTGTAAATCCAGTTTATTTGTGAAAAACTTGATCAACATAGTCAAGTTGATGTCGTATACACGGACTTTTCAAAGGCGTTCGACAGATTAGACCATGGTATTTTGCTGAAGAAATTAAATTCATTTGGTTTGTCTTCAGGCTTAATAAAGTTGTTTGCCGATTACCTACACGATAGATATCTATTTGTTCAGTACCATGGTTTTAAGTCTGTTAATTTCCATCAAAGATCTGGGGTTCCGCAGGGTTCGATACTTGGGCCACTATTCTTTGATATAGTTATAAAAGACATAACATCTGACTTGGATGTACATTGCTTGATGTATGCGGATGACTTGAAATTGTACACCGAAATAACATCTTTAGCAGACTGCGAGCGTCTTCAAGGTGCCTTAAATTTGATTGATTCTTGGTGTAGCAGAGCCTACCATTAAATACGTCTAACTGCAATGTAATGACATCCTGCAGAAAATCTAGTCCTGAAATTTTTGAATGTAATTTGGGTGATTCGCTTTTGCAGCGACTGGATACTATCAAGGATCTCGGGGTCATTTTTGACAAAAAACTGACCTTTACTAATCATATTGAGGCCACCACATTAGCTGCGTTTAAAAGACTAGGTTTTGTTATACGTAATCTTAAAGGCTTCACTGATATGCATACACTTAGTGTACTTTACGTGTCTCTTGTATATAATAATTTGGAATCCTATTTATAATATACACATGGCATCCTTAGAAACAAATCAGAGACGTTTCTTAAAGTCAGCGGTATATACCCTGGATGGTGAATATCCACCCAGAGGTATTTCTCGGGAAAAATTGCTAAGTCGTTTTAATCTGACTAGTCTTGGGACTAGAAGGTGTATGCAGTCAGTTGTATTTCTTTATAAACTAGTCAATAATAAGCTGGACTGTACAGCTCTGCTGAATCTAATCATGTATCGTGTCCCTAGAGTGTCTTCACGCCATAATAATATTTTTACCATTCCTATTCCTCGAACCAATATATTAATTGTTTCGCCAATCTATCAAATGATTACAGTTGCCTCGAGGACAGTATTGATATATTCCATTCCAGCATATATCAAATAAAAAGAACTTTCTTAAATAGCTGAACTTTGTTTTAATTTGTCTAGTTTAAAATTTTTAAAATTTGTACTGTACCTATAGGTACTATATATAGTGTAAATGGTTATATATGTTATATTCACTTAAATTTATTTACGTATACCTATGTATGTTTGTAGTTGTATATTACTGTATACTCTTTTTATGTATATTATTGTATACTCTCTTTATCTACCCTATAGTATAACTGGGCGTTTGCCTGTTGGATCTGTATTGAAATAAATAAATAAATTTAAAAAAAATATACCTTTTGGCTTGGCTGTTACCTCTATAGTGGAGGAAATGAAATGCATTTCCGTCTTAATCGCCGCTACAATGTAAAGACTTAAGCTTTTCCATTATGTTAAGTTTCGGAAACATATGAAATGTATACCTTTGAAAATTAGTGCACTAACCCCCAGGGGGGAGGGGGTTGCAGCCGGCATTTTGCACCCCAATTCAATAACTCGCAAAAATTTTCAACAAAATCGGCTATAATTCATACCACGGGGGTTCTTGATGACGCTGATTACGAATCCGAAGTAAAAATAAAATTGGAAAATAAAAAATGGCGGATTTTAAAATGAATTCCTGATTTACGCCGTTTTATTGATTTTACTGAAAAATACGTAGAGTGAAAAAGTGTTTAGAACGCCATTTTGCATGAGAATACACCATTTTGATAACCACATTATTTAACTTTTTCGCTCCTCCCCAATGGAAAATCTCCTACGCCTGCGCCTTTCTTTTGAAAAAATTGCGA
This sequence comes from Leptura quadrifasciata, assembly GCA_963675555.1. NCBI lineage: Eukaryota > Metazoa > Arthropoda > Insecta > Coleoptera > Cerambycidae > Leptura > Leptura quadrifasciata. The sequence goes on along the minus strand of OY776681.1, from coordinate 3,515,091 downwards.
TAAAAACTTTTTTTAAATTTGTTATTACAGTTTGATAATATTGGACTAATAAAGTTGAAATGACAAAAAAATTTAACTCTAATCGTTTCCACCGTTATGGAGGTGAACATAGAGTGACCTCCCAATAAATACGATTTTTCTTAAATTTTTATTACAATCTGATGGAAACAATATGGAAATATTACTAATAGTGTATATTTTTATCAAATTATCAGTAATAATGAATATACACTCTTAAAAATAGTTTAAATTATGTTTAAAGAGGAGAAAACCGCACAATTACGCTTTGAAAAAATTGTTATTTGGCTACCAAAGGGGTGAAAATCATTTTTTAGGTCCGTAAAGTTTATGTGTAATTTCTGTATTGTTGTTGAACATGTCAAGGAATTTTCAACATTATATTTAATTTTTGGTCAATTTTGTGCAAGGGTTAAATCTGTCTTTAAAAAGGTTTTTTTAGAACAATTGTTGTTTACTGTATAAGTGTTTTAGATAGCGTTTTATCCACGCAAGAAGGTTTAAACTCGAGAACGAAGCTCGAATGTCTAATTTTCTTGAGTGGACTAAAACATTTATACAATACAATGTTTTATCCATAATCACAGTCATTTAGAGTCAGATTTCATCAAAAATTGATTTGACATTTCGCTCTGTCAGCGGCTGTAACGTCAAAAACTATTGAAATTAATTTTAAAAAACTTGGAAGGTGTTGAAACTTCGACAAGCACTATGCGTTCTGAAACCGATGACCACTACAAGCTGGTTATTAATGGAAATGAAGTGAAATATGATAAAACAAATAAGGAAATGTCTATTAATATAAATGTTAATATTAATAATAAACATAAATAAAATGTAATTGTAAATTAACTCCAATTATAATGTGATTGTGGATAAAAGATATTTACGCTGCTTTTATTAGCTTTTAAGAAAAATATATCATTTAAAAAATGTTTAGAATACGTTTTTGCATAAGAATACATAATTTTGAAAAAATCAGTCCTTAACCCTTTCGTTCTGTCCTCGTAGGAACTCATGGTAGTCAAAAAATTACAATTTCAGAACGCGAATATTTTCGTTAGTATTGATTTTTACCCCATACACAAGAGGAAAATAAATTATTAGAATGCCATTTTATATCAGAATACAAATTTTGGAACTAGGTACCATGTATTAACCCTTCCGTGTTATCGTCTTCAATCACTTTTTCGTTTTTAAGGTTTTATATAAAAGCGCGATTTGCGCCGTTTTTATTGTTTTTAGTGAAAAATGCCTGGAGTAAAAAGTATTTAGAATGCGATTTTGCGTAAGAAAAGAGATTTGTATATACTCGATCACTTAACCCTTCCAATCGTAAAACAACACCTTATTTTGTAACAGCAAATACCTAAAAACGACATTTCTGATTGATTTTTGCGAAAAATGTTAAAAGTCAAAAAATGCCTAGAATTACATTTTACATAAAGTATATGGACAAGGAAATTGTTAAAAAATTAATTATGCAAATTAAACAAATATCAAAACTGTACAACCAGTTGTCAGAAGAGAAGTTCATTGTGAAGTTTTTTTATGATTGATGATTACGAATCAAAAGTTTCAATTTCAAAATAAATAATGACGGAAGCAAAGTAGCGGATTTTTATAATGGAAATTACATCTATTATAATTTCAATTCAAAATACATTTATTATAATTAACTGGTACAGAACGGTTGCCTAACCAGGATCTGCCCCGAGGCCTATCGTGCGCTGACGCGATGACGGGTTGCAGGATCGGGCGGGACAGTTTGGGTCGGCGAAAACAATAATTGGGAACAACTAAACCTAAACTCCTTTTGTACAATCGACAAATAAAAAAATAGGTAATACAATTAAAAAATATCGAAAAAACAGATTTAACAAAACTTAATAACTAGACTACATTTAGGGAACTCTCGCACAAGACACTTTTTAATTTGGTAGTTGACGCTAGCACCTCATATAAAACGAGAGCCTTCCGCGAGATGTGTAACGTTGGGCTGCACATAGTCTATTATAATGATTTCATAAAAAAATACTGAATATTGAAAGTTACAATGCTATTTTGCATAACATTATACTACTTTATCATTTTTTTTGTTATTTCAACTTTATTAGTCCAATATTATCAAACTATGTATAATAACAAATTTTAAAAAAGTAGTTTTTGCAATTTTTGCAAAAAAGGGACAGGCGTAGGAGGTTTCCCACGGGGAAGAAATAAAAGAGTTACATAATGTGGTTACGAAAATGGCAAAACTACAAGATATGAAGATTGGCACTTTATTTTAATTTTAATTAACTAATTTTGCAAAACAACTGAAATTATTGAGTGAAAATTTATATCACTACACCTGTCATAGTTCTACTTAAGTAGTCTTATACTCTTTTTACCAATATATGTATTTAAAAAAAATTATGACCAAAAATAATAAATATTTCCTTATCGAATATCTCTCTCGCTCTCTTGGATATAGTCCATGAAATGAAAAAGTTGAAAACACCTCAAAAGTTCTGTTACAGCGATGAAACATAGGTCAGCCCCCGTTTTCAAGGACGCTGAACAACATCGTGATATTTTTAAGGTTCCCACCCCTCAGCAACTACCCTTTTACTCGAAAAACCACCCATATTATTTCGCGTTCTTTTCCATCGTAGGCATGCGTTTCAATTTTTTGGGCAGGATTCGGGTAGGCCGTATGAAATTTGACCATACAACATCTTATCAACCCCCGGGGTTGAAACTACGCCCTCCCCTAATACTAAAATATCCCCAAAAAAATCAAAATGCATGAAAATTTGTTTATCCCCGTTTTCGAGGGTACTCAACACGATTCTAACATTCATTTCTTCCCACCCTCCACCGACCACCGCTAAAACCACTCCCTTTTCATATTTCTTGATACTGGGCATGTGGGGACTAATGATGTGTCCAGTTCCATAATAAAATCCTATCCAGCAAGTGCTCGCATGCCCAGTACCACTAAATGTGAAAGGGAAGTAGTTTTGGGGATTTGGGGGTGGTTGATGGAGAGTGGGGAGTGAAATAGTATAGACATCGTGTTTAGTGGCCTCGAAAACGGAGAAAAATATTTTCCACTACGTTGTATTTTTCGGTGGACTTCAATGTTAGGGGTGGTAGTAGTTTCAACCCCGGAGTTGATGGCATGTCTCGTCACTCAACTCCCTTTACAATGTCGATATTCCCTTAAATATCCCGATCCAGCGAGTCCTCACATGCCCAGGATAAAGAAATATGAAAAGGGGGTGGTTTTAGGGGTGATTGGTGGAGGGTGGGAGAGGAATGAATATTACTATCGTGTTTAGCGCCCTCGAAAACGGGGAGAAAACATTTTCCGCTATTTTGTATTTTCGGTGGATTTCAATGCTAGGGATGGTGGTAGTTTCAACCCCGGGGGTGGATAATATGTTGAACGGTTAAATTTAATACGGCCTACCCGAATCTCGCACAAAAAATCGATACGCATGTCTACGATGGAAAAAAACGCGAAATAGGGGTGGTTCTTCGAGTTTAGGGGTAGTTGCTGAGAGGTGGGAACCTTAAAAATATCACTATCGTGTTCAGCGCTCTTGAAAACGTAGGGGTATACATGTTTCATCACTGTAACAGAACTTTTGTGTTTTAAGTCTTTTGCAAAAAAAAGACTTAAAAAAAATATATATCTTAAAAATATCCTCTTAAGGTGGTTAAGAGGATATTTGTCCTGCTCACATGGTGTATTAACGAGTATCAGAAAATACCTAATTTCTATGTAAATAACTAAGATAGAAATATCAAACAAAATGTACTGGAAAGAAGAAAGATTGTTTTATGCCTCCCGTGTAACATTTTTTTAATTTTCTCATAGTTATTGGTTATTTCATACGATTGAATTTAGGAAAAACGGTGATTATGGCTGATTTTGTACGCTTCATAATGTATATTTAATGACAAAATGAATGAATTATGCCACAAGACGGGCTTAGATTGATGGTTTGTGTAATTAAAAAAAAAATACATTTTAGTAAAAAAATATTGTATTCCGTTAATCTATACACAAACTTATAGGCGTCTTGCTAGCAAATATAAGATATTTTATAACTGGAAAGTGGTGCCCTCATTGACGTCGTTAGCTACTAACACCCTCCTAACTCTATTTGTAAATACCTGTGGTGATGTGATCAGTTTCAGGAACGGCTTCTGTTTTTTTTATCTATTATGTGATTTATGCAGTTTATTATTGTGGTGTTTCATGCGTTATATTTTATTAAAATGGTGGTGAAATTGCAGATATTTAAAATTGAACATTTTATTCATTTTTGAGTTATGTAGTTAGATCAAACTATGGATAAAACGTAAAGGAAAAAAATATAGACTGCGGTTTCAGCTAAACGTAAAAAAGTCTAATATATATTATGAATTCAACAGTTAGCACATATTAAAACGATATTATGTATAGACTAACAGCGGTTATTATCTTCTTGGAAATTCTCTCGCTATAATTCTGTCTGTATGGTAACTCGAGAATTAGTTTTGAGCAACTGACAACTTTACATACGTACTATTGTGGCCGAAAAAAAAGTAATCGACTGATTTTCGCGTTGTAAATATGGTTCTGACCAATGACGCATCAATCATAATATATTTTATTATTTTTATTATTGTCAATGTCATTGTGTGATACCCACAAACGATTTAAATAATTCAATTGACACGACTGATATAAAAATTCCCATCTACAACAGATTTTTTTTGAAAAAACATACTACTTGATAAAAAATCGATTACTTCAATTCGACCGCAATAGTACATTCTAGAGGAAAATTGTAGTTTCGAGTCGTAGATAGACCAAATAAGACTAACAATATGCATTGACTAAATATAAAGGTTGTGCCAATAGAAACTCCCAGGCGTAATATTTTCGAAAATAATATAGTTATTTGAGTTCTCCAGAAGCCAATTGCTAGAATGTGTAAATTGCTTCAGTTTTCGATCAGATCATTTATTAATATGTTAGAGTGTAGATGGCTCTGTACTGCAAAGACATTTTTCAATGACAGGCCGTTTGAAATAGAAGGCATTTTAAAAAGCTTTACTTCGGAGTGTGGACAACAAAAAGTTTATTATCATTCAAAATTTCTCTGCATCTTTTAAGACAAAAGTGGTTCCTACACTAAATAATTTTCATTATAATTGTTTATTGTCTGAAATTATTTATCCCAGACATAGCAGAAACATGAAAATTAGAAATTCTGATTACATTATAAATGTCAAAGACGCTAAATCTATAGAATTTTTTAAAATGCTGAAATGATTACTTCGTTACTTTCTAATTACATTTTTTCAGTAATCTTCATCTATCCACTTCATTTATTATTTACATATTTTGAATCTCAATGATGGTTTTAAAAAGCTTTGTAATTTTCTACAATATAACACTGTTGAATAGTTAGCGTGGTTTTATTTATTGTGGGTTAAATTTTTTTAATTTTTTATTTGACGTATCTGTATTTATAATTAATAAAGAAATCAGATGCAGACGATATTTGAAAAACCTTTTTAAAGGCAAATACTTTCATTAAAAATTTATAGACAATAATATTTTTAACTATCACAACATTTTAAGGCTGTTAGATGTTTAAAATAAAAGCATGGGGCGTTACAAGCGTGTTGTATGGAACATTTTACTGTCTCTGTTCAGAAATTTTTTGCATTTTCTTAATTGCTTATGTTAATTGTATATAAGCCTGAATCTACTGTGTTAGTTAAAAACATTAATTTCTAGTTTTTAATAAACCTTGCCTTTAGAAATTTTACTTAAACATTTTATTTTATACTTTTTAGGCATTGGCCGTTTTGTAATCAATATTCAACTACATATCTGTTTCTTCGTTTCATTTATGCAAGGCTCCTGCCCATATTCTATGGTAACACTTTATTAAATAAAACCGTGAAAATTAAAATTCCTCTTTATTATCTGTATTTTGAATCTGCTATTTGCTATTTGTAAAAACTGATTTCATGTTCATATCAAACAACTCTATATACCCCAGGATACTGATTTTGATTAAAATCGGAAAACATATTTGAAACGTCAACCATTTTGAAACCTCTACCTTCAATTTTTGAGTATATTATTTATTAAAAGTAAAGAAAGTTTCTTCTTTTTTGCAATTATATCAATTATGTGTCAAATATTATCCTCTCTCATATTATTTTACTAATTATTTTCACTAAGTATATATCAAACTTCATTGGCAATACTGGCCAAATTTTATTTATTTTTCTTTGTCACATACATTTTACCGCGTAGGTGTAGAATTTCAAAAATCCCTTCTTAGCTAGGTCCTGCGGTTTGTGCTGGGCTTTGCTGTGTCAGTCTTTTCAAACGTCCGCCATTTTAAAACCGCCATCTTGAACTTTAAGGTTATCGAATTTTTTCTTGTATTTTCACCAAGAATATACAAATGGAAATTATTGGACATTGGGATGTGGGTTAAAATTAATTACAACATTTGAGGGTAACCAACCTAAAGCCATATGAGAGGAGAAAAAGATAAAATTAAAAAACATGATCGTATACGCAAACCAATAACTCTATTGTGCAATATATTTAGTACGGACCTGTACGTTATTATGAATGTATAGCGAAATCGTCCAAAAGAACCTGGCACGTGACCTTCGAAGGCGGTCTTTACTATAACTTTAATACGTCTTCGTCTCTCACACCGCGGAGAGCCATACCCTAGGAGTGTGGGGCAAATATCCTCTTAACAATGAAGCTTATGAACTATTCGATATAATGGCGGAGTCGTCGGTCATTCGAGATAATCTGCGCATGAGACACAGCGACAATTCTACGAGTCATCATCAGCTAGCTCTACGAGAGCCTCGCAGAGATCAAAGTGTGCTGTATTATTTGTTTATATGTTTTGTTCTAAATAATTCACACAAAAATACAAATAAATTTAATAAGCATATTAATTTTTATATATATTTATTTTCACACAGTAATAATAATCGTTAGCAGCTAACAATCTAATTTTTTCACAGTTCAGTATTATTGCGTCACATAGTTAAACAATTAAACGCTCTTAATGGAAGTGTCGCAGGACACGTCAACGTCAACCAACTAACAACGTCACAATACTAAACATCCAATATATTTTAAAATAAATTCTAATTCAACCGCCACGGAGTATATGAAACTACTCCATTACAATAACACTTTATACTCAAATGCACTTCTCATAATGTTGTTAAAACATGCACATCAATCTATCCGAGAACAGCATGTTATTGTACGTAAACATAACAACCATACTTCAAAACATGAAGCGTATTGCTGTAATTTTCACTAGCCACCAAATGTCAGAGAAAAATAAATTTCGTTATGAACGCCTTTTTAATGAACAATGATCAGACCGGTTCTTATTTATTAAAATAATTTTTGACGAAGGTATAACATTGTTTATGAAGCATTAAATGGTGTGTGTCTGTCGTTTTGTGCTCTATTTCTTTTCCTTAACATTAACGAGAGAGAAAAATGATACGCAATTATGTCGCTTATGTCGTTGCCCAGCAAAATCTCAGATATCAAGCAGCCAGTTTCACAGTCGTTTGTTGTCTTTTTGGTTAAATAACCCGAACTTGAGAGTTAACTATTATAACATGTATGCGTTTCATGACATCTGTTTTATGCTTAGTAATATTACCAACAACGGTTAAATTTAATTCAAGCATAAAAAAATTATGCCTTGAACAACCAGTCAATTAGATAATTATCGCTAGTGCAAGGATCTAATTATCCTAGATAGATAAATGTCCTAACGGAGTCGGTGAACGCTTTATTGTTACGCGAATCAAAAGCTCGTCTTTTGAACTTAATGCCTGCCAATAAAACTAATGGTCTCTAATGACCGAATGATAAAAACCTTGTTGTTTTGCGCTGTCTGACTGTTATGTGCGATGTGCCAGTCGTACACTTTATTTATATAAATGTGAGCTGTTTTAAACTCTAGCTTTATACTAGTAGAGTACAATTTGATATCTGCATTTCCAACCTGATGGTTGAAAGTCGCTTAGAAATTTACACCGGCAACTAAAATTTGACATACAAGCTCTTTGAAGTAACTATAACAATAATGGTAACAGTAATGGGAACTGTAACCGAAACAGATAAAAAATATTCTATATAATTTCTCCTCTGGTTTTCGGATAAAATATTATAACAGCTAGAAGATAGAAGAACATATATATTTCTTGCCCGTTATCGATTATACATTTAGAAAAATAATGCTCTCCAAAACCTTACACGTGCCCCAAAAAATATTGAAATATAAAAATCAACTTCAGCTCGTCAAATATCAAGAAAGTGCCTTCCATGTAATTGTGTTATAGAAAAATATATATGTTGTTTCTTAGCTGAAGTTGGCAGATGAGATTCTGCCGAGACGTCGTTTAGACAACCGTGATATATATATATATATATATACAGGGTGTCTAACCGGGAACCGAATCGATCGATATAGAGAAAAGTACGCATCAAAAAATTTTGAAAATTTGGATAATTACTAATGTCGGTGAGGCCAATCCAGCAAAAATAATTACAAGCAACTGGCACTTCCGCTTATACCGGAAATCGATACCAGCTTGCTTATTTCAAATAGAATACCCTATATACTTCAGAGTTTTCGAAAAGAGCATAAAATTCTGAGTCGAAAATATGTAGCATATTCTATACCTAAACCTAACCGTTTCAGAGATATTTGACATTTTATAGAAAATTTGACAGGTGCAACGGTTTGCAAGAACCGTTATAACTTTCTTCGTGTAAAAGATCCTCATTTGCTTCTTGTCACATAAAAAGAACACAAAGAGAACTACGTTCTACAACTGAAATAAATTCAATAATATCATACCAATTTCGTACATTTTGTCAACTTCAAACCGCGAAAACTTGCTTAGGTCAAATGGAACACCCTGTATTTTTTACGTCAAGTTGTGTAAAATTGAATTCCCTTTTCTCTGATAATAGCATTGTGCGGGTTAAAGTTACAACTTTTTGAAATATTTGCGATTTTATTAGAAATTCATGAATTGTTGTAATCATTTCATCAAATTAGCCATGATTAAAAACAATCAGTCATTATCTTATGTCAAAAAATGTCAGCACGTTTAAATTACACCCATGAAGATTTTTTAAATTTGTTCATTATTTATGGAGAATGTGATAAAGTAATATCAAGAACTTGCAGCACATTTGCTACTCGATATCCAGAAAAACGGAAACCGTCACCAAACACTGTAAAACGCATACTGGAAAATTTTAAAAATTATTGCTCTGTCAAGGCAAAAATGCAAAGAAGGCCTATTATTTGCCGTTAATTAGCCGCTAATTAATCGTGAAAGTAACAATTTTACCGTTGTTAATTTTTTAAAAAATTAACAACGGTAAAATTGTTACTTTCACGATTAATTAGCGGCAGATAATAGGCCTATGGGTTTTTATTTCTGCAAAGTTTTTGCTTATTCTAAAAAATAATTTTTTTGTTTTGTCGCCTTAATTTTTATTTTTTTGTAAATTTCATTTTCACCATTCGTTTACGGTTAAAAAACGGCAAATTCTGAGCTACCTACTTTTAATTAAAAAAAATTTTTGGTAGATGTTCTGCTAACTTCCATGTGAAGTTAGAACACCCGAAAATGTTTAAAAAATTAACAACGGTAAAATATAATAAAATATTTTGTTAATGATATAAAGTCAACAAATAAATTCCTCTAGTGAAGGATGCATTTTTCAAACATAATATAAAGAAGTAATTATTATTATTATTAGAAGTTATAGCCAATTCAATTAGGGGTTCGAAACTATTCACGACCCTAACATCTGAGTCACTGGGCTAATTCAGAATTTTCTGAACTAATCTTCTGCAAAAATTGCTACGTATTGCACAAACTAGACAAGCATTGGTTTGATTAGTCTTAGCTTGTATGCATACGAGGTTGAAACTTGCAAATTTTATATGCTGACAAAGTAACTCTTGGCTAGACAATGGGTAAATAAACGTATATAACATGTATTATTATGATACCATAAACCCACATTGAGACCATCAAGTCCTAACGCTATTAATTTGACCCTTAAATGTATGGAATAGCATAATAAATGATTATATGGTTTGTCTGCTAGTCTCTCCTGATCGTCAAAACAGTGCAATATATCTCGAGTCTCCAGTTATTAAAAATACTTGTAGTCAAAACTTACAGGGTACTCCCAGTGAACCTAACAATTTAAAATTGGAATATAATGAAAAGGAAAAATTCCAAAGCTTAGGTATTTTCGCACAGCACCTCGAAACAGGAGTAAGAGGGAGAATGCATGAGTTAAAAAGGTGGTTGAGCTGTAATCGATGTAGAAGTATAATAAGTACCATTTTATTGAATGATAATAGCTCAAGAATCCAATAATACCTCATTCTGGACGTAACTTCTACTATTCTTTCCTTTTATTTGTGTTATCTACCGCATATATTAGCTTCTTCAAAAACAAATCACTGAATCTAGAAAATAACAGAATTAGTCAAAGGAACAGTCAGCGGTTATGTTCTACAAATAATATAAATCTAAATAAACGCAGAAATAATGTATTTTGCTGACGTTTCGCAAAATAGTCTGTTTCCGTTTTCAAAGCTTTTCTCGAAGAACTCTTATTTGCTGTGTATGTCAAATACACAGCTTTAAGATTCTGTTTATGTTATTTCCATAGATACTTACTACTTACACAGAACTGATGATATTTTCTTTTAGATAATATTGAGTTTGTTAAGTTCTTTTAACATTGGTAGCCAGGTTGTACAAATATTTACAGAACAATTCGATACGCATTTATCTTCATTTAATAAGATTATTGCTGATTCTTTAATTTTTCTTTTTTGTTATCTGCCTCTTTTGTTAAAATTTTTGTAGAGTCCCAGTTTATTCTATGTCCGTTTTCCCAAGTATGCTCACAAATCTTTGATTTCTGAATTTCATTCTTTCTAATGTAATTCTTGTGCTCATCTAACCTCACACTGAAAAGTCTAGATGACTCACCCACATAACATTTATCACATTCGTACTGGATATTGTAAATACAGTTTTTTGAATTCTGCTCCCTATTGTCTGGTGGAGATATGTTGACGACATAATATTCGTAGAATGCCACAAATAACTTTCAGACAATAACTTTTAATACGTCTGAAAAATAAACTAATAATTTAAAAACCGATCAAAGTTGTGCGCATTAAGTCGTCACCTGGCAACGCGTTTAACGTCTTGTAAAAAATTATAACCATGCAAATACGCTTGTTACTTTAATTTAAATCTATTATTTATGTTAAAAATTTCATTCAATTTGTTACCACGACTAACGTGATGTTCCTCATTTCGTGGAGTTATTGTGGACATTTCCCTGGAGGACTCACGGTATGACCAGGCCAACACTGGTTTAACTTAACCTATGTTAATAATATACTAGTTATACGAATTATGTACAACTATCCCTCAAATCGTCTGATATGTAAGGGTTCCATAATTTATTCAAACGTTACTAAATTACTCAGCTGAGCTATAGTAGCCGGAAATCTTGATGTAGTCTATTTACATTAATTATTCTTATCAATTATTGCTCATCATACTTTACCATTAATTCAGAAACCCTACAGAATGCCTTAAAATAATAGATTGGCCTAGTTTAATAATGTGATTACTCTGTGTATAGTAGTGTTAGATATATCATTACATGTTGCTATTGCTGTCAACTTATTGATTAATTTTCTCTAGTGTACTTTTTGTGTCTCAGGAGGGTTATAGGAATTGAAACTATTTAAACTCAACAAAACTTTATTATCCGATGAAAGACAAATCGCTTTCGGATTCCACCAAGGACCCATTTTGGGACCTATTCTTTTCGTTTTCTTCTTGATTGACTTACTGTAATAAAAACTGCATACATTATACTCAATTATACAGGGTGTCTCACCGGGAACTGAGTCGATCGATATAGAGAAAAGTACGCATCAGATAATTTTGAAAATTTAGTTCATTACTAATGTCGTTGTGGCCAATCCAACTAAAATAATTACAAGTAGCTGGTACTTCCGCTTATACCGGAAGTCGATACCAACTTGCTTATTTAAATGGAACGCCCTATATATTTTAGGGTTTTCGAAAAGAGCATAAAATTCTGAGTCGAAAGTATGTAGCATAGCCTATACCTAAACCTAGCCGTTTCAGAGATATTTGACATTTTATAGAAAATTTGACAGGTGCAACGGTTTGCAAGAACCGTTATAACTTTCTTCGTGTAAAAGATCATTTGCTTCTTGTCACATAAAAAGAACACAAGGAGAACTACGTTCTACAACTGAAATAAATTCAATAATATCATACCAAGTGTTCCGTTTTTCGCGTTACATTTTGTCAACTTCAAACCGTGAAACTTTGTTTAGGTCAAATCGAACACCCTGTATTTTTTTACGTCAAGTTGTGTAAAATTCAATTCCCTTTTTTTTGATATTAGCATTGTGGGGGTTAAAGTTACAACTTTTTGAAATATTTGCGATTTTATTAGAAATTCATGAATTGTTGTAATCATTTCATCAAAATTGCCATGATTAGAAGCAATCAGTCATTATCTTATGTCAAAAAATGACATCACGTGCAAATTATATCAACGAAAACTTTTTAAATTTGTTTATTATTTATGGAGAATGTGATAAAGTAATATCAAGAACTTGCAGCACATTTGCTACTCGATATCCACAAAAACGCAAAATAACACTAACGCTGTAATATGCGTATTAATCGAGTTGAAGATATGGCATGAACTAAAATAGCAGAGATAAGATCAATTTAAAATATGAATTCATTTTAATTTAATAATTGCTCAAAATTACGCTCCCGAACCTCGACACATTCTTCGCACCTTCGGATTAGTTCCTCATGGGTAGCTCTTCTAATTGAATCCTGTGATATGTTTTGAAATGCATTTCTTACTCTTTGCATACAATCTTCAATGGTTGTTAATGGGCTCTCATAAACTTTATTTTTAATAGTTCCCCAAATGAAATAATCCAGAACTGATAAATCGGGCGGGCGAGGAGGCCATAAGAAAGGTCCATTATTGGCAATCCATTGATCATAAAAAGTTTCTTGTAAATAATTATTAATTAAATATGCGTTATGTGGGGGAGCACCGTCGTGCTGATAAAAAATGTTTCTATGTTCGGCGAGAGGTAAATTTTCTAAATAGTTATTTTTTAAATTTTGTAAGATATTCAGATATCTTTCACCTAAAAAAAGAAACAAAATTTTACCTATACATATTAGCAGAAGAGAAAATTCAATTTACCGTTTAAATTTTCCTGATAAAATTGTAATGCCACCACTCTATCGTTTCTTATGGTACAGTAAACATGAACTGCCAACTTTCCTGAAAGTTTCGCTCTCTGAAAATATGAGGATTTGAGTCACTCCAATAATGTGAATTGTGTCTATTAAAAAGTCCATTTTTAGTGAATTTTGCTTCATCTGTCCATATAATATTTCCCAAATAAGAATCGTGACCCTCAGACCTTATTAGAATAAACTCACAAAAATTCTGTCTCTTTAGGAAATCTGTTTCTTTTAATCCTTGAACCATATGGAATGAAAACGGGTGAAAGTTATGTTTTAATAAGATTCTGTAAATTGAATTCTTGCATAGTCCCGATTCCAGAGCAGCTTGTCTTAATGACATCCTTGGAAATGCATCAAAATATCCCAGAATGACTATTTCAATGTTTTCGTCATCAACAATAGGCTTCCTTCTGTGTATTTTTGCCTCGACAGAGCCATAATTTTTAAAATTTTCCAGTATGCGTTTTACAGTGTTTGGTGACGGTTTCCGTTTTTCTGGATATCGAGTAGCAAATATGCTGCAAGTTCTTGATATTACTTTATCACATTCTCCATAAATGATAAACAAATTTAAAAAGTCTTCGTGGGTGTAATTTAAACGTGCTGGCATTTTTTGACATAAGATAATGACTGATTGTTTCTAATCATGGCTATTTTGATGAAATGATTTCAACAATTCATGAATGTTAAACATAATATTTTCAGTCGCGAACTCCTCTATAAAGTCCTTATTTTACTATAAGGAACGTAACCAGACTGCAACCAACAGCTATTCTCCGGGCTATGTGCCCCGCCGAGCGCTGAATTACAAGTTACAAGTCTGGCGCGTTAAGTGTAATAATTACATATTACCATCAAAACGCTAATGCTTCGATTGCAACAAACACCAGCCGAAAGACTGATCCTTCTTAAAGGAGCTATCATGCCAGTCGTCACACACCACTCGCAGACTGCAGTTTCGAGCTGTTGGCTCTCGTCAGTGCAAGGTAGGCATGTGACGACCGGCACGAGGATCCTTTGACCATTTGGTACATCCGGGTATTTTTACAATAGCGACATGTAAAATAGTCAGCAGGCGCCATCTGGCGGTCCAGTGCACCAAATATCTTCTCTTAACTTTCATAAGCAGCTGAACTAGAACGGATTTAGACTTTTCAGATTTCTCAGATTGATCGGATTTTCCAAGCCTGTAGTAAATCCGTTCTGCAAATTCCATTTCTCGGGCAATTAATTTTTTGCAGAAATATATGTTAATAAAGCTCATTAATATACCTGTAGCTCGTTTTACTTATTGATTTTCAGTGTTTAATTTAATAAGACAGTACAGAAAAAAACAAATCTACAAATAATACATTATTTTATTTATATGTAACACGTGTGTTGCCTTTTCTTTTATCCTATTGATAGTAAAAGTATCTTAAATGAACAAAGTATTTTGATAGGTTAAAATTATGTATCACCGTATAATTTATAGTTCTTTATAGTTTCCACATCCAATAGATAAGTTTGCCCATAAATATATTTTTAAATAACTCAATTAAAATAACAGTCAAAATACGACGTAATACAAATAATAGAGCTTCAAAAATTATAAACACATGCTAGACCAAGTTTTATAAACGTAGTATCATTAAAACACTTACATTGAAGATAATCCTGAATACCTGCTAAATCCTTCGACAAAAACACAACACAAACACAAAATCACACATACAAAGTACGGTTGATGGCCTAGAATTCATAATAAACTGATATTTTTTACGGGAGAGAATAATAACAATGTATGCACCACCGTATTGTCAACCGACTCGTTTTTGTTTTGGTGTAGGCAGCGAGCTAGCTACTGACGACCGGCCTGCTATGAGAAAGATTATTAGTTTAATATTTACACTGCACCCGAGAGACTTGATAATATCCCTTATCGAATTGCCCAGTAAGACTTTACTTTTGACTTAAGTTGAAATTATTACAGAGATATTGTTTGGGAATTAATAATTCTAGTGCATTTTAGCTAAAAATGTTGCAATTTGTTAGAAGAAAACTTACATATTATGATTCTAAAGGATGTCTGATCTGACAACGATGGAGGAGGTGGTAGGTAACTTGTCTAGCGTAGTATCTTTTCACAATGAGTCAGGTTTTTTGAAGATCTGTAAACAAATTCACAAATTCACATTAAAACATTGTTAAAAGTCGCTTGACTTATGTGAAAGTTAATACACGCGACACACAACTCGCAACAGATTGTTCAAACCTAAGACTTTCGATCTACAACAATTGGACGCGTGATGTCTGTCGCATTCAGATTTTTCCATGGCATACTACGGTTTTCAGTGCTGTGGTGGTATTAGACGATTACTTGAGAGATTTGGTCGGAAAATGCGGGGTTGCAGACAACGCTCACTCCTCGATTAAAAATGACGAGCCTCAAAGGCAATTGGCAACGTCTCGTGTAGCTTAGCTTCCAACACGAACGCTGAAGGAACGGTGAGAAATAGGACAAAATTTCATATGAATAATTTTGTACAGCACGAAATTTGAAATTTCAGTGGCGGTATATCACCAAAATTGATTGTTTAGGCCGGGGACACGCCCACTTTTCGTAGAATTTTTGCATCTGCCGATTATTATGCGTAAGTATATATAAAGTATTTCAAATAATTTAAAGAAAGTCTTGTTTTAATAATAATTGTAAGTTAAGAATTAAATAAAATTAAATGCTGGAGTATCGGAGGAAGTTGAAATATTGTGCCGAAAGTGTGACGCTGCATCTGACGTAATTTCCACAAGCGCCAAGACATAAATACCACACCTGAATGCTCTATTCGACGAGAATTTCGCCCATCAGGTTGGCATCATCTGGATATGGTTAAAACTGAACTAAAATTTTATAGCAACACTCAAATGTTCTACTCGATGCGGGTTTAGCCCACCATGCTAGCATCACCTGGGGATGATAAAAACTGAGCTTCAATTTGAACTATACACTCGAACGCTCTACTCTATGTGCATTTCGTCCACCATGTTGGCATCATCTGGAGATATTAAGATTGAGTTTTAATTTGAACGCTACACCCAAATACTTTACTCGACGCGCATTTCGCCCACCATGTTGGCATCATCTTGAAATGATTAAAGTTGAGGTTTAACTGGGACAATATACTCGAATACTCTACTCAATGAGCGTGTCGCCCACCATGTTGGCATCATCTGGAGATGCTTGAAACCAAGTTTAATTTGATAGCAACACCCAAATGTTCTATCCGATGCGGGTTTCGCCTACCATATTGGCATCATCTGGAGAGGCTTAAAACTTAGCTTTAGGTTGATAGCTTTCATCACTGGAGGTGATGAAAAATAAGCTTTAGTTTGAACAATACAGCCGAATACTCTACTCAACGTGCGTCTTGCCAATCATGCAAGCATATTCTGGAGATGCATAAAAACTGAGTATGACGACTACACTTCAATACTGTACTCGATGCACATTTCGGCCAGTATGTTGGCATCATCTGGGATGCTTCAAACAGAGGTTTAATTTGATAGCAATACTCTGATTCTCTACTCGACTTGAATTTCGCCACCATGTTAGCATAAGCTAGAAATGATTAAAGTTGAGTTTTAATTTGAACACTACACCTGAAGACTCTACTCAACGCAGGTTTCGCCAACCCTACTGGCATCACTTGGAGGTTCGTTCAAGATTAAAACTTTACTTACTTACTTACTGCATAATACACTGGCGAGTATTTCGCCAATCAAGATAGCACCATCAGGAGATGATTGGATTTACAATTAACTCATTGCAAGGTAATCGCCTTGTACCTCATTGAATGTTCAGCAATTATACTTATGTTTCATCGGGAACTAAATCGATCGATATAGAGAAAAGTTCGCATCAGAAAATTTTGAAAATTTAGATAATCACTAATGTTGGTGTGGCCAATCCAACTAAAATAATTACAAGCAGCTGGCACTTCCGTATACCGGAAGTCTATACCAACTTCCTTATTTCAAATGGAATGCCCTATATATTTTAGGGTTTTCGAAAAGAGCATAAAATTCTGAGTCGAAAATATAGCATATCCTATATCTAAACCTAGCCGTTTCAGAGATATTTGACATTTTATAGAAAATTTGACAGGTGCAACGGTTTGCAAGAACCGTTATAACTTTCTTCGTATAAAAGATCCTCATTTGCTTCTTGTCACGTAAAAAGAACACAAGGAGAACTACGTTCTGCAACTGATATAAATTCAATAATATCATACTAAGTGTTCCGTTTTTCGCGTTACATTTTGTCAAATTCAAACCGCGAAAACTTGTTTAGGTCAAATGGAACACCCTATATTTTTTTACCTCAAGTTATGTAAAATTGAATTCCCTTTTTTCTGATATAAGCATTGTAGGGGTTAAAGTTACAACTTTTTGGAACATTTGCGATTTTATTAGAAATTCATGAATTGTTGTAATCATTTCATCAAAATAGCCATGATTAGAAACAATCAGTCATTATCTTATGTCAAAAAATGCCAGCACGTTTAAATTACACCCCCGAAGACTTTTTAAATTTATTTATTATTTATGGAGAATATAATAAAGTAATATCAAGAACTTGCAGCACATTTGCTGCTCGATATCCAGAAAAACGGAAACCGTCACCAAACATTGTAAAACGCATACTGGAAAATTTTAAAAATTATGGCTCTGTCAAGGCAAAAATGCAAAGAAGAAAGCCTATTGTCGTTGACGAAAACATTGAACTAGTCATTCTGGGATATTTTCATGCATTTCCAAGGATGTCATTAAGACAAGCTGCTCTGGAATCGGAACTATGCAAGGATTCAATGCACACAATATTATTAAAACATAAGTTTCACCCGTTTTCATTCCATATGGTTCGAGGATTAAAAGAAACAGATTTCCTAAGAAGACAGAATTTTTGTTTATTCTAATAAGGCCTGAGGGTCACGATTCTTATTTGGGAAATATTATATGGACAGATGAAGCAAAATTACTAAAAATGGACTTTTTAATAGACACAATTCGCATTATTGGAGTGACTCAAATTCTCATATGTTCAGAGAGCGAAACTTTCAAGGGTGCTCCCCCACATAACGCATATTTAATTAATAATTATTTACAAGAAATTTTTTATGATCAATGGATTGCCAATAATGGACCTTTCTTATGGCCTCCTCGCTCGCACGATTTATCAGTTCTGGATTATTTCATTTGGGGAACTATTAAATATTTTAAAAAGTTTCTGAGAGCCCATTAACAACCATAGAAGATTGTATGCAAAGAGTAAGAAATGCATTTCAAAACATATCACAGGATTCAATTAGAAGAGCTACCCATGAGGAACTAATCCGAAGGTGCGAAAAATGTGTCGAGGTTCGAGGGCGGAATTTTGAGCAATTATTAAATTAAAATGAAATCATATTTTAAGTTGATCTTATCTCTGCTATTTTAGTTCATGTCATATCTTCAATTCGATTAATACGCATGTTACAGTGTTAGTGTTATTTTGCGTTTTTGTGGATATCGAGTAGCAAATGTGCTGCAAGTTCTTGATATTAATTTATCACATTCTCCATAAATTATAAACAAATTTAAAAAGTTTTCGTTGGTATAATTTAAACGTGCTGGCATTTTTTGACATAAGATAATGACTGATTGTTTCTAATCGTGGTTATTTTGATGAAATGATTACAACAATTCATGAATTTCTTATAAAATTGCAAATATTTCAAAAAGTTGTAACTTCAACCCCCACAATGCTAATATCAGAAAAAAGGGAATTCAATTTTACACAACTTGACTTAAACAAATATAGGGTGTTCCATTTGACTTAAACAAGTTTTCGTGGTTTGAAGTTGACAAAATGTAACGCAAAAAACGGAACACTTGGTATGATATTATTGAATTTATTTCAGTTGTAGAACGTAGTTCTCCTTGTGTTCTTTTTACGTGACAAGAAGCAAATGAGAATCTTTTAAACGAAGAAAGTTATAACGGTTCTTGCAAACCGTTGCACCTGTCAAATTTTCTATAAAATGTCAAATATCTCTGAAACGGCTAGGTAGGTATAGGATATGCTACATATTTTCGACTCAGAATTTTATGCTCTTTTCGAAAACCCTAAAATATATAGGGTGTTCCATTTGAAATAAGCAAGTTTGTATCGACTTCCGGTATAAGCGGAAGTGCCATCTGCTTGTAATTATTTTAATTGGATTAGCGACACATACACTAGTAATTATCTAAATTTTCAAAATTTTCTGATGCGTACTTTTCTCTATATCGATCGATTCCCGGTGAGACACCCTGTATAGAAATAAATATTGTCATGTAAATCGACGTCAGTTGGTTAATATAATGCTATTACTGTCCAGGTTTTCAAAATTGACAACCATCTTGAGAACTTGTGAATTTCACTTAAGCGACATTTATGACTGACTAGTCAAGAGACTATAAAACTAACAAAATACAATAACAGACCCTGTTGATATATCAACGTTGTTCTCCTCGTATACCAGCATGTATCGACCTGGGCCGCAACAATGTTTCACATGCCGGCGGAAAGTTGTAGACGTATAATTGCTTTCCCCAAGTTTAATGCAGCAAAGCACGTGGTGGATGATTATTACTTTTACTGTGATGAAGTGGCTATTTCGAGGTGGTTTAATGGTACTTGTACTATTCCACTTTCAGCCCGCTTCCAAATGGACCGTGCATTAAATGTCAAAGTTCCAATGGGTCTAATGGCGAGCCCAAAACTTCGGTCCGTATGGAAATTTCACTTACTTTAGGTACAAACATCTGACGTCAAGTCGATATTCTTGTACGTGGAGTGGCAGACAGCCTAATCACAAGAAAAGTGTTGTTAAAATGTACACTAAATTAAAAGTATAGAGGGGGATAACATTTCATTTAACATTATTATTATTAAGTAACTGATCATTAAATCGCGATAGAAAAGCGATTTGTAAAACAAGACGCCTGAGTCAAAGATGATTGAAGTGTGAATTAAACTGTTAAGTGAAAAGTGTGGATAATGAGGAAGATGCATGAATTTTAACTATTTTTCCATAATATGTACTATATAAGTTGAGAATATAATTAAAAATTTAAAAAAAAAATGTTACTGTCTGGCCGATAGCCGTGTTGGTTAAGGCACGAGGTGGCAATCGCGATTAATCACACGGGTATCGCGCCACCGGGTTCGAATCCTGGCTCCGGCACTGTCGGAGGAAATGGTTGTATATCCGCGTTTTCTCAATGTGTAACCCCCTACCGCATAAGCCTCTGGCTTCTGGATTTGGGAGTTGTCTAATTTCTGTGATGTTTATTATTATTATTGACTGTGCTATTATTTTTGCATATCCTCTAACCCTGATTTTTAACCTTATTTTAAAAAATTGTCAATTTCCGGACTTGTGGAAACTTTCCAAAGTCTGTCCTATTTATAAAAAGGGGAATAAATTAGATATTAAATACTTCATGCCTATTTCTGTAATCTGTAATTTTTGCAGAGTTTTAGAAATCCTACTTCACGACAGTATTTATTGTTCAATTAAGTCTAAGATATCTATTCACCAACATGGATTCATGAAGGGGCGTTCAACGACGACTAGCTTATTCTGTATAACTCAGTATATTTCTGAATCCTTAGATGAACATCGCCGGACCGATGTCATATATACGGATTTCTCCATTTGACAGGTTAGATCATCAGCTACTGTTAATAAAATTAGAGAAAATTGGCCTTTCATATTTATTAATTCTCTTATTCAAGTCTTATTTAACAAATAGGTTTCAGTATGTTACTCTTAATGGATTCAACTTAATTGAATTTGCTGCTATCTCTGGGGTTCCCCAGGGATCCATCTTGGGGCCCTTATTTTTTAATATATTTATCAATGACATAACGGACGAAATTGATTTGCCTTGCCTGTTATATGCTGATGACCTTAAAATTTTCTCAGTTATAAACCATATTATATGACTGGTCGAGAGGTAAGCGCACTTGCCTCTTACCCAAAAGTCCCGGGTTCGATCCCCGGCCGTGGCAGTGGAAAATACTGTGAGAGGGATTTTTTCACTGTACACGGATATTGGGTGTGTGTCCCTTGTCTCTAAATGTGTAGCCCCCTCCCACACAAGGCTCTTCTAGAGCCTTCCGGGATAAAGGGGGTCGTCATTACCTGTGGTGTATTTATTTATTTATTGATGATTGCTTTCAACTTCAAGCTTGTCTTAGTAAAGTAAACAACTGGTGCTTAGTAAATCTACCCTTGAATACTAGTAAATGCAACGTAATGTCATTCTCATTGGAAACATCTCCGATTATTTCTGACTATCATTTGGTTAGTGATACTCTTCAGAGGCCTACAACTTTTTGCGACCTAGGCGTAATCTTTGATAGCAAATTATCATTTACCAACCACATTGATACCTTGGCCTCTGAAGCCTTTAAGGCTCTTGGATTCATAGCTCGCACCAGTCGTGAATTTACTAATGCGGATACATTGAAAATCCTTTACCAATTATTTGTGAGGTCGAAACTTGAATATGCATCACTTATTTGGTGTCCCAGTTATGATATTCATAAGAGCAACCTGGAAGCAGTTCAACGCCGGTTTGTTAAACTACTTTGGTTTAAATCGGATGGTATCTATCCATCTATTGGCTTTCCGCAGAGTCAAATGCTTGAAAAGTTCTCGTTGTCTACTCTGGAAGAAGGCAAATATACGTCTCTCAAGTAGTCTTATTTAAAACGCTACACAATGATCTTGATGTTCCTGGAATAATTTGCAAATTAAATCTTCACGTCTCTAGATTAAATTCTCGTAATGACACCAAGTTTTTTATTTACCCACTCCACATACAAACTTACTAAAAAATTCGCCTTTGTTCACTACCTGTAACAATTTTAATAAACTGTGTAGCAACCTCGTAGCAGCCTTAATGATATAACAGCTGAAGTTTTTAATTAATTTAAATACTTTCAAATTACTTTTGTTTTTCTTACACTGAATTTTAATCTTTATTTCTCTCTGTCTTTTTCTAAGTTAATACTGCACATGTACCTCATTAAACTTGTTTTTAATTATCTGTAATTTACACTTTGTATTTATTGATGTTCTTGTTAGTTTGTATTATTCTTTATCCTCTTTTTGGTTGTTTTTTTGTCTTATATCGATATTTAATGTTTTATATTGTACTCTACTTTTATGATTTGTTTTTATAACTTTCTATTCCTGTTCTATAATTGGGTATTTTACCTGTTGAGCAGTGTATGCAATAAATAAATTATTATTACTTGATAAATATCCGACTTTAAGATTCGAATAATTATGTAAATAAAACTACGTGACTGGAAACGGGCTTCTTATTGGTGTGACGTCGCAAGTCACAAAATACGGGCATGTCGATAGGAGCGGCATTAGAAAAGCACAGTTTGACTGTTTTGTGGAGTTTTAAGACTGTTATAATGGAGCGACGACGGACACGGGATTTTTGCAACAACAACTAACTTTCTAACTATTAAAACTGAAGTGTATCACCAGTCCTAAAATTTCTCTCTGTCCACGCCGGCCATAGATAGAATTGACAAAAACCAGAGTAGTAATTACTCAACGGCAGTTGTTAACCGTAGCACAATGAAATCTGTCTTTGGTATGGATGAAATGGGGAAAGTTACTGAAAATCCAAATCAAGTAAATTAGATCAGGGGAGATTCTGAATAGACGGAAACAGTAACGATTTTATAAAGAAGTCAAAGCTACGAATTTCTTATCTGATTTTTGAGGGTATTGTCTTCATCAGGTTTGTTTGTATATGCGTATATCGGGGGCATGTGAGATAAGAGAACCTCAATATTTTCTTTTTTTTTTAATATAAGAAACTTAAATTAGGCTGTTAGATATTTGACATAAAAATGTCTTGTCTATTTTTTATTTGTAAAAAGTAAGTTATTGGCATTAGGCATATATGGCAATATTTTAAATTGGGTAATGTCATATCTTGAAAATAGGAAAATGATGGTTTCACTGAATTCGGAGACAACTAATGTATATGACATGGAAATCGGTGTTGCCCAAGGTTCGATTATTAGTCCACTTCTGTTCCATATTTTTATCAATGATTTATCTGACTATATAACAGATGGCGATATCTTTATGTATGCAGACAACACAACTATCATAATTGACAGTGATACTGTTAGTGAACTGAAAAATAAAGCAATGCGAGTCATGGAACAGTTTGAAGAGTGGTGTAACAAAAACTCGTTAATTATTAACACGAAAAAAACAGTTTCCTTATATTTTACAAATATAACAACCACTAAAGTTATTCCCAAAATAGAACATATTCAGACAAGTAAAGAAACAACATTCTTAAGCTATGTTATTATGTTAACTTTAAGTTATACTCCCCAAGTAGATAGTGTATGTTCTAAATTAGCAAAAACCACATTTGCCATTTTCAATTTAAAAAACGAACTAAATGCTAGTGGACTGTTAACATGCTATTATTCTTTAGCATATCCAATTGTCAGCTATAAAATCAGCATATGGGGATAGTCAGTCGAGGCAAACAGAGTTTTTATAATGCAAAAAAGAACCATTCACTTGTTATTCAACTTAAGCTACAAAGAGTCATGTAGAGATATGTTTAAAATAAAAAAGATAATGACAGTAACATGTATTTACATGTTCAAAATCTCGTGTTTCATATATAAAAATCTGAATAAATTAAATACGAATAACAGCATTCATAATTACCCTACTAAGAGAGAGCAAGAAAATTATATATTAAAAGTTGTAATTTAAGTAAGTACGGTCGTGAGCAAAAAAATAGGACAAGTCTTAATAACGTATTTTGCCCAAATCTAGTTATGTACATCTAACTTTAATTTTTGTGACATTGTCAGTTAATTGTCATAATTTATGGCAAGTGTGCAAAAAACTAATAAGCTTCATATAAGCGATTTAGTTAAATCTGGAGTTATTGCTAAAGCAGAAGATGGATGGTCAATGAGACAAATTGCACTGCGTTATAATACTGACAAAAATTCGGTGTTTAACATTTTAAGAAAGTAGAGAATAAACGGTACGATTAGTAATCTTAATCTTTCTCTCTCTAATCAAATTTTGGATTATTTTTAAATCATTTGAACCATGTGTAATGTTGAATTTAATTTATCATACAGGGTTGGGTACAGGTCATACCCAAATGTTAGGGTGAAATTCCCTGACTTTTCCAGGTTTTCCCTGACCAAAGGGACCATACCCGCTAAAAAGTATTTTAGTTCTATAGGTGCCTGGTACCTTAGGTGTGACGCTGTCTCTCAAGAGGTAGTTTCCACAAACATCATAACATTTGAATACAACACTCGAATTCTATTAGTCGACGCGGTTTTGACAACCATGTTGACCTCCTCTCCAGATGATGACAACTTGGTTATCGAAACGCTCGTCGATTGTATTCAAATGTTTTTGATGTTTGTGGAAACTATTTCTTCAAAGGCAAGTATTTTATGCTCAAGAAATTTCAGTACTGCCTTGAAAAGTAAAGCATAGGTACAGTCGAGATCAGCGCTTCCCGGGATTCAAAAAATGCAACAAAAACTGTACGACCTCATTAAAATATCGGTACTATCTGTACTATTTCGTTCACAAATTGACTCGCTTATTTTCATAGGTTTTTTATGTGCGTCGGTTTGTTTGATGACAGCATGCCGCTTGGCCCGCGGCGATAATAATGATGTCGTAAAGTTTTCAATTTTCCTTTGAGAGACGACAATTCCCGATACGGCGGAAAAACTGGATAAAGTTTCGCTGTGGTAGGAGCTCTTGACCTTTTGAGATAGATATATGTTTTGCGATGGTGTTAAAAAGAGAAACGTCTTCAAAAGCATGTCGTGCGAATATGTGAATAACAGCTGTTTCTGTAAGATAAAGTGCACTGCATTATTAAACATTTTGTGCAAGCAACAAGGAAAGCTAATCGAATCTTCTGCTTGCTTGGCGGGCTAAACTATGCTACCAACCTTAAAACATCAAGCCATCAAATTCAAAAGCGCGTGTTAGTAAATATACCCAATTTTTACAAATGATAAAAAAAATGTATATGAGCAGAAATTCCCTGACACTCTAATAAATTCCCTGACTTTTACAGATTT
This sequence comes from Leptura quadrifasciata, assembly GCA_963675555.1. Lineage (NCBI taxonomy): Eukaryota > Metazoa > Arthropoda > Insecta > Coleoptera > Cerambycidae > Leptura > Leptura quadrifasciata. Next base: position 3,489,440 of record OY776681.1, on the reverse strand, counting down.
TTAGCATTTTCCCTGACTTTTCCCTGACATTTTAAAAAAGGCGAAATTCCCTGACTTTTCCAGGTTCTCCAGGTTTTCCAGATCGGTGGCAACCTTGTCATATCCATGCGCTTTTGATTTTATATTTCGAATTATTTTAATAACATCTAAATCAGATATCTGTTTAAAAGAAAATAAACCATCCACACTTTCTTTAACATTGGTATTATAAAAATTTGTTAAGTCGTCTTTAGTTATCTCATAATTATTTGAGGAATTAATAAAAAGAATCATTGATAGCATCCACGTTATTTAACTGTTCAGGTGATCTTTTTATTTTTCTGGATTCATCTCCTTCTGAAATATAAACCGGAATAAAATCACCAAGCCCTATATAACCATTATTTCTCCTTCAGAGAGCTGAGCTTTTTTACTTATCGATGTTCTGGATATCCATGGCATTATTTTATGTTCATTACGAAATCCTGATAAGCATATGCCACGTTAAAGTCCTCATTTTTCAGATATAAAAAGCGACGCTGCTCTAAATTCTGTATCAATTCTTTTATCTGTGTAGATGACATTCAGCTCGCCGAAATTGTCTTTTAAATACTCCTTTTGTGCCCTTTTCCTGTACGTATCAGATCCACTTGACAGTGAATACAGTCAACAAGCAGCTTTACTACGTGCAAATTGCTGCCCTTTGTTTGAAAACATGCGCTTTATTCCTTCTCTGAATGGGTTCATCAAAAATTTAAAATTAACTTGCCTCTCGACATCTTCTTTGCGTATTCATGTGGAATTAGAGGGAGCTTAAAAAACTTAAAACATCCCCCGATTGCGGCGGTATTGAACATGGCCGAGTTAAGCTCTGACAGCTAATTGTTACAATTCTTTTCGGAGTTTGACGAAAGTGAATTGTATCTAGGTCAAATTATAAGCCATGTGAAGCACGGCTACGAGGTGGCCACAGGACCAGGTGACAACACACAATTCGATTTTTATAAACCAGATCCCAAGCGCGAAGAATAGGTCAATAAGGTATTAGTTGTAAACCACAATTATATTGCATTTTCGGATATATTGTTAAACTGGATCGATATTGAGAAATTATTTTGCTCAAACAATAACATTCATTCGCAAAATGAAAAACGACGCATACCCGGAATATTTAAAAAATGAGCTAGTTGTAGTTAATGAAATAACATCCTCACCTTAACAGATCTGCCTTAAACTTTTATGTTCGACCAACTCTAAAGAATTCTACAATGAATAGTTTGTTTCATAAATGTTGTTACCTCCTTTCCCTTGTTATTTATTTTTGAGAAAGAATTGAGGCAACATATGCGGACGACTAGCTGGTTTAAGTCGGAGCAGAGAGCCGTGGGTCCAGAGTATTCGTAAGAGTGGAGAAACTTACCCTTTTTGAAATGTACGGCATAAATGACAGATTTCTGTTTATTTCGAGAAAAGCAGACAAAGAAAAATTGATGTTAAATTTGGCACCATCTATAGTGAAAATTATACCAGGATCCTAGATTGACTATTGTTGAGGTGACTGGTTCTGGAACAGCAATCCAGGCCAACAATTGTCTCTTGTTGCAAGAATGAATCCTAAAGTTTCCTTGGCAATTTACGTATCTTAATGAAATGGAGTGAAAGTTGTAGGAAAATTAACCAACTAGGTGGTTTATGAAAAGTTAACAAAATTTCATCTATATGAAAGATAAGCTGTGCAAAATCTATACAGGAATGAAGAAGCTATGCAGAAACGTATACAGAAATGTATAGGTATATATGTGCATAAACTTATAAGTACATAAGTACATATAAATATATAGAAATATATAAGTATTTAAGAATTTAAATATCTAAATATATAAGTATATACAAAAGCTGATTTCTTAGACTGGATGTTATTTTTAACGCGGATGTAAAAAATGTAATATCAATTACTGAAGTCCACAGTTAAAATTTATATACGTTCGAATCAGTATAAAGGCTGCAAGCAAATGATTTCCTGCTGAGTTTTACTGATAAGGTAAACTTTTTTGTCCTACTTACTGGAAAATAATGCTACTAAATAAACTTGAGAAGTCTAATTCCCTAATTAAATTGAAAGCTATAAAATATAAAAATAGTACAGGTATGGCCATCTGTCAACTGTTGAGTTAAGCGCAACAACCTGTCTGATGTAGATTCCCGTACTCACAACTAAAATACTGGCATACGATCTATAAAAGGAATCTATAATAAAAGTTTTTATTACTTCCATCCCACAGCTGATTTGCCTTTGCCTCAGTTTGTAATTTCTATTTTGCACATAATCAACAATATGAACAGCTGTAAATAAATAGTAAAAACGTATTGTAGTAAATATATTACATCTTATAGGATATACTATATATAGTAACGGGAAAAAGTAAGGAAAATAACCATATGTAAAATTGAAATATAGGTATCTGATGTAAATAAATGTTTTATAGACAAATTGTTTCCTAGGATGCTGTATAGAACGGAAATACATAATAGTTTAGAAAAACATGACTGAGATCCTAAGATATAAAAATATGCACATAAAATAGTGTGAAATGGATTAGCAGTTATACAAGTAAAATTCTGTTAATTAAAAACAATTTCACTTACAAAAACTGAATCAAAAATGATACACAGTTTGCGTCAAATATAAACAAAATACTAGTTTTTATATAAAATTGTTAAATGGACATAGGCCATGTAACAATGTATCAGCCAGTACAATCTTCTTCCTCAAAACCTTAAAAATCTTAAAAGTGTTCAAGTACAAAATTCTTTTGTTGTGGGTAGCAATTGTTTATTTGCAATAGTGTGATTATTTGCGATAATTATTAAAATTGAAAAATACTGTATATTATCATTATATTTTGTATATCTATACACTGTTTATATATTATAGTAACCATCCTTCTGGAAATGTACTTGTCTTTGTTTTTTGCAAATAAATATTATTATTATTATTATTATTATTATTATTATTATTTAGGGGCGAGCGTTAGGTGTGGTTAGTAGTTGGATTGGTGACCGTTCCAACGAAGACCACGTCCTCGCCTCACCCATCTTCCAGCGGCTTGTATATCAGTGTATGCGCGGAAGCTATACAACCTTAGGCGAGGGTTGTATAGGAGATATACCATCCTTCGGAGGGGATGTAAAGCCGTCGGTCCCTTGTCTATTAAATGTTAGGCAAGTAAAAGATCCCTATTCTTCTTAAGGGAAGAGGTTCGGCAAAATTCCTGGTTGGGGGTAGCTCGTCTACAGGCGTCGGTGTTAGGCCTCAGTAGCGGAAATAGGCCGACGTTAAATAAATGTATAAAAAAAAAATTATTATTTAAAGCAAATATAAGAAATTTTTTTAGACAACATATGGCATATGTGTAATACTGTATTAATTCTATATTTAAAATATTTGATGTCAAATATCTTGAATACGTTTAGATTTTCTAAAATATATAACGAAATTTGATTGAATATTAAGCTTTCTTAAATGCCCTCGATTTCAAAGTGGCTGTCATCGACATATTTCAAATTTTCAAAATTAAAGTTCAAATGGTTTTCAGGATATCGACTGGCTAAAACTTGGTATTCCACCCTGTATATTTAAGTACTGAATATAATATAAGTAATTATGGCATAATAGGTCTGCCATACGTTTGGTAAAAAATATACAGAGTGGGAACCCTAAATCCGAAAGGTATAATTAATGAAAACAATGTGATGAAGGACAATAGCATTTGGCAAGAAATGAACAGAGGGCCAACAAACACCACTTAATTCAAGTAGCATTGATGATACAATTTCACCTCCAGCAGTTCACCCGGTACAATAACTGCTAAGGAGGAGTTTTGAGGCGTTATCACAAAAAAAAACAAATGATGAATTATCAGTAATCCTGCCCTGCTATAAGGATTTGTCAGTGCAAACAATGATGAAATTTTAAACACACATACTATGATTTGTACAAATGTATGTTCTAAACATGGCAGTCGGCGGAAGTCTGGGAGTTCACGTTTCCTTTATGCATAGGAGCTTTCCTAATGTAAGTGAGGACTTAACAATAAAATCTCGCTTATCTCCAGCAAATCTGTTATTTAATACCGAATGCACGAAATGCAATTCCTTTAGTAAACTGCATGTAATAGATGTTGTGCACCCACTCTTGGCAGTATATAACTTTAATCTTACTTGTTCTGTGGCGTCGTCCCAACGTGACGCCTACGCTGTAAAGTTTAGTGGTGTTAGTTCAACAAGTTTTGTGCGACTATTTTCCTGTCTTTCATACGGAAACTACCAGCCGGAGTTTAATACGTGTAGAATTCCGGTATATTTAGCTAAATTTATTGAAAACTATAATAATAATAATACTCTTTATTTTTAAGTCGACATGAATTACATGAATATAAAAATCATCAAAATATAAAAATACAACAATAAATTGATAACAATATAGTCAATATATAAACATATAAACAAAAAAACAATATGTAAAACATATAAGGCAAACAATACAGAGATAATATATAAGGGACCAATACAATATTTAAACAAGTAAATAAAGTAGAATGCAAGTTTTTAAAAAAAGGATCCGACATCAAGAGTTGAAAGACAAACGAGTACAGCTATCAAGAAATTATTAATCCCAGTAGAAGAACAACGCCACCTGCTGCCAAGTGAAACCTTACCACCACGACTCTACGGCCTCCCTAAGATTCACCAGGTAATCCTTTAAGACCAATCGTCAGCACATGTGGGTCACCAACTTATGAGCTGGCCAGATACGTCGCAGACACACTGTAACCATATACCTATATAGATAGGTAAGACTAGTAGCCATGTAAAGAACTCCGGAAACTTCGTAGAAATTTTGGAAAACTTGGAAATAACGAGTAATGATATCATTAATTTTGACGTCGAATCTTTGTTCATAAATGTACCAATTGAGGAAACAACTGAACTGAAACCTGATTCGTCAACAACTTGTACCTAAAGGATTGAGAGAAGACATACCTGATCTGGCCCGATTGTGCCTGTCTACAACATACTTTCTATGGAATGGAGACTTCTACGAGCAGAAGCAAGGAGCAGCCATGGGATCACCTCTTTCACCTGTGATAGCCAACCTATTCATGGAAGCTTTTGAGGAGGAAGCTATACGCTGCAGTGAGAATAAACCAAAGTGCTGGCTACGCTACGCAGACGATACGTTCATCATATGGCCACATGGAGAATTATCTGTATCTGTTTTCTTCGACCGTTTAAATAAACAGCATCCAAGTATCAAATTTACAATGGAGACTGAGCAAGATGGAGCTTTACCTTTCTTAGATGTATTAGTGAAAAGATCACGCAATGGCAAGCTAGCCCACGGTGTCTACAGAAAGAAAACGCACACCAATCGCTACCTACATGCGACATCTCACCACCATCCACAACAGAAGAGAGCGTTAATTAGAACCTTGGTCCACAGAGTCAACACAATATGCGACGACGATAACAAACCCGAGGAACTACAGAATGTCCAACAAGCTTTAGAGAAGAACGGATATAGTAAAAGCAATATACAACGAATAGTAAATAACCAGAGGAGAACTACAGAAGAAGAACAGCAATAACCAACAACGTATGCATACCTACCCTACGTCTCGGGAGTCACAGATAGGCTGAAGAAGGTGTACGGTTTCGAACAGTGAAGAAAATACAGCAGATGCTTCCCTCAGTCAAAGACCCTGTCCCCAAACTGTTATCAAAAAGTGTTTACCAGTTGAAGCGCACATGTGGTAAGAGCTACATCGGACAAACAGGACGGACTATCCAGTGCAGAATCAAGGAACACCAGAGACATACCAGATTTGGATACACGGATAGGTCGGCGATAACAGAACATGTCCATAATAACGAGAACCATAAAATCGACTACGAGGACGTCAATATATTAGAGAGGAATGCGCGCTATTATCCGCAAGACATTAGGGAATCACTGGAAATTATGAAAAACGTGAACAACTTTAACAGAGGGGATGGGTATCGACTTAGTAACACGTGGAGACTGGTATTGCCAAGTACCAGCACCGTAGTAAGTCACGGTCAACCAAACACGACGAATGAGCAGCGAAGCGAACCAAGCACGACCAATGACCAGCGAAGCGAAGCGGCGCCTAGGTATATAGCGAGGTGTGTAATACAACAAATTCAATCTTTAGAATCGTTCTGAAGAAGCTGACAGGATGATCAGCGAAACGTCAAGTCAAGTTCGACGACCACGGCAAGACCCGGAAGAAACTATTTCAAGTAAGTAAAGTGTTACGCCCAGTGTTAAATGGTAATATCAAAGAATTCATCTATAATAGAACGATTTTTGCTATAGAAATTATTTTAGCTTTAACTTCAATAGTTTTGCTGTAGGTATTTCTTTCAGATAATTAGGCAGATAATTATATATATTTTAATAGGTATAATAGTCACATCATTACTAACTGTAGATAAATTATGTTGAGGAAGCAAAATGTTAGTTGTGTGTCTCAGGGTGTATTGTGTACCTGATTCTGATACATGAGTAAACTGATCAATATTAGACAAATATACAACATGATAAAATATATACAGCTGGTAGTGTTAATATTTTAAGTGAGACAAACAAGTCCCTACATGAGTAGGTTGAATTCTTGATCATCATGGTTCTAATTATTTTTTTCTGGACTACGAACAGATCTCTAAATCTACTAGAGTTTCCCCAGCAAAGAATCCCATAATTTATTTATTAACGATTCTGCATGTGCAAAGTGGTAAATTCTAAGCAGTTCTAAACTTACATAAACACGAAGTTGCCAAACAATATATAGCATTTAGCAGAAATTTTTTTCGATACCGATTCAATATGCTCAAACCAGGTTAAGTTTTTATCAACCGTTATGCCTAATAATTTGACGTATTCACAATTTTTACAGACTGATTGTTGATTTTTGTCAGTAGGCTATAATCGGGAGTATTTTTGGTAAACATAAGCATTTGAGTCTTTGAACTATTAAGTTTTAAACCGAATTTATTACAGTAGTTGTTCATTAATGTAGTACATTTATTTGCGTTAAGTGAAAGATCCTGTAAATTGTCGGCTGCCCATGCAATTGCCACGTCATCGACAAATCATGTGTTACTGTAAAACTATTTTGCAGGTCATTGATAAACATTTACAAAAGAATTGAGCCTAATGCATTACCCTGGGGAACTGTTGGTACCAATTCAGCATCAGATTGATATAATTTGCCGCACACTTTTATTTCAACTCTCTGGGTGCAGTTACTGAGATAGGACTTTACTCAAGAGTTAGGTATTCCTCTTTTTCATAGGCATACATTATGTTAAGTAGCATTTCGTGTTTCACCGTATTGAATGCTCTGGACGTATCAAAAAATAAACATTCACATTTTTTTTCTTATTCATATTAGAAAGTAAAATTTATACAGCAAAGTGACTGCATGACTGACTAGATGAGAGAATATTGTTAAATTGAAATTTTTGTTAAAGATAAGCTTCAAAATTGAACAAAAATCTATTCTCGGGGTTGTTCGAGGTCGCTGAACACGAATCAGAGGTCCAAATTTAAAATGGCGGATCCAATATGGCCGACTTTTAATGTTAGATTTCCATTTTTGTTAAAGATAAATCACGAAATTGAACAAAAATGTATAATCGGAGGTTTTACAATTCACTGATGATGATTTTGTTATACAAAGCAAACTATGCATAGTACTCGTATAGAAAATGTATAGGTTTAATGTCGATACAAAAACAATGGGTAATCAAATCTTATATTTGAATAAATTTGTAATAATTATGATATTTATGTAATATTTATTATATATATAAATGCCTAATGAATAATTTTCTTGATTTTAAATATAATAAAATATATCATATTTCTTAATAAATAAAGAGAAAAAAGTAGTTTTTACAAATTTATATTTTTTTATTTGCTTTTTATATATATTTTTTAAATAAATATATTTATATTTTTTTTAAATGTATGTAATAGGAGTAATTGGAATAATTATAAAAATAATATTTTTAAATTGTATTGCATTTTTATTTCACAAACCTGCTGTTTTTCATAATTATCTATGCAATTATTTGTTTAGCTAAATAGAATAATAATAAAGTAAGTAAAGAGAATCTATTTATTTAACTTAATTTAAGACTTAAATAATGCCAAATTTACATTCACTTAAAATAATATTAAATATCTTATATTTCATTTTTTCTCATCAAAAATCATAAAATTTGACCTCAAAAACCACTATGCACATATTTTTGCTCAATTACGTGATTTATCTTTCACGGAAATCTAACCTTAAAAGTCGGCCATAATGGATCCGCCATTTTAAATTGTTAAATATGGGCCTCGGATACGTGTTCAGCGACCACGAAAACCCCCTAGTATAGATTTTTGTTCAATTTATTTGAGGCTTATCTTTAACAAAAATATAATCTAACTTTAAAGTCGGCCATGTTGGATCCGCCATTTTGAATTTTTAAATTTGGACCTCGGATTCGTGTTCAGATATCTCAAAAACTCCTGGGTATAGATTTTGGGTCCATCTCCTGTTATTTGGGTTTTCTACCACATGTATTATCCTCTTCAAAAAAAATCACTGAATCTACAAAATAATAGAATTATTGAAAGAAGAAGCCTCTGCACCCGTGACGTTTACGTCAATGGAACGGTCAAGGGTTATGTTTTACAAATAATATAAATCGGTATAGACAGAACACAGAAATAATGTATTTTGTTGACGTTTCGGAAAGTAGTCTCTTTCCGTTTTCAAAGCTTTTTTGGAAGAACACTTATTTGCTGTGTATGTCAAATACACAGCTTTAAGATTTTGTTTATGTTACTTCCATAGGTACTTACTACTTACACAGAACTGATGATATTTTCTTTTAGATAATGCTGAGTTTGTTAAATTCTTCTTTTAACATTGGTAGCCAGGTTGTATAAATATCTACAGAACAATTTGATACGCACTTATCTTCATTTAATGAGATTATTGGTGATTCTTTAATTTTTCTTTCTTGTTATCTGCCTCTTTTGTTAAAATTTTTGGCGAGTCCCAGTCCGTTTTCCCAAGCATGTTAACAAATCTTTGATTTCTGAAATTCATTATTTCTAATGCAATTCTTGTACTCATCCAAGCTCACACTGAAAGGTCTGGTTGACTCACCTACATACCATTTATCACATTCGCACGGGATATTGTAAATACAATTTTTTAAATTCTGCTCCCTGTTTATCGGTTTTGTTTTTGTTAAAATATATCATAAAGTGTTCCCCGTTCGAAATACCGTCCTAACATCAAATTTGTCACCTATATGGTGTAGAAATCTAATTTTTTAATAACTCATTATGTATTGAGTTTATGTGTTGCAAACCTAAGTAATTAAAGTTACTTAATATTCCAGTTTTTTAATTTACTTGATCTCTTGAATGTGTTCACACTGTTCGGTTCTAAACAATGTATGTATGATACCAGGGTACATGATGGTACTAAATCGATCATTGACAATATCTCTTCTAGTATTAATTAAAGCGAGTTTGCACCCGAGGTAATAATAGGTGATTTCTCTGATCATTATATGCAAAAGTTAACTTTAACTTTGATTCCAATAATGAGGGGATGATTTGTTTACCTATATGAAGACTTTAAATAATACATATAAAATTGCATATTTTAACTAACGTATTTTGATTGAAAGATAATAATTTTGAGAATATTTATTTTAATGCAATTTTTTTTTATGTTTCAAAACACGCATTTTTATTTTTTAGGACTTTAATCGCATCCTCCTCGGTTTTAAAGGTTAAGGGCTCTTATTTTCTCCGTAGCAAATTTTTCAGTTCTTCCCGGTCTAATGTTAGATGTGTCCACGTCGCAAATATTGTATATTGCCTTACTTAAAATATTTCTGTCCTCTTTCGGTCTGTATGCAAAGCTGTTTATTTTGTTGTGTTTTCTTTTTTCCTCAACGTCAGTTTCCAAAACTTAATGAATATTAGTTCTGTTTGTCAAATAAAAAATCCAGTGATACTCAAACGTTTTTAATTCATTAATTGAACGTCGTACGTAAAACCAGGAAAGTATCTGACTTAATAGGATGTGGAGAAAGTAGAAAGTTTGGTTTGGCCGTGGGTGTAATGGAAAGTACCAATTAGACTTAATAAAAGCAGAGGTGATGAGAGTGCGAAATTATTTAAACATGTCTCGGGACACTAAGCTTTTAGAAGGGTACAACTAAAAAATTTAGGATTATGTATCCAGTCTCATTTCACCTTTTATATTAAGCAGTCGCGTTTTACCTTTTGTACTAAGAATGATTCATTTATTTTGCATGCATTGTTAAGAGTATCTCTCTCATAAAAAATGCATGTGGATTATAAAAAGTAGGTACGTATATCTGCATAAAGGGACTAGATGAAACGTAATTTGTTCTTTGAATTATAAATGAACTCCGTGCAACATACGTTAACGATGCCCTAAATTTGGACAGTTGTACACTAAGAACAAGATAGCAATTATATATTTTATTTTTTTATTATTAATATATTTCTTTAAATGTAGAAATGTACATAAACAAATAAACTTTACAAAATATTACACTTGTTTTAAGCTTGTGTTAATATAAATTAATATATGTACTAGAAAATTGAGCATTAGGAGGAATTTGATGTTTATCATTAAGGAACATTGTTTTGGCCATTTTTAAAAGCATTATGTTCTGTCAATACCGCTGGAGTACATATAATTAAATAATATTCCGTAGGATTTTGAATGATGAAATTGAATAAGTACCTTTCTCAAAAACTCCCAGTGGGAAATACAATTCCCTGCTGCATTTTATGAACTTTTTTAATCTAAAGCAACAAAATAATGTACTCAACGTTAATAACAGACTATTAGATCTCATTTTAAGTAATATGTCTTGTAACGTCCAAAAATCAACTTCAGTTTTGTTAGCGGAAGATCTTCATCATCCTGCTCTTTGTATTAATGTGTGTGTACAAAATCTTACGACTAATAAGTTTCCACTATTTAGTCATGAGTCGTTTAATTTTAAAAAAGCTAATTACCCCGCACTCTACAATGAGCTAGCTCTAGTTGACTGGAGTTTTATTTCTAATCTGGCAGTAAACGAAGCTGTGTTTGAATTTTATGACAAAATATATTCTGTTTTTAAGAAACACGTCCCTAAAAAAACACCATCACACAAACAGTATCCCCCCTGGTTTAATTCCAATACAATTAGACTGCTTAAACAGAAGAACAGGGCACGTAATACATACAGAAGGACTAAAAACCAGGATGATCTAATAATATTCAATGAATTAAGAGCTTTGCTAAAAATGACTATAAAAGATGCTTATGCTGCATACATACGGGATGCCGAGAATGCCATAAAATCTAACTAAAATAAGTTCTGGGGTTAAATTAATTCAAAAAATAATGCCACATCTATTCTTAGTACTATGAACTACAACAATGCCACTCTTGAAACCCCCCAAGATATAGTTAACTCCTTTGCTGATTTTTTCTCTAATGCGTATATTAATTCTAGTGAATATTTGCCTGGTGACAGTGTATATAATAACAATGTTATGCGTATTCGAATATTCACTGAGAGCGAAGTCCTAAACTCAATTAAAAAACTCAAGGCAAACATGACTACAGGACCTGATGAAATACCCGCGTTTATTATAAGAGATTGCGCTAATGTTTTTTACAAACCTCTCTGTATTATATTTAATTTAATCTTAAGCACAGAAACATTCCCTGATAAGTGGAAACTATCCAGAATTTGTCCAGTGTTTAAAAAGGGCAGTAAAAATGAAATAGAGAACCATCGTCCCATCGCAATTTTATGCAATTTTTCTAAAATTTTTGAATTCTTATTGCATGATTACGTATCCTTCCATACTAAAAGTTCAACAATTGAAGAACAACATGGCTTTATGGGCGGTCGGTCAACTGTTACAAACCTGGTATGTATCACCCAATTTATTTCTGAAGTCATAGATCGTAAGGGTCAGGTTGATGTAATTTATACCGACTTCTCTAAAGCATTCGACAGACTAGACCATGGCATTTTATTGACTAAATTAGAAAGCTTTGGAATCAGTACTTCGCTACCAAATTTATTTATGTCTTATTTGTCCTATCGGTCTCAATATGTTCAGTATTCGTGGTTATCGGTCTGATCATTACAGCCAATCATCTGGGGTACCACAGGGCTCGGTACTAGGACCATTGCTTTTTGTACTGTTTATCAATGACATTGTTGATGACTTGGATGTTCACTATTTGCTTTATGCTGATGACCTAAAAATATACTTTCCTATAAATTCCGACTATGACTGCCTGAGGGTTCAGCGTAACCTGGATCTTCTTAGTACCTGGTGCATTAATAACCGTCTTCCTCTTAATGCTGCTAAATGTAATGTCATGTCTTTCACACGTAAAGTAAATAAAATTTCATTTAACTATAAATTAAACGACTGTACTCTAAATAGACCTGAGTTTATAAAAGATCTTGGCGTTGTTTTTGATACTATATTAACTTTTTCTAAACATATCGAGGAAAGCACCAGTAGTGTTTAGAAATTTAGGTTTTGTTTTGAGAAACAGCAAAGATTTTACTGAATTATCTACTCTACTTATGTTATTTGTTACATTTGTCAGATCCAAACTGGAATATGCGTCCATTGTTTGGAGTCCTAGTTACAACATTCACATAGCGTCCTTGGAAAAAGTACAACGAAGATTTTTTTAGGTCCACAACTTTTATTCTGGAGGGCACATATCCAATGAGAGGGACACAACAAGAATTTTTTTAAAATAAATTTAGTATGAGTAGCTTAATAAGGAGACGTGTAATGCATTCAATAATGTTCTTACACAAAATTATCAATAATAAAATTAGCTGCACCTGCCTCACCTCACTTCTTAGGTATCGAATTCCGAGATTAAATTCTGGAACAAATAATGTACTCATGATTCCTACTCCACGCACTAATATATTAGAATCATCTCCCCTACATCAAATGTGTTTAAATTATAATAGTATTGAGGCTAGCCTGGATATATTTAACTGTAATATTGCTGACATTTACTTAAACCCCATTTAAACACGCTCTTGTCTATATTTCTGTGTTACACTTGTGATATATATATATGTGTGTATGTGTATATATGTATATGTATGTATGTATATATGTGTATGTGTGTATATATGTGTGTGTATATATATATATATATATATATATATATATATATATATTTATTTTACTAGAGTATATATTTTGATTGTAGTTGTTACATTTTATATTTGTGTCATTTGTGTACCTTTTACTTACACCATATTGTTCTATTTATCGATATTTTATTTAAATCTGTTGTTATTTGTCCTGTAATTGGGTTTCACCCGTTGGATGAATTATATAAATAAATAAATAAATAAATAAAAGTAGTTCCAAGGGTCCGCCATCTAGAATTTTCCTATTTGATTTCCTTTTTCATATACAACTCCGACAATTAAAGAAATAGATTATTCGGGAATTATTCAAGGAGGAATATTGGGATAAAGATTAGTTTTAAATATACAGCTTGTCTCATACAAGATGAACATACCCCGATATGCTAGTTAAGTTTAATCCTTATAAAGTACTGTCGTGAGCAGAGAAAAATAGGACAACTTTTTTTTTCTAATGTAAATCTCTATTTGAATATGTAATGAGTAGCCAAAATAACACAGACATTACTTTTAATTTATTTTTTATTTTGATGCTGTAGTTATTGCTATAGTAAATGATGGATGGTTAATGAGACAAATTGCACTGCCTTATAACATTAACAAAATTTGGTGTGTAAGATTTTAAGCAAGTGGAGAATACACGGTACGATTAGTAGAAATCCTGGATCAAAGGACCAAGGATATCCTACTTAACAATAAACTAACTATTAATATTTCGTTATTGCACCATTTCTATTTATAACTGCTCTACTTATAAACAGAATCTTAAAGCTGTGTATTTGACATTCACAGCAAAATAAGAGTTATTCCAAAAAAAAGCTTTGAAAACGGAAAGAGATTACTTTCCGAAACGTCAGCAAAATACATTATTTCTGTGTTTATTCCGATTTATATTATTTGCAAAACATAATCTCTGACCATTCCTTTGGCGTAAACGTCACGGGCGCAGAGGCTTTTTTCCAATAATTCTATTATTTTGTAGATTCGGTGATTTGTTTTTGAAGAGGATAATAATACATGTGGTAGAAAACCCAAATAATAGGAAAGAATATTCGTAGAATGCCACAAATAACTTTCAGAAAATATTCAGTCTATACGTATACCAGCTTTCACTTTTATAAGATGTTCCTATCTTTATACAATGCCATCACACATTATAAGAATTGGTCAGCTCAACTAGCGCTCACAAAATTTATATTTTAGAAAAAGTATATTTGTAAGCCACGATCTGTTTGAAGTTCTTTGGTTTTTTAAGACATATTAATTCTTGTAGTTCCGCTATTACTTTTTGCCCCTGTCGCAGGTTTATCAGGGCACTACGTTACCAGCAGGGGCGCAATAAAACAACCGACGAAGTTAAATGGTGAATTATGATCGTATAAAGTCGGCTGGTTCCTCCAACTATGACCATCCGTTGTTTTGTCGACGCAACTTGTTTGTGATACACTCGTATTGAGAAGGGTCGAGATTGGGCAGTTTTACTTATAATGGAGAAAAACGCCTGCAAGCTTAAACCGCTGTTACCCTTGAACCACTTCCGATGACGTTAATGTTTTTTATATGGCCATAAAAATTGAGATGAAAATTCAACAAAAATCCAAGCGAGAATCATGGGTGTAATATTCGCACCAAACTTCTGTGCGTTTCCTAATTACTTCCTCGAACTGGTATCATTTCCGGTCTTTTGTAGCTCATTTATAAATATTTTCGGGAAGTTGTACAAAATAATTTTGCTTGAGCAGAAGTACGTTTTATTTGTTGTTATGTTTCCAGTGTAGTTCAGTTCTTATCAGCATAGTTGTTTGGTATATACAGAGTGTTTCAATATTCCGTGTACATGAAGCTATTGAAGTTTCTTTAGATGACTATATTTAACCAGGCTTACGTCTACTTCTGGGAATGATTAAAACTTACCAAAGCAATTGAATACCATAATCGGAATTCTGTATCAGACACGCATTTCGCCCAGCATATTAGCATCATCTGGTGATAATTAAAATTGAACCACATCGTCATTTTCGTATGAGGTGAATATAATTCTCGGAAGGCTCATCTAGTAGTGTATTTCACTGAGTGTTTAATTGCCTTTTCTATAACAAAATCTTGCTAAGAATTTTAAAAAAATTAATAGGTATATAGAAAGGCATATAGTTTTTTACTTTTTGTTTAGATAAATATAACAACTTGTAAGTACGACCGATGGTTAAGAGGTAAGCGTACTTGCCTCTCACCCAAAAGTTCCGGGTTTGATTCCCGGTCGTGGCAGTGGAAACTTGGACATATTGGATGTGTGTCCCTCGTCTCTAAAGTGTAGCCCCCTCCCACACAAGGCTCTTCTAGAGCCTTCCGGGATGAAGGGGCGTCATTTTATCTAGTACATAAGTATTTAAGAAATTTTGCTGGTCATTCGTGGTAAAAGGATTGTTTTTAAGGAATTCTTTTAGTTTACGGTAAATACTGAATTATATCTGATTATTATGTTTTCTAATATTAATATATAAAAAGTTTAATTGGCTATTCTGTTCAAACTCCATTGTGAACTGAATTTTACTATTAATGGAGTTATTAGATAATATGGGTAAAAACAAACAACGCAAAATGCTTCAAAAGAAATTTTTCAATGCACCTAACAAATCAAAAAAATATAATTGTTTGATGAGTTTGGTGGGTGTTGGGATCAACGTTTTGTCAAAAACAAAATTTTTAATTTGTCGACGTTTCGTTTATTATTATAAACATCAATAGAAATATAAAGAATTCTATGGGATCATTAAAATCAAAATTAAAAGTTTACGTTAAAATAATAAAATTGGTTGCATAATACGTTAAAATTACAGCTAAAACTTTTTTTTTAAAAGCGAATAGGTACATACAAAAAAAACTAACATAAACAACAGTTTATACCGTTTAAAAACTTATATACAAAATTCAAAAAGTTGGAAATAGACTTACATTTAAATTGTGTTTTGATGTCGTATATAATACATAACATCTGGGATATCACTAGATACCAGTTCTTAAAAACATTCAATATTGTAGAGAAACGAAAAGTATAACAGTAGATACATACAAGTTTAACTTGAATACTGATACGTTATCAGATGCTCAGATTTTCTGTTTGTCTAGGAGAAATTTCAATAGAATATTAATATACCTAGTTTATTATGTTATTGGCTTTATTTTTTAATTTTACTAATAATATTGAAATAAAAGCTGCATTTAAGTTTTCGATATCAGATCTTTTGTTAACACATTTTTCGTTTTTCTTAATGCAAATCATTTCACGTGTTAATGTTTTATTTAGATTGTTTTGTTTCCCAATTATTCTAGTTTAATCAAAGTTAAAAGTATTTCAGGTTAATACGTGTTCTACAAGTTGGGTGGGATTATGTTTCTTTAATGCCTTCCTACTGTCATTCTTATATTCCATTATTCTCTGTTTTAGGTACCTTCCTGTTTGTCCAATATAGCTTTTATCACATTGATTATGAGGTATTTCATAAATTACATCCGACTGTAGTTCTTTTTGTGTTTTTGATTTTAATCTTGTAAAGAATTTATTTTTAATTGTATTTTCATTCTTAAAAGCTGTTTTATTTTATCTGTTTCCTGAGTTATGGTTCTGTTTCATTTTTCAGATAAATATCTGAATTTTTATATATGGAATTTTTAAATATTTTATATCACCCTGTATCTATGTATTATTTTTTATTGGTGTGGTAGATGTAGAATTGTTATTTAGGAATCCTTTTATCAATTTTGGTGGATAATTATTTTTTAAAGGCGTGTTATGTATATAGTTTAATTTTTTTTTCCCAGTAACTATGGTCTGATAATTTTAGCGCTCTGTCTTTTAGATTGTTGATAATATTTATTTTTGCTTAAAAGAATGCTCTGAGTGAAAATTAATAAATCTTTTAGAAAAGGTTGGTTTATTATACCAATCTGTTGTAAGTTTCCCTGTGTTATGTCTAATAACCGACACATCCAAAAATGTTTTAGCTGAAATTTTAACGTGTTATGCAACCAATTTTATTATTTTAACGTAATCTTTTAATTTTGATCTTAATAATCCCATAGAATTCTTTATATTTCTAGTGTCCTGAGGATGTTTATAATAATAAATGAAACGACGACAAATAAAAAATTGTGTTTTTGACAAAACGTTGATTTCAACACCCACCAAACTCGTCAAACAATTAAAAATTTTGGATCACTAAATTTAATTAATATCAAATAAATACTGTTTTATCAATTATATCCCAAAATATAGTGATAAAATTTCTAGAAAATTAAATAATTTTGGTACCTCTACAATAAGTGTGAATAAAACGAATTTAGGAAAAATATTGGTCAATATTAAGGAAAACTAACAAGAGCGTGAATGATTATAATCAAGAGAATAATTATGTACTTCAACAGTTACAGATTACAAAACTAATTACAAAATTATAGCTTATGTAGGTGTCTCGAAGTAGCTACACTCCAACTACTCTTCTATTATTCCCCTTTTTTGCTGTGGTTTAATCTAAAATGCAAATGCCTGTTTTTAAACTTTATGAATTTCACTCCAAATTTAATTCTCTCAAAGGTAATCCACGGTTGTGCAGCACCGCATGCCGCCGACAAAACCTTACATATTGTAATATAATGCAAAAGTTTGGAAGTAAAAAGTTTTCAAAATATTATTTCATCATTAACACTGTTAGCTCTTATTCACTTTTTAGCGAGTTCCCGAGCTACTCTGTGTGACCAGACGGAACTCATTTACCCGATAAATTTAAAATACCCGTGAAGGAACACTTTGTTAACGAAGAGTATGGAAAAGTTTCAACTGCAGTATCAAGAATATTTCGGCAGCAATAAACATCGAAGGAAATGTAGCAGATGTAGACTTAAAATGAATTTAAAGAGCTAAAGTTCCGTTTGGAAATATTACCATATTATGCTTTTCGTAGAAGAGTATTTTTGCCAGGCATTTTTCTAAAATATAGCTCGCACAGTCTCCATATCAAAGCGTTAGTCAATCCAGTCTGGACAACTTGTGAAGTGTCAATATATTTTTAGCTCGGTCTGTCAATTTATCAGGTTCGCACCGTTTAACAATGTGCTACAAAAACAAAAATAGAAGCGCTTCATCATCAGGAGATAATTACTATTTAAAATACAGCAATCAAACTTTTTAAAAATGCATAATTTATTGGTGAGAGCGACCATTATGTGCTATTGCGGCCGAGAATAAGTAATCCACTGATTTTCTCGTTGTAAATACGGTTCTACTCAGTGACGGCGCATCAGCCACTATTGTTTTACTGTCACTGTCATTGTCATATTAAGTAAAAATATATTATTTATTACTGCATTATGTGTTATGTGAAACAGAAACGAGTATATTATCGCTAAACTTAGACAGGGTTGGTTGGTTTCTTGGACGCGAAAAATCCACTATCCTACTCAGATTATGAGTTTGCATTCATTTTGGTTTAATTTTATATACCTACCAACTAATCGAACTAATGGTAGTTTACGGGTAGGCACCTATACAGGGTGATTCACGCAGTTCGTTCGTTAAAAGCTTCTCAACTTGCAGTTGCAACTTGACACTTAGTATGCGGCCATAATCAATCATGCCCCTTTCAACTATACAGGGTGTGCCAAGAGTCGGTACCAACTTGCTTATTTTAAATGGATACCTACATTTTTTACATGGTTCGATTGGCCTTCCAATTCTGAGTTTATACAAGCCAAGTTACGTTAACTTGTCTGTTACAGGTTTTGATACATATAAATTTTTTTGAAAAAAATTGCCGCTGTTGTAGTTTGCGAACAAATTTGTATATCACAAACCGTTCAAAGTTATGAAACCAAATTGATGAAGCAGTTAGCTGGAAGTCCAGAATAACACCTGATGTCACATCGGTGGTTCCATCTTGTAGCATATGGGCCCAGGCAATTTTCAAATGTCGCAATGAAAAATCCTCAAAAATCGATTTTTGTTAAATTACACCTACTGTTTTCTTTGACATCAGTCGAAAGAAGATTTAATTTTGGGGTGAGTTATTTAAGCATTCCCTATACCTAAATAGGCCTTAAATACGGGCGGTTCATGGGCTTTCATGGGTGGTTCATGAGTGTGTCATGATCTGTTTGAAAGCTGTACAGACCTGTTTGAGAACCGTACAACCCTGTTTAATATTCTTACAGACCTGTTTGAAAATTATGTAGACTCCATTTGAAAGCTGTACAGACCCTGTTTATTATTCGTACAGGCCTGCTCATTACTCGTATAGACCAGTTTATGCGTTTATTATACATACAGACATAGAGGGCGCACCGTTTGAATTTCCCGCCAATTCCTTCGCGCAAGTCGTGGGTAGGCGGAGCCTGACAAAAAGTGACCTTGAAAAATCAAAATGAGCCTCCATAAGAAACAACCTGGGATTTTGACGCAGAACGCCCATACCTTATCTACTGACTTAATATTTTTTCGGATAGACCTACTAACTGTAATAATGTAAGTCAACGAATACTTTTTAACATTTTATCTAATATAGGAGTGGAAAAAGTGCGATTTAATAATATAATATAAATAAAGTTATTGTTTTTTATGCATGCATAAAATGCATTTTTGGATGCAATTAAGGGCTAAAAATTGCATCTGGAGTGTCAAAAATAACTATATCTACAATAAAGTTTGTGATGATAAAATAAAAAGTTTATAGTTAATATTAATTATTTTGAAACGATTTTATTTGAAAAACTATCGAAAAATCCGAACAAATTGCATAAAATGCACTTTTTGGCATAAAAGTGCATTTAAATGTGTCTTCCAGCCAAAACTGTGCATACACACTATGATTTTCTTTATTATTTAGTTATTTATACCGAAAATGATATATGATTTCATGTACACCTGACTTATTAAATTAATTTTTCTTTATTATTTACCAATAATTTTCCTAAATTCGTCTTATTCACATTTGTTGTAGAGGTACCAAAATTATTTAATTTCCTAGAAATATAGTCACTATATTTTGAAATATAATTAATAAAACTATATTTCTTGCAATAAGTCTATGTATTAGGCTGTGAAAAAGTGAGAGCTTAATTATTAACAATAATAATAATAATAATAAAAGTAGTTTATTTATCCATAGATAATATAAATACAAGAGAAAATTATAATGCCACAAGAAAAAAATAAAGTATATACAATATTTACTAATAACTTAACTTTATGGTTCACATAATACATAAAAATATATAAAACAAATCCTAATTTAAATGGAGTGTAGTATCGTGTATAAAACATAATAATTTAGACTTAAACTCTTTAACTGTTGTACTGGAATTAATTACGTGAAGTAGAAGATTGAATTGTACAACTCCTTTGTGGAATAAACTGTTCATTGTGCTGCTCTTAGATGTTCTTTTAACATAAAAGTTGCTAGTATTAGCCATCCCTGTATTACGTAGGTGTATATCAGTAACAGGCAGCAATTGCCTACTAATATAATCAGGCAAAATACCGTTGATCATTTTAAAAATAAAAGTCATAGTTTGAAAGTAATAAAACTGTTTTATATTAATCCAATTTAATATGCTTAGCATCAGCTGACTGCTTGAAAATCTATTACATCCCAAAATTATTCGCATTACCTTATTTTGGAGAACCTGCAACCTACTAAAATTTGTAGAACTTACATAAATTACTGAGCCACAGTAGAGGAAATGAAGCAATATTAAAGAATTATAAACTGTTAACCTTGTATTCACTGATATAAAAGGAGACACGCTGCAAAAAAAACAATTTTCTTGCCAATCTTTTTTGATATATAGTCGATATGTTTATTAAACTTTAGTTCCCGGTCAATTATTAGGCCTAAATATTTAATTTCTTGAACAAGCTCAACATTTTCATTATTTATTTCAATACCAAGATTTAAGTTGATAAATCTATTATACAAATAATTGTTACCTACAAACATGTATTTAGTTAGTTCATTTATTTTTAGTTTATTCATTTTAAATTTCTCTGTGAGCAGACCTAATTCTAAATTTACAGTAGTTACCATCACTTCAAAATTTGTATTTTCATAATAATAGATAAGAGTGTCATCAGCAAAAAGGTGGATTTTACATTTCTGTAGCCCATTGCCAAGATCATTGATATAAAGAATGAATAACAAGAGACCAAGGACACTGCCTTGGGGGACCCCAAAGTTGTTTGTTTTTGGCTCAGATAAATTGCCATTAACTTTTTTTATTTGATACCTATTTGTTATATAACTTTCTAGCCATCCTATGACAGTGTGGTTAAATCCATACTTTTTTAATTTTAATATTAATATGTTACGGTCAATTGTTTCAAACGCTCCCTTAAGATCAATAAAAACGGCACAAATCCCGACCCCTGGCTTATCAAGCAACTGTTTCCACTCCGAAATTACCAACTGTAGTGCAGTTTCACATGAACGTTTACCACGAAAACCCGATTGATATGTACATAAGATGTTATTTGAGTTTATGTAATCAACTACTTGATCGTAAACGACTAATTCTAAGATTTTTTCACAAAATGGCAACATATTTACTGGTCTCAATTGTTCTATTAAATTAGTATTAACTATTGGTACAACGATGAATGTTTTATAACACTCAGGCATAACACCTTTTTCCAAACTTAAATTAATAATATTTAAAAGCGGATATCATATTATATGAAAGAGATTTTTTATAATATCATAACCAATTTCATCAGTGCTGTGCTTATTCAATGCCTGTAAAGTTATGGTACAAAATGTTGACATGTTGGAGTTTACAACGGGTACAGTATTACTGATTCTATCGATATTTATATAGCCTACTCCTATACTGATGACAATACTTTCAATACTTCCCACGTAATACTGATTTAATACATCTGCCATGTTGTCATTATGTATTACTCCAGAGCAGTTCAAACTTTGAAAAGTGTGTTCACTTTTTTTATTTCCAATTATTTGCTTTAAATTTTTCCACATTAATTTTGGACTTGATTTGTTTTCATCTATATTTCGTTCATAAAACATTTTTTTGTTTCATTAATAACTCTTACAGTGTTATTTCTTGCCTGCTTATGTCTATCCCAATCTTCAACCTCACTTATAAATGTAAATCTTTTATACGCCCTGTTTCTATTATCAATTACTTCCCTACAATTCCTATCAAACCATTTATTTCCGGCTAAATTTACTTTTACAGTTTTTTTAGGTGCTATAATATCAAGTACATCTATTGTATTATTAATAAAAGTCTGACCTACGACATTCACATCTGTACATGAATAATTCCAGTGCTTATCAATTAATAAATTTGTCATTTCCTGGAAATTAATTTTTGATCTGATTTCCTTTGTTTAATATTTCCTTCTTTCCCTGCCTTTTTCCATTTTTACTTGAATTATTGAATGATCCGTTATTATACAATCTTGTTCAACATATGCAGTTATAGTATAATCATTACTTATAACAAGATCAATTATTGTGCTAGAACCATTTCGTATTCTAGTATAATTTTCTATGAACTGTTTCATACCGTGATTCTCAATGCTCTCTTTTAGTCGCTTTTTTGCATAGTCATTTTGCAAAAATCAATATTAAAATCAATTGTCATTATTATACTGTGACTATTATTTGTATCAACATAATCATCTAACCATTGTAGAAACCTATCTAGAAAGCGTGGCACATTGCCACTTGGAGATCTATAAACTGCAGCCACACTGTAAGATGTATTTGTCTACTTTTATATCAACAGCCAAAAGCCAGAAATTAACATCTAAAGTTAACGTTTTTACATTATTAAATTTTATGCTCCGTTTTATAAATATTAACACTCCTCCAGTGTGACGGCTGCTTGAATCACAGCGAATAGTATTATATCCTATTTCTAGTTCACATTGCTGTGAATTATAATGGGTAATTGCATCTGTGGTTTTGATAAAGTCCTAAAAAACAGAAAAATTTGTAGAGAAGTTTAAACATAGCAATTTGATACATTTAAAAGCAATGTTTACTTAAAAACAATTATTGTCAAGATGTTTCACAAGGAACCAACCACCAGTTCACTTCAGTACAATATGTTCCATGTTAGGGGAAGCATCCAGCACCCTAATGATAGATCTTATCACGCAAGTCATTTTGGGGAATGTGTGCGATTATCGTGTATACCATAATGTCTCGTAAATATGTTGAGGGGTTGAAGTAGTGTCTCGAAACAACCTAGGCGCATATGGATGTTAGCATATTTGCAGTTTTACGGATGGCTTAATTCAGTTGTCATTGCAAAGTATAAATGGAAGTTATATTGTAGCGGTTGTATAGCGGTAAGAAGTAATTTGATTGAACAAAGTCAGAACGTTTAATTTATTTATTCGTTAATACATCCTCCTGTAATATTAAAAAAGAAAAATTTGATTTACCTACCAGCAAATTGTGGCAGCGACCTCTAATCAAAACAGAGGAACCTCAGACTAGCTCTTCAACTGACACCTTATACAATATTCACATCAATGAAATAGTGAATTTCCACAGCTAAAAAATATTCAAAACAATTTCCGAATATTTTTCGCTGTGTGATATATTTTAATGTTTCCCCTATACGAAGCTGAAAAGGGTCAATTTGTAGCAAATCACCGCTTGTGTAAATTGTTGAGCTGTCCAAACGTCCCTAATCCATGTTTTCTCTTGCGTTGTTCGCGCTAAAATCAATTAAATGGTCAAGAATTATGATCCCATAAATCTTTCAGATAAACCATCGAAACCGTTGATCATTTAGAGTGGTCCTTTGGTGGCGTAAGACCTTCACAAAGTGCAATGCTTCACGCTTATCATAAAGCGATAATAACAGTATGGGCAGTAGAATGAAAATTGGATTTTTCATTACTTATTTATTTTCAGAATATAATTTTTAACTATCTATTTCTTAGCTATATGCACTAAGCATTACCCTCGAATAAACTCGTGTTATAATCTGAAAACGAATTCTATAACTCTGCTGTTCGTGGCATTATGCAAAAATATAGAATATGTGTACAAGTAAAACGCTCTGCTATTGTATGAACAGATGAGTTCAGATGATGTTATACTCATTAAATTGTCCTAACTTGTACTCAAGCCAACTTGAACAAGCATGTAACATTCCAATTACCCAGGAGTAATGGGGTGACTTCGGCAGATCACAGATTCATTATAAAATTTGTTGCTATTCGCCTATGCTGATTAGAGCGGAATTACATTTCACAATTAAATTAGTCGCAACATTTCGGGGAGTCGATGCCATGCACTTAGCTCTAACTTAGTTAGGATATTGATTAGTACTTGGAAAACAACCGCAGGCTATGAATTATGCAGCTTGAAATTTTGGTAGTAACTAAATCAAGTAGCGATTCTTCTAGGACGTTCTAATAGTTTTTCGGTAAACTTAATGAGGAAATGCTAAAATACTCGAGTGTTTATGGCAGTGGAATTAGGATTTTTTGCATACAGTGAGTGCGTATGCCTAGAAATTACCTTTATTTACATTTTTAGTGCAAATTTTTTTTATCAACGTTCTCTAAATTATGAAAGCCTAAATATGGACTCTAGTTGTAAAATAGGGAAAAACCATAATTTAATTTCACTAAAGCATTTTTTTGTTAATATTCTGCACTCTAAAAGCACACTTGCAGTCATGCTAGGCCGATCAAGCTATTATTTCGATTCCGACAGACACTGGGCCGCTAGATGGCGCCTACTTACTACATTACATTTCGCGATGTACGATCGTGAGCCAAAAAAAACCAGGACGTCTTATAACGGTCTTATTAAATCTACTTGTGTACATCTAACTTTAATTTTTGTGATATTGTCAGTTAGTTGTCATAATTTATTGCAAGTTTACAAAAAACTAATATGCCTCATATAAGCGATTTGGTTAAATCTGGAGTTATTGCTATAGCAGAAGATGGATGATCAATGACACAAATTGCACTGCGTTATAATATTGACAAAAATTCGGTGTGTAGCATTATAAGAAAGAGGAGAATAAACGGTACGATTAGTAGAAATTCTGGATCAGAGCGACGAAGGATATCAACTCAACAACAAGATTTGCAATCGGTAAATGCTGTAGTAGAAAATCCATTTTACTCGGTTATTCAGGCTGCTGAAGAAACGAATTTTCCTGGATCTAGTAGTACTGGTCGCCGGCGAGTAAGAGAATCGGAGCTACGCTGTCATGCAGCAGCACAGAAATACTTACATAAAGCTGAACATAAAGAAACTGGAGTAGGATTTGCGCTTGAATTTTTAGCGCATGATGTAAATTTTTGGAACAATGTAATCTTTACAGATGAAAAAAACTTTCCAGTTAACACACAACGGTCGTATTCGTGTTTACCGCCCTCCGAATACTCGATTCGATGAGAAATATATATCTAACAATGATAAAAGTGGTAGATTTTCCGCTAATATGTGGGCTTGGATATCGGCACGTGGTCCTGGTGTTTTGTGGCATATTGAGGAACGATTTAATAGTGAAACGCATATTAGGATTGTAGACAATATTATGCTCCCTTCTGTGTCACAATTATTTCCTAATAATGAGTTCATATTTCAACAAGACAATTGTTCCGTTCATACTGCTCATACCGTAACTAACTGGTTTCAAAATAACAACATCAATGTTCTTAACTGGCCCAGTCATAGTCAGATCTTAACCCTGTGGAAGATGTATGGGGACTACTCGTAAGAAGTATCCAAAAACGCAATATGAGACCACGGAATGCCGAAGAATTACTGGAAATAATAAATAATGCATGGAATAATATTATTACTAATGATTATTGTATAAGGTTATTTAATTCTATGCCAAACAGATTTATAGAAGTTATAAATAGAAATGGTGTAATAACGAAATATTAATAATTAGTTTCTTGTTAAGTAAGATATCCTTTGTCCTTTGATCCAGGATTTCTACTAATCGTACCGTTTATTCTCTACTTTCTTAAAATGTTACACACCAAATTTTTGTTAATGTTATAACTCAGTGCAATTTGTCTCATTAACCATCCATCATTTACTATAGCAATAACTACAGCATTAAAATAAAAAATAAATTAAAAGTGATGTCTGTTTTATTTCGGTTACTCATTACATATTCAAATAGAGACAGATTTACATTAGAAAGAAAACGTTGTCCTATTTTTTTCTGCTCACGATAGTACCATATAAAGTCGAGGCAAGAATTCAAGCGATGCACGTCACGAGT
This sequence comes from Leptura quadrifasciata, assembly GCA_963675555.1. NCBI lineage: Eukaryota > Metazoa > Arthropoda > Insecta > Coleoptera > Cerambycidae > Leptura > Leptura quadrifasciata. The sequence continues at coordinate 3,462,839 of OY776681.1, read as the reverse complement.
GATCTCATTAAAGAAATTTTAATATCAACATAATTTTTAATCATTAATTATGTTAAAAAGAGTAATTCTTGACACCCAATTATTAAGCTTGTTTCAGAAATAGGTACAGTTTAATGGGGCTTCATGATTCTTAGCAGTATTGTATTATTTATAGAATTGATCTGTGACGTGCATCGCTTGAATTCTTGCCTCGACTATAGATATAGTCGGAGGATTCTCCTGTCGGTCGTTACAGCCTATCTTGCACTGATGAGAGTCAATAGATCGAAACTAGTCTTTTGGCCGGTGTTTGTTGCAATCGAAGCTTTAAACATTCTGCTGGTAATACATGATTATTACACTAACGCGCCAGGTTTGTAATTCGTAATTCAGTGCTCGGGGTGGGGGGTACATAGCTCGAGGAATACTTGTTGGTTGCATTCTGATTATTCCTTATATTAAAAAATCTCTGCCCAAGGAATCGCTACTTTCACATCCAGATTTTGTAGCCAAGTCTTATACACACTAAATCCCAATGTAATATTTTATTCCATTTAATAATAGAGTGAGGGTGGTAGAGGGGGTGACTAATGTAAAAAAAAATCAGAAGTCCTTGGTTCTCGTATACACACTAAACCTCAATTTAATTTTTATTCCCTTAAACAATAGTGTAGGGGTGGTAGAAGGGGTAACTAATGCCAAAATAAATTTTAGAGGCTCTTGGTTCAAACCCCAATTTAATTTTTTACTCCCTTTAATAATAGGATGGGGGTGGCAATGGGGGTAGTAGAGGGGGTATCTAACGGCAAAAAATTTTTTTAGACCTTTCATTCTTGCATACACACTAAATCACATTTAATTTTTTTTTACCCCCTTTAATAATAGGGTGGGGGTGACAATGGGGTGGTAGGGGTAGGGGGTAAAGCCAAAAATTTTTTTTAGACGTGTCGTTCTTGTATACACACTAAATCACATTTTCACTTTTTTTACCCCCTTTAATAATAGGGTGGGGAGTGGCAATGGGGGTGGTAGAGGGGGTAGCTAATGCTAAAAAATTTTTTTAGACGTTTCGTTTTTGTATATACACTAAATCACATTTTATTTTTTTTGCTCTCTTTCATAATAGTGTGGGGGTGGTATTGGGGGTGATAGTGGGGGGAGAGTGAAAAAATTTTGAGACCTTAACTTTTCGTACATGGCCTAAATTCCAGTTTTATGGATATGGAATTTCAAGTCAATATCATAAACGGTTCCAGAGTGAACGTGCGCACAAAAAAGTTACAGACAGGGGGACCGACAGACAGACCGACAAACCGACAGACAGGAATTTTTTTTTCGCTCAAATTTAAAATCTCGACGTTTCATGACATGTTAAGCCTATTTCAACAAATAAATTATTTTTTTTTGCGTACTATACTTCCACTGGATATTGAAGTAATAAGAATTTATAGAGGAGATTGTGATACCTCCAGAACTAGTGTAAAAAAGTTTTCCCCATTACACGGAATGTATACGTCTTACAATAGGCAAGATGCTATAGACATTTTTCACTGCAGTATAGCCTCCATTAAGAAATCATAACGTTATTTGCGATATTCACGGTACTGTATCTCTTTTAAATGTATTATATTCATGTTTTATTCGTTTAATAAGTGTTATTTCTGTTATATTATTACATTAGCATTTATATTTTTGTACGCCTTCTTTTAAGGTATTCTTTTTTTTCCCATTCTGTAATTGGATTATTGTAATCTATTGAATGGTTGCAAATTAAATAGATAAAAGTCATGTTCAGAAGACCGAAACCTCAATGTAAAAACAAGTGCTGTTTAGAGGTATTTAAGAAATTTGTTGGTCGCTTATTTTATAAGGATTGTTTTTGATAGATTTTTCTGTGTCTAATTGTTCCAAAAATTTTAAACGCTTATCATTCCTTCATTTTCTGTATGCGAGCTCGACAGAGATACATGTAAATATAGTTTCTAATACCTGTCATAACAATTTTCAAGTAATCAGTTTTTTAGCTTCCAGCTAGAAATAAAAATCAACAATCGACTCATTAGAAGCAGTGAGAAATTGTTTATCTCGGCTCGATTTCCAATTTCCTACTAAAGAGCCCATTTTATTTTCCCTCCTTGCCTGATATTGATCCAGGTCGATCAGACACCTAATTGTTATCGGGGCGATGTAAAATATATCGTTTAAACGCCCTCCTTTCCTACGCCGAACGATTTCCGTATTTAGTCATTAAAAACTCGTTATTTGTTGGATACTTTGTCGCCCACGTATTTGTTTGCTTTTCAATTAAAATTTCCGATAGAAGGACCTAAATGGTTTTCACTTCTCATAAATATCTATATATAGAATTCAGGCAGACGTCGAATTCAATGAAGCTTTTCTCAGTGTCTTCAGAATATCTAAAATTATATATTAAATACGATAAAATAATAAACTTATCAATAATGGAGGAATAATGCAGCTAGGGAGCTCGTAACATCGGACTAATTCTTTAAAAGTTTTATAAATTTATTGTAAGAAGAAAATAACAAGTTCCGCCAACAGACTACGGTTTCGTTGACAATTGATAACATTGTATCCTTGCTAATAAAAAGTACTTCCATATATGTGTTCCTATTGAAATCCCTTGCTGTGGAAAAATACGATTCATTCATTCATTCAATTTAATAAAAAGCTACCTAACAAATCAGAAACACTTCGTTCGTATAAATAATATATCGAGTGTAACAGGATCATGGTATACCCCCTTTTCTCCTTTAGTTTTGAAGATAATTGATTTAAATTTAGGATATACTACATACATAATAAACGACACTTTTTGACATACAATTTTTTTTTCACTTCCGGTTTCGTGAATCCAACGACGCCAAACAAGTGACATTTCATACATCAATTTTTTTTATAATATAGTTTAGTAGTTTAGTTAAGTGTGCCATGCGTAATGCTACAAAAATCGAAATCCCGTTAAATACACTAAATTACGAAATTTATAAGCAAATAAAATTCACCAAAATTGTTTTTGGGGCAAAACCCAATTTTTTCAAATAGAACCATATCAGTATCGTGGTACCATTTATTAGTACTATTAATAAGGAATTTATTCATGCCGTATTAAAATGTGCGATAAATACAAACAAAATTAGAGCTAAAAGAAAATACAATTTTGTTCTAATTAAATGTTAAGAAGTAACTAAGCTGGCTTTGAAAACAATGAAATATTTAGCTTGTCAAACATTTGTTGGTTTAATGGTGTTTTTATTGTGTCTTTAAAAATTGCTTAAAATTCTTATTAATTGTGTTCAAAATTCCGCAAATTTATACAAGAGATTAACATCTCCACTTTTTCATCTCTTATATAAATTTGCGGCATTTTCAACACAGTTAACAAGAATTTTAAACAATTTTTAAAGACACGATAAAAACACCGTTAAACCAACAAATTTTTGACAAACTAAATATTTCATTGTTTTCAAAGCCACCTTAGTTACTTAACATTTAATTAGAACAGAATTGTATTTTTTTATTTTCTTTTAGCTGTAATTTTGTTTATATTTATCGCACACTTTAATACGACGTATGAATAAATTCTTTATTAATAGTACTAATAAATGGTACTGTCGTGAGCAGAAAAAAATAGGACAAATTTTTTTTTCTAATGTAAATCTGTCTCTATTTGAATGTGTAATGAGTAGCCGAAAGAAAACAGATATCACTTTTAATTTATTTTTTATTTTAATGCTGTAGTTATTGCTATAGTAAATGATGGATGGTTAATTGCACTGCGTTATAACATTAACAAAAATTTGGTGTGTAAGATTTTAAGAAAGTGGAGAATAAACGGTACGATTAGTAGAAATCCTTGATCAAGGGACAAAGGATATCCTACTTAACAAGAAACTAACTATTAATATTTCGTTATTGCACCATTTCTATTTATAACTTCTATAAGTCTGTTTGGCATAGAATTAAATAACCTTATACAATAATCATTAGTAATAATATTTTCCTATGCATTGTTACGCGTTTCCTCTGTTCTGAACGGCTAGCTGGTATAATACGGGAGCTCAAATGGACCGTGATCAGAGAAAAATCAATTTTTATTTTATGGAAAATATTCTGTGTTATTCAGTCTAAATTTTGTCAATAAAAAGAGAGCAATTTAAGGTAAATTATTAGTGATATTTAGAGGGCGCCATCTATAGTATATTCAATGCTGCTCTTTAAATTTTCAAAAACAAATTTCTATAGACAAATTTAAGTTATCTGAATTGTTCAATTAAAATGAGAATAGTTTAAAATAAATGTATATTAAAAGAGAAAATTGATGATTGCTATAAAAAGTATGTACAAGAAAAAAAATATTTTAATATAATAAATTCAAGTCGTTGAAATTAATTTAACAATGAAATAGGTATTACCAAGTCACAAATCGGGAGTTGGTTGATTCTGGCGAGGAGTTCCCTAGCAGTTCCAGCTTCCTGCAGTCTTGGTCCTTTAATCTATATCTAGCGGTGATGGGATCAGTTCATATATAACCAGTAGTTCTTAACAACGCATAAATATTTTGTGGTACTTTATTTTAATAAAATTTGAACAATTCCACTGGGGAATTTAGATAATTATGTACTCTAGCAATACGTGCTCCAAAAATACATATATCATAATCTCAATTATGATGATCAAGCCTCAAGGTATTCATATAGTTATATAAGACAGGATGAATCACGAAGGTAAATTCTGATTTTCAATTCGGATTAAATCTCAAATTTAAATTTAAAATAAATTCTAAAATAAATTTTGATTTATTTAAATTCATTTTTATGTTTAAATTAATCTTGATACTATTTAAATTAATTTTGATATTTCTATAAATTAATCTAGATATTATTTAATCTGGATATTATTTAAATTGGTATGAACTGAAGCCATAAGGGAGAAAAAAAAATAGATTAGCTACACTCATTGATAAACGTGAAACTATATAAAAAAATTAAAGATATAATACTTTAAAAAAACGATAAAAAAATATATGTTGAAATAATAGTTACTAAAATTTTAAATAATAAAAGATTTACCTCTTTCTGTACACTATTAAATTTACGACCCAAAGATGTAATCTTGAAGAATTACTATATTTCGTAAATGAGTTCAAAAGTGGCCTGCCAATCTCAAATGTCGAATTGAAAATGATTGTTCTTTAGTTCTATTTGAATAAAGAAAACTAATTTCGTACTAGAAAAGAACTTTATAAATCTAAAGGAACTAAGTTGAAATAGCACAATTTTGGTAAATTCTTAAAAGTAAAGAAACCTAATTATAATAGCTAGTGTTTATACCAATTGTGACTTTAAAAATGCATTCTGTAAAAGGTAGCACCACCTGGTATCGAATTATGTAAGTACCACCACCATACAAATAAGCGGCTCTGTAAACACTAAACTATTAGTTTCTATACCAGTGGAGGTCAGTGCTTTACATTAATTTGTTAATAAAGTCTCACAAACTGATTCGTTACGATTTATTGGAAATTGTCATTGGATAACCTATAAATCATAGAGGTAAGTAATTATTTAACACTAAAACCTAAATATTATGAATAATAGGACGTATGGATTGACATATTATATACCTGTATAGTTTCACATTAATCATTAAGTGTTAAGTGTAGTTAAATAAAGTTATATTTTAGGATGAAGCCGCCTGGAAGACTGGGAACTGTACAAAAAATAAAATGAAATAAAATATAACTAAACTATGATTAATATACAAGACTTATTAAAGTATGGTACTAACAATAACAGTACAAAATTGTTATACACTATATTTAACAAATAGTTGCAATCTTCAGAGAATTTCAGCTACAAAAATCCATCTATGTGTTATACAGGGCGCGTTAAGCATAAGGAAATATGGGGAAATTTGAATAAATGATAAATTTGATTATTCAAATGTTACAGCATTATTTACTATTTCCAGTAATTCTTCGGCATTCCGCGGTCTCACATTTCGTTTTTGGATACTTCTTACGAGTAGTCCCCGTACTTCTTCCATAGGGTTAAAATCTGGACTATGACTGGACCAGTTAAGAACATTGATGCTGTTATCTTGAAACCAGTTAGTTACGGTATGAGCAGTATGAACGGAACAATTGTCTTGTTGAAATATGAACTCATTATTAGGAAATAATTGTAACACAAAAGAGAGCATAATATTGTCTAAAATCCTAATATGTTTCACTATTAAATCGTTCCTCAATATGCCACAAAACACCAGGGCCAAGTGCCGATATCCAAGCCCACATATTGACGAAAAATCTACCACTTTTATCATTGTTAGATATATATTTCTCATCGAATCGAGTATTCGGGGGCGGTAAACACGAATACGACCGCTGTGTGTTGACTGGAAAGTTTTTTCGTCTGAAAAGATTACATTGTTCCAAAAATTTACATCATGCGCTAAAAATTCAAGCGCAAATCCTACTCGAGCTTCTTTATGTTCAGCTTTAAGTATTTCTGTGCTGCTGCATGACAGCGTAGCTCCGATTCTCTTACTCGCCGGCGACCAGTACTACTCGCTCCAGGAAAATTCGTTTCTTCAGCAACCTGAAAAACTGAGTAAAATGGATTTTCTACTAAAGCATTTACCAATTGCAAATCTTGTTGTTGAGTTGATATCCTTCGTCGCCCTGATCCAGGATTTCAACTAATCGTACCATTCTCCACTTTCTTAAAACGTTACACACCGAATTTTTGTCAATATTATAATGCAGTGCAATTTGTCTCATTGACTATCCATCTTCTGCTTTAGCAATAACTCCAGATTTAACTAAATCGCTTATATGAGGCATATTAGTTTTTTGCACACTTGCAATAAATTATGACAACTAACTGACAATATCACAAAAATTAAAGTTAAATGTACGCAACTAGATTTTAGCAAAATACCGTTATAGGACTTGTCCTATTTTTTTTGCTCACGACAGTACCACGGTACCGATATGGTTCCATTTGAAAAATTTGAGTTTTGCTCCAAAAACAATTTTGGTGAATTTTATTTGCTCATAAATCACGTAATTTAGTGTTTTCGATTTTTGTAGCATTACACGGGTCATTTAGAATAAATCAGAACCCTGCTTTTTAAACGTCCTAAATACACGATGTTTTAATTTTACATGTTTAATTATTTCAGATGAAAACCAAGGGGGATAATAATATTTTGAGCCTTTTTTTAGATTTAGGGATTTTGTTGAATGTTTCTTTTTCTACTGCAGCTTGATTTTCCCACCGCCCAGCTGCACGTTAGAATAACCCCTGGGTAAGAGAATACATTATAATTAATGCCGCGCAATTAAATATGGCAACATCTAAATTTCTAATGAACATTATAAATAGAGCAAAATCAAGTTAAATTGTTTAATCCGCTAGATCCTAGCTAGTTAATTGACCAGATGCACAAACAAACCGATAATAATTTGTTTTCAACTATTACATTTTGTGTTCGAAGGATTATGTTTCGATTTACAAAGTTACTATTAACACAGACGTTTCCACGCTGATAACTTTGCTGTGGGCATAGTACGGCAACTTTACATGACAGTTTTTGCAGCAAAAAGAGGGTTAGATCCGCTATAACCGTTAACTTATTGAAAATACAAAGTGACGTAAAAGGTCTTGTATATCGCGGCATTAATAAAGAATTCGAAACAGATTTGCCTACATTTAGGATATTAATTTTTGCGCTTTTTACTCTCTCCATTTAATATCTACAACAAAGAAAATTATTTTGTCACTATCCCTCCTAGGCTAAGACCGTTAGAGCATCTTTATAAAGGAATCTTAATCAAAGTTATATCAGATATGAAATTCATAGCCTATAAATAACATTAAATGGCACCATTATATCTTCTATGGCCTGGAATATTAGATTAATCAATTGTAGCCCTACATAGTACGAATGGAATACAAAAGCCTCAATCAAATCTGTGTCTCACATGGCCTAATTGAATCCTTTCACTTGACTTGCCCCAGTCCGTAAAGGACAAAGCCAAGACAAATTCGAGAGGAAACACAATATCCCGTGTATCAGTCGAAGTTGATTTTTTTCTGGTCAGTTTCAGGAAAAAATGGTCTCGGACAGCGGCGTACCCTTCCTTATACCGTAATAATAATAATAAGTCTATACATATAGACATAACTGTATAATAATACCGTGATTAATAATAATATAAATATAATAATAAGGCATCTTTATTAGCTAAAAAAGCTACATTTGAATCCTAACAATATATAAAACATAATTTCATTAACTATTAGCCCAGGCGGTATTTGTTTGGGTTGAGTGAATCAAGGTAGGAAACCGTACACTGTTTGCGAATTCGAGTACTGGACGAATATATATTTTATAAAGTTTGGATAAAGTGGTGGGATTCAAGTTGACGAAAGTTTTATTCAGAAGATATACTTTGGTGTTGGTTTTTTTAACTTGTCGGGCAATATGGTTGGACCAGGAGAGATTGTGCGTAATGATGACTCCCAGATCTTCATGAGAGTTGGATGAAATCAATTGTTTGCTGTTAATATTGTAACCCCAAGCGTGGATTGTGCTTTCCTAAATGGAGTACTGCACACTTATCTATGTTTAATGGAAGTAATCATGTTTCACTCCACTTCTTGCAACTGTACGAGATTCGCTAGTGGGTTGCAGTAGATTTTTGTGTCGTCTGCGTAGAAAGAACACTGAGATTTGATACGTTTATGCAGAACGGATGTGTATGCGATAAGCAGCAGAGGTCCTAAGACAAATCCCTGGGGGACCCCACTGAGCACGTTTCTGCTGTCACTCACTGCAGTTCCAACTTTAACATAAAACATTCTATCGGTAAGGAAATCTTTAATCCACATGTGCAAACTCCCATGTATGCCAAACTGTTCCAGTTTCTGTAATAAGCGATTTTTAGGCACTTTATCAAAGGCTTTGCGGAAATCTAGGTATATGATGTCAACACATTCACCATGATCTAACATGGAGACCAGTCTGATACACAACACAGCAAATTAGTGTCAACTGAGCGAGCTGGGATGAACCCGTGTTTTTCGGCAGGGATAATTTGATGTGCAAGGAGAAAAAGGTCGCATACTGTCCACAATGATTGATCCCATCATCTTGACAACAACGGAAGTAAGACTAATTGGAGGAAAATTGTCAGAGCTGAACTTATCCCCTTTCTTAAAAATGGCCTTAATACATGCCATGTTTTATTTTAAATATAAATTGTAGTGATTTAAAACTATCCGTTGTCTAACATTTAAAAAATTTAAAATATTTAACATTGTGTCTATCGAGGTATATTTATTTGTTACATTTTAATATTATCCTCATAGCATTGTATTACATGTTTGCAATCTTTTTTATATTATAGTCAGTATTATATTTGAAGGATTCATCTATTATAATTCCAAGGTATGTAAATTCAATACTTTGCCCAACTTGTTGACGACTTAGTATATGTTCTTTGCCGAGAATTATATATTTGTATTTATCGGGGTTTACTTTTAAGCTATTAGCACACATCCAAACAAATACATCTTTTCAATCTTGATTGATAACATTAATAACATCATTTCTATTTTCTCCATAAAAATAAATTAACATGCCATCTGCAAATAAATGTACCTTACAGTTTTTTATTGATTTCACTATGTCATTTATAAACAGCACAAATAATAAAGGTCCTAGCACTGATCCTTGTGGTACTCTGAAGTCATTGTCTATTACGTTAGATGGATGCACTATTTACATATCTTGTTCTTGCAGTTAGGTAAGATTCAATCCATTTAAGTGCAGTCCCCCCAATGCCCATTTTTTTCCACTTTGTTACCAATAATTGCCGATTCACTGTTTTAACCCAACCCGATACAATAAGTTGAAATGCCGTTTCACAAGAATGACTTTCTCTGAATTCAGATTGATTGTCTATTAATATATTATTGTCCATACATTGTGTAGTCAATTGTTCTTTTACCACCAATTCTAAAGTTTTTTCATATACAGATCTAAATTCTTCTATATTATTGTATTTGGAATTTTTGGAATGGGTGTAACTGACGATATTTTCCAGTTATTAAGACAAATTTCTTGGTGGCGGTGCATTGTCTCGAAAGCGAATTTTTTATTTTAACTTAGATCAAGCATGGTCAATAAGTTTCAAATCTGGTGACTTTGATGGTCACTTCATTTTCGTTATTTGACGTTGGTCTAAGACATCGTTTACTACTCTTGTTCTACGAGACCTGACATTGTCTTCTACGAGAATATAGTTAGAACTGAATCAAATAGAACACTATATTTCAAAAACATGTCTACATGTATGGAAATATATGAGGTTTTATTGTATGCAATACATAATAATCAACTTATGTATTTTTGCACACAATTAACAAAGTTGTTTCTAGATACCTAAAATTGTAATAAGATTTATGCTAAGATTATATTTCATGTATCTTACTTATCTCGTATTAATTTTATTTTGTGCTTTTCTTTATCTTTATTTTTTATTATTATTTTTATTAGTTGGAGGCAGTTACGAGAAGGTGGGGTAAAAAAAACACGACCATCGTGATTACCGCGGCTGGCGAGAAACCGTGAGAAGTCCGTTCCCAGCCCGTTTTTCGAGTAACTTCGGTGTTGTGAGCAGGGTAGTTTCGACCCCCGGGGTTGCTGAGGTCAACTGTGGTTTAGTAATGGTTAGTTAACTTGATATTCAAACAAAAACCCCGATTCAACGAATTTCGGCATGCCTAGGACCGAGTAAAAGAGGGGGTGGTTTTTATACGTTAGGGCTAGTTTCGGGAATGTAGGGTGAAAAATAACACCACCATCGTAATCTCTGCCCTGCCCTTTATTTTTTGAGGATATTGCTATTACGGGCAAAGGTAGGGGTATTCTAGCGTAAATTAACTAAATTTATTATTATTCCCCAAAATAATCCGATCCGGCTAGCCCACGCAAGCTCAAGATCGCGAAGCCGGAAATTGGGGTGGTTTTTATAAATAGAAACCATCACCATCGTTTTTCTCACCTCCGAAGACGGGGGCAAACGATCCTACATACTTCTGATGTTCACGACCTCGTTAAATGGCCTAATATTTTTGTTCCCGGTAGATCTACTGAAACTAACCTTGCATATATCATTCAATTCATTTCTGAGAAATTGAATGGAAACAGGCAAGTCGATATTATCTACACTGATTTTTCCAAGGCCTTTGATCGCCTGGATCACTGTACTCTATTAGAAAAATTGGATAAGTTTGAATTGAAGGATGCAGTTAGAATTCTATTTAAAGAATAAGCGTCAGTATGTTGAAACCGTGGTTACAAGTCGTTTTACATCCTAGCCACCCCCGGTATACCCCAGGGTTCTGTACTGAGCCCACTTGTATTTGTTGTTTTTATAAATGATATTACAGAGAATTTTAATATAGAATTTGATGATTTGAAAATATATTGTGTAATAGAAAACCAACAGGATTATAAAAATCTTCAGAATAACCTAAACATGGTAAATGACTAGCACCTATCTAATAACTTGCCTTTCAACATATCTAAATGTAACTCATTTAACTTCTCGAAAATGCGTAACCCTATCAATTACGATTCTCATATAAACGATCAAATTTTGCAGAGACTGGATACAGTAAAGGATCTTGGAGTTATATTTGATAGGTGTCTAAGTTTTAAGGAACATATTGATTTCACCATCGCATCGGCTTTAAAAAGTTTAGGTTTTATAATTAGAAATTGCAAATTATTCAGAATACTGATATTATGAAACTGCCGTACTATTCATTTAGACGTTCAAAATTGGAATACTGCTCGTTGATATGGTCCCCAGGATATGCTATTTATAATAATAAAATAAATAATAAATAAACACCACAGAAATTAGACAACCCCCAATTCCAGAAGCCAGAGGCTTGTGCGGAAGGGGGTTACACATTGAAAAATCGTGGACATACAACCATTTCCTCCGACAGAGCCGGAGCTAGGATTCGAACCCGGTGGTGCGATGTCTGTGTGATTAATCTCAACTGCCATCTCGCGCCTTAACCCACGCGGCTATCGACCAGACAAATTTACATAAATAGTTCGAGAATATTCAGCGCTGTTTGTTAAATATTTTTACTTTATTGAAGATAATATTTATCCAATAATTGGATATCCGCAAAATGTTATGTTGGAAAGATTTCACATGCCTAATTTGGAAAATACAAAAATAGTACAATCAATAATTTTTCTTTGCAAAATTATGCATAACATGTTTACTAACAGTATTTTTAACTCATTCGCCTTCCAAAAACCAAGAACCTATTCTACGTCGCATATCAAATGAATTTTAAAATGAAAATAATTTTTGCCTAAATATTGTACTCTATACAGAAACATTTTTATAAATTTTTCGTCAATGTCTATCATGCCATTATCCTCTGCGAGCCGAAATTGAATCGCCAGGTTATGCAAAGCCATACAGCATTACCAACATCTCTGATCCATTCTCTCATTAAAGTTAACTAATCCTTAAAGATAACAAAATCAAATTATATCGTTACTAGTTACATAGATTAATGGTCTGCTACATACGACTGATATAGCTCCTCGATTTCTTCCTGAACCACATGATTGACAAGAAGTTCGAGCCCCATTTGTCAAATAATCGATAATGGTAAAGGTTCATGGACATTGAAATATATGTCGGTTATATTTAGTCAATAACCGACACCGCTGGTCAACAAGATTTGTCATTATATCTACCCGATAAATTCGTAACAAGGTTTCTATAAAGAAGTCATTAGAATTGTGTAAAAGCCGCAGATAAATGTATCTACTAAACTGGTAATAAAGTTTTTTGGATTTCGCCATTAAACGAGCTTTAACGAGTCGTTAAAATTATCGATGGGGTTTCCTATACTAGATATTTATTCACTCAAGTGAAGTCGTATCTTGCAGGAAGGTGATTGGAAAGTGACAAGATGGGCACGGTTTTAAAACCCAGCCAATCAATTAATCAAAAAACGCTCGAAAAACAAGTCCTCTCCACCGAACAGCGAAATCTGCTAGAAATCTGAGCCGGACTGATAGGGTATTGATGGTGGGTCATTAGGACCCTCAGCCAAAGCGTTGCGCCGGGATTAATGGTCACGCCAAAGTGGCTCATCATTGTCTTGTTATCGTGATTTACTTGTTCGATTATTTGTTTCCTGTCTCGTAATTTCCAACTAATTAAAAAGGTGCGCGTGTTGAATAGCGTTTTCAACTTCGACGGGAAGCAATTTAAAGTTTTCGGCCTTTTGCGAAAGTATACTGCCGCAGAACTAGTAATAATTTTCCTCGTCTAGTCGGTTACAGGAATTTACCTGTAATTTATCACAACGATAATAATAATAATAATAATAGTAATTACCTCGTCAGAGGTTAGTCGAGAGTCCTTGTGTTACGGCCATATGGCTGAAGGCAGGCTATATTCGAAGAGAGAGAGGAATTTGTAATATTAGTCTGCAAATAATTTCATAAATCTTAGTTGCCGCCATGTCGATTTCATTCTGTTTGTAAATTAGTGAAATAAAGTATTTTGTTCTAATATGATTTTTCTTTCAAGTGTGTTTTAGTGATGATTTGGACGCTATTTTGGATATGTACTCCAAGGTATTTCACTATACAGGACGACCCAGAAAGAACCTACCATCTACTTTTTTCTACAGTTTTAAAAATACAATTTAATCCAGTCATTGAATCGAAAAATAGGGTCTTACCTCCGAAACCGATTTACATGAAATTTTGGAATTAGGCTTATCTTACCCTTAACTTCAAAAGTGATATTGACGCGACCTCCGTTTTTTATTTTTAAGGGGTGAAAACGACCCCTTAAAGAAAAATTTACATTGAGCCATTTTATCGCTAGAAAACGTATTTAATAATAAGGAGTGAAAACGTAAAGTGTTATCTCATGTTTAACCTATTTTCAACCCCTAAAAAACTTAAGAACCCCTGCAAACGACCCCTAAATCGAAAAAATTACAAAACTACAAATTACTTTTGTATAACTTAAAAAGATTTAAATATAGAGTAAATATTGTTTTACGTTCTCTACCTTAATTATCATATTTTTAACCCCTTTTCAACCCTTAAAAACAATCCCTCAATTAAAACATTGAAATAAATGTATAAAAAAATGTCTTTTGATGAACTCAAAATGATTTAAATGTTGTTCCACGTTCTCGAAAATCACTATCATAAGTTTAGCTTTCAACCCTTAAAACTACCCCTAAATTAAAACATTGAGAATATATGTTTGTACAATTAAAAATAATTTAATTATAAAGTAATCAAGACACTTTTTATTGAATAAAATATAAACTTACAAGTTATCTGGAAATGTACTAGATTAAATTAGTAATTAATTTTAAAAAATTCTGCAACAAGAGCATTACAATACATAAAAAAATTATTACACCAATCGTTCATGACTCAATATCGGAGTTGCTGTCGTAATCAAGATCTTCTTCTGGGTCAATTGGAGGGCTATTCTGGCAGTTATCTCCACTGCATATATGAACATATACGAACGTTTGTATGTATTCGTGCGTATGTTTCCGATATATACAGGGTGTTGCATCATGAGAGGGACATAGCTTAATAGGAGGTAGAGAACGTCAGTGGTAACCGGAACCTCCCATAGAAATGTCTCATTGGGCCTTCATTACGAAGTTACAGGGTGTTAAATAATTTTTGGCCAAACTTGTTTTTTGTCATAACTTTGACAGGGAATGAAATAACGGATTCATATTTGGTACGGCTAATGTACTAACGAGCCCCAAGAGGTACATGTATAAAAAAAAATATATCCAGGTCCGGACTCACTATAATTTATGTTTCTTCTTTGCATCAATAAAACATCACCCTGTATATATTTTTTTGAAATTTCGATACGATATTCGAAAAGAGCAAGAAAAAACAAACAAAATGGCCTATTTCATTTTTTTGTTACACCTTCGTGGTTATTTAAATACGTTGTTAAATGTGCAAGAAAATGGATTACAGAACCCTATTAAATGAGAGGCACGTGAAATAAATAGTTTTATAACTAAAATTTGCAAAAATTCTATTGAGCCTAGGTGGTCTGGGTGAATCCTAATTCCGGCACGTTTTAAAGGTCCATTTTGGTAAAAAACTGTGGTCCTAATAAGTAATCGGTTATGAAATAACAAAATTTTTAATCAATCACAGTAGGCTTGTTCAAAGAATAAAAGTGACAGATAATTTAAACCATTTAGGCCTAAGCAACCAGTTACTTTGATCAAGAAAATCATCAACATTTTATACTTAATAAAAATTGGAAAAGAGAACAAACTAAAATCTAAATAAATAAAATATTTTCCATTCAATTAACAATAAATAACAAAACAATAACTAAACGTGTTTAAAAATAAAACGTAATTGACACTAAAGAAAATTTTCAAAATGTCCTCCCCCACATTCTGTGCATTTTCTTGCGCGTTTAGAAAGGTCACCAATTGCTCGACGTATCATTTCTGGATTATTCCGTATTTCGTCGCAGGTTGTAACGATGCGCTGGATTAAATGTTGTCTACTTTCAATTTCAATGCAATAAACCTCGTTTTTTAAGTGGCCCCATAAAAAGTAATCACAAGGGTTACAATCAGGAGATCTTGGTGGCCATTCATGTGGACCCCCGCGTCCAATCCATCTATTAGGATACACATTGTTTAAGTGTTCTCTTACTTGAAGGTTAAAATGTGGTGGGGCCCCATCATGCTGAAACAACATGCCTCTTATACCGATATTTTCTAACATATTCGGTAAAATGTTTTGAAGAAAATCAAAGTAAATTTCACCATTCAATCTTTCTTCAAAAAAATGTGGCCCTATCAAATGTCTATTCACAAGTCCGACCCAAACATTTACAGAAAACCTGTGTTGCGAACGGCGTTGGCGTACCGCATGTGGGTTTTCCTGTGCCCATTTATGATTATTTCGTGAATTGTTTACTCCATCCCTTGTAAATTGTGCCTCATCCGTAAATAAGGTTCTGTAAATGACTGGGCGATGGTTAGACAACCAATGACAAAATGCCAGGCGGGGGATATCGTCGCCTTGTTGAAGACGCTGTACCTGCTGGATATGATATGGATGGTAACGTTCTCTTTTTAGGGTTCTCCATACTCGCCAATGAGGAATACCAGTTGCCAAACTGATTCGTCTAGTGCTCATATTTGGGTTTTCTTGAACTACGTTTATAATATTGTTTTGTTCCTGCACACCTTGTTGTAAAACACGCTCCACAACTGCAGAATTAGGAAACTTTCCGTATTGTCTTGCATACTGGAACACCGTACTAAAGGTTTTATGATTAGGGCATCGACGACCAGGAAAACGCAGCCGATATTCTCTTTCCGCCGACCTACCATTTCCATTACAGAAACCATAGACGAATATTATGTCAGCATATTCCACGTTTGTAAATTTTACTGGCATAGTTAAAATATTTTCACAAGTTTTCACTAACTAAATGCGGATTATTGACACATTAAATTACTAACAAACAATTATTCAACTGTTTAGGAGATTTTTTTTTATTATCTGTTACTTTGAACAAGCCTACTGTGATTGATTAAAAAATTTGTTATTTCATACCCGATTACTTATTAGGACCACAGTTTTTTACCAAAATGGACCTTTAAAACGTGCCGGAATTAGGATTCACCCAGACCACCTAGGCTCAATAGAATTTTTGCAAATTTTAGTTATAAAACTATTTATTTCACGTGCCTCTCGTTTAATAGGGTTCTGTAATCCATTTTCTTGCACATTTAACAACGTATTTAAATAACCACGAAGGTGTAACAAAAAAATGAAATAGGCCATTTTGTTTGTTTTTTCTAGCTCTTTTCGAATATCGTATCGAAATTTCAAAAAAATATATACAGGGTGATGTTTTATTGATGCAAAGAAGAAACATAAATTATAGTGAGTCCGGACCTGGATATATTTTTTTTTATACATGTACCTCTTGGGGCTCGTTAGTACATTAGCCGTACCAAATATGAATCCGTTATTTCATTCCCTGTCAAAGTTATGACAAAAAACAGGTTTGGCCAAAAATTATTTAACACCCTGTAACTTCGTAATGAAGGCCCAATGAGACATTTCTATGGGAGGTTCCGGTTACCACTGATGTTCTCTACCTCCTATTAAGCTATGTCCCTCTCATGATGCAACACCCTGTATATATGCCATATATGGACAGTTTTGGGTTCATATTATTCTTTACTTTCACTCTGCTCCAAATTGTTATGCTCCGAAATTTTCATTTTACTAAATAGAAAAAAAACGTTTAGTTTTTGGACCATAACTCCTTCAATTTTAAAGCTATCACAACTTTTTTCATTATGACATGTAGTGTAAAACTCTTCATTTTGAAACGGTGAAGGGTCAAAGGGCTCGAGAGAGACTGTGATTGCGCTACCGCGCGCTCTTTCAACAGTCATATCTCCGTCAATTTTGGTCTGACAGAAAAGAAAAACAAAATTTTTGTCAAAAAAAGACCTACATTTTTTATCATTACACTTTTTTACGTATCTTTCATTATTTTTGAAATATGAAAAAAAGGTGTTTTTTTTTAAATGAAAAAAAATTTTTTTTCTTAAAATCGTGATTTTTTTGAAAAGTATGCATTCCAAAACAGCCAAACGGCTGGAATCCAATAAACTCTTCATATCAAAGTTAAATCTATACGGAATACAATTAATTTTAATTTCGGTGGAAATGGCACTTATGAAACACATCGATTTAAAAAAATATATTAGATGTCCCTCTTTTTTTCATTACAACTCAATCACTTTACCTGCAAAAGACTTTTAACACCGCTCATTTTAAAGTTTCTCATTGTCATATGGATAAAATGTATCCGTTGTCCGCTAGATGGCATTGAATACATCAATTAAAGTTCTGACAAAAAAAAACTGCTTTTATCTTCAATATCTCGCTTAATGTTGCACTTAGAACACTCTTTAAAAAACCAATTTGTTCAATATCTTACCTTCTACAATTTTATTTTTTATAAAATTATCGATAAAACGCATATTTTTGAAATATTTGCAAAAAACCGTTGAAAAACGTGGGAAAATTCCGAGTTTTCAATCGCCAATAACTTGAAAAGTATTGAGTTTTTGAAAGAACTTTATAGAACACTTTTTGCTTAGAATTGGGTCTTCTATCGATTCCCGGGGTTATTTTGACCAAAAAAATTTCCACTAACGAGAAGGGGTGGCAAACACCCCCAGGGTAAGAACGGAGGCCGGACCAATATCACTTTTGAAGTTAAGGGTAAGATAAGCCTAATTCCAAAATTTCATGTAAATCGGTTCGTAGTAAAATATTTCTGAGGTATAAAGCTTCAATGACTGGACTAATTCTAAAATTTGGGAAAGCAAGTATAGATATCGATGACCACATTTTAACCGTTCGCTCGGTGGTAAAAAAATCACTTCCGGTATGGCCGGATAGCAAATAAATGCCATTTCCAAGGTTATTTTTCTTCCGATTTTAAATTTGAAAAAAGCGTTGGAAAGAAAAATTACAGCTTTATGGGAAAAGTGACATAAATATACAGGATTCTATTTAAAATAAGAAAGTTATTGCAATTTTCAGCCATACCGGAAGTGATTTATTTACCACCGAATGATCGTAATATGGCCACTGATACCCAGATTTGATTTCTCAAATTTCAGAATTTTATTTTTAAAACTGTAGAAGACGTGGGTACTTTCTGGGTCACTCGGAATATTATGCATCATACTATAGATAACATTCATTTTTAAATGTGAATTAAACTACCCTCAAATAATTTATAAAATGAATGTCACTTTCGTGAAACTACAATTATTTTAAAGGTATCTAGAGATAAGACTCGCCTTTGTAACAAGGATTTAGAATATAATAAGTTTTGAATTGTTAGAGACGAACTCGGTATAAACTTTAAGCTACACAAGAGGCTTTTCTATTAAATGAATTTAAATAAGTTGCTTCTAATTTAATCGACGTGCCAACTCACAATTATCTAGAGGTATTATCTTGTAATTACCTAAATCTCCTTAAAGATCCTCATAGAATTTATAAATATAAAAAAAATCTAAAATTCTTTATTATTTATAACAAAAAGCAAAATATATATGCTTATCCATAATTTTTCGACTTCTATATAGAAAATGACATGATACATTTTATTTTATCCAAAATATATACGATACCATTTCTACATAATTATTCACAATTATACCGTGTCATACGGCTCTTAGTCCATTCCTGAATCAGACGAAGAGGAAGAGTCACTAACCACATGAATTATAGGTGGCTCTACTACAATATCCATTGCAATGTCAACCTGTCACATTTTTTCTCTTCATTTTGCGCATGTCGATTCTCGGCAGAAACATTTCCAATAACTTGCTGAAATAATGTGTAAAGGTCTTTCTTTTTAAAGCAATATTGTTCTTGGCGACTTCGCCATTTATTTGACTCCACATTAATTCGGTAGGATTGAATTCATGATGATATGGAGGTAATCTCAAAACTCTACGATAATGTTCTTTTGCCATTTCATCCGCTATATCTTTTGAGACAATGAGAGACTGTTCGATAAGATGGCGGAGTTCGGCTCTCACCTTACCTGCTTCGTAAATAATCGACTTACTTGTCAACCAGGCTTATATGTCTGCATTTTCGTGCCAATATTCAGAATCTTCTCCATTGTTCTACTGTGATGGGAACCGATATCCATCACAATCACAGAATGTTTGGCCAAAAATTTGAGCAAACCAATTTTTTAAAACTTCACCATAAGCCACCATGAAGAAAAGGCAAATATATGTAATAATGATTTTACATAAGTGAGTCTCGATATGGCTAGCAAAATTAACACTAATAATTATGTAGAAGAAAATAAACAGTATGTAATTCAATCCTTTTAAGTGACGTTGCAGAAAAGGAAGTAGCAACGAAAATACAATAAATAAAAAATACAAGCTCACCAGGTTTAGACAACATCTCTGTAAATATTCTAAAAATAATCGGCTCTTATATAACCAAACCTCTATGTCATAAAATTAATTTAATTTTTCACACAGGTTTTGCCCAACGCACTTCAGAGTATAACAGTGTCCATACATAAAGCAGGCTCCCAACTAGAAGTAGATAACTAACTATACGCCAATATCTCTAATAAATAACATTAATTTGAAAAATGCCTTAAAACACGACTACTAGATTTTTTTGAAAAATATAATGTATTAGCTCCAAAAAAATATAAAACTCTAGAAATAATAGAAAACTATTTAAAAAATAGAGTACAATTTGTTAGAATAAATAAGTCGATTAGTGCACCAAACATAATTCAGATTGGTATACCACAGGGGACAGTTCTTGGCCCTCTTTTGTTTTTAATCTATATCAATCCACTACAAAGTGTAGAAAATCTTGCGCAGGTGACACCGTTTTATTATTTAAATCCAAAAATTGGGAAAGCTTATATAGAGAAGCATCTATAGGACTGAGTACTGTCAACTGCTGGCTTGATAATAGTCTACTAACATTAAATGAAAAAAATGCCGAATTCATAACTTTTTCTACTCAAGTACTTGAAAATCCACAGACCTTAACTATACATCAATAACTTAGTGAATTGCCCATGCACTGGAAGCATAGAAATGGTTAATAAGGTTAAATATTTGGGAGTTATTATGGACGAGCATCTAAAATGGAAAGAGCATACGGATTATTTTATATCAAAGATACGAAAATTTACTTATTTATATTGTCTGAAAGTTATTTGTGGCATTCTGCGAATATTCTTTCCTATTATTTGGGTTTTCTACCACATGTATTATTGTCCTCTTCAAAAATAAATCACCGAATCTACAAAATAATAGAATTATTGGAAAAAATCCTCTGCGCCCGTGACGTTTACGCCAAAGGAATAGTCAGAGGTTATGTTTTGCAAATAATATAAATCGGAATAAACACAGAAATAATGTATTTTGCTGACGTTTCAGCAAGTAATCTCCTTCCATTTTCAAAGCTTTTTTTGGAAGAACTCTTATTTTGCTGTGCATGTCAAATACACAGCTTTAAGATTCTGTTTATGTTATTTCCATAGATACTTACTACTTACACAGAACATAGAACTGATGATATTTTCTTTTAGATAATGTTGAGTTTGTTAAGTTCTTCTTTTAACATTGGTAGCCAGGTTGTACAAATATCTACAGAACAATGCACTTGTCTTCATTTAATAAGATTATTACTGATTCTTTAATTTTTCTTTTTTTGGTATCTGCTTCTTTTGTTAAAATTTTTGCCGAGTCCCAGTTTATTCTATGCCCGTTTTCCCAAGCATGTTCACAAATCTTTGATTTCTGAATTTCATTATTTCTAATGTAATTCTTGTTCTCATCCAACCTCACACTGAGAGGTCTGGATGACTCACCCACATAACATTTATCACATTCGCACGGGATATTGTAAATACAGTTTTTTGAATTCTGCTCCCTGTTTATCGGTTTTGTTTTTGTTAAAATAGATCTTAAAGTGTTCCCCGTTTGAAATGTCGTCCTAACATCAAATTTGTCACCTATACGGCGTAGGTTTTCCGATAATCCGGATACATAAGGAATTATTGCTGTACAATGACGTTCAGGTTTTTGTCGTACCTGATTGTCCCTATTTTCAACATTTATGAAAACTCTATCAACAAAGGCTTCAGGATATTGATTTTGTACTAGAACCTCTTTGATAAATTTTTCTCGTTATTTAATATCTCATTATTAGATTAAATTATTTTGGCCCTATCGTATAGACATTTTACAACACCCCTTTTAACATTTATTGACTGATTTGAGTTAAAATTTAGATATCTATTAGTATGTGTTGGTTTTCTATAAACGCTTGTTTCAATTGTATTATTTACCCTTCTAATTAAAACATCTAAAAACGGTAGTTCATTCCTACTTTCTACTTCTAATGTGAATTTAATAGACGGTGCCTTACTATTTATATTTTCCAAAAAACTAGTAAATCGACACCATGAGGCCAAATTGCAAAGATGTCGTCAACATATCTCCACCAGACAACCGGTTTGTTTATACAATTTTGAACATGTGTGTTCTCAAAATTCTCCATAAATATGTTGCTTAAAATTGGTGATAATGCAGACCCCATAGTCATACCAAAATCCTGCTGATAGAACTCACTGTCCAATTGAAAATAGGTTGTTTTTATACACATTGTTAAGAGTTCCATTATGCTATTTACACTTAATTTAGTTCTAGCTTCCAAATTATTATCATTTAGCAACCTGTCTTTAACTATTTTTAAGGTCTCATCTACCGGAACATTGGTAAAAAGACTAACTACATCAAAACTAACCATCAGGTATGATTCATGAATATCGTTTTCATAAATTCTATAAAATGTTTACTATTTTTAATATATGAATCGGTATTTCCAGATAATGGATCAATAATTTTAAGTAAAAATTTTGCCAAATTATGACATGTTGAATTAATAGAACTAACTATTGGTCTTAAAGGAATATTGTGTTTATGTGTCTTTGGTAAGCCATAAAAATTAGGAGGCTTACTATGATGTGGTGTAAATTTCCTTAAGAACTTAACAAACTCAACATTATCTAAAAGAAAATATTATCAGTTCTATGTTCTATGTAAGTAGTAAGTGTCTATTGAAATAACATAAACAGAATCTTAAAGCTGTGTATTTGGCATGCACAGCAAAATAAGAGTTCTTCCAAAAAAAAGCTTTGAAAACGGAAAGAGATTACTTTCCGAAACGTCAGCAAAATACATTATTTCTGTGTTTATTCCGATTTATATTATTTGCAAAACATAACCTCTGACTATTCCTTTGGCGTAAACGTCACGGGCGCAGAGGCTTTTTTCCAATAATTCTATTATTTTGTAGATTCGGTGACTTGTTTTTGAAGAGGACAAAAATACATGTGGTAGAGAACACGAATAATAGGAAAGAATATTAAAGGTAGATGTACACAACTAGATTTTAGCAAAATACCGTTATAAGACTTGTCCTAATTTTTTTGCTCACGACCATACCTTAATATACACAAATGTACAACAAAGTATCTGAAAATACTGTTTCATTATATGGATGGAAATAACAGCAAATAAAGAAACGAATAATTTAACAGCAATTTTTAACGAACGTCATAAACTAAACAACATTAAAAACATAAAATGGTTGGTTGTATTATGGGATTTAAAAAATCAACCAATAGAATAATTTTATTTAAATATGCGCACCTTCTTGGAGAAGGGCTCAACTATTTCTATTGAGTAAAAGAACTATAGATTCTAAGCATACATTTTGTCAACAAGACAACACTGCAAATAAAATAAGTGCGCTATGGAAACAAAAATACAGCTAATGATTCGTATGTATTGTTAACTTAATAAGTTTTCTCGTTATCATTAAATTTCTTGTTGCTTGTAGCTAGTAAGAACGTATTAATGAATCAATGACACTTTATTACCTTTGTAGCTAAGAGTGGAAAACATTTTTGGAGGATACAGCGACTATTTTCAGACGTATAGTAGCTAGTTTATTCTGTTTCTGTACCTATAACTATGACGGAGTCCGGAAGCAATGTGTGTGTCTGTTAGACTGGAAGCACGATAGCAAGCTCGTCGCACGAGATAAATGTTGAAGTTTGAGATTTACTTCTTAGGCAAAAATAGGGAAGGATTTCCGTAATGGCTGATATAAGTTCGGTGAACGAGGAATAACAAGAAAGCGGCTTAGTTATACTTAATTTCCAAAAAAACAACTTGGTTCACGTAAGCATAGTGAATGATAATAATATACGTAATTTCAATTAAACTTCTTCCAACAATTGGATATATGTACAAAAGTTTATTCTTAAAGAATAGGATCAGTAAATTATTATTATTATATGCACAGGCATACAAAAAACTGTACACAAAATGCAAATTAGTGGTTTCTCCATGAGCTCAGAAGTTTGTTTAGGTTGATTAGCAATATGATCTTCATGGAAATGTGTAGACTTTGTTAGTAAGTGAGTAGGTTCATTTTTTAGCAAAAGCTGTTTACAAATACAGATATAAATATAGTAATATAGTAATATAGTGCATTCTGTAGGTCGGTGTTACCCCCGTTATCGAGGATGCTGAGCATGAAAAAAATATCGCGACCGCTCCTCGCTCAGCAAACGGATAAATATACTATTACACTCTTGCCTCGTACTAAACGGGCAAAATTATTATTGTACGTACTTTTTTGATTTTTTTACTATTTCCCTCAAGCGTGAAAAGTTGCTGTTGGAATTCCTTCACCTAAAAATGGTAATCCTATTTCTTTTTCAGACCTTAGAATTATTAGTATTTTGCCAGCTTTATCTAAAGTCTTTGAAAAAAATTTATATGATCAAATTTATCATTATTTTATTTCTCATAATTTACTGCCTGATTCCCAGTGTGAATTTAGAAAGGGATATAGCACTGCCACAGCCTTGGCTACTGTTACTGATGACGTGATTCGGGCTCAGGATAAGGGAATGGTCAGCGTGTTGGTATTGTTAGATTTTTCAAAAGCCTTTGATAAGATTAATCATAGTCTAATTTGCTTCAATATTTTGGCTTTGACAATTTTTCAGTTTCACTTATTAATTCGTATTTGCATGGTAGAAAGCAGGAAATTTCTATTGACAATGTTTATTCTCCTGAGACAGATATACTTTCAGGTGTACCGCAAGGATCAATCTTAGGTCATCTACTTTTTATTATTTATACTTCGAATATTTTGAACTCTGCAAGATCGTGCAAAATTCAAGCATACGCTGACGATACTCAGGTATACTTGCATTTTGATGCAAATGATTATATCGAAGCTACGGACACCATCAATTCGGAACTTCTAACCATTAAGCAACTATCTGAAGAACACGATTTAAAACTGAATTCAAAGAAATCTAACGTAATTATATTTGCTAATAGAAACAAAAAAATATTCTTAAAAGAGAACATAAAAATTAAGATTGATGGTGCTTCCTTGCCTGTTATTGACCATGCAAAAAATTTGGGTGTAATCATTGACTCTGACTTACGTTTTAAAGAGCATGTAAAAAAATTACTACGGAAGTCTTATATGTCCTTGAAATTAATTTACTCCAGACGTGACATTCTAAATTTCAAAATAAAAAAAATGCTCTGTGAATCACTTGTTCTCTCCAATTTCAATTACTGTGACTTTATTTATGGCCCATGTCTTGATAACACGGATAAATATCGTATACAAAAAGTTCAGAATACCTGTTGCCGACTTATCTATGGAATCAGAAAATTTGAACATATTTCGCATAAAAAAACGAGAACAAGTGGTTGAACATGGACAATCGTAGAACACATCACCTGGGGAACTTTGTTCACAAAATTGTAGGCATAAACACTTCCTCGTCTCTTTTGAAAAATAAATTTGTAGCTCGTTCAAATGCACATTATCGCAACATTCGGAATAAAAATAAATTTACGAAGCCACATCATCAGACAGCCTTGCTTAAAGAAGTTTTACGTACAATGCCATCAAATTATATAATTTTCTTCCTGAGGAATTCAAAATTTTCAATATTAATAAATTTAAATATAAATTTAAAACTCATTTATTCAGTATGCAACTCTAATGTATTACCTTTATTATCTTTTTGTACATTCTGTGCCCAAGTTCAGAAATATCACTCGGTAAAAAATCTCACCGTTCAGTAGATCGGTGTGTTTTGCCGGATCTGCAACTTTTTACCCAGTTAAAAATTTGGATGGTTTTTGGCCGTCTGGTGGGTTGGCGGGGGTCAAGGAGGTGTCTCGACATCACCATCATGCCCAGCATCCTCGACAATGGGAGGTAATACAGGTTTGGCTGGTAAGAGACGGCGGGGGGTAACATAGACTTGGCTGGTAGGAGATGGCGGATACGCGGTTTACCCCTTCCGGTGGCGATACTTGGCCATTTGGATTGTTGGCGGGGATCGAGGAGGGTCCTCGACATCACCATCACGCTCAGCATCCTCGAAAATGGGAGCAACACAGGTTTTACCACCGCCATTGTGTTTGGCATACTCGAAAATAGGGGAGGGGGCTAGTCTCGTTAGGCTAGAAAAATTTCACGTTTTTCGAGGCTCCATCCGACTCACAGAACGTATTAATACATCATTTACAGTGTGTCCAACCGGAAGCTTACACGATCCACATCTCGAAATCTACTGAACGAATTTTTGTGAAATTACGTGTGTATAGTAAACAGTGTATAATCTATTCAACTAAAATACTTTGAGAGTTCTGTCACTTCTGCTCATACCGGAAGCAGATGGCAACTTTGTTATTTTAAATGGAACACTCATAATTTTATCTGCGGAATTGATAGTTTGCAAAATTTTATGGTCACTTTGTATAACAAACCTGATACCTAAAATTTGTAGTTTTGGAGATATTAACATTTTTTACGAAAAATTGAACAGTTGCAGACCCTAAAGAAATTTTTCCTGTGAATAACCCGTCGAAAAAATTAAATATCTTTTATTATGAAAGTAATCAAAACAGCCTTAAGTTATTTCAAGGTAATTAAAAACATTTAAATATCATACAGGGTGAGTACAAAAGTAGACACAGCTTTAAATTCAGAAACATCAAATATTTATTTATAATGGAAACTCCCCATTTTTTTTTATTTTATCAAATTCTACCTAACCTATCAAGATATTTACGAAAATTCAGAGAATCCTATTATTATATATCACCATAAACCTAATTAAGTACTTGTGTACTGTAAGCTTAAATAATATTGTCTATTAAAACTGCCAACAAGTTTTAATTACAATTTTTTTAGTTTTAAATCGAGTAAAACTTTTATTCTTTTGTCATTATTTTGCAAAATTAAAAATAAAAACCTACTACTGTATATTTGATCACAGACTATCCAAATTATTTCTATTACAAACTTCAAGAAAACTTCTTCGCAATTGTTATTGATCCCGCCTTCAAAACCAATCCTTTCATTCCTTGTATCGTAAATAATTGTGTACGTTTCAGAAAATGTATAGATTGCAATTATCAATTTCTAGCGGCTTGTATGAACCTACAATGCGGGCAGTCGATTTAATAACATTTAAAGTGGATTTTCAGGCAGCAGGCAGCCATCTGAAGTGATACCTAACGTGGAGAGGGATAAGAGCGAAGATGAGAGAGATTTGGACGGTGGATGGGGCCTTATTCACTTGCAACTCGCGTGTCGTTCCTGAGAAATTAAATGAGCAGGTCGATACCGAACGTCAGAGGTTGCCCTGACACGTTTCCAGTATTCCGTGAGCTCGAGGTGGAATTAAAAAAACACAGGCGAGTTTTTTATTAAACCCGAATTTTAACGATCGGTTTAAAAAATATACTATACAGGGTGTTTCATCAGCAACTGCATCGATCAATATGGAAAAAATACGCACTAGAAAATTGTGAAAATTTAAGGAGATGCTAATGCCACTGTGGCCAATCCAACTAAAATAAATACGAGCATCTTGCACCGGTTATACCGGAAGTCGATACCAACTTGCCTGTTTTAAATGGAACACTTTATATATTTTAGGGTTTTCGAAATGTCAAATATCTCTAAAACGGCAATGCTACATGTTCCTCACTCAGAATTTTATGCTCTTTTCGAAAATAACAAAGATACAATTGTCACAAGGTCCGTTATATCGTTTTTATGGGATTGCATGCCTTTTACAAAAAGTTCAGTGAGATGGTAAAATTTCTAGGCACTCACATAGATAATAGACTTACCTGGAATGCTCAAATTGAAAGCATTTGTGCAAAATTAAGTAAGGCGCATTATGCTATAAGCAAATGAAAGATTGTCTTAATACCACGGGATTACTTAACATTTATTATGCTCTGGCATATTCCCATATATCTTTAAACATAATCAACTGGGGCTGTGCTCGAGAAACACAGAGAGTGTTCATTTCTCAAAAAAGGCTAATTAGGCTAGTATTTAACATGGATTAAAGGGAAAGTTGTCGACAAGTGTTTATAAATCAAAAAATTCTGACCGTACCCTGTATTTTTATTTTTAAATGCTTAATATTTGTTAAAAAGAACGAACACGTTTTTATATCTAACTCATCCTCGCACAACCATAACACTAGACACGGTCTCCTATTAAGAATTCCCTCTCACAAAACATCAACTTATAAAAAATCACGTATCTACAACGCACTATTTTGTACAGCAACTTACCAGATGATATCAGAAATATTAAAAATACATCTATGTTTAAAAATAAAGTAAAAAATGTGTTGATAAATGGGGGTTTTTACAGCACACTTGAGTTTTTGGGCCAATAATTAACTCTTCTTATATGGAATAGAATTATAATATATAATTTGTTTGTTAATCTTGTATTTATGTTTGTCTATTGTATTTATACTTTTATTTATAGTTTATATCATGTATATAAATGTGTATATATATTTTTATTTATTTATTTTTTAAACTGTTCTATTTTTGTATTGACATGCCATATGTACTTTGTGTATCTTTTGGTCAATAAATATTATTATTATTATTATTATTATTATTATTAGAACAGACAATTAATTACATGAATAATCAAATATATTAACTATTTTTAGTACTGAAAATACTTTTGGGCATGATGTATATATGGGAGCTGTCTTTATAGTCAGGAATCTAGCATCCAAAAAGACGCGTCTAAAATGCCGAACCCTGAACTCGCGGGTATAAAATTTAAATAATGTGAATATTATCCAGAATTTTATGCCGAATCCGATTCCAGAGGGCGCGATGTCGGCCAAGATTGCGAAATTGCAAAAAAACAATAATTTGGAAACAAAATTGGAACTCAAATATTGCATTATCTCTCGTTTACATTGCATTTACGAGCTTATTTATAAAGATTTTTTAATAATTCATATATCAATCGAAAGTTTAATGTTTGTAGTTTCATACAAATGTAATAGAGATACATTATTTTCATTATAAACAACACTATACATTGTTTAAACAATAAGTGTTCGGAAAGTGTAGTATAATTTTCGGCATCAAGGTACTTTTGTTATTATTGCAGATAGATGTGTAGTTATTTGAGACGAAATACGTAGAATAGACCAACGAACATTTTTTATTAAAACAATTTTTTAATTCGCTGGATAATTTAGGAGATATGATGATTGTTTTAAAATAAGGCGCATTGTTTTGGTCTACCGCGCGCGGTCTTATCTCTGTAGGTTATTTACACATGATTTCGAGGCACTGCTGTTATAAGAGAAATATTTATTATTACGTACAGTGCTCGTCACAATAATTTTGCCACCTATGGCAAGTTTTATTTGATTTATCAGTTATATAAATCCGCCATCCTTTACCAAAACACAATTGACATTTTATTCTTATACAGCAGAGGACAATTAACAAAATAAAAAAATCTACCAGCAGAAAATGCAGAGAATTTCGAAGAATGTAGGTGGGCAAGATTATTGTGATGGGCAGTGTACATTATTTTATTAATTTTTTTGTAAGGTATAAGCAACATTTTTGTAACGTCTTTCATATGAAAGTTCGTACAAATAATAAATAATGCTTACAAACAGAACAAATTATCTGTATTTAATTTAGATTAGATTAGATTAGATTAATTAGAGGTTAATTAGCTTTTACTACCGCGACCTTTTCAAGTCTATTGTGATGCTCCCAGAATATCTTCCTTATAGTACCCCATCCAGATTTCTCCTTTGTACTATACTCCACAGCTTTGATTAAGGCCCTTTTGTATAGCTGTCCGCACTTGGTTTTTCTTCTCCGAGTACTTGGAATCTCAGCCTCGCCAGTGGCACAATATGTGAACTGAGGTTTCCTCTTCTTCTTGGCAGAATCTGCATGTTGCGCCCTCTGCCAGGCCCATTAGACTCATGTGTCTATTGAGCCGGCAGTGGCCAGTTAGAAGGCCTACTATTACTCTGATGGCCTTCCTATTCTGGCTTAGTAGATCTTCCGTAAATTTGGCCTAACGTTCTTTAATGAACTCTTTGGCCTGTCTCTGTCTTGGGAGATTCCTCCACCATTCCAGAGATTTATTTTGCACCCATTCCTTAGTGGCTGCTCGTATACATGGCTTTGCCACGCCACAAAAGGGCTCGGGTCCTATTGGAGCTTCAAGTGCGCCTTCCTTGGCCAGTTGGTCAGCCTTTTCGTTTCCTCGGTGTCCCTCGTGTTCTGGTACCCATGCTAGGGTCACTTTGTTGTGACTTCCCAGCTTTGTAAGGGTCGTCAAGCAGTCCCATACCAATCTTGAGTTGATTTGCATGGAACTAATTGCTTTTATTGCCGCTTGGCTATCAGAGAAAATGGCAATCGACTGGTTAACAATGCCTTGTCCTATATCTCCATTGTGCAACAGTGTATGGCGATCACTTCAGCCTGAAACACCGTTGCGTATTTCCCTAGACTTATCGGGATATTGGCTTTTGACCTTGTCCCGTAAATCTCGGCTCCGACTCCTTGTTCCTTGTCAGTGTACCAGACTGTTTGTGCTGTCATGGGAGGACCGTTTTTCCAATCCTCCCTGTCTGGTATAACAGTCTGAAAGTTCTTGTTGAAGTTATACCTTGGGACCATTACACCCGTGGGCATGCCTAGAATGGGATCTGCCCTCATCTCCGAGTATAACTTCTGGTACTCCGTTCCGTGTTACTGGTTAATTGGCGTTTGGCCTTGCATCAACCTGTGCACTACTGACCGAGCTTCGCCTTGTATGAATACGTGTAAGGGTGGACTGTATTTAATTTAAGAACAACTACAATGAAATGATCACCTTATTTATGCATTAAGTAAATCACAACCCTTTTATTTAATAGGGAATTACCTACTTTCTGTGTATTGGTATCTCAATTTGGTCACGCTAATATACCAGACAAAAGGTTGTGTCTGGTATTTTCAATATGCCTAAGACACTTGCGTAGGATGCAAGATCTGTGAATTTTTACATATATTTTATATTGACTCAAACTGAGAATATTATAAAAAAATTATGCATTATGTACCCATCTACTATATTTTGTTGTTCATATTTTAAATTGTCCTATGACCATTATTTTGTTATAGATCTTCCTATATTTAATGCATTTTTTAAGAAATCTGCGTCTATTTAATCTTTGATGAAAAATGTATGGTGAAAAGGGCATTTTTCCCGATTGAAAATGCATAAGAATAGTAATCAAATAAAGCAAATTTTCCATGCGGCGAAATTGGAAAGCACAGCGTAGCCAGGTACAACATAGAGCAAATCCAATTTTAAAATGAATATTGACTGGCTTCAAACGATATTCATATTAAACTAAATTGAAAATATGTATGTACCTTTGTTATTGAATGTATTTCCAGGGCCGGTGGAAGGCAGTAAGCGGACCGAGTAACGACTCGATATTTCTAAGAGGACCGGAAAGCAGAACTAATATTTTCACAGTAAACAACTTGCCTGATTAAATTGTGTATTATATCAAATAATTTATTTCAATATGCTGTTACTCTTCGACGGGGCATCACGTACAAATGGCCGAAAGATGAGATCTAACGGAATGGCCAGCAGCATCGCCAGATTTGGTACGCTTGATTTATTTTAGAGGGTATGCTAAAACGAAGACACCAATTATCCACGCCAGCGTTCAATAATATGCGAAATATCCTTGAATTTTATCCATATGAATTAAAGTATAATAAAAACTTATAAAACTACAAAATTATTGAGGGCTTAAGTCTAATTTCTGTGGTGTTTATTTGTTTGTTTGTTCGTTTCTTTGTTTCTTTGTTTGTTTGCTTGCTTGGTTGTCTGTTTGCTTGCTTGGTTGGTTGTTTGTTTATTTGTTTTTTATTTATTTATTTATTCATTCATTCATTTATTATCTATTTTGATGAGAGTTTCCAATACAAATGTTTATGTCTGGTCAATAGCCGAGTGGGTTAAGGCGCGAGGTGGCAATCGCGATTAATCACACTGACATCGCACCACCGGGTTCGAATCCTGGCTCCGGCACTGTCGGAGGAAATGGTTGTATGTCCGCGTTTTTTTAATGTGTAACCCCCTTCCGCACAAGCCCTAGCTTCTAGAATTGGAGGTTGTCTAATTTCTGTGGTGTTTTGTTTACAAAAAAACAGTCACCCTACTCCGTGGCTCCGACCACCAATCGTGTGCCCTGAGTAGACGCAATGAACCGAGGATGACAGCCTTCTGCATTCTGCCGGCTAAGATCTCTGCCGAATCTCGGCATGCCGGTATGATCTTTAGTTCTGAAAGCAAAGCAGCGTCTGTCGGATTCCACCGAGGGCTCCTATAATCAGTACCACTATTTTAACAGAATGGCCTGGATAAAGCCTGCGGAGTTCGAAGAACAAATCTCGATATTTTGTCCGTTTTTCCTCCTCTTTCAAGACAATGTTGCTCTCAGCGGGAGCTGATAATTCCACGACATACATTGTCTTGAGTTGGTGGTCGAAGAGCACTATGTCAGGCTTGTTGGCTTGTATTTGCCTGACGGTGGGAAATGAGTAGTTCCAATAAATTAGACAATTCTCATTCCCCACAACGGGCTCAATATCTCCCGGAGCGTAAGGCAGCACTGGTGTTTCGTCTATCCCATACAAGTGCCTTAGATGATAGTAAAGCACTCGTAATGCTGCGTCGTGTCTGTGAATATAGAGCATCTAGATGGTGTAAGATGCTTCCGTCCACGGGCTGTGCGTCCTCTCCGTAGTCACCGCATCGTCCTCTCTTGAGATGGATCAGTGCGCATTTGTCCAACCCGAACTACATACCGACAGCCTGCGTGTACTCCTGTACCACCCTAAGGGACTGTTGGAGATCCCTCTCTCGAGAGGCAAAAAGTTTAAGGTCATCCATATAAAATAAATGGGTGACCTTATGCCTCCTGTCGCCGGGGGTACCGCAGTTGTAGCCACGGGTTTTCCGGAGCGAGACGGATAATGGCAGTAGTGAGATGCAAAACAGAAGGGGGCTGAGGGAATCTCCCTGAAATACTCCTCTTCTGAATGTTACCGACTCTGTTTGGACTCTATCGTTACCCGATGTTATGGTAAAGCGAGTCCTCCAGAGCGGCATCAGTTCTTCAATACATCTCACTACGGGACCGGGTGCCACAAGACCACGGGGGCAAGTGAACAATGAGCTCATGCAATGTCATGTCGAATGCCTTGCGGTAGTCGATCCAGGCCATAGAGAGGTTCCGCTTATACTGCATGGAGTCCTGCGTGACACATCTGTCAATCAACAGGTTCTCCTTGCAGCCAGCGACACCTCTCTTCGACCCTCGTTGCTCATATAGCCGTTCGTAAACCGGTTCAACTGCGTGGAGCACCCGCATGTACAAAATGAGTGTAAACACCTTGTAACATGCGTTTAGACAGGTTATCGGTCTGTAATTTTTTGGGTTGGACAAATCTTCGTTCTTGGGGATCAGCACTGTCCGCCCCTCAACAACCCAAGAAGGGATTTGCTACTCCCCATTTAACCAGGAATTAAAAATTCTGGCCAAATGGTGGTGGGTGCTCGATAACTTTTTCCACCAAAAGTTATTTATCCCATCGGGACCTGGAGCAGCAAAGTTCTTAGAGCCCTCAAAAGCCCCAACGAACCGCTTCTGGGGTTATTGGTTCGCACACTTCCTGTGGTTGCTGAAGCCTTTGACAAAAGGCTTCAAAGTGTGCAAGGGCAGGAGAATCTCGGTCGGGTGGAAGCCTCTCCTCGTACAGCGTTTTCCAGAAGTTCTGCACCTGATCTGCAGTCGGCGGACTATATTATTTTTATTATTATTAATATTGGATATACAATAATTATAATTCACTGATTCAAGGGGATTATCAGAATTTTATTAGCACCACTGAAACCTCAATTAAAACGAATCCCAATAATCTATGGATGTTTGTGAACAGCAAGAAAGGCCAATCTAAAATACCTGGGAGCATGCGCTAAAACAATGCAGAGTTAATCCTAAAAATATAATTGATGCGTTTAGTAATTATTTTAAAAGTGTTTTTCTTCTTCCCAACGCCGACTCTTGTATGAACATCGACGACAACCACTCCAACATGCCCAGTATAAATGTTAAACATTATTGCGCGAAGACGAAATAGTACTTTCAATGAAGAGTTTGTAAAATAATAAGAACTGTGCACATGTCTTAGCGCAACCATTAACAACTATTTTTAACTTTTCTCAGAGGCAAGGTGTTTTCTCAGATACCTGGAAAACTGCAAGTGTCTGCCCCATTCTAAAAAACGGTGATAACCAACTATCGGCCTATTACCTCACTGTGTAACTTCGCGAGGGGTTTCGAGATGTCTTTATATAATCGTACTTACCCACTCGCTAAAAATGTTATATCATTTGATCAGCATGGCTTTATAGAAAAACGCTCTACCAAAATAAATTTGTTTCACACAACTGCTGCCTAAAGTTGTTGATCAAAAAGGGCAAATAGATGTGATATATACCAATTTTTCAGAAGCCTTTGATCGTATTACGGCCCTTGTCTAGATGCTGCAACCTCTTACAAAATAGAGCATGTTTCCCCTTATTTTAAAAGAATTGACTGGTTAAATATGGTCACACGTAAGCAAGATCACCTTGCATATTTTACGCATAAAATTATTACTAAATTGTCCTCCATATATTAGGGAATTACTTGTCCCTAGATCCTTGGTTCATAATAGAAACTTAGATATACAGATATGCTAACAATCTCGCAACATTCTTACAAGGTTTCAGAGGTCAGTTTCTTATTCTGCCCCATTTCTGTACAATTCTATTCTACAAAATTCAGTAAAATCTTTCAAACCTAAATATAAACAGTTTTTAATAAATCAATGAAACTGTTTTGTTATTATTATTGTTTGTTATTGTTATGTTTATGTGTTATTGTTGTTGGTAGAATCCAGGATCATTAGTTAATCCTTGATTTATTTAGTGCCACCTACTTATTTTTTTATGGTATCGTGTTTATTAAATTATTAATGTTTTGTAACTATACGGTTGAGTGGGAGAGCAGCGTTGTATGAACTCCGCCGTTTTTTAAAATAAATGTATAATTAAAAAAATAAAGGCAGTTTATTATTATTATTGTAAAAACATTAAATCCCATGGAGGGACACTGAAAAATAAGTGACGAGAATGGAGAACAGAATAGGAATCGTTGATATACTATTACTAATTTCATATTGGTGAACACACGCTCTTATGAATCTGATTTATTAGAATGCTACGTGAATTCAGTCGCAGTTATTTCGTGCGAACTTACGCCGGTCCTGTTTACTGTAACAATAAATCTGAACATCGCAGTCAACAGAAATTGTGAATTATGATCATTTATTATATTTTCAAATAATATTAATTAAACTGGAAAGTTAGGACTAGTTTATATATTATGCTAGGCCATCAAAACATTTATTGAACATGTACAACATTTATTAATTTACGACATAAAACTAATTTATGGTACCTAATGTATCGTCAGTTAATGC
This sequence comes from Leptura quadrifasciata, assembly GCA_963675555.1. Taxonomy (NCBI): domain Eukaryota; kingdom Metazoa; phylum Arthropoda; class Insecta; order Coleoptera; family Cerambycidae; genus Leptura; species Leptura quadrifasciata. The sequence continues at coordinate 3,427,131 of OY776681.1, read as the reverse complement.
ACACACCAGGGTTATTATTTTAATAATAGCCGATATTTATAAATGATGTTTAAAGTTTTGGTACTAGTATATCACGTGTATATGTCCACTTTATTGCCAATCCCAAAATCCAACAAGAAGACTTAAATAAATTAAGTTTCAGGAACTATTCACAGTGTACACACAGCTAACACCTTTTTCACCTTTCCTTTCAACAAGCCGGAAGTCACGCGACCGTTCCTGGCAGCTCTAGCGCACGGAAGCCAAATCTGTGCGACCAGCGACTCACTGCTTGGCCATATGTGGCCCGCGAAACACAAATGTGCGTTGCGGGTCGCATATGCATTAAGCCCGTAGCAATATTTTATACACAGATTTATGTACTCTAGAGTTTTCTTTTTTCTATACTGTAATATTATGATATGTTTAAGTATTTTCGTCTAATTATACTTGTGATTAATTAACAATTTATTGTGTATGCAATGGACTATCCGCCAATAAAGTAAATGATCAAGTAATAAGAAAACAATATTTGTCATAGATTACTTCCTTCCAAAGCCTAAAATCTCTCTTTTACTACTTCCAATACATTTAATGAAACGTTGAATGATTTTTCTGCTTTGCAATTACAAACTGTTTCTTCCATTTTTACTCTCAAATTCACATATGTATCAGAATAATTCACCGTGGTTATTTATCATATTCACCCTTTATCATCCCCCATTGTTCGTCGAATGGCCCATTAAATTTTAAATGGTTATTCCGTTGTTGATATCAAAACTCCCTGAATGCTATATATCCCTGCTAGTTCCATTCCATTATCACCTGTCAGGTTACTTATGTCACGATAAGTTCGTAAACAGAAAACCGTCCTTTTGTGAAATTGTATAAGTAATAGAATTATATTAAAAATTACTTTCAGGAAACAACTGAAAGAAACAGATGATAAAATAATAATTAATTAATTAATATTTCTTCTCCACTATCTTATTCTGTATCGTCTCCCTAACTATGTATTTATGTAGGCTCCCAACGCATCCCAATACCAACAATGCAATGCAGTAAACTCGGCTGTGGTAAAGAGATATAGGTAAAGAGAGGGAGGTTAAGTTATGGCCGTCAAGAGTGACGCGCGTTTTTCCGTCTCTGACCGAGATATCGAAAATAAAGATATAATATGCAATTATTGCAACAAAAAAGTATCCAAAAGTGTACAAAAATGTGTGAGCTCAAAAAAATGTTATCATAACAGTTGTGCACAAAGAAAAATGCCGACAATGGTAAAAAACGACGAGTTCATCTGCTGTAGTCAAGATTTCTCACAGAAATACGTGGAATGCCTTTTAAAAACAATTAATGACAAAGAAGAGTTACTTCAAACAAAAAGTGACCTAATTAAAGAATTAAAAGATAAAATAAAATTTTTAAACAAACAAATTAGTGACCTAACCTCAAAAATCGAGCCAACTGCTAGCAGTAGCAAAGCACAAGATTTTTCTTGTAATAACGACAATAGAACTTTAATTGGTGCTGATCAAGAAGCTCAATCCTCAAATTCTGGCAACAATCCCAGTAATAACATAAATTGTAACAAACAATCTCCTCAAAAGGGTGAAATATTAAGCCACAAACAAAGAGACAAATCAGCTGAAAAGCAAGTACATCTTATCCAACTGAATATGAAAGACACGATGAAACCCGAAGAACAGGACGTAGAGGCTTTCCAAGAAGTTTCCTATAGAAAAAACGAAAAAAGACGAAGCAAGATAATTTGCACGGGAAAAAATATAACTGATAACAAAGTATGTGCAGAAAATAAAAAAACCTGGATATTCATTGCTAAACTGAAAAAAGATGTCACAAAAGATGATGTAGAAGAACATGTGAAAAAGTTAACAGACCAAAATGACTTGGTTTGTGAACGGATAAATACATATTATGGTACAAATTGTTTTAAAATAAACATTGACATAGAACACTCCAAAATCCTATTTAATCCTGATAACTGGAACAAAGGGGTTGTAATTGATAGACTGAAGTTTTTTCGAAGCAAAGAACATAAGTCTGGCACACCCGAACCAACGAATTCTCAAAGAAGAGGTATTACGACAAACGCTTGATGGGGAATGTCATATCCGTATAAAAGTAGCCAATAAGAATGGTACCAAGCAAATAAATAAAGAAAATATGGGAGACAGTGAGTTAAAAATATTCCATCTAAACATCCAGGAAATAAAATCTAAACACGATGACTTTCAACTATTTTTAAATGACTATAAAGAAGTAGATGTTTTGTGTCTATCAGAAACATGGATGAAACAGGAAGAAATTAATCTGCATCAAATTTCGGAATTTTATGTTGCAAGTACTTATTGTCGAAGTAACTCTCGGCATGGCGGAACAGCAGTTTTTGTTAAACAAAATTTAAAATCAAAAAATCTAAATAAAATAACTGATATGTCAATAGAACAGCAATGTGAATTTTCGGCAATTGAATTGCTGGACTCAAACACTATCATAGTATGTATCTACAGAACCCCTCTGAGGGATTTTAGCATTTTTTATAATACCTTTTCAAATCTAATGGACACTTTAAATATAATGGAAAAAGACACAATTATATGTGGCGACTTTAACTTAAATTTTCTTGATAATAATAATGACAGGGTTCTTGATTTTCAAAATTTGGTTGAGTCTTATGGTTACACCATAACCATAACACAACCTACTAGAGTCACAGACTGCAGCAAAACATGTGTTGATAATGTTCTGTGCAATATAGATGTTCATTATACTGCAAGTGTTATACAGTTAAATGTATCAGATCACTATGGCCAAATGTTCTCATGCAAAAAGATAATAAATAAACAACGTCCAATCTATAAAAAAACTAGGCCTATAACAGAGGCAGGTAAAGCTTTCTTTCTTGATAGTTTATATAGAGTCGACTGGACAGGCTTGTTCTCATGTGACAATGTAGAACAAAATTTTGAAATATTTATACAACAACTCACAAATTCTTTTCTACATGCATTTCCAGAAAAAAATACAAAAATGATAGACAATCAAACCATGAAAATAAACTGGTATAACGATGATCTACGTAAAATTAGAAAAACACTTCATTTCTTGAGAGATCTGGCAAAAGTAAACAACTCAGACGAGATCAAACAACTAATAACATCCACCCGTTCTTTGTATAAACGTGAAATAAAGAAGGCAAAATTATTGGCAAATGATAATTTTCTTGAAAATTCTAGCAATAAGTGTAAATCAGCTTGGCATATTATAAAACAAAATCATAGGCCAAATAAACCTATGCAAAGCAACAATGAGATATCTGCAGATGATTTTAATACATTTTTTTCAAGTATTGCTGGGAACATTGTCAACACAATTGCTACAGTAGATAAAACGCCGTCAGATTATTTAACCAATCATGTAATGCCAGAAGGCATTTCGCTTTATAACTTAGAACCAGTAACACAAGCTCAAGTAAGAGACATTATTAAAAATTTAAATAACTCACAGGCAAAAGATATGTACGGTCTAAGCAATAGTTTAGTCAACTATATTATGGAAGCCATTTTGGATCCATTGGTTTATTTAATAAACCAGTGTCTATATAGTGGAATTTTTTCTGATTGTCTTAAGTGTTCTAAAGTAACTCCTTTGCACAAAAAAGGTAACTTAAATGATATTTCAAATTATCGTCCAATATCAATTGTGCCAATATTCTCCAAAATATTAGAAGCGGTAATTAAAAAAAAATTTTTGAACTACTTTGAATTAAATGGTCTGTTTTCACATGAACAACATGGTTTCCGTAAAGGGAAATCTACTACATCGGCAATGGTGGAGTTTATTGACGTGGTACTGTCTGCACTGGAGGAGGGGGGGGGGTCTTGCTTATGTCACTTTATGTGACCTGAGCAGGGCATTTGATTGTGTTGTGCATGACATTCTGCTAGATAAACTCAAACATTATAACATCGTAGGGAACGCTTTAGATATAATTCGCACATATTTACTTAACAGAACACAGTTCGTTGAAATGACTGAAGGTAGGTCAACCCTTAGGAGAATTACCTACGGGGTACCTCAAGGATCCGTGTTGGGACCTATTCTTTTTATCATCTATATCAATGATCTGGCAGACAGTATCATGAACACACGCTTAGTCCTCTATGCGGATGAAGCCACGTTAATAAGCTGCCACAAAGATGAAAATTTAGCTAAGTCATCTTCTAATAATGCTGAAGCCCAAGCAGAGGAATATTTTTCCTCCATGAAATTAAAAATGAATACCGATAAAACACAAAAGATAACAATAAGTTTGAAGCCGAATAACACAAATACAGATCCAGTGAAACTTCTTGGTTTTCATGTCGATAGCAAATTAAACTGGGGAGCTCATACACTAAGTTTATCCAAAAAACTCGCTTCCAACCTTTTTCTGTTGAGGAAACTGAGTAGCTCTGTCTCCCCGGAGATGGTCCGCACAGCCTATTTTGCATTCTTTCACAGCCACCTACAATATGGCTTACTAAATTGGGGTCACTGTGCCAACAAAGTGAATATATTTAGAATGCAAAAAATGGCTGTGAGAGTCTTCGCGGGTGTAAATATTAGAGAACATTGCCGACCTTATTTTATTCAATATCAAATACTTACTTTACCTTGTATGTATATATACGATTGTCTTGTTTATGTGAGAACAAACATCGACAGTTATAAATTTCATACAGATATACATTCGTGCAATACCCGCAATAAAACTAATATATCAAAAAAAGCATATAAACTCACGAAATCAATGAATGGTGTGAACGATTTTGGACCAACTTTCTTCAATAAATTACCTGATCAGATCAAATTCTTAGATTTGAAAAGTTTTAAACACAAGGTGAAACAGTTTTTACTAAAAAGAGCTTACTATGATATGTTTTACTTCTTAAATGATGTTTTAACCTTTTAACTATTTAATGTCTTAAATGTTATTTAATTTTACTAATTATGATTAATATTATCTAAATGTCTATAGTTGTAGTGCGAAATTTTATGTTACTGCTCTATATATATATATATATATATATATTTTACGATGATTTTTGTAAATGGAAGTGACGAATGTACACAATTTTATTGTCTTAACAGAATAAACCATCTATCTATCTATCTATAAGCAGATCACTTATTGGTGTTCACAACAAAGATCTGCCACCTATTTAGTGGAACTAAAAATTTTTCTTGTCAAATAAAACAAAACATACAGTGTGTCCCATTTTGCTTGGAACCACCACTATAACCCACTCGGTTAGCGACCGGTTATGTTTTGTAAAATTTAATATAACACAAAGATGCGCGTTTCAAAGATCTATATACAAAAAAAAAATTATCTAAATCGAATATTAAATAATCCAAGTAAAATGGAACACGCTGTATATTCTTCTAAATTCTTAATTTAAGAAGATAGTTTCTTGTTTAAATTTTGATTTCCTTAATTTTTATAAGGAATGCCTGACGGTACAAACAAGAATGTTTTACATACCTAATGAGCCGAAAGAGGCAGACAGGACAACTATTACTAGAAATAAGAAATTGAGTGTGGGATGCATTTCTCGCTATGCCGGTGATAAAATTCCATTATGATATGCCCTACTTTTGACTGAATTTGTCTCCTTAAACCAGCATTCTTTATCGGACCTGACAGTGATATAAACCCGTATTATATATACCAAATGGAAGTCGTATATAGCCTTTTTTGGACAGTCAAATAATACGCGGTGGAGTAAGGACTAAATGGAACTTCGATCCTGTAAATGACTTGACGACACCAAAACGTAACGTTCCGATTTCAAATGATTTCTCTAAAGTACCTATGCGACCGTCGCTTTGAGCGCCAGTGGTAGCGAAATTTCTATTGATAATAATTTATTTTATTAGATTTTCCGGGGAAATTTTTGTGCCAGGTGAACCGTGCTAAAATTTGTCGCCTTCACAACTCCTTGTAGGTGTAGGTGTAGGTTTTTGAGGTATTTTTAAAGACTCCAAATTTGCCGAATATGTACTTCCCTATGCTATTATTCCATATCTAAGAATTGATTCGACCAAAGCATGATACAATGACTTTAAAGTGTTAAAAAGCAAAATATTTTCGGAACATTTTATAGTGTAGTGAATTGTGAGGAAATATCGCTAGATATATGTATACATAATCATGCCATTATAATAATTGTAACTTCTCTCGGTATAAAATATATCACACCATGTATGTTGAAATTTTCTAGGTTATTTACCTACCAAATTTCAGACAGAACTATCAGATCGAACGTTATCAATGCCTGATAAATTGATGTCAAATGTTGGTGGTACATCGGATGAAGGAGATTCTGGTGATTAGGGAGTTAACACCAAACTAGATAACTCTCCGTCTGATAATGAAAATGATGTGTCTGCTGCAAATCCAGTATTTAGAGGAGCCAAAAAAAAGAAACCCACATTTGCAATATTTTTAAATTTCAATAATTAGACCAAAACGAAAGACGGAAACTATCAAAAGGAGATAATGGGTATAAGAAATTAGATTATTTTAAGTTTATATGTTTTTAAGGACTGTTAGTAACTTTTTAGACACTAAAATGAAATTATAAAAAATTTAAAAAAGAAAAATCTCGGGAAGGTATATTTTATATTTTTTATACATCTATTTAAGAATAAACTTGTATTATTTTACAAGTGCCAGCCGTCACACACCACTTGCAGACTGCAGTTTCGAGCTGTTGGAGAGCTCCTTTAAGTAGGATCAGTCTTTCGGCTGATGTTTGTTGCAATCAAAGCATTAGTGTTTTGATGGTAATATGCAATTATTACACTTAACGCGCCAGACATGTAACTTGTAATTCAGCACTCGACGGGGCACATAGCCCGGAGAGTAGCTGTTGGTTGCAGTCTGGTTACGTTCCTTATAGTAAAATAAGGATTCCATAGAGGAGTTTGCGACTAAAAATATTATGTATTAATATGCCGCCCTCTAAAAGCACATTTGAACTATGCTAAGCCCAGTCAGGCTATTTATTTTTCGATTGCAACAGACACTGGACCGCTAGATGGCGCCTGCTGACTATTTTACATGTCGCTATTGTAAAAATACCGGAATGAACCAAATAGTCAAAGGATCCTCGTGCCGGTCGTCACATGCCTACCTTGCACTGACGAGAGCCAACAGCTCGAAACTGCAGTCTGCAAGTGGTGTGTGATGGCTGGCAAGAGAGCTCCTTTAAGTAGGATCAGTCTTTCGGCTGGTGTTTGCTGCAATCAAAGCTTTAGCGTTTTGATGGTAATATGCAATTATTACACTTAACGCGCCAGACTTGTAACTTGTAATTCAGCGCTCGGCGGGGCACATAGCCCGGAGAGTAGCTGTTGGTTGCAGTCTGGTTACGTTTCTTATAGTAAAATAAGGATTTTATAGAGGAGTTTGCGACTAAAAATATTATGTATTAATTTCACTTTTGTATCCCGTGCGTTATTGATTAATTTGTTTTTCGTGGAAATAATTTAATGATTCTTTTGCAATATTTTTTCTTTTCTTTTCTTCTTTTACAGTTTAATGTAGTAATTTTTATAATACCTGTGACTATTTTTTGTAAGTATAGAATTTAAGAAAAATGTTTTAGCTGTACTTAAATAGATTTTAAACAAATATCTCGCCAAATGTACACAAGTATATTTGTTAAGGATAATTTTTTTTTTTTTAGATGAATATGGAGCGTGTCATTAATTTGGCGTAAAATATGATTTGAATTTATATTTCTATTGAGATTATTAAAAATAATCCTTCTCTAAAAAATATGCGCCGTAAAAGATTCCATCAAACAGCCAACCATAAGGACAGGTTTCTAAGAAGTATTAGCACGAAGTTACCAGTGGCCGAAGAGTAGCTGCCCCCAAATGACCCACAATGAATCACTGTCGGAAATAACAAAGGGGAAATCAGGGCTAGTGCATTACTAGACTTTGCCAACAGCTTTTCCTCGTGGAAAATTAAAGTCATCTCCAATTGGAGAGAAATGTCCGTTAAAATATTAGATTGTAATTGTTTTAAAGTCTCTGTTCCACGCAAAACCCACCAAGATTTATCGTTCTCGACATGAATTTTGTCGGGAAACAAATACCCTTTTACTGTTTCGTTAAATTAGAATCTTCCCTTAAGTAATGGAATTTTTTATACGAGGACACACTGATATGTGTATCGACAAGCTATTCGTTAACATATTTGAAGAATTCAGCTAATTGTATTGATAATAACAATTTAGAAGTTAGTACGTGTCTCTCGAACACACCTTTTCTAAATATCTTTTTTCCCTAAAACAACTGAGAAGTATTGCATTAGTCAAAGTCCATACGAGACTTGGCGGATTGTGTGACATCATTGCAGATCCATTCCCTATTCGTCCATTGTTTCATATGTTGGTAGCATTCTGCAGTCGTCTGATCGCCCTATGAACCCCTCTTCATATAAATCTCCGTCATAAACACGTAGAGGTATCTCACGGAAAAATAAGCCGCTATACCGAACGGTCCTTAACTAAGAATAATAAGGATCATATTTAATTGGGGGAGGGACTTTTACGTCAAGGCGAAAAACATTTAGATAATGTTAGTCATCTGTCTCGTCGAGTGTTTGTTACCAGAAAACTGTCACGTGCAGTTCTAGTTATTAATATTTGGGGTACTTGTTTAGGGAAGAAACGTATGACTATTTATTAGAGGTAGTTGTAAGAGAAACGAAAATAATTGATTATGAAAATTTATCTATTTTTTCTTTTGTAGTAGATAAACTGAACTATTTGGCGTGACTCTCGTAAAATAATATATTTTCGTCATAAAATAAACAAAATTTTAATATTATCATATGCTCGATAAACACTGTCCTTTCTTTTTAAGTTATGGACATAAATACTTATAATTGCTACTTTCTTTGGTTTTTATTCAAATAAGAAGATAAATTTGTTAATTCCCGAGGATTAATTTTAATAGCATCAAAGATTCGCCTTTGCCCACGAAATATTTCTTAAATTGGTTTCACTGTATATCGTACAAAAACGATCAAACCTTAAGCAAGGGCCAAAGACTATGATACATCAAAGACAAATTTTTCTCATCAAAAGGCCTCTGTAAGTAGATTCAGTAATAACATAAAATTTCAATTACCCTTTTCGATTTAATAGAAAGGGTAGACTTAAGTTAATATAAAACTTTCAGTTCGTAAATCTTTCCCTCATACGGATGGGTTATTGGCAGGTCTTATAAGTAGATTGGTCAATCACATTCCAAATGTCCTAGGATAGCAGAATCGGCCGCGTATCGATTACAGTAAGATAAATGACAGTTTAGTTCTGTGTATGTATCGACAAAGTTATAAAACAAAATATATATTTCAAACGCTATTTTGAAGGGTTCCATGATACTGTCATAATCTTAATTATATATTTCAAATATGCAGTTAGAGAGCGGAATATTAAAACAAAATATTTTTAGTTGCTGACGCTTTAAAGCTGACTATTTTACATGTCGCTATCCCAAAGATACAAATGTACTGAATAGTCAAGTGATCTTCGCGTCGGTCGTCACATGCCTACCTTGCACTGACGAGAGCCAACAGCTCGAAACTGCAGTCTGCAAGTGGTGTGTGACGACTGGCACGAGAGCTGCTTTAAGTAGGATCAGTCTTTCGGCTGGTGTTTGTTGCAATCGAAGCATTAGCGTTTTGATGGTAATATGCATTTATTACACTTAACGCACCAGGCTTGTAACTTGTAATTCAGCGCTCGGCGGGGCACATAGCCCGGAGAGTAGCTGTTGGTTGCAGTCTGGTTACGTTCCTTATAGTAAAATAAGAACTTTATAGATGAGTTTGCAACTAAAAATATTGTGTTTTAATTATATATTGTACTGATAACTGTACTAGCAGTCCATAACTCTTAATTTGAGTTAATTTATTTACTCTGGCACAGGGTGAGTTCAAGTTACTCTATTTTTTCTTATTTTAATATTTAATTGACAAAAGAAAACTACTTATCAGCCTTTAACAAATCTTGTATATTGACAAAAATTCTAACACGAGTAATGAACAGTTAAAAACTTTACAAACATCGATGTTCCAAATTAAAACTTCAGAAAATTTTATTTTAAGGTTATTGAAATTGAATAATATTTTAGGTTAGAAAAAATATTTGAAAGTTAATAAAATTTATTTCAAATGTACTCCTGATCAAAGAATATAATGTTTTAACGATTTTTCATCAAAAGCTACTAAAAAAATTGGATATATATGGTTTCAGGGGCATGTGCGGTGATTTGCTCAGAAACTATTTAACAAATAGAAGTCAGATCGTCAGCATAGACTCAGAAAAAAGTGAAGAAAAACTAATTGCATATGGAATACCTCAAGGAACAGTTATAGGTCCAATTCTTTTTCAAATTTACTTAAATGACATGCTTAATTTACATATTTCTGAGGAAATCATCTTTTATGCCAATGATCTCTTATTATTTTCCGATTTCAGCTGGAGTTAAAATTAAAGCGAAAAAGGGCTTCACAACGTAAAAATTTGTTTAACAAAAAATTTATTAACTCTCAGTAAAATAAAAACAAAAGTTTTAACATTTTCTTTAAATTCCGCAGGAAAATCCCATATTAGTAAATTAAAATTTCATGAATGTAAAAACCTCATTACTTCCGACAGTTGTGCAGATTGTATTGAATCAACTAAAAGCATCAAATAAAACTTGGAAATAACGAGTAATGACATCATGGTTAGTTTTGACGTCGACTCTTTGTTCACCAATGTACCAATTGAGGAAACAATTAACCTGATTAATCAACAACTTGTACCTAAAGGATTAAGAGAAGACATACCTGATCTGGCCCGATTGTGCCTGTCTACAACATGCTTTCTATGGAATGGAGACTTCTACAAGCAGAAGCAAGGAGCAGCCATGGGATCACCACTTTCACCTGTGATAGCCAACCTATTCATGGAAGCTTTTGAAGAGGAAGCTATACGCTGCAGTGAGAATAAACCAAAGTGCTGGCTAGGCTACGTAGACGATACGTTCATCATATGGCCACATGGAGAATTATCTTTATCTGTTTTCTTCGACCGTTTAAACGAACAGCATCCAAGTATCAAATTTACAATAGAGACCGAGCAAGATGGAGCTTTACCTTTCTTAGATGTATTAGTGAAAAGGTCACACAATGGCAAGCTGGCCCACAGTGTCTACAGAAAGAAAACGCACACCGATCGTTATCTACATGCGACATCTCACCACCATCCACAACAGAAGAGAGCGTTAATTAGAACCTTGGTCCACAGAGCCAACACAATATGCGACGACGATAACAAACCCGAGGAACTACAGAATGTCCAACAAGCTTTAGAGAAGAACGGATACAGTCAAAGCAAGATACAACGAGTAGTAAATAACCAGAGGCGAACTACAGAAGAAGAACAGCAACAACCAACAACGTATGTATGCCAACCCCACGTCGCGGAAGTCACAGATAGGCTGAAGAAGATTTTATTCAAAAAGAAAGTAGGTGTACCGTTTCGAACCGTGAAGAAAATACAGCAGATACTTCCCTCAGTCAAAGACCCTGTCTCCAAACTGTTATCAAAAAGTGTTTACCAGTTGAAGTGCACATGTGGTAAGAGCTACATCGGACAAACAGGACGGAGTATCCAGTGCAGAATCAAAGAATACCAGAGAAATACCAGATTTGGATACCCGGATAGGTCGGCGATAACAGAACATGTCTTAAATAACGAGAACCATAAAATCGACTACGAGGACGTCAATATATTAGACAGGGATACGCGCTATTATCCGCGAATCATTAGGGAATCACTGGAAATTATAAAAAACGTGAACAACTTTAACAGAGAGGATGGGTATCGACTTAGTAACACATGGAGACTGGCATTGCCAAGTACCAGCACCGTAGTAAGTCACTGTCAACCAAACATGACGAATGGGCAGCGAAGCGAACCAAGCGCGACTAATGACCAGTTTTTGAAATGGGACAAACACGTGGAAATATTAACAGGAAAAATTCGAAAGTTAGTATATAAATCTGATCAGCTTAGACAATACATATTTTTACATTCTCTCATAAATATTTATAAAGCCTTGGTAGAGGCTATAATTAAGTACGGTTTAATAATTTGGGGAGGGGCATATGACAGTACTCTAAATAACCTCAAAATAATTCAAAGATACATTTTAAAAACTAGATATTACAATCATTATTTAAAAATATTAAAGTATTGGATATTGACTGTTTGTATATTATAGATGTTCTGAATTATATACAAAAAAAATTCCAAGATAAAGAATAAATTAAATCATGACTATTTAACTCTAAACAGGAATTAAAATGCATGAAGTCTTACCTGTATCAATAAAAGATATATATATTTTAGTATGAGATACAGAGAAGCCTTGTTTAAATTATTCAGTAATTTTCTTTCAGAACGTAAGTACCTCAATTGAGTTACTTGTAGATAATTGCAATATGTCAATAAATACACACATGTGTGTATATTTTTCAGTTTGTTCACACACCTACGGAGCATTACACAAATAAATTGTTCTTGTTTCATGTTCTTATTAACACTATAAGTAACGTGACATTGTTGTCTAAAGAAAAGCTTCTGTATGTTAAAATTTCATAGGTCACAAAGCTCAAATTACTCAGTAATACAATAGTGTTCCATAGGATACGATATAAAATTTAAAATGTTTTTTTTTTTTTTTATCCATTTATTTAACGTCGGCCTATTTCCGCTACTGAGGCCTAACACCGACGCCTGTAGACGAGCTACCCCCAACCAGGAATTTTGCCGAACCTCTTCCCTTAAGAAGAGTAAGGATCTTTTACTTGCCTAACATTTAATAGACAAGGGACCGACGGCTTTACATCCCCTCCGAAGGATGGTATATCTCCTATACAACCCTCGCCTAAGGTTGTATAGCTTCCGCGCATACACTGATATACAAGCCGCTGGAAGATGTGTGAGGCGAGATTAAAATGTTTTACAGACTATGTCTTACAACGTGTTACTAGTAAAGGTAACAAAGTAGGCAAACCTGAAAAAAACTTTTTAAATATATGCCACATAAACTTCGACAGGAAAATAATTCGAACAACCCCACTCATATACTGCAGGTGTCCAGCAATGATCTGATCCCATTCGCCCTTTATTTCACTTACATATAAAGAAAGTTTCTTCTTTCTTTTGTTGTGTTTCGCTCCCTCCTTGTCTCGCAACAAATAAAAGCTAGAAATGGGAGTTTTTGTGCTACAAGACGCAGTCCTTAATTTATACTTTCCGTTGACTTTGCTGACCAAGTCGCCCATCTAGAAAATCTAATTGATTAGGTTTTGTTTCAGATACTGTTTTTGAGCGAAATCGATACACGATGATTTTATGTTGTAGAATAAATCAAGAATGAAATACATTTTCCATGTCAGTTCCAGCTCATTTATAAAAACCTACAAACTGAAATGATGATAATATCAAATTAAAATTATATCTGTTGGGAGTTTTAATAACCGACATAAAATAATTAATTAAAATTATACGAGAAATTATTATGCCTTATTCACACACAGTCATTCAAATAAAAGAATAATGAAAAACGTTACATTTTAATTGTGTATTCATTGTAGTCCATTTAATTACACCTCGGGGGTGGTAATATCATGTATTCCGTAGTGATTCCTCCATCCCGTACTCTCTCATTTAATAAAATTACAGAACGCAGTAAAATTTATGATCCATTTTTGCAGGTAGGTATCCGGAAAATAAAACTGCGGTGCTGCAGTGTGTGAAATTTGTTGTATTCTCTGCCAGGTATTCTATTAAAGCCGTGTAATTTGAAACTTGGACAAAATGCAGCTTAAATGAAACTGCGCAATTTTAAAAGTTAAAAGTGACAAAACCAGTTCAAAATGTATGACCGGGGTTTCTACGAGGTGCAGTCGATAAGAGGAGGTTTTAAGAATTCCCAGCAGGCCTGTAACTTATACAGGCGGTAAAATGATCCTTTCTTGTGCAATGACAATTTCAACTAGCACCACACTAACAGTCACTGAGGCAAGAAGTATCTTTAAGGAATGTACAGGATAGAAGCCTAATCTTAAACAGGTAATAATTAATTTATTAATCAACTATTTCTTCCGTAGTATGGTCTAAATAAATGTTGCTTTTTGTAGCAGGAATTGGTAAGTAAAATAGAAAATATGAGCGAGTTTGAAAAGATGGTCCGGTCGTGAGCAAAAAAAAATAGTCTTATAACGGTATTTTGCTAAAATCTAGTAGTGTACATCTAACTTTAACTTTTGTGACATTGTCAGTTAGTTGTCATAATTTATTGCAAGTGTGCAAAAAACCTAATATGCCTCATATAAGCGATTTAGTTAAATCTGGAGTTATTGCTAAAGCAGAAGATGGATGGTCAATGAGACAAATTGCACTGCGTTATAATATTGACAAAAATTCGGTGTGCAACATTTTAATAAAGTGGAGAATAAACGGTACGATTGGTAGAAATCCTGGATCAGAGCGACGAAGGATATTAACTCAACAACAAGATTTGCAATCGGTAAATGCTTTAGTAGAAAATCCATTTTACTCAGTTATTCAGGCTGCTGAAGAAACGAATTTTCCTGGATCGAGTAGTACTGGTCGCCGGCGAGTAAGAGAATCGGAGCTACGCTGTCATGCAGCAGCACAGAAATACTTACTTAAAGCTGAATATAAATAAGCTCGAGTAGGATTTGCGCTTGAATTTTTAGCGCATGATGTAAATTTTTGGAACAATGTAATCTTTACAGACGAAAAAACTTTGCTGTCAACACATAGCGGTCATATTCGTGTTTACCGCCCTCCGAATACTCGATTCGATGCGAAATATACATCTAATAATGATAAAAGTGGTAGATTTTCCGTCAATATGTGGGCTTGGATATCGGCACGTGGTCTTGGTGTTTTGTGGCATATTGAGGAACGATATAGTAGTGAAACGTATATTAGGATTTTAGGCAATATTATTTTCTAATAATGAGTTCATATTTCAACAAGACAATTGTTCCGTTCATACTCCTCATACCGTAACTAACTGGTTTCAAGATAACAACATCAATGCTCTTAACTGGCCCAGACATAGTCCAGATTTTAACCCCGTGGAAGAAGTATGGGGACTACTCGTAAGAAGTATCCAAAAACGAAATGTGAGACCACGGAATGCCGAAGAATTACTGGAAATAGTAAATAATGCTTGGGAAAATATTATTACTAATGATTATTGTATAAGGTTATTTAATTCTATGCCAAACAGACTTATAGAAGTTATAAATAGAAATGGTGCAATAACGAAATATTAATAGTTAGTTTCTTGTTAAGTAGGATATCCTTTGTCCTTTGATCCAGGGTTTCTACTAATCGTACCGTTTATTCTCCACTTTCTTAAAATGTTACGCACCAAATTATTGTTAATGTTATAACGCAGTGCAATTTGTCTCATTAACCATCCATCATTTACTATAGCAATAACTACAGTATTAAAATAAAAAATAAACTAAAAGTGATATCTGTTTTATTTCGGCTACTCATTACATATTCAAATAGAGACAGATGTACATAAAAAAAAAAAGTTGTCCTATTTTTTCTGCTCACGACAGTATATTGAAGTGAATATAGCTAAATAACTCGGGATAGTAAATTTTGTTTATTAGAAGTTTATGTAAAAATAGTACAGCAAAGTACAGTAAACGTCATGAGTGTTGGCGAGCGAGGGGGACTGTAGGGGCATATAGTTTAACCCAGTTAACAGATTGAGGGTTGCCAATAGCTGATTAGACACCATCAAAGTTTATAAGATACGTATTTAAGATGCTTCCTCTGAACTTTTTCCAAGTTGGAAATGTGAGGTTGATAGTTCGAACTCCAGACAACTGAGGCGTTTTCTAAGTTAGGCCTGACAAAAACGCTAAATAGTAGAGGGATAGTTGAATTATTTTTAAAGTGTTTCGAGTTTCTCATAATGAAACCCAGATTTTTATTAGAATTATCTATAATACAATTAATATGACGAACAAAAGTTAGTTCTTAAATTCAGAACATCTGTTAACAGTTTCAGTACCTATATTATACAGAAAAGTCGTTGAATTAGTTTTCCTTGTAAAGGACATACCATTGCATTTCGATATGTTTAGCGGTAACTTATTGATATCACACCAATTATTAATTTTGAAAGAACTTGAGGTCGTCGGCATACATAAGAGCATTGCATGTCTCAGTTTCCTGACAGATATCATTAATAAACTGTATAAAAAGTAGGGGTCCAAGAACTGAACCCTGCGGTATACCTAAAATTGCCGAGATTTGAACAGATGTGAAACCATGATAATGCACATTTAATAGATTACTAGACAGATATGAAGAAATAAAATTAACGAAGTGCTAGGTTAGTCCAATTATTGCTAATTTTTTTCAATATAATATCATAATCAAGCCTATCAACAGCCTTGTAGAGGTCAGTATAAACTACATCAACCTGATCCAATGATGTAGCGAGAAAATTGGTAATACTTATAAGTTTAGTGGTTGTTGATCTACCAGCTAATAAATCATGTTGACAAATTGAAATTTGAGATTTAACATGAAAAGATAAAATATCATGTAAAATAACTTCAAAGAGCTTGCCAAAGTTATAGAGGATAACTACAGGCCTATAATTAATTATCAACTGCATTCTTGTCGCCTATTTTGAATATAGGACGGATTTTCACACCAAATTTAAAAGTATGAGCACATTTTCCTCTCTGACAACTTCTTTTGGACTATAAAAACTATTTTTAGTATATTAGACTTTAAAAAATGTATAGAGGGCGCTAGTAACAGCTTAAAAATAAAAATCGCATCAGGTAAAGTACCTTTTCTGTGCGAAATATTGACAAATTTTATTAGAAACTTGCTTAGAATTGAAAAATATAACGTTATACAAATTGCAGAACTAAATGTTTTTTTTTTATTTATAAACTTGTAATGTTTCAAGAAGAATATGCCATTGAAACAAAAATAAAAGTGATCCATATCTGTGTTACATTAATTTATTGTTTGTAATCCAAAAAAGTTGTGATTTACACTTATAATGCGTCTGCCGTGGACACATTGTATGTATACAAACTTCTGAATTATCTGCAGTTTGGATGCATCGACATTACTCTGTATAACTTTGTCTTGTAGTCATGTAGACTTTGTACACCATTAGATTTAATTAAATTAAAATCCAGTTTAAAAATATCAAATATTACGTAAACAGCAAAGCACAAACCGACTTAATAATACGACATAGCTAGCTAAATCACTGTTAAATATTGAGGGCTTCCACCAAGGGCTTAGAATAAAACAGAGATTAGCAGACACATGTTCGAAAATACCTTCTAACCTCTCCGCAAGGGTCCGGGGTCGGTGGATGGCTTAAAGAAACTTGCAAAATTGGATGAAACACTTTGGTTGGGAGTTAAGTAGTAAAAAGGTTGTGAAGTTTCAATAATTTTGGAACAGAAATGTCAATATACGGAACGTTCCAGAGTTAAGGTGATTGGAAGAGATGCTGTTCCGATGGCAATATTTAATTTATACTTAACTTTTCTTTGTTTAACCTGCAACCTATAAAGTGGGTAGGAGTATACCTCGGAGTTTACTTTATTTGTAAATTTGTCGAAACAGTTTAATTGGGTCATTTAAAAATAGGTAGCAATAAATACTAAAATATTTAAAAATTTATTGAATTTTGAAAGTTATGGCACAGCATATTTTAATGAACATCAGATATGCATTTAATGTATAGGAGGGCAGCTAGTAACGTTACAGAAGCTAGTAGTATACTCTATACGTGTTACATGGCCTATGTCCATTTAACAGTTTTATACAAAAACTAGTGTTTTGTTTATGTTTGGCACAATCTGTGTAACATTTTGATTCAGTTTTTGTAAGTGAAACTGTTTTCAACTAACAGAATTTTACTTGTATAACTGCTAAACCATTTCACACTCTTTTATGTACATATTTTTATATCTTAGGAACTCAGTCATGTTTTTCTACACTATTATGTATTTCCGTTCTATACAGCATTATCCCAGGAAACAATTGTCTACAAAACATTTATTTACATCAGATACTATATTTCAATTTTTATATTTTTGTTTGCATATGGTTATTTTCCTTAACTTTTCTCATTACTATATATAGTATATAGTAATATATTTACTGAATTCTCATAATAGTCACAATACGTTTTACTATTTATTACAGCTGTTCATGTTGTTGATTATGTACAAAATAGAAATTACAAACTGAAGCAAAGGCAAATCAGCTGTGGTATGGAAGTAATAAAAACTATTATTATAGATTCCTTTTATCGATTATATGCCACTATTTTAGTTGCGATGTTACCTCCTTTCTCTTATTATTTATTTTTGAGAAAGAATTGAGGCAACATGTGCGGACGACTAGCTGGTTTAAGCCGGAGCAGAGAGCCGTGGGTCCAGAGCATTCGTAAGAGTGGAGAAACTTACCCTTTCTGACATGTACAGCATAAGCGACAGATTTCTGTTTATTTCGAGAAAAGGAGACAAAGAAAAATTGATGTTAAATTGGGCACCATCTATAGTAAAATAAGCAAAATAGTCTCTTTTTCTCGAATAACCAGTCTACTATAGATCAGACTGAAATTGTTGGTAAGAGAAATAAAAAGATAGTTTAAAATGAATGACAAAATATATTACAAAAAAATTAGACAAATCGGTTTGGGACAAATTGAAATGTAAAAAAAATTATATATATATAAAAGACAAATTGATACCAGTATCCTAGGTGGTTTATGGGTCAGGTGGCTGGTTCTGGGACAGCAATCCAGGCCCACAATTGTCTCTTATTGCAAGAATTCTAAATTTTTCTTGGCAATTTACGTCTCTCAATGAATGGGGTGAAAATTGTAGGAAATTTAACCAAATATAAGCACATACAAAATTTATGCAAGTTATTTATGCAAAATTTAAGCAATGTTAGCTATGCAAATATAAGCTAGTTAGCTGTACAAAATATATTTGAATTAGCTGCACGAAACATTAAGCTAGCTATACAAAGCTGCAGGAAATTAATTTAAGCTATACAAAAGTAAGCTGATTAGCAGTACAAAAGTAATTTTTGCTATGCAATAGTAATTATTAGCTATGCACGAGTTATTATTAGCTATGCACGAATTATTATTAGCTATGCACTAGTTATTATTAGCTATGCACTAGTAAGCTGATTTCTTAGACTATAAATTGCCAAAAAAATTAAAAGGAAAGAGAAAAATATTTTTACAACCATGTGGTACATATAGCATTTTAACTACTTATTAAATTAAAAAGAATTGACTTTGAATTCAAAATTTATTTTAAAAATAATTGAAATTATATCAAAGGCAAAATTTGAAGATTAATTAAAATATTTTAATGAGTATAATGAAATGAAATTACCTGTATGTTCAACACTTTGTAACTGGGATATAAAAATGGTAATATCAATTACTGAAGTCCACAGTTAAAAATTATAATGTTTGAATCAGTACAAAGGCTGCAAGCAAATGACTTCCTGGTGAGTTTTACTGATAAAGTAAACTTTTTTTGTCCTGTTTACTGGAAAACAACGCTACCAAAAAAATGTGAGAAATCTAATTCCCTATTGAAATTGAAAGCTATAAAATATAAAAATCGTACAAGTATGGCCATCTGTCAGTGGTTAATTTAAGCGCACCAACTTGCCTTGTAGATTCCCATACTCAACTAAAGTAGTGGCATATAATCGATAAAAGGAATCTATAATAATAGTTTATTTTCCATGCCAGCTGATTTGCCTTTGCAATTTCTATTTTATACATAACAACAAATATTAACAGATGTAAATAAGTAGTAAAACGTATTGATATTATTGATAAATCAGTAACATATTACATCTCATAGGATTTACTATATATAGAATGAGAGAAGGTAAGGAAAATAACCATATGTACTCCATAGTAAACAAAAATATAAAAATTGAAAAATAGATATCTGATGTAACTAAATTTTGTAGACAAATTGTTTCCTGGGATAATAATGCTGTATTACAACGGATATGAGATACATAATAGTGTTAATAGAAAAACAGGACTAAGTTCCTAAGATATAAAATTAAGTACATAAAACAGTGTGACATGGTTTAGCAGTTATACATGTAAAATTCTGTTAGTTGAAAACAGTTTCACCTGCAAAAACTGAATCCAAAAAATATACAGGTCGTGCTAACTATCCACAAAACACTAGTTTTTAAATAAACTGTTAAATGGACATAGGCCATGTAACAGCGAGTAAAGGAAATTGTAGAATTTGCGACCTGCAAGTTGTCGCGCTTAACACAACAATTGAGAGATGGCCATACCTGTACTATTTCTATATTTTTATAGCTTTCAATTTAATTAGGGGATTAAATTTCTCAAGTTTATTTGGTAGCGTTATTTTCCAATAAGTAGGACAAAAAAATTTATCTTATCAGTAAAACTCGCCAGGAAATCATTTGCTTGCAGCCTTTGTACTGATTCGAACATATATAAACTTAACTGTGGACCTCAGTAATTGATATTACATTTTTATATCCGCGTTAATAATAACATCCAGGTAAATTTCATTTATTACTCATTTAAAATTTAATTAATCTTCAAGTTTTGTCTTTAATGTAGTTTCTATTATTTTTTTTAAATAAATTTAAGTTCAAGATCAATTCTTTTTAATTTAATAAGTATTTAAAATACTATATGTACCACATGGTTTTAAAATATGTTTTCCTTTCTTTTTCATTTTTTGGCAATTTATAGTTTATGAAATCAGCTTAAATTCTTAGATACTTATATTCTTATCTGCTTATATATGCTTTTATATACTTATATATTTCTATGTACTTATATGTTTATGCACATATATACTTATACATTTCTGTATACGTTTCTGCATAGCTTCTTCATTCCTGCATAGCTTTTGCACAGCTTATCTTTCATACAGGTAAAATTTCGTTAACTTCTCATAAACCACCTAGTCAGTTAATTTTACTACGATTTTCACTCCATTTCATTAAGAGACGTAAATTACCAAGGAAACTTTAGACTCCATTCTTGCAACAAGAGACAATTGTGGGCCTGGATTGCTGTCCCAGAACCAGTCACCTCAACAATAGTCAATCTAGGATCCTGGTATAAATTTGTTATATATATATATTTTTAATTTCAATTAGTCTTTATAAACCGATGTATCTATTATTCATGTAATATATTTTAATATTCATTTTAAACTATCTTTTTATTTCTCTTACCAACAATTTCAGTCTGATCTATAGTAGACTGGTTAAAAAGAGACAATTCTACTTATTTTCACTATAGATGGTGCCCAATTTAATATCAATTTTTCTTTGTCTCCTTTTTTCGAAATAAACAGAAATCTGTCGCTTATGCTGTACATATCAAAAAGGGTAAGTTTCTCCACTCTTACGAATACTCTGGATCCACGGTTCTTTGCTTCGACTTAAACCAGCTAGTCGTCCACATATGTTGCCTCAATTCTTTCTCAAAAATAAATAACAAGGGAAAGGAGGTAACATACAGAGTAAAAGTGACATTTGTTTGTGTCTAGGACTCTACGATGTATTTGACGGGCGAGCAACGCAAGTCCGAGTCCAGCAAGAATAGCCAAGAGTATCACAAAACTGGTCCTTAAAGTTATGTTCTTTTGGCGTTTGAAGAAAAAAGATTAACTTTGAAAAATGTCTTTGTCACGATTAATCATTCACGACAATGCGCTTAATATGATTACTTCTCTCTTGCACATGTTTCTAATCACTACTGTTTCATTTTAGTTTTAAATTCAGTCACTTTGCGACCGTCCTATTTTTATAAAGCAAATCTAATTTCGCTCGTACGTAATTCGATTGTCTTTCATAAATTAATCCGTAGGCGAAAATATCAAGTCACGTATTTCACGCGTCTAGACTAGACCCTTTTTGCATAATGAAAAATAATTATTAATTCATGAATATGCCGCCCAAGTAATTTTTCATGATGTTATTGTAAACAATTTACAATTTACACTGAGTGAGCGACATTACAGCGATCTAGTTGGTATTGGATTAAATTTTGGCAAGACATTTGTACAAAATGGGGTAAAAACTAGCTACAGAAAAAGGACAACTCATGTTTATTCTCAAACAAGTACATTTTTCAGCAATTGCCACGAACTAAATGAACTATTTTACTTTTTCTTTCACTGTGACAATTCGTGAAAGTGCAGAAAAGGGTAATAAGTACTATACGCAATATTTTGACAGTGCCAAGTGAACGAATAATAAACAATTTCTGTTTTTCATGTCACTCTAGGAGTTTTGATTTTATCTCCATTGCCAGTTTTCAATCAATAAGATGGTTATCTTAAATAGTAATTTAATAGCTTTAAATTAAAATAGAAAGTATTCTGCATATGACAATATGGTTTGGGAAACCAGTCTGTGACTACAATAGCTGTCGCTACATTCATAATCCGGTCAATTTAGAAATTCGAAGGTGCATAAAGTCCCAACAAGCTGAAAATCAGTAAAATTGTTTAAAACATAATTATAAATAAAATTTAAAAGTTCCCCATCATTCCCGTGTATGGAAAAAAATTTACTCGAGGTCAAAGGTCAAAAAAATAGTTTTTCGCGATTTTCAGCAAAACGGTAAGTTTTATCATAAAAGTACTCCAGACAAAAAATGTAGATCATAAAATTATCTATAAGAAATGTATCAATACTTTTTTTCCTACGAGCCACCGTTTCTGAGATATAACGACTCAAAAAGTTGTAAAAGTTGTTATCTTCATAATATGCACACGTTTCCACGCCACCTATGAGGTAGTGTACTTAGCGCGTTTTTTTTAACGTGGTTTCCCCAGTAGGCCTACTCCACGGGTCAGTTGTGATCCTGTTTAATTTGAAACTATTGCAAAATAACGGAAAATTTCAAAGATTGGAAACGATAAAAGCGATGTAAATTAAAAAAAAGTGGTGAAGTTCATTCGTCTGATTCGTAACTTTCAAATTCTTCTTGTTCTTCTTCTTGTTTTTCTCCTTCTTCTTCTCCTGCTTCTTCTTCTTCTTCATTTTGGATGCAAGTAAATTGCGTCAATAGCGATGTATCGTATGACACTTCGTCGGAATCAAACGAATCCTCCACTGTTGGTGATTCAACATTAGAGCACGACCGGCCTTGATAATTTGTGCATGCCAGAGAACAAAACAGTCCGACTTTTTTGCAACCACATTTAGCACTGCATCCCTTTTTGCAGTTGCAAAAAAATTGTGTTCAGCGGTTTTTCCGGCGCAGGTGGGAGTAAAGTTTGAACTGGCTCTAATATATTGTTGACCAACTTCCAACCCCAGTCTGTAAGGTCTAGCTGATAACCAAGCCACACTTGAACTTGGTAATATGAAAAGATGTTGATGAGCAGCAACTGAGGTTGGAGGAAGACAAGCTAATTGAACTTGTTTTTTATTTTTAGTATTTTTAACGAAACATGCATATCGATGCTTATCTAAACAGGTAGTTTTTTTAGGAGCTCCGTACATAGAAAGAAGAAAGCGGATGCCGTTGGTGATAACTTCTTGTTGAGTTGAATTACTCTTTTTAAAAACTTCAGCACATTGAATTAAATCTTGTTTTTCAAACATTTTGAAAACTGCTGTTTTATCCCTCCTGTAAAATGCAGATGTCGTATCACAGCCAGTTATTGCGTGTAAAAATAGTACATGATTTTGACACTTTACAAAAGTAGATAAACTTTTTGATGAATATATATCCGATTGATGTTGAGCTTTTCCTGGTTTTAAGAAGAAAATAGTTTTTTCAGTTGGCGTTCGAGCAGTGAGTAATACGAGTAAGTCTACATCTTCACCAACAACAATAGTTGTATTTTTCAAATTGAATTGCTCTATTGCTGTTTCAATAATCAATACATCAGCATCATTATTAGCTTGTTTTACCAATATTTTTCAGCAGTAAACTTTTCTTTCAACATTGAAATGAACCGAGACTTGTTGTGAGTATTTGTAAGAAATTTCTGTTGACTGGTTGGAACTGTCATAAGTTCATCAAATAAAATATCAGAAGATGAAGATGTTGCTAAAGTTCGACGACGTTGTTCTGCAGCTTTGATATTTCTCGTGCAATCATCATAGCCATCAAATAGGACAGTAACTCTGGAACCAACATGTCGACGTACATACTGAACGTATTTATCTAAGATAACGTTGAATGTTTCTTCGCTATCCCACACAACGCGGTATAGTAAGTATCCTCCGTCAATGTCAATGATGTATGTCGCATTAGTGTTGTTAATATCGATATTTACCTCGTAAGCAATCGTAAATGGCAGACTTCTGTGTTTTACGCATCCCGATGTCATCAAACAACGATAAAGGGTAGGAAGCGAATTCATATTCAAAATATTTTTCTATTTCATCTTGAAATGCTGCAGTAATACTCATGCGTTGGAACAATAATACAGGGTCAATAGGTACTTTTTCTTCATGAACTGTTATGGTACTAGTCATAGCTAAAAGAGGAACAACTTTGTCAGCGCGTTTTAATTTAATATTATTGAATGTGAGTCCTGTCATTTTTGCCATAGAAGCAAGTCCAACTTCACGAGCTGTATAACAATTAATTTTATCGTCACCAACGACACCACTCGCAATAGAAATAATTTTGTTAACCTCTGGAAAAGGATCGTGCGTTGAGAACCACTCTAAAAGTCTTCGTATGTCTTTAGCATCTTTGTTTACTCGTGAATCACTTGCACTTCTTATAGTTATAACTTATGTATATTTTATATTTTAAGTATAAGTTACAATGACCGATAGAAAAATATTTCAACATATATAACAACTCTAGAGATGTATATACGTGGCGTACTCATGCATATTATGACGATAACAACTTTTACAACTTTTTGAATCGCTATATCTCAGAAACGATGGCTCATAGGAAAAAAAGTATTGGTACACTTTTTATATATAATTTTATGATCTACAATTTTTGTCTGGGGTACTTTTATGATAAAACTTACCGTTTTGCTGAAAATCGCGAGAAACACATTTTTTTGACCTTTGACCTCGAGCAAAATTTTTTCCATACACGGGAATGATGGGGAACTTTTAAATTTTATTTATAATTATATTTTGAACAATTTTACTGATTTTCAGCTTGTTGGGACTTTATGCACCTTCACTCTCATTTTTTGGTCTAAATTGGCCGGATTATCAAGCGACAAATTCTCCTAGTTGGGCATAGAAAGCCTTACACCGTTAAAAAACCTCTTTCAAACTATCCTAGCTATACTAGCAAGCTCGCTAGCAATCGTAACACTTATGACAAAACGTAAATGGAAATGGTTTCACAAGATGCTTTAATGCCGCTGGCTTAGTGACATCAAGACAGCTCGTGCAGTTTTACCAACTGCATAAATTTTCATATAGAGCTTAAATGTACCGGATGAAATGACGGGGCATACGGTTCCATGGCAGCTTTAACCACCGAGTTGTTGCAGGCTTCATCTGCGTTTCCCTGGGAAGTCAGCCATTCGCACCAACCAACAGCGGCCTCGTTTAATGTTGCCTGTGAGCCAAAAACACGCATGATAATTTAATGAGGGTCGGATGCTGTTTTACACTTCTCGCTGTGTAGGAGCATCGAGGACGATGTGTTACGAGCAGACGTTTACACTTCCAAACTTATTTAAAATTGATGGAGAATCATTCTTGTAAAATTTAACATAACGAGGAATCTATTTTATGGTGTGGAATAAGTTACGAACGAGCTGATTTCTTGTTCCGTAGAATAATACAAGTAACAGATAAATTACCTTCTCGTTTTTCCTACAAAGAGCTAATATATATATATATATATATATATATATATATATATTGCTATGAGATTCACTTATACTTAATTACAAACATGAGGAATATGTTTTCTAGTGTGTGGAATTGGATGAATACACAAATTATTATTATCTTTGAGTACTCTTGATATCTACTGAAAAGTGTTTTCAGTTTATACTTTCAATGGGGGTTTTTAGTTTTAAAAACTTATCTTTATCAGTATTTTAATTTAAAGTATTTATACTTATTGCATGTTATCTATTATATTTAACTTACCTTTGATGGGATATTGTACTGGGTTTTATTATGGTAGATAGCAAGAAGGACTGGTATAGATAAAGAGAAAGTGACAAATTCACATTTTATAAGCAATGGAATGAATTCGAATAAATTCTATAGTATATTGTGTTTGTGATGCAAACCATTTTAATTAGGGAATCTGTATGGATAGTTATTGGGTTTTATTGCTATTTTAAAGCAAATTTTAATATTTGGTTTTGACATAAGTCAAATAATTTCTTATTTTCCATACAATTTCTTAATTTAGCCAATATAAGCAATTAGAGATTATATAAACTGTTTAAGAAGAGTTGAATTATGATATGAATAGTTTTTATACATCTGGGTATCTGTATCGGACAGTCATAAAACTGAGATTACTCAAAATCATCGTTAGTGATCATAATTCTACTTCTAAACCATCTCTAATTGTTTATTGCATTTTTATTGTTCTATTACTTTTAAATTTGTAAATTAATTTGTGCGTGAGTGCGAATTTTGACACAAAAAGGATCTAAGCTGTACCAGGAAATAAATACTCACAGAATAAAGATTAAAATTAGCACAGAAGATGTGTAAGACTCTCGGTCACACATTTTGTTAAGGAATGTCAACCCCAATTTAAAAGGGGTAGACAGAAAACGTATTGTTAGAACTGTAACATTTGCATTGCTATGGCAATATTAAACGTCAAACTGACCCTATATAAAGAGCTGCAATAGCTGAAAAAAATGGTTTTTTTTCAATTAGACCACGAATCTGAAAACATGTAACAACGTAACCTGAAAATTGGAGATTTGACAAGAGTTGTCAAAAATATAATTTTGAAGAAAAGTCTAAACATTTTAAAATTGGTATCATAGAAATTTAATATTGGAGTGGAAACGAAATAGAGTTGGAGTTTTTTTTTTAATTAATAATTTTGGAAAGCCAGGAGAGAGTACATAAACGTTTGGAATTTATTTTGAAATCTAATATCCTTTTGTTGGTATGTCGTTGGTATGTAAAATACTAGGTTCTCGGGTTGAACCGCGTCTGAGATTGTTAAACGTCGAGGAATGTAACCAGACTGCAACCAACAGCTACTCTCCGGGCTATGTGCCCCGCCGAGCGCTGAATGACAAGCCTGGAGCGTTAAGTGTAATAATCACATATTACCAACAAGCTAATGTTTCGATTACAACAAACACCAGCCGAAAGACTGATCCTACTTAAAGGAGCTCTCGTGCCAGTCGTCCCATAACATTTGCAGACTGCAATTTCGAACTGTTGGCTCTCGTCAGTGCAAGGTAGGCATGTGACGAACGACACGAGGGTCCCTTGGCTATTTGGTACATCTCGATATCTTTACGATAGCGACATGTAAAATAGTAAGCAGGCGCCATCTAGCGGTCCAGTGTCTATTGCAATCGAAAAATAAATAGCCTGACTGGGCTTAGCATCGTTCTGGTGTGCTTCTAGAGGGCAGAAATATTAAAACATAATATTTGCAGTTGCAAACTCCTCTATCAAATCCTTATTTTACTATAAGGAATGTAACCAGACTGCAACCAACAGCTACTCTCCGGGCTATGTGCCCCGCCGAGCGCTGAATTACAAGTTACAAGCCTGGCGCGTTAAGTGTAATAGTCGTATATTCCCAACAAAACGCTAATGCTTCGACTGCAACAAGCACCAACCGAAAGGCTGATCCTACTTAAAGGAGCTCTCCTTTTAACGACATAGTGCATAGTATACCTCATAGCAACTATCAGTCTGAACTTGTCGAGTTAGTAGGAGCAAAAATACAAAATTTTAAGTTGGCAAAACTAAATTAAAAAGAATCATATTTGATCTAGCAAACAAGAGCCCGGATGAAATTGATATGGCTTTTATAAGGATAATTTTTACATTCTATCTGATCAATTGGTTCATATAATTAATGGCTCATTAGAGCGTGGTATTGTGCCAAATTCTTTAAAATTGTCGACAGTAATTCCTGTAAGAAACATACCTAAAACCATTGAAGCAGCTGAAGACTGTAGATCTATAAATATGTTACCAGCCTTTAAAAAAATATTAAAGAAAGTAGATTTCATAATAGAGAAATAAAATACTTAGTGAATATGAATCTGGCTTTAGAGAAGGTTTTAGTTGTGAAAGTGCATAACAATATGTTGCTAATGAGTGGAAGGAAGTTAAGGACAAAGGAACAATGCCAGGAGTAATATTTTTAGATTTGAAAAAAGCATTTGAGGCAATTGATAGAAAGATTTTATTAGATAAGCTAAGCAAGTATGGAATTGATGGTGTAGTATGGAAGTGATTTGAATGTTGAAAAGAGCGAAATGCGAAAATGTGTTAACAAGTTTAACCGAAAAAAACTTCTTGGTAGGAACATATTGCTATTTTGGAGAAATGGAATCAATAATTTAGCGAAAAAATATACGAGTTGGTCAGGCCAAAAAAATATACTTCAAAGTAAATGAATGTATTCCATATTTTATTAACGTCCAAAATATATCTTTCGAATACATAAAAATCAAATTTTTTTAACACTAGTAGAAAAGCAATTTCTATTGCGCTTTGGCAATAAGCTCAAATTAGCTGTGTTAGTCTCTCCGCTACTGCCTAAGACTCAATATGCCAAGGTGGGCCCTTTGAAGACACACTGCTTTATGAATATGCAAGGGAATAGCGAGGTGCTTTCTAGCCTCGATAGGACTAATACGACGATAAACAAACATCCTACAGGCTAAGGTTTTGGGCGGACCTACTCAGGAATAATTTATACTCACCTGAATTGGCTATGCTAGACGTATTTGCATGATGTTCGGGTAGAAAAAATTGTGGTGACCATTATTTATTTACGCTGTTAAAAGGTCTGTAAGAAGTTTCTCAGAGTAAAGCCCTTGAATAATTTATTGCATTTGAGAATTTTAATAACGTCCCAAACTCTTTTATTTCTGTGAAAGTTATGTTCTGATTAGATTAAAACGGCGGACCTTGAACCACGCAATTTTGAGCCCAGTGAAATATTAATAAAAGCTTGCTTGTTTGAAATTCCTAAAAAATGTTAGAAAGTTTAAGTCTCAATAATTCAGGGGATGTAAGGGATGGAGTAGAGGGTCAGCTGGGGTATTTATAAATTTTATATCCACAGTATTAACCAGCCATGTCGAGTTTAATTTTTCATTAAGTTTATGACTTTGTAATATTTTGACGCAGAATTTGCGCGATATTTTATTAAATTAAGATTATGTGAAACTTGGCTTCAGCCTAATGTTTTAAACTAAGAGTTTATCAGCAATGAATACTCAGTTATAAGGGATGTTAGAAATATCTTACATACTCGGGCGAAACGAGGCGGTGGTGTCTTATTAGCTAAATCAAAAGATTGTCTAAAATAAGGATTTAATCTTATCAGATGACCAAAAAATAACGTAAAAGTTGACTTTATGACATTATAAACTTCCCCCCATGCAAAAACCCCATTGCTGCATCTTATAGTAAATGTTGGATATACTTCTATGCTTTTTCTAATTCTATTCATAAAAGATTTTCTTACATTGAAAGATACATTTTCCTGTCCTCTAATAAAATTCGCAGCATTTTGTATTTTGTCACACAGTTCTTCTCTTGAGTTGATAGTATTTGCATAGACTAAAAACTTCATATGTCCCCACACATAATAATCCAAAGGATTATAATCAGGACTCCTTGGTGGCCAAGAAAACTCACCTCCTCGACCGATCCATCTGCGTAGGAAAGTCGCATCAAGATAATTCCTGACTTTAATGAAGAAATGAGGGGGAGATCCATGTTGCATGAACCACATTCTGTTCCGTATGTCTAGCATGAAAGCATGTAATATATCAACAAGAGTTAAAAACGCCTCGGCGAGTAAAAGTTGCTTCGTCGGTAAATAAAGTGTTCGTAACAAAATTTCGATCCCTGCTGTGTTTATTTAGAACAAATTGACAAAATTGTAGCCTTTGTGGAAGATCCTTTCGAAGTAAGTTTTGTACAGGAGTGAGATGATATGGGTAGAAGCGTTCTTTACGGAAGACTCTTAGGACAGATTGTTTACACAACTCTGTTGCCGCTGCTAAACGACTTGAGCTGACTTGAGAATCTTCATCCACACCAACTAAAATTTCTAATTCTTGATCTGGAGTCATTCGTTTCGGTCGTCCTACATTGTTTTTATGGCGAAATGAACCCGTTTTCCCCAAACGACGAAACAGATCTTTGAAAATTTTATGGTGGGGCTGTATTCTATTTGGATATTGCAATGAGTATCTCTTCGCTGCAGCACGTCCGCTGAAATTATTTTGTGCGTAAACACATATCATATCCCTCATTTCCCTATTTGAAAAATTATTATGACTAGGCATTGTAAATAAAGAAGTTGAAGAAATTAGCTCGAGGAACACAAGAATAAAATAAAATAATTAAATGACGTAAATGACAGAACTGAAACGTAACCAAGGCACACTTTTCAATAAATTTACTTTCTTTCATTGAATTTGAATTTGTCTTTCAAAAAAATTATAGAAATATTTAACAGCACTTTCCTCTAAATCGGTTGGAGTGATCAACTTCTACCAAGTGTACCTTTTATACGTGGAAATGACGCCCTCATCAGATTTTCAGTCAGGAGTGCCACAACGTTTCGTCAAAAAAATATGAAGAAAATTCATCATCAGATACAGATCCTGCGGCGCCCTGTATGATATAACGTGATCTAATACATAAATTATTGTTTCTTAGAGTAAATAAAGTTCCTCTAGCAAATTCGGCGAAGATCAGTCAAGAGGCTGTTAAATTATTGCAAAAAAATAATTTGAAATTTGACACCCTGTACCTTTTCCACAACAACATTTTTCTAAAACATATTTGGTTATAGAAAAGAATAGTATAGAATAGAATAGAATAGAATAGAATAGAATAGAATAGAATAGAATGTTTATTTACAGAAAGCACATCAATTAACATAATAATAATAATAATATTCACGTAAATAAACAAATTACTCATTGAAATACCTAAGTATTTGTGCATGAGAAGATGGAATTTGCATAATTATAGGACCCACAACACTTAGAACCACCCGGCCATCCCCACCGAGGCTCACTAACCTCCCTGAGTCAGCATTACCTCGGCGGCGAAGGCCGATATAGTTTCTGATGGGGTGAATCCCCTTTTTAGGAAAATAAGCACACCTAACTAATACTTATAACTATACATTAATAAAACGATTGTGATGATTTGTGTGGATATCGCTAGATTTTTACATTCATAGAAGGAATTGAATTCAATTTAGTGACGACATTGTTCAGAAGAAAAAAAAACTTGTAAGTAGTAAAATAGATTTCAATTTTCATTGCTATGACACTAATCCAGGCAACCAATGAAAAGTATTTTAATTACTCTTTATATCTATTGTCCTATGTATGTCAAGTCTAGGTGTTTTTAGTATATATTCTTTTAGTTTTTTTTTGTGAATTTTTGCATCGCAGAATTTGAGGAAGGCTATTATAAAATCTTGGACCTAAATAGTTGTAGCATCTTTGGCCTATAATTTTGTTAGCTTTAGGTGTTATATAGGCAGTTTTTTGTTTTCGGGTATTGTAGGAATGTTTGGCTAATTGTAATTCATTTTTATTTAGGTTCTGGCATATGTTTGCTTTTAGAAAAAATAGTTGTCGCAGTTCCAATACTCCAACCTCCCTAAACAATTGTTCTGTCGGGTAAGTAGGTTTCACATCAAGTATCAATTTCAAAAATCTTTTTTGTATGAGTTCTAAATTTGAAACATGGACATTTAGGATACCACCCCAACCCAAGATACCATACGATATGTGGGACTCTACTGGTGAGTAATAAATTATTATTAGGTACCGCTGATCGAGAAATGTCTTCAGATATCTAAACCTGTATAATATACAGCGCAATTATTTTTGTATGATATAATTTACATGAGTATCCCATTTTAGATGTTTGTCTATCATGATACCTAAATATTTTATCTCATTGGATGACTTTAATATATGTGAAACCCTATCAATTTGTATGCCGATTTGTTTGAACTGTGGTAAGGACGTTACAGTTGGGCTAAAAGGTATATATTTCGTTTTAGTGAGATTAATAGTAAGCAGTATAGTTAAACCAGTCTATAATTTTAGCCATGCCCCTTTCTACAGTAGTTTTTAATTCATAGCAATTATCACCCTTATAGAATAATGCCGTATCATCTGCAAAACTGACAATATCAGCCTCGCTACTAATTGAATACAAGCCATTTATATACATGATAAACAAGATGGGTCCTAGTACAGTTACTTGAGGAACCCCGTAACGAACATTTGTAAATGTACTGCATACATCATTTATCCTCACGCACTCTTTCCGACTTGACAAATAGCTTTTGAATAGAGTTAATGTGTTATCTCTCAATCCCATATCCTCAAGAGTACTTATAAGAAGTAAATGACTCACCGTATCACAGTAGATACGTTCAGTCAAGCTTAGTATAGCATCTTGAGTGGACTTGCCCTGCCTGAAAACCGAATTGCATATTTGATACTAATTCGTACTTTTTAATGTAGTTTGTAACTCTAGTTTTTAATATTTTCTCTATTATCATATTCTGGCTCAAAGAATCTACCCCTGAACTATGACCCATTATTAATGGTCCACCCTGTATACACCGATTTTTTAAAAACCTTTGACAGGCTTGACCATGGTATCCATCTGCATAAGCTTAAAGAATTTGATTTTTCGAATTTGTTACCCTCCCTGCTTTCCTCTTTTTTAACTCGCAGGAATCGGTTATATGTCTGAAATTTCTGGCTACATCTGGAGTGCCCCAAGGCTCAATGCTGCGACCTTTATTATTTATTTTGTTTATTAACGATATAGTTACAAGTGTCAATGTCAACTATCTGCCTTATGCCGATGACATGAAACTGTTCTGCACTGCTGATACCGTCGAGGATTGCATGCTTCTCCAAAGGAATCTAAATGATGTAATTGATTGGTATCACTATATATAACGTCTTGTCTTTCAGTAGGATAAAATAGTCCTGAACAAATCAGATTAATTCAAGGATCTGGGTGTTCTTTTTGCCTCGAAACTAAATTTTAACAAACATATAGAAAATATTGTCCTGTCTGTGCTGTACCCATAATTCAAACAATTTAAAAATAATGCAAAATTTGATTAAAGAAATATTAGGTTATGAACTGTAAATGCGAAATTAAACAAGAGTATTGAAGTTAGCTGCAATTGTATTGTTTCCGCCCACATAATTTCAATTTGTACATTCTTCATTTCCATTGGACGAAACTGTTGCTCTTTTATATTTGGCATTATGTTACATGGCCTATGTCCATTTAACAGTTTTATATAAAAACTAGTGTTTTGTTTATGTTTGGCACAATCTGTGTATAAATTTGATTCAGTTTTTGTAAGTGAAACTGTTTTCAACTAACAGAATTACTTGTATAACTGCTAAACCATTTCACACTGTTTTATGTACATGTTTTATATCTTAGAAACTAAGTCATGTTCTATTAACTATTATGTATTTCCGTTCTATACAGCATTATCCCAGGAAACAATTGTCTACAAAACATTTATTTACATCAGATACCTATATTTCAATTTTTATATTTTTCTTTACTATGTAAGTACATATGGTTATTTTCCTTACCTTTTCTTGTTACTATATATAGTATATCCTATAAAATGTAATATATTTACTGAGTTATCACAATACGTTTTACTATTTATTTAAAGCTGTTCATATTGTTGGTTATGTACAAAATAGAAATTACAAACTGAGGCAAAGGCAAATCAGCTGTGGTATGGAAGTAATAAAAACTTTTATTATAGATTCCTTTTATTGATCATATGCCACTATTTTAGTTGTGAGTAAAGGACTTTGTAGAATTTGACCTGCAGGTTGTTGCGCTTAACTGAACCATTGACAGATGGCCATACCTGTACTATTTTTATATTTTATAATTTTCAATTTAATTAGGGAATTAGATTTCTCAAGTTTATTTGGTAGCATTATTTTCCGGTACGTAGGACAAAAAAAAAGTTTACCTTATCAGTAAAACTCACCAGGAAATTATTTGCTTGCAGCCTTTGTACTGATTCGAACGTATATAATTTTTAACTGTGGACTTCAGTAATTGATATTACATTTTTATATCCGCGTTAACAACAACATCCAGGTAATTTCATTTATTACTTTTATTATTTGAAGTAATCTTCAATTTTTGTCTTTGATGTAATTTCAATTATTATTAAAATAAAATTAAACTCAAGGTCAATTCTTTATAATTTAATAAGTAGTTAAAATACTATATGTACCACATGGTTTTAAAAATATTTTTCTCTTTCCTTTTCATTTTTTGGCAATTTATAGTTTACGAAATCAGCTTTTATATATATTTAGATGCTTAGATATTTAAATTCTTAAATATATATTTCTATATATTTCTATGTACTTATATGTTTATGCACGTCTATACATATACATTTCTGTATACGTTTTTGCATAGCTTCTTAATTCCTGCATAGCTTTTGCACAGCTTATCTTTCATATAAATAAAATTTCGTTAACTTTTCATAAACCACCTAGTTGGTTAATTTTCCTACAACTTTCACTCCATTTCATTAAGAGACGTAAATTGCCAAGGAAACTTTAGAATCCATTCTTGCAACAAGAGACAATTGTGGGTCTGGATTGCTGTCCCAGAGCCAGTCACCTCAACAATAATCAATCTAGGATCCTGGTATAAATTTGTTATATACATATTTTTTTTAAATTTCAGTTAGTCTTTACAAACCGATTTGTCTATTATTCATGTAATATATTTTAACATTCATTTTAGACACTCTTTTTATTTATCTTACCAACAATTTCAGTCTGATCTATAGTAGACTGGTTATTCGAGAAAAAGAGACAATTCTACTTATTTTCACTATAGATGATGCCCAATTTAACGTCAATTTTTCTTTGTCTCCTTTTCTCGAAATAAACAGAAATCTGTCATTTATGCCGTACATTTCAAAAAGGGTAAGCTTCTTCACTCTTACGAATACTCTGGATCCACGGCTCTCGGCTCCGACTTAAACCAGTTAGTCGTCCGCATATGTTGCCTCAATTCTTTCTTAAAAAATCAATAACAAGGGACAGGAGGTAACAATTATTAAAATAAAATTAAAGGTTTATTAGAGCTTATATAAATACATGTATTTTAACATATCTTGTGTATATGAAATTGGCACTGGAAGTTCTTAAATATTTCTTTCAACTGGGAAATACAATAAAATATATAGCAATGTTTTAGCTTTATACGTTATAGTCTTTATGAACAAGTTAATGAGGCTCAAATTCCAATGCTATTCGACGGGACCAAAATGTCTACTACACTGGTTGGATAGGTTGTGACATCATAACAAGTATAACAAGTTTTCTATTAGATGCTTGTTATTTTCCCGATTTCCAAGCGGTTCACATTTAGGCGTATTAATTTACTCACACCCGCAAAACACAAAGGATAACGCCGCAAAAACATATTTCCGCCAAAATAACCACCCTCTAACTTAAGCGACTTTCCGACATAACCTCATTTTAATATAAATAGCTTTGTTAAGTTTATTAGGCCGAGCATTGAAGTGTGAATTAATGAGCACGGATGTTTAACTCTGCAGGATAAAGATGCTGTCCTCGTTGAAAACTTAGGTAAGTGCGATAATTAAACCCTCTGAAGTACAAGGCACCCGCTCGGAACGGGATAAGCAATTTGCCTTGTCTCCTGCCTGGAACGAGCCCGACTATATTATATCTAATGGGTACATTACCTAAAATCTGACTACGGAGAATTGTTGTTACAGTATATATTATTTCTAATACACCACATTAAGGCAAGGCACTAATGGAATAGCCGTTGAAATGGTTATTTTATTTCTAATGTGGGGTTTTTCGCAAATATTCTCCTTGATCCAGTATTCTGCAGAATGACTTCAACTATGCTGTTTCCTTATGATGCTGTGCTGCGAGTTAAATATTAAATACGGCGAACCCATCCAGTGTTCTTGCAAGTAATAGACTAAGATCCGGCAGCTGATTACTGAGGTATCTGGTTTTTTAGCGAAACTTAATTCAAATGGATGATTAATGGCAATGTAATATACCGGGTATAACAGGGTCATGGTATACCCCTTTTCGCCTATAGTTTTGAAGATAATTGAGTGAAATTTAGGATATACTACATAATAAGCAGAACTTTTTGACATACAATTGATTTTTTCACTTCCGGTTTCGGATTTTTGAATTCTGCATAATTTTCCAACGATGCCAAATAAGTGTCATTTCAAACATCAATTTTTTTTATAATATAATTTTTAGTTTTTCATTTAAGTGTGCCATGACGGTTCCGATTTATTCTAAATGATCCGTGTAATGCTACAAAAATCGAAATTCCATTAAAAGCACTAAATTACGTGATTTATGAGCAAATAAAATTCACCAAAATTGTTTTTGGGGCAAAACTCAATTTTTTCAAATGGAACCACATCGGTGCCATTTTACCATTTATTAGTACTATTAATAAGGAATTTATTCATATGTCGTATTAAAATGTGCGATAAATACAAACAAAATTACAGCTAAAAGAAAATATTTGTTCTAATTAAATGTTAAGAAGTAACTAAGGTGGCTTTGAAGACAATGAAATATTTAGCTTGTCAAACATTTGTTGGTTTAACGGTGTTTTTATTGTGTCTTTAAAAATTGTTTAAAATTTTTATTTATTAATTTATGGGGAATATAAGAAAATGCAGTTGCGGCTACCGACCTTTATTCCCAACGATATCCTGATTATTATTATTATTATTATTATTATTATTAGCCGTTACTCGAGTCCGAGTATAAAAATGTTACAGTCGATAAATTGTGTACAATAAAAAACAAGTAAAAGGTCTATTGTAATTCCCATTCATCTACGGTGCACACGACTATGGCTATAGAGGCCAATTCGGGAGAGCACATGTCGACCGCAGTCAGGACAAACATAGACCTGGTTAGGTCTTGGATTCGGCCTTCTTGCAGCAGCATTTCCTTGATAGCTGGCCACAACCCCTCGCCATTCGGTTCTGTCCGCTGCAAGTTGTTCCCATTGCTCGTCTGGAATACCGCAGGATTTTAGATTTTCATGGAGAACGTCTTTGAACCTCTTTCGTTGGCCGCCACACCTTCTTCTACCGCTTAGCAATTCACCATAAAGTGTACATTTAGGAAGACGGTTATCATGCATACGATGAACGTGACCTGCCCATCTTAGGCGTGCTCTTGAAATAAGCACCTCAATTGGAAGGCTGTTTACTCTCCTGAGTACTTCCACGTTTGATATGTGATGGAACCAACGGATTTTCATCATACTTCTGAGGTGTCTTTGCTGAAAACGTTCTAATTCTTTCACATGACGACGGTAAGTGACCCAGCTTTCACATCCTGATAGACAATGTCCAACGAATAATTATTTTAAACGTGTTGAAAACCAATTCCGAACCGTCATGGCACACTTAAATGGAAAACTAAAAATTATATTATAAGGAAATTGACGTTTGAAATGTCACTTATTTGACATCGTTGGATTCAGAAAATCATGCAGAATTCAAAAATGAAATAATATATAGGGTGTTACATTTAGAAATCAAAAGTTAGTGTCACTTCCGGTGTTTTGTTGAAAAATAAAGTTATTTTCCGGAAACACCTCTATTACTGACGGCAACATAATATTGTCTAATATTTCAATATATTTAAAGGATTTGAGATGACCACCACTGTTCCAACACACACCTAACCCATTTAGGCTCATCCAAGCCCAGATATTGACTGAAAACCTTCCTGATATTTGTGGATCGAAAGTATATTTTTCGTCGTATCTAGTGGAAGGAGGTCTATATACGCGAACATGTCCATCGTTGCAGGATTAAAAAACCTTTTCGTCAGAAAAGACAACTTGTCCCCAGAAGTTTTCATCATCGATTATATAGTTCAGTGCAAAAATAATCCTACCCTGCTTCTTTTCTTCTGAAAGTTTGTATTTTTTAGCCGCTGAACAACTCTTCAATTCGCTTCCTAGTTTTATTCTTCTGCAAGCAGTAGGTACCAAAGCAAGGAAATTTGCTCTGAAATTGCATTTACTGCAGTCTGAAAGGGTTTTCTCTTAGGTAATTTATAAGTTTTTCATCTTCTTGATTATTTCTCTTTCTGGGCCTACCGGAACCAACTTTACGGGATACCGTTTGGTTAGTTTCCCATTGTTTTTTAACACTCATTATCGTGGTTTTACTCACATTGCATTCAGCAGCAAGTCTTCTTATGGACCAACCATCTTCAATTTTAGAAACAATTCGAAGTTTTTGAATATCTGTTAGATGTCGAACCATTTTTAATAATGACGCCACTGATTAACGTCAAAGTGACATTTGTAAGATTATTAATATCAATCAAAGAACGAGTGATATACATAGCTAAAAGAAAGTGTACCAGTTTTTTTCTTTAAATCAACTGTACGTGGTTGTCAA
Source organism: Leptura quadrifasciata (assembly GCA_963675555.1). Taxonomy (NCBI): domain Eukaryota; kingdom Metazoa; phylum Arthropoda; class Insecta; order Coleoptera; family Cerambycidae; genus Leptura; species Leptura quadrifasciata. The sequence continues at coordinate 3,388,218 of OY776681.1, read as the reverse complement.
TTATGCCCGCCCAAACATAAATCTTTTTAGGATTTTGCGTACGTAATTCTCTAATCCAGTGAGGATTTTTATTAGGCCAGTAGAGACAGTTTTGGCTAACATTGGCATGAATAGTAAAAGAGGACTCGTAAGAAAACAAAAAACATTTTTCAGCTGGATAACATTGTTAACTAACTTTTGCATCATTTGTTCACAAAAATACGTTCTTCTATAAATATGCACAATAACTAAAAAATTTATTCCATTTGGCCATTCCACACGGTATTTAGGGAATTGTTTTTTTTTGCATTGAAATGCTCTGTATGTAAAAGTTGTAAATTGTTATCCTGCTGAAGAAGCGTTGCTAAGCTCTCACGGAACTAGATTGCATCATTTAACAATACACACACACACTCACTTCTTGAACAGTCATTTTGACTTGTTTATTACACAAGAACATAATTCATTAGATGTTAAATAGGCGAGGCGCAACCTTTTTAATAAATAATCCAGAAAAAGTGAAAATATTTCAAATGTGCTGCATGATTCATCCAGATTGCATGAGCAGTGCTTAGACAATAAATAATATTTTAAGAATAGAATACTTAGTTCAGTTGATGTCGTTATGAATAATTTTTAGGTTCGCACCGAAAGACATTGTACAGCTAAATGTGGGAGTGATAAACGGTTTTTACGATGTGAATCAGATTTGCATTACGATTCTCAAAAATATTTTATTGCCGGTATCACTTTTACATAAAAACCGTAAACAAATGTAATTTATTTGTTACGCAAGGTAGAGATATATATTTAACCTATTTATTTCGTAAGTGTGTTGTAGGATTTGATTTATTTTATTGAATTAATTAACTTTATCTGCGATCGTGTAAAAAGTAACAGTTTTTTACATTATTTTCAATGTAAGAAGTGGCCTTTTATAAGAAACTGTGCAATAAAAATTTTGATTGCACGCTTCTATTGCACGATTTTTAAAAAAAATTATCAGTAAGGACAACAGTATTTTGTTCATTATTAATTTTTAACAATATACAGGGTGTCTCACCGGGAACTGAATCGATGGATACAGAGTAAAGTACGCATCAGAAAATTAGATAATTACTAATGTCGGTGTGGCCAATCCAACTAAACTAATTACAAGCAGCTTTCACTTCCGCTTATACCGGAAGTCGATAGCATCTTGCTTATTTCAAATGGAACATCCTATATATTTTAGGGTTTTCGAAAAGAGCATAAAATTCTGAGTCGAAAATATGTAGCATATCCTATATCTAAACCTAACCGTTTCAGAGATATTTGATATTTTATAGAAAATTTGACAGGTGCAACGGTTTGCAAGAACCGGTATAACTTTCTTTGTGCAAAAGATCCTCATTTACTTCTTGTCACATAAAAAGAACACAAGGAGAACTATGTTTCACAACTGAAATAAATTCAATACTATCATACCAAGTGTTCCGTTTTTCGCGTTACATTTTGTCAAATTCAAGCCGCGAAAACTTGTTTAGGTCAAATGGAACACCCTGTATTTTTTTACGTCAAGTTGTGTAAAACTGAATTCTCTTTTTTCTGATATTAGCATTGTGGGGGTTAAAGTTACAACTTTTTGAAGTATTTGCGATTTTATTAGAAATTCATGAATTGTTGTAATCATTTCATCAAAATAGCCATGATTAGAAACAATCAGTCATTATCTTATGTCAAAAAATGCCAGCACGTTTAAATTATACAAACGAAAACTTTTTAAATTTGTTTATTATTTATGGAGAATGTGCTAAAGTAATATCAAGAACTTGCAGCATATTTGCTGCTCGATAACCACAAAAACGCAAAATAACACTAACATTGTAACATGCGTATTAATCGAATTGAAGATATGGCATGAACTATAAAATAGCAGGGATAAGATCAATTTAAAATATGATTTCATTTTAATTTAATAATTGTTCAAAATTCCGCCCTCGAACCTCGACACATTTTTCGCACCTTCGGATTAGTTCCTCTTGGGTAGCTCTTCTAATTGAATCCTGTGATATGTTTTGAAATGCATTTCTTACTCTTTGCATACATATACTCATAAACTTTATTTTTAATAGTTCCCCAAATGAAATAATCCAGAACTGATAAATCGGGCGAGCGAGGAGGCCATAAGAAAGGTCCATTATTGGCAATCCATTGATCATAAAAAGTTTCTTGTGAAAAATTATTAATTAAATATGCGTTATGTGGGGGAGCACCGTCGTGCTGATAAAATATGGTTCTATGTTCGGCGAGAGGTAAATTTTCTAAATAGTTATTATTCAAATTTTGTAAGATATTCAGATATCTTTCATCTAAAAAAAACCTATACCGTTTAAATTTTCCTGATAAAATTGTAATGCCACCACTCTATCGTTTCTTATGGCACAGTAAACATTGAACTGCCAACTTTCCTGAAAGTTTCGCTCTCTGAACATAAGATTCTGTCTTCTTAGGAAATTTGTTTCTTTTAATCCTTGAACTATATAGAATGAAAACGGGTGAAACTTATATTTTAATAAGATTCTGTGAATTGAATCCTTGCATAGTCCCGATTCCAGAGCAGCTTGTCTTAATGACATCCTTGGAAATGGATGAAAATATCTCAGAATGACTATTTCAATGTTTTCGTCATCAATAATAGGCTTTCTTCTTTGCATTTTTGCCTTGACAGAGCCATAATTTTTAAAATTTTCCAGTATGCGTTTTACAGTGTTTGGTGACGGTTTTCGTTTTTCTGGATATCGAGTAGCAAATGTGCTGCAAGTTCTTGATATTACTTTATCACATTCTTCATAAATAATAAACAAATTTAAAAAGTCTTCGTGGGTGTAGTTTAAACGTGCTGGCATTTTTTGACATAAGATAATGACTGATTGTTTCTAATCATGGCTACTTTGATAAAATGATTACAACAATTCATGAATTTCTAATAAAATCGCAAATATTTCAAAAAGTTGTAACTTTAACCCCCACAATGCCCCACAATAACACATGACAAAATTTTGCGCATCCCCGTATGTATTTTATAGGGCTATATGACCACCAATTTCTCTTGAGTCGATTCAAGAAAGACGTCTACGTCGTTAGCAATCCTAGCATGCTTTCTGATGAGTCTTTGTTGAGCATACTACATGTGCTCAATGCGGTTCAAATCTGGTGAAATAGCAGGCAATTCTATTGTCTTCAATTGCTAACAATTTCAATACATGTGGTCTTGTATTGCTATCTTATAATGGAAATTAGATCGCGATTAAATATGTAGAATCATTGCTATGGTTTAAAATAATTAAATTGAAGAGATGGTCATATGGCAATATTTTCCTTAAGTATATACCGTATATAGATATTAAGCGAGATATTTGGTGTAGCCCTCGTAAAATAGACAGGCGGTATATGCCACCTGAAAAAGATTCACGGTTTTGTTTGGCGTCGTTGAAATTTAACACTTTACTTAATATTTAAATTGAAATTTTGCATCACAGGTTAAAGAAAAATTGGACATACCAATGAACACGCCAAAAAATTTACCACCTTGACTAAGAACCACGAAATGTTACGCTATAAACGTATTTTATGTGTATTTTATTTAAAATTTAAAATTTCCCTGCGTACCAGACATCCATCACATATCGTGCACTCATGCAAAATAACCAAGCTGAGCTGCATTATTTTTTCTATTTTTCATACGCTACACCTGCATGTACTGTATACAGGTGGCTCTATTCACAAAGATTTTGAGTTAGCATTGAAAGCATTCATATGTTTCTTTCATAATCCCCAGCTCGTCTTTGTCGATATGAAAGGCCGGGCCTACCAAGATGATATACTGACTTGTTCACGAGCATTGAAAAAATGTCAGATGTGCTTCCTTCCGTCCCGTCGGTAAGAAATAATGTAAAATGAGTAGCTTTTAAGTATTTGTAATTTCTTTGGTACGTAATGACATTAAGTTATTGTATCATCGCTAGTAGAATGTTGTTTTAGTATTGTATTCATCATAATCATTACTGGAAAGGCAGTAGCGGTATAAGATTGGGCATTTTATGATTGTAAACTATCAACGTATAATTATTTTATTTATTTATAAAACTCTATTTATACTGCACATCAAACACAAAACAATACTTCATTTACATGGTGTACAGGGTTTTAGTAGTGTGTATGCTACAAACTAAAGAATGATCGAGTACATTCGACGCGGGTGTATATAGAGTGGATCCAAGCGCACTGAGAACAGTTATGTATTAGATAAGCAAATGTTAAAATGAAATAAGGAACAGTATCAAGTTGTGAATTAAAGCAGTGAATTAGTGTGTTTTAGTATAAGAAATAATTATTGTAATTAAGTAATTAATAAAGCAATGGCGTGTGAACATTCTTATTGCAATTTATTGAACTTATATACAGTGGTATTTATTAGAGATTTTAAACACGTAGCAACAGATGTCAGAAATGGAATTGCAACAGGATTTCTGGAGAATTCTAGAAAGTTCCATAGTGTTCTATTCGGAAACCACTGGAGATAGCAAAGTGCTTCAAACTGGAAAGTAATACAGATACTAAAAAAGACCTATTGTGACATTTTGAGAAAACTTTCAGAATATTCCATTGGAGATTAGTGCAGTTAGCAAAGTTCTGTAAACTGGAAAGTGGTATAGACACTAAATGAGACCTATTTAGGACATTTTGAGAAAATTTTCTATAACATTCCATAACAGATTTTGTAGAAATTTTGACTTATACCTGATATAGACTTTAAGTAGAATTTGTTAGTGCTGTTTTAAGAACTTTTTGGATGGAAACAAGAAGCATGGCTGCCGAAAAGCAAATGCGTTCGCGGAATTTAGAAAAATGATGCTAGACCAGAAAGAACAACAACAGAGACGCGATATTTTTATCAATGATATAGCTACCTCGATGGAATCACGTTTCCTTACATTATTTGCTGAGAATTAACCCTCTTTTGGATCAATTTTCGATTTTAATTTTTTTTTGGACCCTTTAAACTGTAAATTAAGCAACGAAAATATAGTCCTTTTGTCAATATTCAAGGAACCTCCACTTAAATTTTCGTGATGTTACGTTCCTGCACGTTGTTGCAATCGAAGCATTAGCGTTTTGATGGTAATATGCAATTATTACACTTAACGCGCCAAGCTTGTAACTTGTAATTCAGCGCCCGGCGGGGCACATAGCCCGGAGAGTAGCTGTTGGTTGCAGTCTGGTTACGTTCCTTATAGTAAAATAAGGATTTTATAGAGGAGTTTGCGACTAAAATATTATATTTTAATCCGTATGTATGTACGTTTTTATTTTTACCAAAAATTGATTTTGGGATAACTTGGGCAAATCTTGCCCCAATCCGATGAAATTTTGGTTGAAGGTGGCTTATAATACCTAAAAATAGCCTGCTATATTTCAAGTCGATTAGTTTGGCTATAGTGCCATTTTTTCGAAAATTCTATGAAATTTTTAAAACGCTGTAACTTTATGGACGTTTATCCTACGACAATTTTCTTCTCGTCAAAATGTAGGTTTTTTTATGTACTTTTGGGTGATATGACTCAAAAAATCTTTTATATAAGAATTCGATCCATTTTCGGCCATTTACGGCTACATGTACTTGCACGCAGTGATTTTCTGTTGCACAATGTACATATAACTATTTGAGGGTTAATTTACCCCTTTTTCGAGTTTAAAACAACGTTCTGATACTTGCAGAAGGTAGATATTCTAGGAATATCTTATTTTTCAGAAAAAAAAATGCTAACACCTGAATTTCGACACTGAAAAAATCATTAACCCTGGACTTTTATAAACAAAATATATAACTGCAAATGGAACAAAATAAATTTTGAACATTATAAAGAATAATAATAATAATAATAATAATAATTTATTTCCATATAGACTCATACAAGTGTTTGGATAATGTCAAAAATATTTGGAAAAAACAATTAGCTTTATAATACAATATTTAAAAGTTTCGTCAGACAAACAGGTACATAGATAAATATACAAGTGGATACAAAGTAAAACATATAAGAGTATATAGACATAACATAATAACAAACAACAAACATCACAGATAAATAAATTTATCATATGTTATTTATATTTAAAATATTCTTCCAGAGAATAAAAAGTCTGTTCTATTAGAAAATTTTTAACTAGCATCTTAAATTGGTTGAAGCTAGTTAACGCCTTGAATTTATTTGGAAGGTGATTATAGATCCTACCAGCGGTAATTAGTGGTCCATTACCCACCTGTGACAGTCTGTAAGGAGGAAGGTAAATATCGTTGGCCTGCCGCGTACGGTAATTATTGACATCCTTACATTTAACAAATTGATTTACATTTTTTTTTACATAGCATAAACACTGGTATATATATACACAATGTATGGTTAATATTCTGTTGTTTTTAAAAATAGGACGGCATGAGCTCAAGGAGGGTATATTAAACATAGAGCGGATAATTCTTTTTTGTAAGACAAATATTTTAGAAATACCAGAGCAATTACCCCAGCATACAAGACCATATGACAGTATTGATTGAACTGTCCCAAAATAGAACGTTTTTAATGTGGAGGTACTTACACTCGACCTAAGTTGCCTAATTAAATAGTTTTTACTAGCCAATGTCTTTGAGAGATAATTAACCTGAACTTCCCAAGATAGGTGACTATCCATCCATAACCCTAAAAATTTCACTTCGTGTTGTTGTTTTATACTTCCATTTTCTGATTTTACTAAAACACTGTAATCGATGTTAGTACCAACTGGTTTAAATAGCAAGAAGTTTGTTTTAGAACTATTTAATATAAGGTCATTTGATTGACACCAAGATGACATACTCTGAACACAGGAGTTGGCAACTGTGCTTAGTCTTGAGACTGTATCAGATGTTATGAGGGCGGATGTATCATCGGCAAATAGTGTAAGGAAACATGATTCCATCGAAGAGGCTATATCATTAATGAAAATGTTGAATAAGAAGGGCCCCAAAACACTTCCCTGCGGAACCCCAGTGCTAACAAGTAATTTTTTTGAATAACAAAACTTGTTCTCATGAGATACTCGAACGAGCTGATACCTTCTGCTCAAATATGATTCAATCCATGTGAATGCCGATCCTCTAATGCCATAAGAGTATAATTTCTGCAACAAAAGCTGATGATCAATTGTATCAAAGGCGCGCGATAGGTCATAAAAAATACCGCCAGAAAGTAATTTACTGTCCAAGTGGTTAAGTAGTTTATCATAAAGTGATAATATCGCATCTTGTGGTGAGCGATTTTTTGTGAAACCGTACTGCCTCTTAGATAAAAGATTACAATTGTCAAAAAAAGAAGACAATCTAGTAAAAAATGCCTTTTCCAGGATTTTAGAAAAGATAGACAAGAGGGCCACAGGTCTGTAGTTTTCCAGATTTGATGAGTCTCCTTTTTTATAAATCGGGACAATCATTGCAATTTTCAGTTGCTCCGGAAAATAGCCGTGTACAAAAGATGCATTAATTAAATGCGTTAAAGGATTTACAATGTAATCAGCAACTGCCTTTAACATAAAGTAGGGAATTTCGTCTGGACCACTAGAATGCTTATTTCCACATGATGTTATTAAGTTATATACTTCGCTAGTGGTAACAGGAGTTAAGAAAATAGAACGCAAATTGTTCGGAATGTTAGGAGGGGTTCGTTTTGTATTATTTTTACTAGATTTGATGAGAGATCTGACAGACTCAATGAAATAATCATTGAATGAATCAGCAGCCTCATCCCTGTTAATTACTTTTTTGTCTTGCTTCAGGACTGTAGGTAGAGATTGCTTAATATTAACATTCGAATTTTTTTCAATAATTTTCCAAGCTGCCCTAGCTTTATTGTCAGCTTCTCTTATGAAATTATCATTGTAATTTTTTTTACAGGCATTAATATTTGATTCGTGTTTCTTTTTTAAAATATTATATCTAATACGTAAGTTTGAATCATTGCTAGTTTTACACAAAAAATGAATTTGCTTTAGAAGATTACCTTCTTCAATAAGCTCTGGAGTAATCCAAGGATTAGATCTAGATTTATTTTTTTGCTTAATTGTTTTTAGTGGAAAAGCATTGTCAAACATTCTCATGAAACCAGTAAGAAAAAACTCAAATTTCTTTTTTACACAAGACGTTTCATACACATTTGACCATGTTTCATTTGTTAGCAAACTTTTAAAATACTCAATATGTTCTGCATTAAAATTTCGCCTCTTACTAAATTCTAAATTAAGTTCATTTTTATTGATATTATAGCTTACTATTTGTGAACAGTGGTCAGAAAGGCCGGGGTCATCACATTTTATTTCAATTTCATTCAAAGGTAGATTTGTGAATATATTGTCTAACAGAGATTTCGACGTGTATCGAGTATTCGCTTGTATACGGGAATATTCACCTATACACTGATTGAGACCATAAGCATCAAAATATGCATTTCATTTAAAAACAAAGTGCTAGTGCTGTGACTTTATGTATTCTTGATCAACCCTGTAAGACTATTGAAAAGTAAAGAATATCGCGGGAAAAATATATTTATTCTTACATTATATAACATAACTTTCTCAGTAAAATCCAGACTAAACAAAAAGCCGAGTCGCCATTCCAATCCACTGCAAACTTTCAATTTTCCGAATGGCATTTTTATTGACTGCGGGGAAAAAACTAAAAAACCTATGTTTTCAAGGAGACATTGTGTACGAGAGCACTAAATTTTCAACAGTTTTCTGTCTATAAACTTCCAAAATCCAGTTCACTCGGTTGGCTCGACATCTCGGTAAATCTTTTGTTATTTATCTTCTGGATCTTTTTGTATGTTTTCCTAGGTTTTCTGACTAACATCAGACAGTTGAAAGTAAGTTTTATTATTGTTCAGACATATATAAATTTAATTAAAGCGGACGGATTCTTATCTTAAGGAATTCTATTACTCTGAAACCTTTGGTCAAAGAGGTGGGGTTGTTGAAAGATGAGAAGCAAAGAAACATAAAACTTCAGTCTTGGGCATTCGATTCCAATATAAGAATATTTCAGAGGAAGACATTTAGTTTAATAAAGCAGGAAATAAAGACTTAACTTCTTGAATTCGTTGCGCTTCCAGTACCGATTCTGTTATTCAAGAGTATTTTTCTGTTTATGTTGATTTTAATTCGGAGCTACTTTATCTTTTGCTGTCTGAATGATATTCATTAAATCTGCATATAAAATCACGTCCGTAGATATATTATTCCAAATTGCCCCCTTTAAATTCTACTATTATTTCTGAAATGGCCTCATCCGTTAAACATCTTTTATGAACAGTCTCTGGTTCTTTGGGAACAGTATTAAACGTGAACTCTCTGATAATGATTTCATGGTCACTATCTATTTATCTATAGTCGCGATAAATGGCTATAGCTCCTTAGCCATTCGTACAACACCATTCATAGTCTCTTACCGCAGGAGAATCTCTTAGAACATTTTTAGCATCAAAGTTGTTTGTGACTATATAGTCGATCAGAGTTGGTTATTCTAATTTCCTTCCCTACTATTATTTGTTTAAGGCCTGGCTGCATGTAGGTACTAATTTTCTAGTCTTTTGAAGTCACTGTCGGTCTTCAACCAATTAATGATTAAGCCGCCCATAATCCCAGTTCTTTGCTTGTGGATATCAATGTTATCTAATCTGTCCTCAAGGTATTTCAAGTATCCCTTAAAGTTTGCGTACGGAGATCTATAAATAGTGCCCATCATAATATCCCTATTTTTATAGCGGATTCGGATTCTACGGCCAAAAATACGTGAATTTTATATCGGGCATTTTTTCGATTCTCGCAAGGTGTCGCTGCAATCGCAAAAAATTGAGTGGAAACATGAAAGTTTTGAACGGATACTTAAAAAAATACTAAAAGTAAAACTACTGATCTCAGAGTGAATGATTTCCCGAGCTGTTTTGAGAACAGTGATTTTACATGGTCGTGCGGAAATTAGAACAACTATTAACATTCTGTAAATTTATTAGCAGCTAGTAATTTTCAATTTACATTTTTTACAGGGCAATAAAAGTTCGATTAAAAAAAAAACTAACAGTGGTTTTACCTCTTAATTCAGTCACTTCAGACAAGTTCTTGATCCCAGCCAGTGAAGGCAAGGAGGTAACTCAGCCATTTAAGGCAAGGTGAGGATTTCGGCCAGTTGGGGCAATTAATTTACAGATTAACTGCTACACTATCAGGTTTTAATTTCAAGATTATAGCAGGTGTTCAAAATGGTGCCCATTGACTTCTTGACATTGTCCGAGACGAACGTAAAAATTTTCAATAGCACCTCTTATCAATTGATCAAAATCATCAAAAATGTTTATTATGCGTTGCCTCAGCTCTTCCAAATCACGAGGTTTAGTGAAATAAACCTTACCCTTCACGTAGCCCGTAGCCCTAAACAAAATAATCAAGTGGCGCGAGGTCGGGAGATCATGCTGGCCATTCAATGGTTCCTCTTCGACCTATCCATCGATTTTCGAAAGTACCATTCAAATAGTCCCTAACAATATCCCGATAGTGTGGAGGAGCCCCATTTTGCTGGAACCAAACATTATCGAACTCATCACCAGCAATGTCTTGCATTGCGGGAACTATTTGATTTGTCAACATTTCCAGATATTTTTCTCCATTCAAATTTCCATCTATGAAAAACGGTCCTATGATTCGATCCCTGAAAACTCCTGCCCAAACATTTAATTTTTGTGGATACTGCGTGTGTGTTTCAAGCATCCAGTGAGGGTTTTCGTCACTCCAACATCCGAAATTATGGCGATTAACTTCTCCACTGAGTTCGAGAGTTGCTTCATCTGAGAAGACAAGTAGAGATGACAAAAAATTTGGGTTTTGGTTGCTCCTTTCCATCATTAATTCACTAAATTCAAGTCGCCGATCAAAATCATCTTCATTTAATTTTTGGTGAAGGTGAATTTTGTAAGGATGAAATTTCAAAAATTTCAAATTCTTATGAATTGAAAATGCACTCATATCAAGCTGTTGACTGGCTTTTCTGATTGATAACCTTCGATTTTCAACAAATGCCTGGGTCACTTCCATTTATCGAGCTTCCGATGTTTCAGATTTTGGTCTTCCAGATTTTGGGCGATTTTTATTTGTCCTTGTGTCTAGGAATCGTTTGATGGCACGGGACACAGTAGATTTCGAAATTCCCACTTGATCCACACGGAAAATTTCGTTGAATAAAATCACAACTTCGTCATAGGACCTTTCTTTATCGCCCCACCCTCGCATCATTAAAATAGAAACTCTTTCTCTTCCTCTGTTAAAGTAGCCATTATGCAGAAAAAATGCGAGAACTAATGAAAAATGAAACTTTTTCCGTACAAAAGTGCTCTCCTGCCTCTACAAAAGCTGGAAGGAACTGAACGTTCTCGTAGAAATTTCACAAAACAAATACTGTTATTAAGAACACTTTTAAAAAAACATTAATAAAAACCAAGATATCACAGATATTGTTTTTTAAACTGAACTGAACACGAGTAGCTAGAGTTTGTAAATATTTATAAACTTATGGACTTAAGGTTTATTTGGGTTTTGTACGATTGCAGCGACACCTTGCGAGAATCGAAAAAAATGCCCGATATAAAATTCACGTATTTTTGGCCGTAGAATCTGAATCCGCTATAAAAAAATAGGGATTTTCATTACAAATTTCAAAGTTGCCTCCCGCCCCGCCCACTGGGTTAGGGGTGGGAGAGTCGAATTCAATGTCATTAGATAGATTTCGTAAAAATAACAAATACGTGTTTTTCAGTTTTTGAATTGGACGTTTTTTTATGGGCCCAAGACGCTACTCTTGAAACAGTAATGTTTTCTTTTCATTCTTTGCGATTACAGCAACACCATGCAAGAATAGAAAAAAATGTCTGGAATAAAATTTACGTATTGTTTGCCGTAGAATCCGATTCCGCAATAAAAAATAGGGGTTTCCATTTGAAATTTTAAGGTTGCGCCTCGCCCCACCCACAGGGTGATGGGTGGGGAGGTCATTTTGGTATCAGTAGATAGTTTTTTGAAAAATTTTTGACAAGTATTTTTTTATTTTCGATTTGATGCAAACTGTTTGAGATTTTCCACCGTTCCCATACTTTTCTAACGCCCGGTATAGAAATTTGGATTTGCTTCTGGGAACTCTCAAGGTTTTCTAGACATTCATGTATTTTTTTGTTTTCTAACACTTTCGTGAGGTCAAGATTGGAGCATGCATGCATTATAGATTGCCCACAAATATTCTAAGATGCTTTTTATAACATAATTGGTCTTCGAATTAAACATTGGTCGATATTTTCTTATAAAAGATAAGGCCGTCAAGAATAGTTAATTTGACCTCTTCGGAAAACAATAGAATATGAAAAATGACTATGGCCCCAACATTAGGAATAATAAGAAGTGATTTGTTAGATCATATGTTATATTAAAGAGGTCATTCTTATGAAATACAGTCCTGCTGTTCATTTTTGTGCCTACCCCTGTCATCCCACTGATATGGGAAAATTAATGGGACTAACTATACTGTTACGCAATGGGTTTTAGGATTAGATTTATGATTTTGGCGCAAAAATTAAACACTTTAATAAAATTCAATCCAAAAGAAAACTTATATTTATGTATTTGGTCCATTAATGAAGTTGAATTTTCTTTCAATAGCTGAAACAAATGCCGTTCTCAAATATCGATACAAACAGTTAAGAAAATATGTTTATAAATTATTAACAAAGACGAGATTAAGCGTAAAGGAAGAAGAGCTTTACAAATGGTATCTACTTTCAACAAAATGATCTTTCGAATATAAGAACTCTTGTGCTTTTAAATCAATGTTTTAAATTATGTACATCCGTACAAATCGTAATATTTCTGTAGAGATACGAGGCTTTATTGATTGCTATGATTTTATGATATACATAAGTAAAATTCAAACGACGCGTCGTCTATTTTTCATATCACGCCATTTAGTTTCTTGAAATACATGGACGATTAATTTCCTTCGTTTAATGCCACAAGTAAACTCAAAGCAACAATTTGGTGTTTATTTTTTTGTAGATAGATATTTATTAGAGCATTATGCATATTAGTATTTATTTACACAGGTCATAAAACCATACAATGGCATGGCGACTATACAAAAAAAAAAAGGTAAAACTAGTGGACAATAAATAATAAAACAAATACGATACTACTGCAATAACAAAAGTAAAGAACATTGTAATACATGTCAAATCAGAAGACAAGTAATTGTTAATTATATCTAGAATGTTTTATAAATGATTGGAAGTTAAAACTGTGAGATAAACCATAATTTAAGCTCTTCCTCGTTCAAACTTTTAAAACCTTAAAACTCACTATAATTATTGACTTATTGTTAACTCAGTGTTTAAAATTCAATATTCCACACATAAATTGGGCAAAGACTAGTTTACACCTTCCTGCCAACATTTGTTCTCTTAATTACTTGTAGTTGAGACAATAAGGGACCGTTTTATGAAAGCATATAAAACATATATGACACTAATTGCTAACTGGTCGCGTTTAGGCCCCTCATAATCCAATAATCCCACAGTAATGTATTCCTATGCCGAACCGAAAAGCTGTTAAATATTTTAGCAGTCCGATGCTGGTGCGACCTAAGATTCCCAGTTAGCAGCTGGCTTGCATCTCCATGGGGATTAGACATATTTCATGGCTGCATTTGCAACCCTGAAGATGAAGCAGAATTTGAGAATCAAATCAAATTGTAAAGACATTTGCTTTATGGCCATTTACATCATAGCCAATTAGCGCCTACTTTGAATCTGATGCCGTAGAAGTAATAATACAATAAATCGGCTTTATTGCAGCAAGACAAATTCTTGAATACAATCAAACATTACATACGGCAAACAACAATGAAAACGTTGTATGGTAAAACGCAGCCGAAGTATGGCGAAGTCTAGCTGTAAGCTAGTCCTACTTGGCCATAAGACGGTGACATTTCATAACAAATTGAAAAAAAATAAAGAATTTAAGCGTTACTTTATACAGGGTGTTGCATCATGAGAGGGACATAGCTTAATAGGAGGTAGAGAACATCAGTGGTAACCGGAACCTCCCATAGAAATGTCTCATTGGGCCTTCATTACGAAGTTACAGGGTGTTAAATAATTTTTGGCCAAACCTGTTTTTTGTCATAACTTTGACAGGGAATGAAATAACGGATTCATATTTGGTACGGCTAATGTACTAACGAGCCCCAAGAGGTACATGTATAAAACAAATATATCCAGGTCCGGACTCACTATAATTTATGTTTCTTCTTTGCATCAATAAAACATCACCCTGTATATATTTTTTTGAAATTTCGATACGATATTCGAAAAGAGCAAGAAAAAACAAACAAAATGGCCTATTTCATTTTTTTGTTACACCTTCGTGGTTATTTAAATACGTTGTTAAATGTGCAAGAAAATGGATTACAGAACCCTATTAAATGAGAGGCACGTGAAATAAATAGTTTTATAACTAAAATTTGCAAAAATTCTATTGAGCCTAGGTTGTCTTGGTGAATCCTAATTCCGGCACGTTTTAAAGGTCTATTTTGGTAAAAAACTGTGGTCCTAATAAGTAATCGGGTATGAAATAACAAAATTTTTAATCAATCACAGTAGGCTTGTTCAAAGTGACAGATAATAAAAAGAAATCTCCTAAACAGTTGAATGATTGTTTGTTAGTAATTTAATGTGTCAATAATCCGCATTTAGTTAGTGAAAACTTGTGAAAATATTTTAACTATGCCAGTAAAATTTACAAACGTGGAATATGCTGACATAATATTCATCTATGGTTTCTGTAATGGAAATGGTAGGTCGGCGGAAAGAGAATATCGGCTGCGTTTTCCTGGTCGTCGATGCCCTAATCATAAAACCTTTAGTACGGTGTTCCAGTATGCAAGACAACACGGAAAGTTTCCTACTTCTGCAGTTGTGGAGCGTGTTTTACAACAAGGTGTGCAGGAACAAAACAATATTGTAAACGTAGTTCAAGAAAACCCAAATATGAGCACTAGACGAATCAGTTTGGCAACTGGTATTCCTCATTGGCGAGTATGGAGAACCCTAAAAAGAGAACGTTACCATCCAAATCATATCCAGCAGGTACAGCGCCTTCAACAAGGCGACGATATCCCCCGCCTGGCATTTTGTCATTGGTTGTCTAACCATCGCCCAGTCATTTACAGAACCTTATTTACGGATGAGGCACAATTTACAAGGGATGGAGTAAACAATTCACGAAATAATCATAAATGGGCACAAGAAAACCCACATGCGGTACGCCAACGCCGTTCGCAACACAGGTTTTCTGTAAATGTTTGGGTCGGACTTGTGAATAGACATTTGATAGGGCCACATTTTTTTGAAGAAAGATTGAATGGTGAAATTTACTTTGATTTTCTTCAAAACATTTTACCGAATATGTTAGAAAATATCGGTATAAGAGGCATGTTGTTTCAGCATGATGGGGCCCCACCGCATTTTAACCTTCAAGTAAGAGAACACTTAAACAATGTGTATCCTAATAGATGGATTGGACGCGGGGGTCCACATGAATGGCCACCAAGATCTCCTGATTGTAACCCTTGTGATTACTTTTTATGGGGCCACTTAAAAAACGAGGTTTATAGCATTGAAATTGAAAGTAGACAACATTTAATCCAGCGCATCGTTGCAACCTGCGACGAAATACGGAATAATCCAGAAATGATACGTCGAGCAATTGGTGACCTGTCTAAACGCGCAAGAAAATGCACAGAATGTGGGGGAGGACATTTTGAAAATTTACTTTAGTGTCAATTACGTTTTATTTTTAAACACATTTAGTTATTGTTTTGTTATTTATTGTTAATTGAATGGAAAATATTTTATTTATTTAGATTTTAGTTTGTTCTCTTTTCCAATTTTTATTAAGTATAAAATGTTGATGATTTTCTTGATCAAAGTAACTGGTTGCTTAGGCCTAAATGGTTTAAATTATCTGTCACTTTTATTCTTTGAACAAGCCTACTGTGATTGATTAAAAATTTTGTTATTTCATACCCGATTACTTATTAGGACCACAGTTTTTTACCAAAATGGACCTTTAAAACGTGCCGGAATTAGGATTCACCCAGACCCCCTAGGCTCAATAGAATTTTTGCAAATTTTAGTTATAAAACTATTTATTTCACGTGCCTCTCATTTAATAGGGTTCTGTAATCCATTTTCTTGCACATTTAACAACGTATTTAAATAACCACGAAGGTGTAACAAAAAAATGAAATAGGCCATTTTGTTTGTTTTTTCTTGCTCTTTTCGAATACCGTATCGAAATTTCAATAAAATATATACAGGGTGATGTTTTATTGATACAAAGAAGAAACATAAATTATAGTGAGTCCGGACCTGGATATATATTTTTTTATACATGTACCTCTTGGGGCTCGTTAGTACATTAGCCGTACCAAATATGAATCCGTTATTTCTTTCCCTGTCAAAGTTATGACAAAAAACAGGTTTGGCCAAAAATTATTTAACACCCTGTAACTTCGTAATGAAGGCCCAATGAGACATTTCTATGGGAGGTTCCGGTTACCACTGATGTTCCCTACCTCCTATTAAGCTATGTCCCTCTCATGATGCAACACCCTGTATAACAAAAACTGGTTTGTTACTTATCTACCGCTTTTTTAGAACAGTTAATTGATTTCATAGATAAGTCAGCCGAAAAATTACTGGAAATAGTAAATAATACATGGGAAAATATTATTTCTAATGATTATTGTACAAGGTTATTTAATTCTATGCCAAACAGACTTATATAAGTTATAAATAGAAATGGTGGAATAACGAAATATTAATAGTTTCTTGTTAAGTAGGATATCCTTTGTCCTTTGATCCAGGACTTCTACCAATTTCACACCGAATTTTTGTTAATATTATAACGCAGTGCAATTTGTCTCATTGACCATCCATGTTCTGCTTTAGCAATAACTCCAGACTTAACTAAATCGCTTATATGAAGCATATTAGTTTTTTGCACACTTGCAATATATTATGACAACTAACTGACAATGTCACAACAATTAAAGTTAGATGTACACAACTAGATTTTAGCAAAATACCGTTATAAGACTTGTCCTATTTTTTTTTTTGCTCACGACCGTGCGACAACAACAACGCAACTCACATTAAAAAGCGGATTAGGGATGAAATTCATACCCTATTCGAGGTCGACGTTATCCTTTCTAGTGAAGGTGCCATTTAAAAAAAAATCATTTTCAATAACCGGTAACCACTTTTTTTAAGACGATATTTACCAAATAATTTTTTGTTCTTCATCTGTGTTTACACCGTGTATCAAACCGCCCAGTTCATTATTGATAATATTGACATTCGTAGACAAGGCCCATTAAAAAAACGTCGTAAATATTTTACGACCGGATAAGGGTGATTCCCGACACGGCCCTGCCTTATCCACAAATGACAATCTTGTAACTACGTGGCCGACAGTAGCAAGACATAAAAAGGTGAAATCCCACCCGCGTCCCAAAAATGAGGTAAAGCGAGATGAAAAGATCAACAAGGGGTCGTGTATTATCTCATCTGGATGATTGATATCGTTTCGGCAATGAAACGAACAGAAAAAATTATATGTTAATATTTGGAACGCTTTATATTTGATGAGTTTTGTTTGCTTAAATTCGATTGCTCATTCCTGAATATTTAATACGGCATTGTCGAGTTAGGGGATGCTCGGTTGA
Organism: Leptura quadrifasciata; assembly: GCA_963675555.1. Classification (NCBI taxonomy): domain Eukaryota; kingdom Metazoa; phylum Arthropoda; class Insecta; order Coleoptera; family Cerambycidae; genus Leptura; species Leptura quadrifasciata. Next base: position 3,370,349 of record OY776681.1, on the reverse strand, counting down.
TTATTTTCGTGTCGTTCCAAATGATGGATCGTTTATTGAACGAATTAAGTGTGCGATTATTTTAATTTTACTGAAATTGGGAGTGGGGGAAATAGGAAAACATATAATAAATGTTTTTATTCAATTTTATTTATTTATTTGTTTTTTATTATTTACTTATTCATTCATTCATTCCTTCATTCCTTCATTCCTTCATTCCTTCATTCGTTCATTCGTTCATTCGTTCATTCATTCATTTATTCACTCATGTATGTATTTATTTATGTTTGAACAGGAAAACTGGAGAGAAAGATGAGGATTTTATTGTTAAATATTTGAAGGAATCAGGAAAGTTAAAATCATACATGATTGCGGCAGGCTTTAAATATAAGGACCATCCTTTTCGCCAAAAAGGTTTTACTTTAATGAATGCTGCAAAAAACACAAAACAAAACAAATTATCAGTATCGAAAATGAGGAAAAAACAGTGTCTCTTTTAGGAGGAGCCGAACAAGACCCAGTGAAGAGAAGCATATACATATGTTTATTAAACACTGTCACAAATCTATTTCTAATGTCACTAAAATACAAAAAAGTTTTCGATATTCTATATAAACATTCAGTGCCTACACAATAACTTGTGAGTACTTATTTCAACAAATTTAAACGCAATAAAAAAAATAAAAAAGCTAGAATTGAATCATAACAATACCGGATGTCAACGCATTATGGTAGACCCCCTTTTTTCCTTATTTTTAAGAATATCAGAATGAAACTTGGTAATTATATGACCAAGAAGATACTTCGTGGCATAACTGTAATTTTTCCCCACTTCCGGTATCACCGGAAATGACCCCAACTTTTGATTTTTAAATTGAACACAATTTAATTTTTTTCTTTTTTTTAATTTTCAGTCAAATTATTTTCATGGGGTCGAAATATCACTTATAGGGCATCACCGTACTCAGAATTTTTCATGGATTCCAAAAATATAATAATATACCCGATGTTCCAATTAAAAATCAAAAGTTGGGGTCATTTCCGGAAGTAGAGGAAAAATGACAGTTATTCCACAAAGTGTATTTTTAGTTATATAATACATCTACCAAGTTTCATTCCGATATTCTTAAAAATAAGGGAAAAAAGGGGTCTACCATGATCCATTGACCCCCGGTATATCAACAGACAACAGAAGTCCATTAACTGTTACTAGCGTATCTTAAATCTATACATTTAGCAATAATTGTACTAATCTTTTTGTACCTAATATAATTTATCTTAAAATCACCTAAACTAATCACAAGATAATCAATTTTCTTTTCTAATATAACTAACGCATAATTTTATGAAAGTATTATATTTTTCACATATTTAATTTAATTTGGTAAACTGTTGAATAACTAAATACCCTTACAGAACAAATATCTGGATTCCATTAAATTGTCATGCCTCTCTACCATTATGTCATTTACATTATGAGTGTTATATCCATGAGTATCTCGTACGAAATTCAATTTATCACATAAATACCTTGGAGCCATACCATTTTTTGTTTTAAATATAAATCGAAGTGATTTTAAAACTATACGTTGTCTAACATTTAAAAAATTTAAAACATTTAACATTGTGTCTATGGGAGTATAATATTTGTTACATTTTGTAATTTTCAAAATGTGACACTATTATAGATTTATATACTAATATTCTTGAAAATATTGATAAATAATTTGAAATTCTGCGAAAAGAATAAATCTTTTTTGCAACCTTTTACTTCCAGGTCCAGTGGAAGTATAGCAACGCAAAAAAATATTATTTTTTTGTGTTGAAATAAGCTTAAAATTGCATGAAACGTCGAGATATTAAATTTGAACCAATAAAAATTTCCCGTCTGTCGGTCTGTTTGTATGTCTGTCTGTAACTTTTTTTTGTACGCATGTTTACTCTGGAACAGTTTATGATATTGACTTGAAATTTGGTACACTTATGTATTGTATCTGGAACTAGATTATATCATCAGCCTTCCCCCACTATCACCCCCAATACCACCCCCACCCTATTATTAAAGGGAGTAAGAAATTAAATTGAGATTAAGTGTGTATACGAGAAACAAGGGAAAAATTTCTAAGTCTTTTTTATCTAATACAATACTTTGCCCAGCTTGTTGACGATTTAGTATATGCTTTTGCCGAGAATCATATATTTGCATTTATCGGTGTTTACTTTTAAACTATTATCACACAGCCACACAAAAACATCTTTTAAATTTTGATTGATAATATTGATAACATCATTTACATTTTCTCCACAAAAATAAATTAACATGTCATCTGCAAATAAATGTACCTTATAATTTTTTATCGACTTCACTATGTCATTTATAAACAGAACAAATAATAAAGGTCCTAGTACTGATCCTTGTGGTACTCCGAAGTCTGTTACGTTATATGCACTATTTACATATCTTGTTCTTTGTTTTCTTGCAGTTAGGTAAGATTCAATCCATTTAAGTACAGTCCCCCCAATGCCTATTTTTTCTAACTTTGATACCAATAATTCTCGATTCACCGTCTCAAATGCTCATTTAAAGTCTAAGAAAACTGCAACTATAACTTGGTTTTTATTCACTGTCTTAACCCAAACCGATATAATGAATTGATGTGCCGTTTCACAAGAATTATTTTTTCTGAATCCAGACCGATTCTCTATTAAAATGTTATTATCAATTGTTCTTATACCACCAATTCTAAAGTTTCCTCATATACTGATAATGTATTAATAGGTCTAAATTCTTCAGATATTTTTGTATTCGGGATTTCTGGAATGGGTGTAACTACCGATATTTTCCAGTTCTCAGGACAAATTTCTTTCTGTAGGGAGCTATTAATAACTTTAAAAATCTGTTACCAATTACCTCAAAAGCACTTTTTATAATTCTTGTGGATATACCATCAATACCTGATTTATTAGGTAAGTCAGATATAATTTTTCTCAGATTATGCATTTCAATAGGTTTGAATTCTGTTAATTTATTTTTTTACTTCTAAAGTAACTCATACCCATTTTATTTAGGAATACTTTCTTTCTTCACAACATGGATTTAGGGCAAATAGATCTATTGAAACAGCCACTTATCAAATGTTAAACTATATTTATGGGAATGGTAGCTCAGTGTGTTAAAGCGACTGGCTAGCAAACTGAGTTTCCTAGCGAAGTGGGTTCGATTCCCGCAAGGCGAAACAATTTTTCATTAAAAAAATTGCCCCAAGAGTGGTTCGGAGTCCACATTAAACTGTAGGGCCTCGTCTCTGTTTGCCTAGCACAAGGTCCTTGAGATCTTCCAGGGGGTTACTTCGGTAACTTGAGAGGCGGTTAAGAAAACATTTTAAGAAAACATTTTTAAGAAACATTTATGAAAATTTAGACAATGGCAAAATAGTTTTCTCGTTACTTTTTGATCTCTCAAAAGCATTCGACACAGTTTGTTGTACACATTTCTTAATTACTAAATTGTCAAATATGGGACTATCAGTAAATATTCTGCACTGGATTAAATCATATATGGGGGGGGGGGAAGTATGATCATTAATGTTAATGGGGCCAGATCTGAGGCACACGACGTAAAACTTGGTGTTCCTCAAGGTTCTGTCCTGGGCCCACTATTATTTTTAATGTAAGTTAACGATTTATCTAACCATTTAACTAAAGGGCTAGTCACAATGTTTGCGGATGATACTACCATTACTGTGGCAGCCGATATGCCTCAAGAATTAGAATCTGCAGTTGCTACCATTATGAATGAATTTAGCACCTGGTGTCAACGCAACAGGCTCATACTCAATGACACTAAAAGTACAGCCATCTTACTTTAGGAAAGGTATGCCACATGACACATACCGATTGCAAAACATCAATTTCAGTGAGAAGGTAAAATTTCTAGGCACTCATATAGATAATAGACTTACCTGGGATGTTCAAATTGAAAGCGTTTGTGCAAAATTAAGTAAGGCGTATTATGCTATAAGACAAATGAAAGATTGTCTTAATACTACGGAATTACTTAACATTTATTATTCTCTGGCATATTCCCATATCTCATTAAACATAATTAGCTGGGGCTGTGCTCGGGAAACACAGAGAGTGTTCATTTCTCAAAAAATACTAATTAGGCTAATATTTAACATGGATTACAGAGAAAGTTGTCGACAAGTGTTCATAAATCAAAAAATTCTGACCGTACCCTGTATTTTTATGTTTAAATGCTTAACATTTGTTAAAAAGAACGATATCTAACTCATCCTCACATAACCATAACACTAGACACAGTCTCCTATTAAGAATTACTTCTCACAAAACATCAACTTATAAAAAATCACTTATCTACAACTGCATTTTGTACAACAACTTACCAGATGATATCAGAAATATTAAAACTACATATATAATCGTTTGTTAATCTTGTATATATGTTTGTCTATTGTACTTATACTTCTATTATAGTTCATATCATGTATATAATTGTGTATATATACTTTTTTCTATTAATTTTTTTAAACTGTTCTATTTTTGAATTGATATGCCACATGTACTTCGTGTATCTTTTGGTCAATAAATATTACTATTACTAATTTCATTAATGCTACCTACGAAATATTCATTAAACTTTTCCGCGATTAGTCATTTCAAGTCATTTTCAATTACTGAACTTCTTTGGGTGCCGAGTAGTTTTTGTTTTGGCATATTTCTTCCAATGAGTGGTGACTATTATTGTTCAGTTTTAATATATTTCCAATATACGGACAATAGGCAGATAGACAGATGGACTAATAATCTGAAACGTGAAAATCCAAAGTAATCCCTTTCTTGTTTACAATACTCCACGTTGCTAAACAAGGGAAGGAAAAGTGGATTCACTCACCTTTCCCAATCCGTATCTCACAAGCGGTGGCATTTGCAGCTCCTAATTCGTGTACAGAATCGACCCTTATAACATGGGCCTATACAATTGAGCCACGTCTTATAAATAAAGGACATGATTTGATTTGTTAGTAGCCAGCTAAATAATGCTATTGATAAATGAGCTTTCTCCGGGGCTAGTCTGATCCTAACGTCTATAAGTTTCTCGTTCGGTTTTGAATTCAGCGAGTCGGCCTGTTCCTGATTTATTTTCCCAGCTCCCTGTCATCAATAATGGTACAAAGAAATATGTTATCAACTTATCACGAACAATAATACAAAATGGTGGGTGAAAGGCAATACATTTTCTGTATTTTACACAGTGTACGTTCGGCCGTGGAAATGGAATTGTCAGATCAACACGATACACGTCAAAAATGTGTGAGAGAAAGGCTTTTGTTCGGCCGTGGAAATTTGTTATTCGCTTGCGGATGGAACAAAGTCTATCACGCTATCGCGAATTTTAATTTCTGTGATGTTTTGCTTCATTTTCCTTTAAGTATAGGGTGACGCATACAAAGCATTAATCGGTAAAGCTGGTTGGAAAATAATGAAAGTAGGCATTTTTCACACGCGATATTTTCTGCTTTGGCGTTCCTCCTCGTCTGTATTTTTTTGGAATAAAGAATTGTATAGTGATCAAAGTGGAAAAGACCTCTTAAAGTTTGAACAGGAAGGTTTGCCTTTGCAGATTTTGAAGACCTATTTCATTGGCATTTGATGTACGAAAACAGTTTGTTCGAATTGCAACTTGAAAATTTATTGGAAATTTGTAGAGGAGTTAGCGATTGTGATGCGGCTATCATCAAAAATATTTAAAATAGAGCGTTGTGCTGGTTTTAAACCGTTAATAATGTATATGGCTGAATACAGCACTGGATTATCGCAAAAATAAAGATTCGAATTAATACTATGTATTATTTGGTTGGTGACATGAACATAAATATAGCAGATTTATCGGACGTCAATGCTTTAACCTACATAAATATGCTGGAACAAAATGGCTTTCGTTCGCAAATAAATCAACCTACAAGGGAAAATGAAACTACTTCTTCAATAATAGTGTTACGTAAGGAGTATTCATATTTTAGAAAAATATAAAACAGCTTTAGTAGGTTACATATTGATACAAATTATTTTTCCAAATTCTAAATTGATATACTTTGCAATAATATTAAACAAATATTGAGAACAAGACCTGACATTAAATTATTAATAACAAACAATAAATACGAACTTGTACTCAATAGGTAACCTGCTAAATAAGCATATAGTAAAATTATAAATACGAATTTTATTAACGCGGGCGGCAGTCGAATTCTTAAGACAGTCCTACTCTTAAGTGTTAAGAAGTGCGACTCCTTATCCTGACGCATTTACCCACATCAGTGATATTGGTAAGAGCCCCCAATTTGTTACTATTATTGTTGTGCCTGTTTGTACTGTGACACTGTTTGTTGTTAGTTTGTTAATAAATTATATTTGTTTTAAACTCGTCTTCTACTTTGACTACCCAATCTCCCACTCTCACAAGCCAAGTGGCCGTCAGTCGCGGCTTCCCGAAAGGGGGGTCGTGACAATAGATCATATTTTTGTTAAAATAAAAACAAAACTAAAAATAAACTGCTTACCCATAGTACTTCAAAATAACATAACAGACCATTATCCAACAATATTTAATATAGAATTTAACGAAACCCCACAGCAGAAACTGGAAAAAGAGAAAACCGTAATAAAAATAGACGACGGTAAACTTTTAAGATCAGTTGCATCAATAAAATGGAGTGAACTGTATGAAGAAAAAAATCCCAATATTGCAATCACTATATTTTACGAAAATATTAATTCAAGTTTAAGAGAGGCAACCAATATAATTAAATTAAAAAATAAAAACAATAAGCTCAAGCCATGGATGACTATAGGTAGACTTAACGCCATAAGAAAACGGGTTAAACTTAAACAAAGAGTCCTCAAAAATAAACATAGCGTGTAATTAAAAGATTATTATAAAAGCTACAGGAATATAGTAACGACATTAATTAAAACGACAAAAAACAACTTCTATAAAGAAAAAATCCAGTCGGCTGGAAGCAATTATAAAAAAATTTGGGATTGTATCACTGAAGTCACAAATCACAATAAAAACCGCAAAGATAATATAGAGAAAATAATATTAGCTAATAATACACAAATCACAAACAAAGAAGAAATAGCAAGTGCCTTTAATGATTTTTTTATTGAGATAGGAGAAAACATTTCTAGAGAAATCCCGAAACACACGCAAAACCTATTAGAATACAGCAACACAAGCCAAAATCTAAATTCCATGTTCTTAGAAGACGTCACTGATACTGAAATAAATAACATTATATGCTGCCTAAAAAATAACTCCTCTCCAGGAAAGGATGGAATAACAGTAAAAACGCTAAAACTAATATCTAGTCACATCAGTAAGCCGATTGCTCATATAATTAATCTCATTTTCAAAAATGCAGACATTCCTGAAGTTTTCAAAGAAAGTATAGTGGTCCCAATATACAAAAACGGCAATAAATAGCACATGACTAACTACCGCCCAATATCACTGATAAACAATGTTGCAAAAATATTCGAAAAATGCTTAAACTACAGACTCCGTGCATTTCTGGAAAAAAATAAAATTCTCTCAAAAAATCAATACGGGTTCCAAAAATATCGAAGTACAGAAGATCCTCTTCAACTATTAACAGACACCATTATAACAAATTTTGAAAGGAGCGAAAAAGTGATAGCTATTTTTCTAGACCTACAAAAAGCGTTTGACACAGTCTCACATAGCCAACTACTGGACAAACTAAACAAAGTGGGTATTAGGGGAAATGTACATAATCTTCTGAAACATTACCTATCAAATAGACCCCAGCAAGTAAAAATAGACAACGCTTTTAGCACAAGGAAAACAATAAAAACGGGTGTGCCACAGGGCACCGTTTTAGGACCGACCCTATTTCTGCTGTTCATAAATGATTTGCTTGAGAAAAACTTTGGTTGCAAAATCATATCATATGCAGATGACACCGCACTAATCTGTTCGGGTGAAACCTGGAGTCTAGCGAGACAAAAAGCGACTGCCGCAATAAGTAAAGTTAAAACATGGCTAGATATAAACTCTCTAAAACTAAATATTGCGAAAACTAACTTCATGACATTCTCCCCAACAAAGGCAGGAATGCCACAAACAATGGAACCTATGCTGATTGACGAAGAAACAAAGAGTTACATACACAACACCACTACTATTAAATGCCTTGGCGTTATCTTCGATAAACATTTAAAATGGGAAAAGCGTATCAAACACTTAAATGAGAAGTTAAGGAAACTAATTTATAAATTTTACAACCTGAAAAGTGTCCTAAATAGAAAAACTCTTTTAGTGACGTATAACAGCCTAGCAGAATCCATAATTAGGTATGGCATTAGTGTTTGGGGATCAGCATATAATACAACCCTCCAATCTCTCCAAATTACACAAAATTATATATTAAGGACAATTTTTAATAAGAAAAGTAGAGATAGCTGCCGAAATATATTTGTAGAAAATGAAATACTAAATGTGAGAGGTCTGTATATGCACGCTGCTGTAGTTTATACACACAACAAGAAACATATATTTGGTTCGAGTATTAATCACCGAAATGAAACAAGAAATAACCCCAAAAACAAATATCAAACTCCAAAATATAGCAAAGCAGTCTGCCAGAAACAAATCAAATACAATGGAATCAAACTATACAACCAGCTACCAGAACATATAAAAGCCCAGAATAAAAAGAAATTCAAAAAACAATGTAAAAAATATCTAGTAAAAAATTATACCATATGTCTTCAACTTTTAGCCTAATTAAGCAAGTAGTTACATCAAAAACTTAACTATCCGCCCTTTGTAAATTTGTAAATATGTAAATAAGTATTAGTCAAACTCGTTTTATCTTACCTTATTTGTGTTTCTTTTTATTATTATCTGTCTCCTGTCTTCCTACCTTTCTAGCTTCAGTGAACGTAATTATAAGTATTGTAATATTAAGTATAAATGCAATAAATTAGATATAGTTAAATATAAAATTATGTGAGCAAAAATGTTATACAGCTAGACACAACACGAGGTCTCCTCAGGTGTCATAACCTATACAAATAATATATGCAATTATAATGTAATAATAAGTATATAGAGTATAAACAATTGTGAAAATGTAAAATTGTAAAAGATGTTGCAGTATTAATAAATAAAAAAATAAAATAAAAAAATTTACTTCAACAATAATAACAAAATGTAACACTTGTTTAATCTAGTACAAATAACAATTTATAAAAACTGTTCAAATTGTCCACCGATATTCTCGATACACATGTGTGTTTCGCTGACATTTTTACTGTGGCATTAGCTACCATATCTTGAGTTATGTCATTAGAAGCGTCAATAATTCTTTGACGCAATTGGTCTACATCACCTGCTTTCTTTTTTAAATACTGCCATAAAAAAGAGTCCGAGGAGTTTAAACAAGGAAAGCGAGGTGGCCACCTTACAGGTCCATTGGTACCCAACCACCTTCGATGAAACGGCATATTCAAATATGGCCGGGCGACTATTAAATTATGTGCCCCACATCCATCTTGCCTAAACCAATAGACTTTTGAAGAAATCCAAGAGGTTACTCTAATAAATTTATGTATTTTACACTATTTAAATTACGCTCTATGAATTTGGGCCCAATTAGAGTGTCTCCAATTAAACCACACCATAAATTGATGGAGTATCGTATCTGAGGTATCACTTCTTGGGTAAGGTGAGGATTAACGATGGCATAGAAATGTTTAGTCCTCCTATTAAAGACTCCGCAATTTGTTTTGTTTTTTATACATTTATTTAATGTCGGCCTATTTCCGTTACTGAGGCCTAACACCGACGCCTGTAGACGAGCTACCCCCAACCAGGAATTTTGCCGAACCTCTTCCCTTAAGAAGAGTAGGGATCTTTTACTTGCCTAACATTTAATAGACAAGGGACCGACGGCTTTACATCCCCTCCGAAGGATGGTATATCTCCTATACAACCCTCGCCTAAGGTTGTATAACTTTCGCGCTTACACTGATATACAAGCCGCTGGAAGATGTGTGAGGCGAGGACGCGGTTTCCGTTGGACTGGTCACCCATCCAACTACTAACTGCGCCTGTCGTTGCTTTACATCGCATACCGAAGTATGTACATAGTAAAGACCCACCTACGCTCGCCCCCCCCGCAATTTGTAAACGTTGTTTCGTCTGACCATAAGATCTTATTATGAAAACATGGATTGGCATTTAAGTTTCTTCTGAAGCAATTGCAAAAGTGAGTTTTCTGTTTTGGTCACCTGGATGTAATTTGTATAGTTTTAAGTTTAGAATCATGATATTTATGTACATATTCTTGAACAGCCCGGGAAACATTTCAAACACTTCTTCAAGATGGCGTTCCTTTGAATTTTATACAACAAAGATAACACTGTTCCCAGCATATTCAATTTATTTTTCGTTGTTATTTAAGACTTTCCATCTGAACCAGTATTATGCAGAGTTAAATTACCACCAAGAATAAAATGCCATCAAATCTTATTACCTCTTTATATTCACAAGTCGACGGACAAAACTTCAGTGTATTTTTTCCGTTGGCCAACTTTTATTTATACTTTTGTAGAAGTTCCGTATACCGGACCAACCAGCCTCAACAAAGAAGAAAACTTAACAAAGGACATAATTGATTTGAAAATCCCTAACGACCTATTTGCAGTTGGAGATAGGAAAGGAGATGAACGACGCTGTCGAGAACAGCAAGCAAAGGCCGTGACGGCTACTAGCTTATAGATCTAAATATCGAACCCATATAATTCCCTAGCTTATTTGAATCGCCAAACCAAAATCGGATTGCTCAGCGAATTGTTCGCCTGATTTTATGGTCGGGTTGATAAATTCACTATGCCGGCTGATTGAGGCCAAAAATCTAGTTAAAATACCTTTCCGTGGCAGAGATCTGGACAGGGCTCTTTTTATCGATGCTGAAAAATGAACGGATACTTTGTGGTGGATATTTACATTAAAAATTCTATTTCTTAAAAACAAGGATAAAGCAATTCGTTTACATAATTAAACTAATTAAATTTAAACTGACCAAGCAACTGGACATTAAAGGTGTCTTTTATTATTGGCTGTGCCACGTCAAGTCTATCTATTCGTTTCGTCCGCTATATTGCAGATGTCATAAGAGCGTCTTTCTTACTGCATTACATAAAAAAATGCGGATATGCAGAACTTGCCTCAACTTCATATGAAATACTCTTCGTCAAATTGATATCGTAGGTATTAAAATATCAATTACTTCCCAAACTGTTTTTATTTTTATTATTTATGTAACTTCTATTTACTAATATTAATGGCTTTATAAAAGACTAATATCTATTGCTGTGAAATTTATATTTTCTGACAATATTACTAATTCTCTGCCGAAAATAGCATATAGAAACATCTCCAAGATAATTCAAAATGCATACTTTTCTATGAGCATGAAGAGGATCTAGTAGATGACGATAACAGTTTTACCTATGAGCTTCTATGTCATTCTATTGCACAACAATTTTCCATCATATTAAGGACGAACAGCTCTTGGAATTTTTATGGTTATTGATATGCGGAATCGACTAATTTCTTTCAAAAACCTATATCAGTCTCATAGAACCTCATAGCTATTTTTATCTGTTTCTATGAGCACTTTTTGCAAGCTCAAAAGTTTCTAATAAGTTTAAATTTGTTACCATTTTTGAAACAGAACGTCGACGACGGCTGTTGTTGGGTGCACTAATCGATGGAATCGAAAAACTACAGTGAGATTTTCTGAATTGCCATCTACTCAAACCAAACGACACGTAGAGCCTGTAAGAACAGAAATACTTGCGCAGCCAAGCAGTGCTCTGTAAGGATGATTTTCTCGAATCGAAAATAAAAAATGCAAGAATATATTCCGAATATTTTGTATGGGTATAGTATATACGATTGGAATTGAAACTGGTCAGTTTTAAAGCACAGGACCGTGCGTACTGAACTTGATATTTTGTCCTATATATTTGGCAATGGTATTGAGATTCGAACGGTAGTTGAAACTGTGCAGGCGAGTCCGAGACTGGCAATGTAATCAGCCTGAATGAAACATCTACGACTGCACTGGTTTAAAGGTAATAAAACGGACAGGCCTACTAGCACAAAAAAACTCGTAAATCGTTTCTTTATCTTGGAACGTGGAAGTCTAATATCGTGCTGTCTATGTGCCAAGCGTAGGAGTTTAGTTAGTTACTGTTCATATTTATAAATATTTACTACTGTATAAAAGGTAAAATATTTTAATTATTTACTAATTTACCATGGCTTTCTGGAGACCATTTGGAACAGAGGATAATATAATAACGCCCGAAAATCTTATCATTTTGTTATGGCAAGCATTTCTATTTACCTCCGCCCATGTACAATAAAGAGATGCCGACTGTTTTTGCCGGCTTTTAGTTTATATATGGTTTCAATTCCAATCGTATATACTTTACTGTCGTGAGCAGAAAAAAATAGGACAACTTTTTTTTCTCATTTAAATCTGTCTCTATTTGAATATGTAATTAGTAGCCAAAATAAAACAGATATCACATTTAATTTATTTTTTATTTTAATGCTGTAGTTATTGCTATAGTAAATGATGGATGGTTAATGAGACAAATTGCACTGCGTTATAACATTAACAAAAATTTTGTGTGTAACATTTTAAGAAAGTGGAGAATAAACGGTACGATTAGTAGAAATCCTGGATCAAAGGACAAAGGATATCCTACTTAACAAGAAATTAACTATTAACATTTCGTTATTGCATCATTTCCATTTATAACTTCTATAAGTCTGTTTCGCATAGAATTAAATAACCTTATACAATAATCTTTAGTAATAATATTTTCCCATGCATTATTTTTTATTTCCAGTAATTCTTGGGCATTCCGTGGTCTCACATTTCGTTTTTGGATACTTCTTACGAATAGTCCCCATACTTCTTCCACAGGGTTAAGATCTAGACTATGACTGGGCCAGTTAAGAACATTGATGTTGTTATCTTGAAACCAGTTAGTTACGGTATGAGCAATATCAACGGAACAATTGTCTTGTTGAAATATGAACTCATTATTAGGAAATAATTGTGACACAGAAGGGAGCATAATATTGTCTAAAATCCTAATATACGTTTCACTATTAAATCGTTCCTCAATATGCCAAAAAACACCAGGACCACGTGCCGATATCCAAGCCCACATATTGACGGAAAATCTACCACTTTTATCATTGTTAGATATATATTTCTCATCGAATCGAGTATTCGAAGGGCGGTAAACACGAATACGACCGCTGTGTGTTAACTGGAAAGTTTTTTCGTCTGTAAAGATTACATTGTTCCAAAAATTTACATCATGCGCTAAAAATTCAAGCGCAAATCCTACTCGAGCTTCTTTATGTTCAGCTTTAAGTAAATATTTCTGTGCTGCTGCATGACAGCGTAGCTCTGATTCTCTTACTCGCCGGCGACCAGTACTACTCGATCCAGGAAAATTCGTTTCTTCAGCAGCATGAATAACTAAGTAAAATGGATTTTCCACTAAAGTATTTACCAATTGCAAATCTTGTTGTTGAGTTGATATCCTTCGTCGCCCTGATCCAGGATCTCTACTAATCGTACCGTTTATTCTCCACTTTCTTAAAATGTTACACACCGATTTTTTGTCAATATTATAACGCAGCGCAATTTGTCTCATTGACCATCTATCTTCTGCTTTAGCAGTATCTCCAGATTTAACTAAATCGCTTATATGAGGCATATTAGTTTTTTGCACACTTGCAATACATTATGACAAATAACTGACAATGTCACAAAAATTAAAGTTAGATGTACACAACTAGATTTTAGCAAAATACCGTGATAAGACTTGTCCTATTTTGTTTTTGCTCACGACCGTACCTAAATGATAGTTTTTACAAGATTTATAACATATTGCAATCTTGACAGTGAACTTACCAAGTCAAAATAGGGTGCATAATGTTCTTAAATTTTCATTTATACTATATAAATATATTTATATGTACTAACGTGATATGTAACATATTTCTTTTATAATACACCTTTACATTTTACGTTTCTTAATTAGTATAACTATATTCTTACATAAATAGATTTTAACATAGCGTTCTAAAATATGTTGACCTGTTTAAAACATGTATTATGTTAATAACACAAATAAAATTGATTAAATATGTAGTTATATGATTATTAATTACTTCCTCCTCCCAGTAACATACGAATAGACATATTTTTGGGTGTGATTTTAAAATTTGAGTATAGTAAACAATGCATAGTACACAGAATGAAGAAAAACACAAATTTTTTGAAGAATTTCGTTTAATCTTCTTGTGTATCTGAACATTTTTAAATTCAGGAACAACAGTGCGATGAATGTATTAAATTTAGATCGAACAGCATAGCACGAAATATTTTATTTTACGGCTATACTCACCATTTCGAAAATAAACAACTTTTGACAATACGCAAAATAATACGTCGGTTAAAAAATACAAATAAAACACAAAATAATTCCATAAAACTTGTAGTGGAGTAAATATAGATTTGTAGAGAAAATTTTACATGAAGCAACGTGACCTTCAGTTCAAATTTCGTGAAAATCGGTTCACCGGCTCCCACAATATGTATATAAATATACTGAAAAAACGTAAAAAAAATTGAATTATGGTTAACTTGGCCGGAATTAAACCGAATTTGATGACATTTTAGACGAAAGTTATAACCACAAATTTTAGGAAAAAATATCTAACGGTTTGGCCGCAATTCTATTTTTAGTCCAAATTCCATAAAATTTTCAAAACTTTCCCCAATTTGTCCAAATGGTCGAACGAATTTTTTTTTACCAAAATGAAGGTGCCATGTTCTTTCACGTGATGTAACTAAAAATTAACTTTTTTTAATTTATCTAATTTTTGTTCATTATCTCTGTTGTCTGCTGCCATCCAAAATCCTGTGGATTTTGGTACTTCAAAGATATCTCAGATGTATACGATTTTAGAGATGACGGGGGTGAAGAAATATTCCAAACTCTAGCTACCAATTCGGAAGTGAATTTTCTCTTCGAAAAAAAAATTATATTTTACCTTCGAAAGTTCTTTTTATCTAATTTAAAACCAACTCACAATTACTTTTCATTATTAATATTTCAATTTTTGTAATGAATAATTAATAAATAAACACCACAGAAATTAAACAACCCCCAATTCCAGAAGCCAGTTCTTGTGCGGAAGGGGGTTACATATTGAAAAAACGCGGACATACAACCATTTCCTCCGACAGTGCCGGATCCAGGATTCGAACCCGGTGGTGCGATATCCGTGCGATTAATCGCGATTGCCACCTCGCGCTTTAACCCACTCGGCTATCGACCAGATAATTACACGTATACTTGCGCGTGCATACATATAATACCGAAAATGACAGGAAATCGCCGCGCGTATGTATACAGGGTGGCCACTTTTTATATTGAACAGTATTGCTGTAAACCACAGCAATTATAAAGTCGGTTAAATGGGAAAAAAGTTTCATATTTTGAGGGTCAATAAAATGGACTATAAAAATTAAAAATATTCCTATTGGTTCCGGAGATATCACGATAAAATCCGAAATAGCTCATTTCCTGTTTTTCCTCTAGCGCTGTTATTAGGAAAAAAATTTAAAAAATCATTCGAATATTTTGTTATAAATTGACTTTGCTGCAACTGGTCGTATTTAAATTTTTATTACAACGTTTCGTCTCTCCAGGGCCACGCCACCATCAACAATATTTTTTTAAATACGGACCTGCCTTTTTTATTTAAAATTTTAAAAGTATTTGAAATGCTAAATTCGTGGGTATGTCACACTTGACAATTTTACGTTTCGTCAAAAAAATAATCAACTTTCATTTTATTGGCATTGCCTTTCACAAAACTGTTTTGCTTGTTAAGCAATACAAGGGATGACTCGTCATTTGAAACTTTAAAAGTTTATTTTATGAACAGGCCAATGTATTGACTAACTTTACTAGTCTAGTGCTGCTCAATATTATTGTGGAAATTGAGCACGAAATAAAAAATCATTATCAACTTAACAATTGTATTTCTTTAAACAATAAATAAAATTTATGAAAACATAGTAACTTGGTGTGTGAACAAGTACACTCAATATTATTCGCCTTTTTTCAGTGTGCCTTGACAAACAAAATAATTTCATTAAATGTCATTTTATTATAGTTTTACCGTATTGGTGACGTTTATTTTTGTTAGCTACTAACTAAACAATTATATTATACTTCTCACTATGGTTCGTTATTCTGTAGATGAAAAAAAAAAATACATGTATGATGTTTACATTAAAAATTATAGAGTTGTTGACAGGGCAGTGCAAGAATATGCGAATTTATATCCTAACAGACACCATCCGACAAGAAATACTATTTACACTGTGTCCAAGAATTTATGCGAAATTGTGGCAGTGTTTGTAGATTGGAACGGAAGCACCAAATGAGAGAAACGATAAATGATATTAATGTACTAGCTCAAATATACATAAACCCCGAAAATTCATGACAGAATATTGCAAGTGAATGTGGAATATCGGCAGCAGCTGTTAAAAAAATATTATAAATTTCAAACAGTGCAGAAATTACATGGATGTGACCCAGACCGCAGGCTAACCTTCTGCAATTGGTTTAGGAGAAAATTAACTCATAATAGATATTTCTACAATAACATTATTTTCTTTTTCCATTGATATATCATAGTAGGTATTTATCTTTAGGGGTTGCATAGATATAAGGGTTAATTGTCTGGATCAGACTAATTGTGTAGTACTTAGTACAAGCAGTTTTCCATAATAAATTCTGAAATTGACTGAATTATTATTTTTTTACTTAGAATTGTTGGACAAAGAATTGAAATTAATACCAGCACATATGTAATAAAGAATTTACTCATAATAAAAAAACAATTATTTTAACAAATGCTCAAAATGTTCACCATTTCGATCGAGACGCATTTGAATCCTCTTCCTAAATGTATGACGCATTTCTTGCAGCATCTACGGAGTAATGGACGCAAAGGCACGTCTGATCCTACTTTTCATGTCATCAACAGTGGTAGGAGTGTCGCGATAAACTATATCCTTTACATAGCCCCATAAAAAAAAGTCCATACCTGTCAGATCGGGCGACCTTGCAGGTCATGCTATTGCTGCACCACGCCCTATCCACATATCATTGAAGTTACGATCTAACCATTCTCTGACATTTGCTGCAAAATGACGCGGAACTTCATCTACAGCACCCCATAGATTTAATGACCACCGCTGCTGGGAAACTGTTCTTAATAAATGAGGATTCACATCTGAATAATAATGAAAATTGTGTCTATTGACACAAACATTTTTGTGAAATGTAGCCTCATCAGAAAACATCAAACACCTTATGAAATCGGGATCATTATCGAGCATGAAATTAGACCATTCACAAAAATTCATCACAAAATATTGCAAGTGAATGAGGAATATCGGCAGCAGCTGTTAAAAAAATATTATAAATTTCAAACAGTGCAGAAATTACATGGAGGTGACCCAGACCGCAGACTAACCTTCTGCAATTGGTTTAGGAGAAAATTAACTCATAATAGATATGTCTACAATAACATTCTTTGGACTGACGAAACTACCTTTACAAATTCTGGAAGTTTAACAGGAAAGACAGACGCTTTTAGTCAACTGTTAATCCCCATCTAACGCATCAAGTACGGCCTCAGGTACGATTTTCAGTAAATTTGTGGTGTGGCATAATTGGCAACATTATAGTTGGACCAAAGTTCATAGATTTCAATTTAAACAGTGAAAATTATGTGAATTTATTGGGCGAAGTATTCGATGAAAGGCTATTATTGGTTCAAAGAAAAATAAAATGGTTCGTGCAAGATGGTTGTGGTCCTCACAATGCTAATGCAGCCAGAACATGTTTAAACAGGCATTTTCAAAGAAAGTGGTTAGGAACCAATGGACCAGTAAGGTGGCCACCTCGCTCACCTTGCTTAAATCCTCTAGATTATTTCTTATGGGGTTTCTTAAAAAACAAAGTCTACTACAACGTGGTCGAAGATGTCAATGAATTACGTAGGAGAATTGCTGAAGCTTTCACCCAAGTTACCCCAAATATGATTGCTGAAGCTACTAAACAACTAAACAAATGTCTAAGAGAACGCGACTTTGTATTCAGAGGAATGGTGGTCATTTTCAGCAATTTTTGTAAAATTACTTGTTCATACACCAAGTTATTATGTTTTTATAAACATAGAGAAGAAATAAAGAAATACAATTGTTAAGTTGATAATGATTTTTTATTTCGTGCCCATTTTCCACAATAATACTGAGCAGAACTAGACTAGTAAAGTTAGTCAATACATTGGACTGTTCATAAAATAAGCTTATGGACTAAAAATGCGGCCAAACTGTTAGATATTTTTGCTAAAATTCGGCAGGTTATTTCTTGGTTATATAAGTTACTTTCGTCTAATATTTCATCAAATTCGGCTTAATTTTGGCCAAGTTAGTCGTAATTCAATTTTTTACGCTTTTTCAGTATATTTATATACATATCGTGGGAGGCCGTGAACCGATTTTCACGAAATTTGAACTGAAGGTTATTTGAACATCTACAATAAGACGGTATTGCACTCGTTTCTTAACTAGCATTTTAAAGAGTCCAAAATAAGTTAAAGCTGAAAAATCACCCTTAAAAATGACCAAATTTACTCGCCAATTTACCTCTTTTCCGCGAAAGAAAAGGGTTTCTACTCGAAGTAGAAAACTCAGGGTATTCTTAGTTTTATCAAAACAAACTTACTTTTCTATGAGGCGTTGCTCCATGTAAAATTTTCTCTATGGTCTTATTTTGGGCTATTTTTATTCCATTGGGATAATTAAATGACCGTAAATGCCCAAAAAACTTTTGGCTCCACTGATCTGAAGTTGCAGCTGATTGTGTAAAATGGGAGTCATACGATAACTTTCCCACCGCCAACACCAAGACCCGGCATAGGGCGGTCTCCCTACACAGAACTAAGAACCATAAAAATTGATGGAGGTTCTGAGGCGCTAATTGAAAAATCCAGTAGCTTTTGGTTTATAAGAACTACGCAATGCATCTCCATTCTAATAACACCCTACCAAGCTAGTAGTTTGGCGACTTTTATGAAGTAATAAACAATATGCCTCTATTAATAAACCCAAAATGGTCCCAAAGCTAAATACGGCTTTGAAACGCGAAAAACATATTATCTCATGATATAATGAACGTAAAATATTTACGAAATTCACGTTGGCAGTTGTTTATGTGACAGCTATGTTCATCGTTACTATTTCAAATGTACTTTGCATTTGAATTTCTCTCACGAAAATATAATAATAGGGAAACTGGTCGGGGGAATGTCGTTTTGTGTTGCGGTAAGGGCGGTACGCACTTGCTTTAACGTTGTCACGAAGGGGAAATAAGGATTACATAAGTCAGGATAAAATAGAATAAAACTACATTTCTGAATGTAATCTGAACATATATATTCTTGTTCGTTCAATAAATCAAGCGATATGTTTTGAGATATTTTTAAAAGTCTGACTGCAGTGCACTAAATAATAATGTTTAGGTACAGAAAGTGGTGCACATAATATAAATAATAAGTTACAGTAAATCTATACGAGTAAACAAACTAGGAGTTGGATAAGTGAGAGAACACTTGTTTCGAAATACAAAGTAAAATACCGGGTGGCCCAGAAAGCACTTTTTTCTACAGTTTTAAAAATAAAATTTTGAAATTTGCTAAATCAAACATAGGCATCAAGGGCCACATTTTGAACATTCGGAGGTAAAAAAATCACTTCCGATATGGCCGAAAATTGCCACAACTTTCTTATTTTAAATAACACCCTGTATATTTAAGTCACTTTTCTCATAAAGCTGTAATTTATCTTTCCAACGCTTTTTTCAGATTTAAAATCGGATGAAAAATAACCTTGGAAATGGCCATTTATTTGATATTTCTAGTTGGCTTTGGAATAATAATAATAATAATATAGTTTATTTAACAGTAATTATTAATAGAACATACACAATATTATAATACTGTATTACAATATATAGTAAGAGCATAGGATATTTAACAATGACTGTAAATATTCAACAAATAAGTGCTACATAATAAGAGTATATATAGATATAGTTACTGGAGATGTAACAAACTGTAAAGTTACTGTAACAAACATTTACAGTCACTTAGGTTAGGTACTTAAAATGAACCGTTTACGAAATAAAAGAGATTTTTTGACAAAAAGTGTGGTTTGCGGATAAGTTTATGAGTACCTACCTCTGATTTCATAGACAAGAGAGTTTTCAAAATTCTGCTTATACTGTTATGTTGGGCATATTAAGGGCTAGTAGGGTAGAACGTTATTAACATTAATCTTATACAGAGTGCTGAAAAAATTGAGTTTATTTTTTCGCTAATAAAAAAGGCCGTAATTCAATTTTTTCAAATGGGACGTACTATCTTCAGTTCTGTGATCTAATGAAGTGTTAAATTATCTTTCCATTGATATATCATAGTAGGTATTTATCTTTAGGGGTTGCATAGATATAAGGGTTAATTGTCTGGATCAGACTAATTGTGTAGTACTTAGTACAAGCAGTTTTCCATAATAAATTCTGAAATTGACTGAATTATTATTTTTTTACTTAGAATTAATTGTTGGACAAAGAATTGAAATTAATACCAGCACGTATGTAATAAAGAATTTACTCACAATAAAAAAAAACAATTATTTTAACAAATGTTCAAAATGTTCACCATTTCGATCGAGACACATCTGAATCCTCTTCCTAAATGAATGACGCATTTCTTGCAGCATCTACAGAGTAATGGATGCAAAGGCACGTCTGATCCTACTTTTCATGTCATCAACAGTGGTAGGAGTGTTGCGATAAACTATATCCTTTACATAGCCCCATAAAGAAAAGTCCATACCTGTCAGGTCGGGCGACCTTGCAGGCCACGCATTACTTTACCACGCCCTATCCACATATCATTGAAGTTACGATCTAACCATTCTCTGACATTTGCTGCAAAATGAGGCGGAACTTCATCTTGTTGAAACCACATTTTTTGCCGTATATCAAGAGGAACGTTTTCTAGGAGAACCGGCAATTCATTCGTGATATATTCTTCCATTTAAAAGTCCATTAGAGAAATGAGTTCCAATAACAATCCGCCTTACTATAGCACCCCATACATTTAATGACCACCGCTGCTGGGAAACTGTTCTTAATAAATGAGGATTCACATCTGAATAATAATGAAAATTGTGTCTATTGACACAACCATTTTTGTGAAATGTAGCCTCATCAGAAAACATCAAACACCTTACGAAATCGGGATCATTATCGAGCATGAAATTAGACCATTCACAAAATTCACCGTTTAAAACTCATCCTCAAGTAATTCTTGATGTAATTGAATTTTGTAAGCATGGAATTTATTTTTCTTTACGATCCGCCTTACTATTGTCCCGCTTATGTCTAAATTATTGCTCAATTCTCTAGTACTGGTGGTAGGATGTTCAACTAAGGATATCATAACCCGATATTCATTTTCCTCAGTCATTTTTCTTGCTGGAACTTCATGAGGCTTGTACTGCACTTCACCAGTTTCGATAAATCCGTCTCTAAGACTACAAAATGCAGGTTCTAAAGAGTGTCTCCTTTCAGGATATGCGGTTTTATAGACTCGGGATGCTAAGAGGCTGTTCCTTCCCCCAGAATAAAAATCATGCCAACTATTTCTTCCCCCGAATAATTCATATTTATTTTGAAACACTAAACTTCTTCACTGGACGAATCAATAGACAAACAAACTAACGACAAGCTAGAATGTGCAAATAGTACGTTCCACTCCTGGCAAGCCCAGAATTACATAGCGGGTTATAACGTGAATGAATGAGATGGATTTACTCTAAGCTGTAAGATAAACAACGATAGAAATAATTTGCAGCAATGTCAAGTTGAGTTTGTCCGCACCATCGCCTCGGCGCGGAGCGGACAAACTCAACACGTGGCATAAACGGATGTTTCACTTCTCTGTCTACATGAGCCAACATGAGCGGTATGCTTTGAAGATTGTCGTGCTAGCTCGTAAAAGTTGAGTTTGCACGACAAACATCAAGGCATACCGCCCAAGTTAAAATATTTATGTGATGTGATGTCAAATTATGTGAATTTCAGTCAGACAGATATTTAACGTTAATATTTGTGCAACCCCTAAAGATAAATACCTACTATGATATATCAATGGAAAGATAATTTTTGACTTTGAATTTGAATAAAAGAGTATTTCTCAACAAACTTAGAAATATTTTTCCATTTCATGGAAATTCAATTTGTCATAATCCCAATTTTTCAAATAGTATCCTATATTATTTATTTTTTTTATCAGACAGAGTGGAAAATTTGCTTTAGATTGGTTTTTCCCGATTAAAAATTGAATATAAATTAAAATAAATATTAAGCTTTTTGTAGAAGCATTTCGAATTCGAATAAGAAAGTTGTGGCAATTTTCGGCCATACCGGAAATGATTTTTTTACCACCGAATGGTCAAAATGTGGCTATTGATACCTATACTTGATTTCCCAAATTTCAGAATTTTATTTTTAAAACTGTAGAAAAAGTGAGTGGGTAGGTTCTTTCTGGATCACCCGGTATACACCAGGGGGTCAGTGATATAAAGTGAGATAGCTTTTAGAGTTTTTAATTCGCAAGATCACTAAATAAAATATAAGTTAAATTTTCATTTGTATTTCTGCTAGCCTTGTACATTTAAAGCCCTACTTAGTTGGTAAAAATAAAAAGTCTCCGCTCAGAGCGGCGGTGACCTGAAAATAAGGATTTCAATAAGCCAATAAATTGCCTTAATCCCAACATCAACTACTTCCACTTACGTTCGCCTAAACTCTAAAGTTGCACCTAGAAGGGGTTTTAGCAGTTTTATGTCACACTTAAGGATACGAAATAATTTCGGAATACTTTCCAGGACGTTCCCAGTAGTCTACTGCTCTAACCCTGTAGTTGCCTTGGGTCCATTCGCACGCTCGATCACCTTAAATAAAAACCACCCATAAAATAAACTCCACTTACTATACAAGGGTTTAACTCGGGTTTAAGTATTAACAGTAAGGCACCCAATATATTTGCTTTATATAACTTTATCCTCGCTTAAAGCGATTTCCTTTAAATTTACTATTTAATATGTCAAAGGGGTTTCAGATCGATCCGTTTATCCGTAATCCAGGTAACTTATATTCAAATTAGGAAACTTTCTTTGACGTAATACCGTTTTCTAGTTTCACAAGAGGGAAAATATAAATAGATATTCAGCTTATAAGTTTAATTGAATAAAACTGTTTTTAAGGATACTTCCTATTTCTAAATAGTTTTTTTAGTATTGAAAATACTACTAGGATTGTGTAGGTATATAGGGGCTACGCTTATACCATCTATATACTTTGTCAAATATATTACAAAAACCTGGAAAATAGGAAAACCGCAAACGGTTATAGCTTCCTTATTTGAGGAGATACGAAAAAAGTTAAAGAGATGTAATGGATAATAATGTGTATCAAAAAATTCGAAAAACGCATCTAAAATCGAGTACGAGGACGTCAATATATTAGACAGGAATACACGCTATTATCCGCGAATCATTAGGAAATCACTATGAATTATGAAAAACGTGAACAACTTTAACAGAGAGGATGGGTATCGACTTAGTAACACGTGGAGACTGGTATTGCCAAATACCAGCACCGTAGTAAATCACGGTCAACCAAACACAACGAATGAGTAGCGAACACAACAAATTCAGTCTTTAGAATCCTTCTGAAGAAGCTGACAGGATGATCAGCGAAACGTCAAGTCAAGTTCGACGACCACGGCAAGACCCTGAAGAAACTACTTCATCAGTTGTTAACAAATTTGACAGATTGTCACTGTTGTATGTTGCGTTGTCGAGTTCTAAGACCAATTTTATATCAGTAATTATGGTGTACAGCAGTAATAACAAATTCGGTATGATTAACATTTATTGTCAGTGCAACTTTGACGCTGAGATGCTAGTCATAGTTTACGGAACTATGTCTAGGAAGTTAGTTCAAAATCTAAAAAACGCACTTTCAAAAAAAGTAGTAAGGTGAGGGCATGTTGCGGATAATGTAAGAAAAGTGAATAGAGTATTGAATTATGTTAACCAAAATGAAGAAACCTCGTCGAGACAAATTTAGTGAAACTATCCTAAAATGTTTCCCTAACATCCTCTCTAAAACTCATAAAACACATAGAACGAATGACATGGCGCTGTATAGAAAATATACGATCAGTATGTGCTGAATGACCCCAAGTAATTATTGCATAGCTAATTACCGAGTGAAAGAAACTAAAATAGGCTATTTTTACCACTTGCATAGGTACTACATGTACAAGATTTCTTACTAAGTACAAAGTTTTCTTTTTAACCTAGAATCTATTTGATGTTCCCAGGTAAGAAAAGGATCTAAATCCACTCCAAGAACTTTTATACACTTCGAGTTATTGGCGTTACCTAAATTACGATGTGAAGGTATCATGTTCATTGTTTTTTCATCGTTTAATAATAATTTGTTCGCTATGAACCAGTTTTGAAAATCTATTGGTTTATTTGCCATATCGTGTAGTAAATATTTTAAGTCACTTTCTGTAGTAATTATTGTCGTATCATCAGCATATAGTATAGTACTACAATTTACATTTGCATAGATTCAATCATTTATATAAACAATGAACAATACTGGTCCCAGGACCGACCCGTGTGGTACGCCGTGATTTATTGATAACAAGTCAAAAGTTACTATATTAAAGGAAGTACTTTGTTTCCTATTTGATAAATAGGATGTTATTAACTTTAAGCTTACCTCATTAAAACCATAGAACTGTAATTTATGTAATAAGATATCGTGGGAAATACAGTCTAATGCTTTACTTAAATCGCAGGAAATAGACCCTACGTAGTGTTTATTTTCGAATCCATCCACGATATTATATATTAATTTTAAAACAGATACTAACGAAGTTGAGCGATTTTTTCTAAAACCAAACTGGTTTTCTATTAATAATGCGTTTTTTAAAAAGTATTCACAGATTTGCTTTTTAGCAGAATTTCAAATACTTTCGAAATTACTGGTAATAATGATATTGGTCGGTAGTTCACTGGCTCGTCTACTACCTCTTTTTGATAGATTGGGATTATTTTGGCAATCTTAAAGCAATCTGGATATGTGCCTTCTCTAATACACATGTTAAATAATTTGGTTAATGATACAATTAGAATGTCCTTAACGTATTTAATTATTTTGCAATTCATATCATAAATATCTCTACTACCATTACTTTTAAGCTCATTTAAAGTTTTTCTTACCTCAACAAATCCTACTTCGCTAAAATAAAATGTATTTAACTTTGAATTTTGTATGGGTAAGTAATCTTGTGCTGTGTGGTTTATGTCTGGTAGCTGTTTGATGAATTTTTTGCAACTTCAATATAATGAATATTGAAGTCGGCTGCATTTAAGTTTCTTTTTTTATTGTGCCTATTTACATTATTGTTAATAACTGATAATAGTGCAGAGATGCTGCTTTCCAAGAAAGATTCTCTACGAATGTTTGGGTGGGTCTTTTAGGGACTAAAGTAATTGGATCTTATTTTTATGATGGCAAATTAACCGCTCGTAGATACTTTAATTTTCTGCAGAACGAATTTCAAGATTTTCTTTATGAATTAACAGTGGCAGGAAGATTAAGTTATTCATATTTTCAACAAGATGGGGCTCCACCTCACACTGCTGTAATATATACAAATTATTTAAATCAAGTTGTGCCAGATAGCTGGATATGCAGCTACGGACCCATTCTATGGCCAGTTCTGTCACCAGATATTACTCCCTTGGATTTTTTCCGCACAAGCCCTGGCTTCTGGAATTGGGGGTTGTCTGATTTCTGTGGTTTCTGTGGTGTTTCTGCTGACACTTTTTTGGCTTTTTTGCAAAAAAATCGAAATAGACCTTGAAATTTTGAATTTCCACCTTAAATGTTGCACGACGGTAGAGTTATTGAAGCTATACCATTAAAAATGTAATCGTTTAAATCGACCAACAAATAAAAATTTTAGAGAGATGCACCGTTTTTAAATGGGTTACTCTATTACTACTACTTTCGAGTTTCTGGCATTGAATTTCAAGGGAACCCGAAAAATAAACCTGATGTCATAACGTCTGATCGACGTGAAATTTTACAGAGCTGAGACTCGAACTCAGGAGTGGTACAATGATTTGCCGTGTTGCCTCTCACAAAGCCTCGTCTATTCCACTGCTACTAACACGGGAACACATGAAAAACACCACTAAACATCCATACCCTAGCCAGGATTCGAACCCGAGAGTTCACTGAGTCAATTTCACCACATTTTAGTGGGCTGAAAAAATCACACAAAAAAACATTCAATGGTACCCGGCCCAGCTTGAGATTTGTGTCCTTCCCTCCATCATCTTTTAAGGGGTGTCATACCAGGTCAATTCCAATAACAGAAAATAAATTATGTCAGTTATGAAGCAAAATAATACCAAATGTAAAAGCCGACACCACACATTGGCCATACGATATGGCAAGTGTAGTCATTAAGTTTTAAAAAATCTGTTTGTTTAGATATAGAGATTTTACCACCTTTTTTAATCTGTTTGTTAACAGAAGGAGTTTAGGCGTCACTTGGCCAGCGTGTTGATGGAGAAGTTAGCGCTTGTGAAGGCGCTGGCAGGCGTTGGCATTTGCATTGCCACCTGCCGTAGGGTTGTCGGTTTTTGTCCCGCTTCAAAGGCACTGGTACGTGCTCTCTCATGTGCCAAGCTCCTCCACACATTGGCCATATTTTGCTTTGTTTTTCAGTGCTGTGTCAATTTGTATTTAGTATTTTTTAAGTTCAATTAAAAGCATGATATGAAGTTTCCTGCATGATTACATGCAGCAGTCGCTACACAGAAAGCACCAACTGCTAGTTGAAGGTCATCAGGCACAGGCATTTCGACGTTGGCTTAGTCACTTGTCAACTGACCATGTGACAAGTGTGTAACCAATATGTGGATGCCCAGTTGTGATGTAAAAGAACAGCCTATGTTGGAATAAACATTGGCCTGGCCATGTGCGCCAATGTGTGGAGCCGGCTAACGCTTATTGCTAGCCAGCTTGTCAAACCACTACACCAGAATTTTGACAGATGTTTTTAGTGCCAACAAACCTGTTTGACATCCGCCAAACTAAATACTTTTAAAATAAACCATATCAATCTAATGCAATAATGCTATGTGATAGAAACGACACAGAAGACAATGTTGAGAACGTCAGAGTTTTTATACGCATCCGCCCATATATCAACTTAGAAGAAACAAAATTGAATGACTCGATAAAACTGGACAAGAACATCATAACCTTAACGAAGTCCGACAATGCTAAAAGTTTCAAATTTTGTAAAATCTTCGACGGAGACAGTTCCCAAATCGCACTATACCGATGCATAGCAGTACCAATTGTAGAGAAGGTATTCAAAGGATACAACGGTACAATATTTGCATACGGACAATCCGGTAGCGGAAAAACCTACACGATGATCGGAGACATTAGAAAATCAGACCTTAAGGGAATAGTCCCTAATATATTTTCCCATATTTTCACGCAAATAAGCCTATCCAACAAGGACGTTGCGTATGCCGTTACGGTAACTTACCTGGAGATTTACAATGAAGAAATCAGGGATTTGCTCTCAGAAAGCCCGAACAAAAAACTCACAGTACACGATAGACCTGGGGTAGGGGTTTACGTGAAAGACCTACTTGGCTTTACCGTAGATTCACTGGAAGGTGTAAATGAAATACTCTTAAGGGGTAACAAAAATCGAGCGTCAGGTTCAACTAAGTTGAACGCCACCAGTTCCAGATCACATGCCATATTTACCGTATTAGTAGAAACTAAAAACAAGATCAACAATAAGACAACATTCGGAAAATTAAATTTAGTTGACCTGGCCGGTTCTGAGAGGGTCAACAAGACCTTGGCTACAGGGGACAGGCTTAGAGAAGCTAGAAAAATTAATCTATCCCTGTCAGTGCTTGGTAACGTAATATCAGCTCTGGTAGACGGAAAAGCAACTCACGTCCCTTACCGAAATTCAAAACTAACAAGACTGTTACAAGATTCCCTAGGAGGCAACTCTCTGACAGCAATGGTCGCAACTATAAGCCCCAACGAGCTGGATTTCGAAGAAAGTCTATACACCCTAATGTACGCTGACAGGGTAAGACATATTCAAAACCACGTTACCGTCAACGTTGAGAAAAAAAGCGTTATCGAGACTTTCGAGCTTAAAATCGCCGAGCTAATGAAAGAACTAGAAACGTTGTCGCAAAAAGAAGAAAGGGAGGTGAGAAGGAAGCGAAAAAAAAGTAAAACATCCATAAACAACGAGGAACTTGAGGTGCTTGAGATGGAAAAGAGCATTTTAGAGAATAAGATTCACATGATTCAAAAGAAGATTTTAATTGGAGGGGAGAATTTGCTGGAAAAAGCCCAGCAACAAATGGAATTACTAGAAGATACAAATAAGGAACTGCAACATTTGGACAGCTCTCATCTGTTGCTAGAAGAAATAATGCACTTCAAAGGTCAGGAAAAGAGCATAGTCGAACAGCAATACGTGAGTTTACAAGAAGAGGACAAAGAGCTCGACAAGAAAATCGAAGAGGCCGAAAAGTCGATTTCTAAAGCCCAGTATGTTCTGGAGAGGAAAGAAAATGAGTATCAAAACGAAATTAGTTCCCTTTTGCACACGAACAAGTCCCTAGCTAAGGAAATGGGACTGGCAAATTACGTGATCCATCATTATGTCCCAAGTGAACACTTAAACCAAATCAAATCGAACATGACTTGGATAGAAGACATTCAAGAATGGCAAATAAAGGGGGTCGCTTACTGCGGGAATAATTTAAGGAATAGATTCAAAAATAAGGGTAGTTGTAGATCTGCATCAAACCCATCATTTCTTGACTATCCTTCGAAAAAATAAATGTATCAACGTTTAATTGCAGTCTTTATTAAATCATGTGTAAATTGCTAAGATAGGTAATGATAATCTTGATAATCAATAGTATATTGTGTATCTAGTAATAAAAGCAATGCATTCCCGGACAACGATGTAAATTTTTGGCTGAGGCGTTAAACCCAGGCCAACAAGCATTGAAGTGCGGGAATGTGCTTTTACTACGAGGTACGCATACTATTTTTTCTGAAATCGCAATCAATATTATTATAAATTAAGGATTTCTTATAAATGCATAACATTTTCTCATTACCATCACTCATTGCCTATGAAATTGTGTCCTTGACAATCACTGTTTGTTCATTGTTATGGTAAAAGTCAGAGATTCAGTACTTATTTCGCCTACTTATCGTTAAAAATGTTTTAAAAATATTTAAAATGGACAGTAATGATGATGTCCAGGTGACCGGGACACCACCGGAGTTAGTAGAAGCTGCTAAAATTGTCACTTTAAATTTATTAACAAATAAATTCAAGGCAAAATTTGACTACGGTTACAAACGTTTCATGGATTATGGCCAAGAAAAAAAAACGACCTACCGATGTGAAAATGTGATTGCATACTTTTCCGATTTATCTACAAATTTGAAGACATCTACGTTATGCTCAAACTACTCCATGCTGGGAGCTACGCTTAGTACAAAAGAAGCTATTGATATATCAAAATACTCGAAAGTATGTACTTTCCTGAAACGTCAAGGTGACAACTATAAACCAAAAAGTCAAAAGTTTTGTCAAATAAACAAATTGAAACATTTATTACTTAAGCACCAGATCAAGAAACCCGGTCGGGTTTCGCAGCTAATTTTCTCTCTCTGTCATGCGAAAGCGAAGGGATTCATATACAGCAAGATGTTGCTTTCTGCGCCATCTAGATATTTCTTTTCTTTTATAAAAAAAAACATAATCATTTCACATTGGTAATTACTTGCGAAATAAGTTGTTTATCGTTTCATTTTTCAAATAAATACCTGTCTTTAACTTGACATCTTATTACGGCATTGCAATTGATGTTTGAATTTTGAGTTCTGTCATTCCGGTACGGAAGTACGTCTTCAAAAACGGAAGTACGACGTCGACGTTACGGAAGTCGCTTCATTTAATCCTGTGACAGTGACATTTATAAATAACGTGAATATGGACACAAACTAGTATAAACATAACCTAAAACTTTTTAAAGCTATAGTGAAATTAGGGGCAAGTGGGTTCTCTAACCTAAAAATCCCCCTCCGGTCGAAATCGGTTGGAGGTACATAACCTCAAAGAGGTTTAGAATATTTCTTAGACAAAGACGGTCGGCGTCCTCCGAGTACAGGCCGGGACATTATCTACGGAGACCCGAAGGAGTACAAGGTCGGGTGTGGTGGCATTTTCGACTATACCGATCACGGGGAATCGATTACGACGGTTATCGAATCGATCCGATCACTCCCGAGGGCGTTATTCACCGTTTTATCAACGACTTAGGGAATTAAAAAATCGAAACAAGTTTCGATCCGACAACGTTTCCGGGGAAAAAAATGCTGTGGTCAAACGAATGGTCAGAAATAAGTAAAACGCTACTGGAGAACAACTAGGACCTCGATACACCTTTTGCACCACTTTGATCAAGCGCCCAAATTTTGACCGGGATATACTGACTGACTCTGGAAATAGGTGTTAAAGGCAACGCGACCCCTCGATTTCGAGTAACTTGGGGTCATAGAATCGATTGCCACCAGCTTCAGTTCGATCCGACCAACCGTTTCGGGAAAAAGTGTGCTGTGGCCAAACTAAAGGTCAGGAATAAGTGAAACGTTAATGGAAGATAACTAGGACCTCGATACGCCTTTTTTGCCACTTTTGATCGACCGCCCAAATTTTGACCGAGGTACTTAGTGACTCTGGGAAAAGGAGTTAAAGGCAATGCGACCTGGGAGGTCAAAACGTGCTAAGATCGAAATCAGTAAGTTCCTAGACGCCATCGAGATTAGCAGTGAGGCAGTCAGAAAGACATGATTGACAGTCCTAAGTTTGCAAATGGGAAGGGAATGTTCTTTCTTCCTATCTGATGCAACTAGTGAAGACGAAGAGTATTATTTGAAGCTACCATTTGCTTCAAACAATACTCTTCTTTAGTAGCGCTAAATTTTTCTATTACATATGGAATGTGTTTTGTGCTGCTGCTTTTCTTGTATAATTCAATGGGTATCCCAGCCAGCGAAAAAGGTGCCCCTACTAGTACTACTAGAAGTAGAAATAAAATAGAAATTCAAGTAAAGTAATCAATTATTTACCTACTTTTGGAAAATAAAGTTTTTCTCCAACAAGTCTCGTGTTAGATTCCAACTGTGAAATCCAGCTTCAGATTGTTTGTTGTATTTTTATGAAAACAGTGTTGAAACATTAACTGTACATGATTTCAACAATTTATAACCTGCAATATTTTGCTTTTGCCTATCATTATGTATTAATAAAATGTATTTCACAATAAATCAGGTTTAAAATAAGCTCTACACGATTTTAGAAATTTCTGATCAGTAATATTTTATTCCTTGCCATCTATCAGTGTATATTAATAGGAAAAATAGAAAAAACTTAGTCTGTTAAAATTAGTAAGGGTAAAAATCAGCTCTACACTATAAATATAAACAAATAGTTATAAGAATCATTCCATACGTGCAATATAATATGTTCCATAAATGTTCTATTTACTAAAAAGTGCCTTTTTTAATGTGAGTTGGTTGTCTGCGTGTATTTATTTACTATCTAAAATGTATATAAAAAACCGGTACGAAAAAGTTACCTACTTTCCCAGCATAGGACGGGAAAAAAATCCCGGACTGTTTTCCGATAGTTGCTTAGCAACGGACTAAAATAACGTATTTTGAAATTGCGCCGAGAAAGTAGGCATCCTTCAACGATTTCAGAAAAAAATACATTTTGACATGAACGTTGACATTCAGTAATAAATTAAACTTATCAGGATCTTATTGTCTTTAAAGTTGGCAAAAAATTCTGAGAAAATGAAATTGTTCTTAATTTTATTTATATCGTGTACATCCACAAATCATTATCGGTAATTTTGATACTCATCAACTCACGAAGGCGTCTTTGACTTCTATTTAGAATGGTCTCGCCTCTGAATTAATCCGTGGGATAAGCGTTTATTTTTAGAAAAATATCTAATTGAATCCAAAGCAGAAGAATATTTTATAAAACTCCGGACTGGCATTACATTACGGGAATAAAGCTTCGCCTTCAGTGCTTTTTCAATATCAATATAGAAAGTAAATATCATTCATTCGAAGAAAACCCACAACATTCCTTGATACCTTATCCGTTCATCCCTAAAAGCCCATATAAAATTATTCTGAACGCGAATCAATTTCCTTTATTTATCGTAGATATAACATTGAAAAAACTCACGATTCCGCGAATTTCCTTAGAGCAACCTATATCTTACGCTACATCCGGCTATATCCGGGTGTCAGGCGTCCAAACTCAAGGGTTCATTTATTTCTGGTATTATTGAACAGAGGATTTACCAGAAAATAGGATGTGTACGATCAATTTTAGCCAAATCCCGCTTTACGCTTTCCCGGGGAAATTGCTGTCGGGCGCTGCCCACTGCGAAGCCTTATTCGACCAAAGTTTCCAAAAAACTAGCCGTATAGGTGACAAGGAACTAGCTTACATGTGGTAGAACAAATCCATAAAAAGAAGAAGAGAATATGGGCAGAACACCAGAATTAACGTTCAGCCAATATTTACATTGTTTAATTCCAATTACTGTTACATTTGTGTTATTTACCTTTGCC
Source organism: Leptura quadrifasciata (assembly GCA_963675555.1). Classification (NCBI taxonomy): domain Eukaryota; kingdom Metazoa; phylum Arthropoda; class Insecta; order Coleoptera; family Cerambycidae; genus Leptura; species Leptura quadrifasciata. Next base: position 3,337,238 of record OY776681.1, on the reverse strand, counting down.
TACGTAATGATACGACAGGAAAATCGTGTCAATGGGATTGATCCTCTTGAAGTTACCAGCGCCGGAGCATTTTGATTGAATTTCCACTTCATACGTGAGTAGACATCTGCAATAATTATTTGTGTAGTAGTAGTTCTAGTACCATTGTACATTCCAATGTATTCCCTTCGATTTATATAATATAAAAATATGACAATTATATTTACGTACTTTGCAAACTTATTGCTGTACTTCCAAGCGATTAGAACCTCATTCCTGGTGATATTAAAAACTGTTAAAGAGCCAACTTTCTTTGGTGGTTTCTCCGGCATGCAGCATAAATTTATTAAATGTATACTGGGGATGGTTAATTTTAAAGAAACGTTCAACGTGGTATCTCGTACACTTGTTGGTATAATCAAACGTTGAGGTTCCTACAAAGAAGGAAAATGTACAAAATCAACAGTATATATGATCTAATCATAATATTATCGAAAGAAATTGTCATTGACAAGTAGTGCGTGTTAGTTATACACTCTAACAGGTACAAATACTTAATAATTTTTACACGCTCGACGCGCGACCCCAGAAAAAGTATTTTCAAATAAAAAAAAAAATTACCTTCATTCTTTGTTTTTATTTCTTCTCAGTACACTTAGTATTTATTTCTAAAATTAAAAAGCTTGCAGCTTGCTATACTGACACATCTAAATATTTTTTACATGTATTAAAATTAAACTATCAGATGAATACGTTCTGTTAAAAAATATGCGGCAATAACACAATAAAAAGTCGAGACCAATCCATTGTTCCATTTTTTTATTAGAACGAGTTAAATGAAAAAATTATTATTTGAATTGGGAGCTAATAAAAGAATCAACAAATGAAAACATAGAACAAAATAAAACAATGATAAACCAAATTCAAACAGAAAAAATTAACAGAACGCAAGGAGGTTGCTTGCGAATTTAATTCTATTTTTTTTCAAACTGGACACAAAATGGCTTAAGATATAATAAAAAATAATCAGAATGAATCTTTAACAGAAAATACAAAAGCTATATTAAAAAAATCAATATTTTTGTATTCAGTCTAAGAAAATGAAATCATAAATAGTAAAAATAGTCTAAAAAACCATAGTGCGCCGGGCCTTGACACTATTCAGATAAAAACAGTCAAACAGTTAAATAAACCCAGATATTATTTAACACAATCCTTTGGATATATTAAAGTATTGAACATTGACAGTTTGTATGTTAAAAATATTTTGAATTATGTATAAAAAAATCTCAAGATAAAGAGTAAATCAGATCAAATGACTGATGGTCGAGAGGTGAGCGCACTTGCCTCTCACTCAAAAGTTCCGGGTTCGATCCCCGGTCGTAGCAGTGGAAAATACTGTGAGAGGGATGTTTCCACTATACACGGATATTGAGTGTGTGTCCCTTGTCTCTAAATGTGTAGCCCCCTCTCACACAAGGCTCTTCTAGAGCCTTTCGGGATAAAGGGGGTCGTAATTACCTGTGGTGTAATTTATTTATTATTTATTAAAACTACTTAACATGCTCGATGACAAACAAAGAAAGTATAAGACGAAAACCAACCAACAACCTTCTCAAGGTATATAGTGATATGATATCAATACCTTCAGTTTTTTAGAATAACTTTGATTTGTTTCAAAACATAAATATTAAAATTATAAAAAAATTGTTAATATTTGTAAATTCTGATGGTCATGTCGTTTTGATAATTTTAAAAGTTATTTCAACGTTATGAAATTGGCACAATATTTGAACTAATAATATATACTAATACGTCAATTGCTTTCAAATAAATAAAATTATTATTATTAATTAGTTTACAGTTTTTTTTTACATTTCTGCCTGTGGTTTTTTGGAAAAGATATTGTCATCCTCAATGACTCTTACCACTCTTTCTATCGACAAGCACGTGTAAATCTATATTAATTACTACGTCTTCATCCAAAACATCTCAAATTATTATTTTTCATATTATATAGGCTCTAAGTCCTACAGACTCACCGGGAACTGAATCGATCGATATATAGAAAAGTACGCATCAAAAAATTTTTTTTTTCTGATATAAGCATTGTGGGGGTTAAAGTTACAACTTTTTTAAATATTTGCGATTTTATTAGAAATTCATGAATTGTTGTAATCATTTCATCAAAATAGCCATGATTAGAAACAATCAGTCATCATCCTATGTCAAAAAATGGCAGCACGTTTAAATTACACCCACGAAGACTTTTTAAATTTGTTTATTATTTATGGAGAATGTGATAAAGTAATATCAAGAACTTGCAGCACATTTGCTACTAGATATCCAGAAAAACGGAAACCGTCATCAAACACTGTAAAACGCATACTGGAAAATTTTTTTTTTTTTTTTTTTTATACATTTATTTAACGTCGGCTTATTTCCGCTACTGAGGCCTAACACCGACGCCTGTAGACGAGCTACCCCCAACCAGGAATTTTGCCGAACCTCTTCCCTTAAGAAGAGTAGGGATCTTTTACTTGCCTAACATTTAATAGACAAGGGACCGACGGCTTTACATCCCCTCCGAAGGATGGTATATCTCCTATACAACCCTCGCCTAAGGTTGTATAGCTTCCGCGCATACACTGATATACAAGCCGCTGGAAGATATGTGAGGCGAGGACGTGGTCTTCGTTTGGAACGGTCACCAATCCAACTACTAACCACGCCTAACGTTGCTTTACATCGCATATCGAAGTATGTACATAGTAAAGACGCACCTACGCTCGCCCCTTACTGGAAAATTTTAAAAATTATGATTCTGTCAAGCCAAAAATGCAAAGAAGAAAGCCTATTGTTGATGACGAAAACATTGAAATAGTCATTCTGGAATATTTTCATGCATTCCCAAGGATGTCATTAAGAGAAGCTGCTCTGGAATCGGGACTATGCAAGGATTCAATTCAACACATAAGTTTCACCCGTTTTCGTCCACATGGTTCAAGGATTAAATGAAACAGATTTGCTAAGAAGAATTTTTGTGAGTTTATTCTAATAAGGTCGGAGGGTCGCGATTCTTATTTGGGAAATATATGGACAGATGAAGCAAAATTTACTAAAAATTGACTTTTTAATAGACACAATTCGCATTTTTGGAGTGACTCAAATCCTCACATGTTCAGAGAGCGAAACTTTCAGGAAAGTTGGCAGTTCAATGTTTAATGTGCCATAAGAAACGATAGAGTGGTGGTATTACAATTTTATCAGGAAAATTTAAACGGTAAATTAAATTTTCTCTCCTGCTAATATGTATAGGTAAATTTTTGTTGTTTTTTTTTTTTTTTTGGTGAAAGATATCTGAATATCTTACAAAATTTGAATAATAACTATTTAGAAAATTTACCTCTCGCCGAACATAGAAACATTTTTTATCAACACGACGGTGCCCCCCACATAACGCATATTTAATTAATAATTATTTACAAGAAACTCTTTATGATCAATGGATTGCCAATAATGGACCTTTCTTATGGCCTCCTCGCTCGCCCGATTTATCAGTTCTGGATTATTTCATTTGGGGAACTATTAAAAATAAAGTTTATGAGAGCCCATTAACAACCATTGAGGATTGTATGCAAAGAGTAAGATATGCATTTCAAAATATATCACAGGATTCAATTAGAAGAGCTACCCATGAGGAACTAATCCGAAGGTGCGAAAAATGTGTCGAGGTTCGACGGCGGAATTTTAAGCAATTATTAAATTAAAATGACATCATATTTTAAATTGATCTTATCTCTGCTATTTTAGTTCATGCCATATATTCAATTCGATTAGTATGCATGTTACAGTGTTAGTGTTATTTTGCGTTTTTGTGGATATTGAGTAGCAAATGTACTGTGTGATATTACTTTATCACATTCTCCATAAATAATAAACAAATTTAAAAAGTTTTCGTTGGTATAATTTCAACGTGCTTGTATTTTTTGACATAAGATAATGACTGATTGTTTCTAATCATGACTATTTTGATGAAATGATTACAACAATTCATGAATTTCTAATAAAATCGCAAATATTTCAAAAAGTTGTAACTTTAACCCCCACAATGCAATATCAGGAAAAAGGGAATTCAATTTTACACAACTTGACGTAAAAAAATATAGGGTGTTCCATTTGACCTAAACAAGTTTTCGTGGTTTGAAGTTGACAAAATGTAACGCGAAAAACGGAACACTTGGTATGATATTATTGAATTTATTTCAGTTGCAGAACGTAGTTCTCTTTGTGTTCTTTTTACGTGACAAGAAGCAAATGAGGATCTTTTACACGAAGAAAGTTATAACGGTTCTTGCAAACCGTTGCACCTATCAAATTTTCTATAAAATGTCAAATATCTCTGAAACAGATAGGTTTAGATATAGGATATGCTACATATTTTCGACTCAGAATTTTATGCTCTTTTCGAAAACTCTAAAATATATAGGGTGTTCTATTTGAAATAAGCAAGTTGGTATCGACTTCCCGTATAATCGGAAGTGCCAGCTGCTTGTAATTATTTTAGTTGGATTGGCCACACCGACATTAGTAATTATCTAAATTTTTAAAATTTTCTGATGCGTACTTTTCTCTATATCGATCGATTCAGTTCCCAGTGAGACACCCTGTATACTCTCATGTATACCATTAATTATTATTATTTCTATTAAATATGGGTTTATCTTGTTTGACTTTTATTTTCATAGTTATTATTATTATTATTATTATGATATAATGCATTAGTTACCTCAATTTCTCTCATCTTGCTCCTTTCGTGCCGGTTTGGAAAAACAGGACTGCCGAGGTTCCGCCACAACATGAACGGATTGGTGTTGATATTATCCAGCCTGTAAACCGAGAACCTCCAGCCGCAATTCAATAAATTCTTAAACACCACATTAACGACTTTGACGCTTCCCGCATCATCAACGCGGCTCTCATTTCCATAACCCAAAATGACAGAAACAAATGAGCGTTTGCCATGTTTACACCGCGTTGCAATCGTTGTTAATAAAGGATCATATTCTGTTGCTTCCTCTTCCAGACCTTCGTCCCCCAAAAAGGATAATAAGGCCATTAGTGAATACACAGGCTTTTTTATAAATTGGTTGTGGCGCGGCGAGGTTGTATTTATCTGAAATCTTATGCGAGAAGAGACCAGTTAAAAGGAGAAAAATGATAAGATGTAATCAGAATCAGGACAGGGCTAGTGGAATAGTTTTACTTGTTCTTGCTGTAAATAATATTATTTAGTGAAGGTTATCGTTGGATACTGGACACTCCAGCTGGCAATGTTGTTCTATATGCCAATTCTATTGGCAACGGTAAACTAACGGAAGACATCATACTCTCAAGATTAGAAAATTTTGATGTACATGTGTTCTAAATTAGAATTATATTTCTTTAAACCTCACATCTATAATACCTCTAAATGTTTTGCTTTGAATTTATAGCTATTAATTTTCAGGACTTTCAGCGACTCTATACATATAACTACCTATGCAATTTTCATTGTATTACAACAGAACAAGAATGAATAATGATATGGCCCTGTCCTGACCCTTATAACTATGCATACCTCGCAAATAGAGTCCTTTGTGTGAAATAAAATGGATGGTAATTTAGAAAGCCGTTATCGTTGCTTAACACCTCAATTTTCAATTTTCTCTTCACTCGAACTGATTTATAATAACCGGCTATTACTTTTACTATCATCGCGGCATATCTAGCGTCTCCTCGCCATTCCAAGGATTTGGACCAGTTTGTTTCTATGTCGGCTTCGCTGGAAACAATCGCAACGTATAGGGTTACTTCAATTTTATGAATATTTGGGAGGATTTCATTTCGTCAGGGATAAGCATAGAGTGTATGAGGTCACTTTTTGTTTGTATTGTTATTCCAAAACGTTTAATACAACTGGCCATGACTTTTAATTAGAGACTTGGTATTATTAACATCTGCAGACATTTATTACACGAATTGTTTGAATAATCCATTGGCTCAATATTCTTATATCTATCTACAAATAATTCCTTTTTTTTTAGTCATAGAGATAATTTTACTTAGATTAATGTTTTATTATTTTTACTGCTCTGCGTGTTTTATATTTTAGCGAGGTTTGTTGTAGATGCGTGTCAACCAATATGGGAAACATGTGGAGCAATTGTTCAAGTGCGCTTTTAAAGGGCAGAATATTAGAACATAATATTTTTAGTCGCAAATTCCTCTATAAAAAGTTATTTTACTATAAGGAACGTAATTAGGCTGCAACCAACAGCTACTCTCCAGGCTATATACCCCGCCGAGCGCTGAATTACAAGTTACAAGCCTGGTGCGTTAAGTGTAATAATTGCATATTACCAACAAAACACTAATGCTTCGATTACAACAAAACACCAGCCGAAACACTGATCCTACTTAAAGGAGCTCTCCTGCCAGTCGTCCCACACCACTTGCAGACTACAATTTCGAGCTGTTGGCTCTCGTCGGTGCAAGGTAGGCATGTTGTGACGCTCTTTTTCTCGTACGATGCGAGAACTAAGAACTAAGGCTGTCACTTTGACACTCGAGCTTTCTTACTTGTTACTCGGGCGCCAGTTCAAGCTCAAAGTGGTTGAACAACACTACCCAAAAGTCGATGAGCGAGACAAAGCAGCTCAGTGAAGACACAGTTAATTCCAGTGGGTCAGTAAGGGAACTTAGACTTTCACAAACACAACAGTAAAACGCAGAAATTCGATAATATTTGTGTATATTACTGTAATCCTATGGTTACAATCTCTTTCCAACTTCGGTCGGCACTGGTGCACTGGTAGTCGACTGCTTTCTTCAAGTTGTCGGATAACTAATTAATGAAATACCTGGTGCTGTTTAATTTATAGCCGTTGCCTACCAGGATATCGCGAGGGTACCCTGTATTTCAGGCTCGCGCATGAATCAATATATTGACTACAAGATAGTGAAGACGGCTGCTTTGAATTATTTAATGTGCCGGTGAATTGTTATTACGAGCGTCGGTTAGTATAAAGAAAGTATTCTGAATTTTGTAATGTATAAAATCGGCTTCAGATAACTATTCTAACCAACTGCGAAAAAGAAACGGATTTAATCGGCCATAGATAACTAATTATTGAATTAATTACTTTAAAGTATGCACAATAATTTCTAATGTACAGATAGTCTGACTTTAAATAAATATTCCAGTGCACAAATAGTAAATATTGCTTGCTAATATACTATCGTGTGCTTAAGGCAGTAAAGTATAGATTTTACATTAACAGAAAATGTTATACAGATATCAAATATCAATCTCATGCAGATTTCCGTAACGAAAAATGCTTCGTTACAATGTGACGAACGACACAAGGATCCTTGGACTATTTAGTACGTCTCGGTATCTGTAGGATAGCGATATGCAAACGCGTCATCTAGCGGTCCAGTGTCTTGCGACTAAAAATATTATGTTTTAATATTCTGCCTTCCAAAAGCACATTTGAACTAGTCCAGTCAAACTATTTTTTTTTTCGATTGCAACAGACACTGGACCGTTAAATGGCGCCTACTGGTTGTTTTGCATGCCGCCATCCTACAGATATCGAGATGTACCAAATAAGTCCAAGGATCCTCGTGTCGTTCGTCACATGCCTACCTTGCACTGACGAGAGCCAACAGCTCCAAACTGCAGTCTGCAAGTGGTGTGGGATGACTGGCACGAGAGCTGCTTTAAGTAGGATCAGTCCTTCGGCTGGCGTTTGTTGGAATTGAAGCATTAGCGTTTTGTTGGTAATATGTCATTATTACACTTAACGCGCCAGGCTTGTAACTTGTAATTCAGCGCTCGGCGGGGCATATAGCCCGGCGAGTAGCTGTTGGTTGCAGTCTGGTTACGTTCCTTATAGTAAAATAAGGATTTTATAGAGGAGTTTGCGACTAAAAATATTATGTTTTAATATTCCGTCCTGTAAAAGCACATTTGAATTTTTACTATTTAGTATATAAGTATTTGATAGTTAATAAATAACAATGTTTAAATGTTTTTTATGAAAAAATTAAAAACAGAAAGAACTGGCACAGTATTTGAACTAATAATATATACTATTATGTCAATTACTTTCAAATAAATAAAGCCATTATTATTATCAGTGTTTATAACTTACGTAATAAATTTTAAAAAAAATTAAAAGAAAAACAGGAAAAGTTCTATAGATATATGGATTATTATTTTGTTTATCGTGGCATAAATATTTTTTCATAAGCGGCCAAATAAGAAAGGATATGATATAATTTCGACGACGTTTGGGCTTTTATCTTAGAGATTATAATATTTACAAAAATATATAAAAATTTCCTAGAGATATACTTCAGGAGTTAGCTAAGGGAGTTAGTTAACTACAAGCAAGCTAGTTTATGAACCGTTCGAAAAATGGTGGATTCGCCGGGCATTTGAGGTAATCTACGCATCAGACCAAGTGACAATTGTAGCAGTTCAGGAAATTCATTGTGAAAATTCTATTTTTCAGATAATTCCTTTTTTGCAGAAATATATGTTTATGAAACTCATTAGTAGATCGCTACTTAGCTTTACTTTCTGAATTTCAGTTTATAATTTGGAAAATAAATTTAAAAAATAATAATAAAAGTACTCAATAAAAATATCTATCGATAGATACATAAGTTATTGTTTTATTTATCTTCGTACCAAATAGTTTTTCTTAATATTCATAAACAGCCGAGTGAGAACGAATATGTTAGATCTCGACAATATCTGGAAAGCTTATAAAATGTTCGAATAAATGGTGGATTCGTCGGGAATTCGAGGTAATCTGCACATAGGGCCCAGTGGCAATTCTAGCGTTTACGAAATCCGTTGTGAAAATTCTATTTTTCAGACAATTCATTTTTTGCAGAAGTATATATTAATAAAACACATTAATAGGCCGTTACCTAGTATCTTTTAAATTTCAGTGTTTACAAGTTGCACAATAAATTTAAAAATGAATTTAAAATAAATGAAAATATATCCATCGATACATAAACTGTTGTTTTGTTTATCGTCGTACCAAATAACTTTTCTTAATATTCATAAAGAGCATAGTGAAACATGATATACTAAGATTCAGACATCGCGACGTCTGGGGTCTTAAATTAACGAAGGCTCAGGTAATCCTGTATAATAAAAACTATTTTTATATATCAAACTTTACTTCTCAAAATATTATCAGTACTACATACGGAGAACGACACCAAAGTGTTAAATGAGTTCTGTAGAAGTAAGTACATATACAAGGTATACCAATTACAACTTCCGGTAAACCGGAAATTACATTGATTACAATTTTAAAGCGCCCGCCACTGTATTTTATTAAAAAATACTGAATAAAAATATGTTCCACGCATTTTTTCCAGTGTAAACATAGTAGTAACTTAACAATAAAGGAAATAATGATGATGAAATAAAAAACTTCTTTTTTTTTATTTAATAAAAACAAATAATAAACTAATTAGTACTTAATAACTTATGGAAGGAGGTGTTCGAAATTATTGCCATTTTCTTCTGTACATGGAGAGTCTATTCAATAACTCAACTCTACAAACTTTAAGTAGTGTATTCCTGATGATGGCTTCGACACCTGCATAAATAGTATTATAAATGTCAGCCATGTCTATACATTGGCTCTTTATAAACCTCACTTTTCAGATAATCCCAGAAATAGAAATCTAATGGGGTAATATGAGGAGATCTGGCTGGCCACCCGAGTACCCCATTTGTACCAATCCATCTTCCTGGATATGTTTAGTTTAAATATTTTACTACAATATCGCTATTATATGGACCAGGGCCACCTTGGTGAAGCCACATAGTATCTAATTGAACTGGTAAATTATTCAATAGCACAGGTAAATCATTTTGTAAGAGGTGTAAATAACGTTCACCATTTAAATTTTCACGATAAAGATATGGACCAACAATGTATCCATTTATAATGCCACACTAAACATTTACCCCGAATCTTATCTGAATAACATTTCTAAGTTCCTGTTATCCAAAAAAAATTTTTGTAGCGTAGCGTCATTTAGATGACTTTTTTTTTCCAAACGCCCGTAAACGTTGTGAACCATTTTTATTTTACTCTCTACAAACTTTCACTCAAGTAAAGTTTATTTTACATTCCACTACGTGAATATTTAACAAAATTAAATCACTATCACTCACCACTACAGCCTCAGTATCTTATTTACCAGTTCTCCTTTCCACAATCGATGAGAATATCAGAACCAGAAACACAATAGTTTTTAGCAATTTATCACCAATGTTCCACAAAATTCGATAACCGCACATAAAATGTAACACTGTACAACTTCTAAATTAAATAAAAATATGTTACTCAGGCATACTATTGGCAGCATTGCATTGACCTAGTTCTCCCACCGTTTCCAAGAAGTACAAATGCATTAAAATCGACTTGGAGGGTTGATTAAATTCATTTTGTCTGTAACATTTTAGTTTATCTTTGTCCGTCGTAATTATAGAAGATAAAATTCAAGTTAATATACACTGCATCACCTAGAAACACAATATTGAAGCTATTTTATTGTTTCCAAAGATCCTTTAATGCATTTGTCTGTTTTTAGTTTAAACAAATGCCCATTGGGTATTTAATAACATCGGTTGCACAATTAGGATTATTAATTAACAAGAACCAACACTATTTATAGCATTTTAACTTAATATTTACACTGAACAACGCACACTGTCAACAGAATCATGGTACGCCGACGATAATAACACCAACTGAGGTAAACAATTGAAGATCAAGTCGCCTGTGAGAGGTCCACAAACGCCGCGATTGTTGAAATTCGCGGAAAATATGACGGCACGGTGTAGCCAGACTCTGGTTGAGTTAAGTGGAAATAGTTCTTCACGCTTGGACCACTGACCCGCATAGTTCACAGCTATCTACGAAATTATTATTTTCTTTTACTGAAAAAAGTTATAGGATTATATTTAATTGTTTAATTCTCACGTTATCTAAATAAATACACAATGATGTAGTTATTATCTGTAAAAAATGCATAGTGTATTTTGAAATATTTTGATACAAAGACATGGAGGTACCGGAATAGAAGTTTGATGCATTGGTAAGTCAGTTTTATAAATTGTTAATTGCGTAATTACCCAAATGAGTAATGTTCGTCTTTAGTTGCGCTTGCGTTGAAGCAAATAACTGCTTGTAAGATTTGGTTCGTTAAAAGGATTATACTTAATTGTAAAAAATATTAGTAATTCAACTTGGAGTGTTCTTAAAAAAAAATAGGTATTAAAACCTCCATGTACAGGTTCCGAAGCCACTGATAGAGTTCCCATTTTTTTTAGCACTTGAATGTTACATTTGAATAGCCTACTCGACATGCATTTCGTCAATCATGTAGGCATCATCAGGAGATATTTTAAACAGAATTCCAGGTTCATAGTAATTATCTCAAATAAGCGTCGACACTAGGCTGACATGACTAGATGTAAAATCGTAGTTTTTGCCAGTTTGTTAAAACTTTTATATCGTTCATCAGCCTATGGGATTTTTTTCGTAACTTTCAGAAAATAAGTCAATTTCTGAGACACAATTGCTAAACCTGTAACATTAATCTTCTACTGATAATGCCGGTTTGAACAGCGAAACCGTTATTAATTGCTTTTTTTTGTTTAAATTGGCTTAAAATGTCATGAAACGTCGAGATTTTAAATTTGAGCAAAAAAAAATTCTGTCTGTCGGTCTGTAACTTTTTTTGGGCACGTTAACTCTGAAACCGTTTATGATATTGACTTGAAATTTGGTACACTTCTGTATCATAACGAGATCTGGAACTGGATTATATTTTGATCTAATTCCGTTGAAGGGTTCGGGTGTACATGGGGTAAATACGGGTAAATAGGCAAAGCAGGCAGGTAAGAGTCCATAAAATGGCAATTTAGGGCATGTACAAAAGTCAAGTTTTTTTTGGCATCAACCACCCCCCATTATCACCCCCAATATTACCCCCACACTATTATGAAAGGGAGTAAAAAAACTAAATATGATTTAGTGTGTATACAAAAGGCATTAGCCTGAAACCTAAATAATACTTCCTAAATCCTTGCGTACTTTTTCCAAACAAAAACTCAATGGATGTGATAAACACTGTAACTGTATATTGACTCATAAAGAACACATAATTATTTCTTGCCGACCACGGGGGTTGGTTACCCTTTAAGGGGGTGGAAATTTTTTCCCATCTATAATTGAATCAATCCCGAGCTTCCCCATGTGACCTATGTAAATTAGCTTTATAATTAGTACCACGAAAGAAAAATTTGACAGGGGATGAACCTGACCTACCACGATTTAGACATTGTTACAGAAATTTCTTACATATCATTCCCGATATCAGTATTAACGTTCATTTCACGAGAATGGACGATGCATGCGATATGCAAGAGGATGACAGCACTGTATGTCACGAAAATTGGGAAGAAAATGAAGAATGGAACCCTTCTTGGAAACGCCTACGATTTTGTTGATCCACTGTCACAAATAAAAAAAGATATAAGTGTCTATACACATATACAGGGTGTCTCACCGGGAACTGAATCGATCGATATAGAGAAAAGTACGCATCGGAAAATTTTGAACATTTAGATAATTACTAATGTCGGTATGGCCAATCCAACTAAACTAATTACAAGCAGCTGGCACTTCCGCTTATCCCGGAAGTCGATACCAACTTGCTTATTTCAAATGGAACACCCTATATATTTTAGGGTTTTCGAACAGAGCATAAAATTCTGAGTCGAGAATATGTAGCATATTCTATACCTAAACCTAGCCGTTTCAGAGATATTTGACATTTTATAGAAAATTTGACAGGTGCAACGGTTTGCAAGAACTGTTATAACTTTCTTCGTGTAAAAGATCCTCATTGGCTTCTTATCACGTAAAAAGAACACAAGGAGAGCTACGTTCTACAGCTGAAATAAATTCAATAATATCATACCACGTGTTCCGTTTTTCGCGTTACATTTTGTCAACTTCAAACCGCGAAAACTCTAAAATATATAGGGTGTTCCATTTGAAATAAGCAAGTTGGTATCGACTTCCGGTATAAGCGGAAGTATCAGCTGCTTGTAATCATTTTAGTTGGATTGGCCACACTGACATTAGTAATTATCTAAATTTTAAAAATTTTCTGATGCGTACTTTTCTCTATATCGATCGATTCAGTTCCCGGTGAGACACCCTGTATATTTACACATGTATTCATACACCAATGCCTCTCTGTACAAAATTTATAAAAACAATTTAATAAATATATTTTTATACTATTTTTCAATTATCGATGGAAAAAAAATTCTACCCCCTTGAAGGGTGAAAACAATCCCCGATGTTGGTTACACACTCCTGGTTACCTACCACTTTATTCAAAGAAACACCTCCTGTAAAATATCATTTTTTTTCTCACAAAGAAATATCAATTTTCTTACAGGGGTGGAGACCTGGGGTAGGGGTGGCTGAGGTCAAATCCCTCGAGGGACCTTCCGTTCTACTCGATGTAACAACAATTAGTCGAAAAAATTTGAGGGGGTTGCCGAGGTGGAAAAATTGGTTTGACCCCAACAATCGATTCAGCACCCTCGAAAAAATTTCTTCATAAATCCCGACTATTTAAATGGACTATATCCTAGTCTCTTCCTTCCACAAATTTAGCCCCACACACAACTCGCTCGAGTTCCTTTCTCACCAGGTGCCGCCACTGTGTTCTACCGCTGCAAAATATAAAGTGTAACTAAAATGTTGCGTTCAAACACATACATCGTTCATAATGGAGAGTAGGAATATACAGGCCAAAATTCATTTAGCTGCAATAACTCACATTAATTTAACGAAGTTGCATGTACAACTGGACAATTTAATTTAACGAGAAAACGTGAAACTATCAAAAGCAATAACCGATATTCCAAATTCTACAAATTGCACAAATTCTCTATATTAATTTCAGTATTGATCCATCGTCTCCATTCTAGCATGTTAATTGGCACAGCAATGTACCATTTTCTGTGTTATTAAACTTTGATAAATCGTTTTTTTATATGCAGTTTCAAAAACTATAAACTTCACTTAGAGAATAATTAATATTAACTTCGTTGGCTGCATCCCCTAGAGGATGCACCGTACAAATACCGAAGATACAGACAAGCGTATCAAAATATACTTTACGTAAATGATTAATTATGTTCAGTCAATATTTCCATTAATGCAAGGCAGAGCTAGCCGAAAATAAATAAATTACTTGCCTCTGAGCTCACGTTTCGCGGAAGTTATTTTGCTCTGTAAATATTTAGCTGAAAAATGTATCGGTTCTTTATACACATATTCAGAATAATAAACTTCCTGAGAAGTTTCCTAGCCCAGTCTGAGCGCGTTACACTTGGAGCAACGATAACAGCTAGATTTTAATAAATCAAGATCGATAGACATCGTAAAGTTACGTACAGGATGTCTCAGAACTTCAGTGAATGGCTTTTGACCTTGACCACGTTTTCGAGATTATTTTGGAGTCAATTTTGTTTCCTTTTTAATGGAATCCAATATGTGACGTATCTACTACTATTACTAGTTTGTTATTTATTGCTATTATTTTTATATTAAGATTGATACATACATAATTATATAATATGGTACTTATTCGAATACAATAAATTATACCAAATATTCATATAGATAATTCTTTTATTGTGGTTAAACTCACAAATTGGTGGAGAAAATGTCCAGACAAATACGTTATATGGAATTTACAGCGCAATTTGCAAAATCATTCAACATGGTAAAGATAATATCATTGTTGATACGCTTTCACGTATAGATGATTTATCTTCACTGGAATAATATGTATTCCTAATAATGCTCAAACTAACACACTAGTAGATCATTTATCTGCAGTAAATTCTCCAGATATTAATTTCAAATCCCTGAGCGATGAAGAAATTGACGAGAAGCATTAATAACAAATCAATTATTCAAGAAAAGTAGTAATAAATATATATTATAGAAAATTAAAATTCCAAATTCGCAAGATGAGATTTGGTGTGATGTTTCCAATTTCAAATTTCGGCCTTATATCGGCATACCCGCCAAAGGAGGCGCGCTATTCTTGTCATGACATGTAAAATATCGCTATCCCAAAGACATTAAATGTACTAAATAGTCAAGTGATCCTCGTGTCGGTCGTCTACGGTCGTGCCTACCTTGCACTGACGAGAGCCAACAGCTCGAAACTGCAGTCTGCAAGTGGTTTCTTTTTCAACAAAGAATCCAACCCAAATTATATAATAAATGCTTTCTTATAGAAAGAATTGATAATTCTCTTAGCCTGCAAACGTTATTTTAGACGAAAATTTAACTATGTTAGAAACGGAGAGAATTAGGTATGACATGATACAAAATTTTGCGTACATCGCCGCAGTTCGTCGTGGGACACCCTGTATACATACATAATTATATAATATGGCACTTATTTCAATACAATATATGAATAATTATTTTATTGTGGTTGAACTCACAATACACATATGTTACTAATTCATGGGGCGCTATTTAAGGGATGAAAACGGTTTTTCATGATTTGTGGCGAAACGTGACCTCCTAGAGAAAAGTGTTTCATACAAAAGTTGTAGATAATAAAAAATCTAAAACTTTTATTCTATATATTTTTCGACATAACCTCAAAGTTTGCGAGAAAATGACGAAAAACCGATTTTTCTGTTTTTATTTTTTTTCTCGCGTGAAAATTATTTAATTTAAATGAAACTTTGTGAAAGTACGTAATTATTTGCATATAATAAGCATGAATTTTTTCAATTGTGGGAAATAAATATTTTTCGAGATTTTACCATTTTTCCGAAAAAAACACCCCTATCTTCGGCGAACAACTTTATTGATTTTTTTTGGATTTTGATGTTCTACTAGCGCTCATTTTTTTCGTCGAGATGTTTACTTTCAAATGGTACGTCGATATTAGTGATTTATTGTCATTTAGCAGCTTAAAATTAAGAAAAACCGAGAAAGAAATTTTTCCAATCTCGAATTTGTCGATTTTTTTTATTATTTTCAATTTTTTAGCATATTTATGTTAATAATTCATTATATTTTAATGAAAAAACTTACTTTGGTATAAAATAATTAAAGTTGAATGAATGTAGTTATTGGAAACCACGCTAAAATTTAATACAAACAAAAACAAATACTGTTACGTATTCAAACAAAAAAAAAATTATAAAATTTGAAATTTCCCAGCATACAGAAAAATTACAAGAAAAATTTTTATCAAATCAAAATAATAAAAACAATTTAATTATCACAATATCAAATAAATTACAGTCCGAGGGCTTTTTGTGTAAGCGAGCTCCTGAAGACGCCGACGCACTGATCGTTAATACTGCGATCCAATTAGCTAAACAAGATGATAAAACTGTAATAATCGTGGGTCAAGACATCGATTTACTAGTTCTTTTACACCAATTAAATTCGAATGGGCTGGATATTTATTTTCACAAACCAGGCTCAAGCAACGTCAAAGATTCATTTTATACATCCCATTATTTTAAATACGAACCATACACAATTGTAATAGCGTTTCTTCATGCTTTCTCTGGATGTGATACAACTACAAGTTTTGCTGGAAAAGGGAAAAAAACAATAGTAAGATCTTTATTGAACAATAAAAATTTATTAAACCTAGCCAGTGTTTATTATCAAAAAGATGCAGACCACATAACCATAGCAAAAAGTGGATCTCAACTTACAGCTAGTATTACAAAAGTAAGAAAATTTATAACTCATTAAATCAATTACGATTTGAGCTGTATCAGCAAGCTACAAACAAATCCACTTTTAAATTGGAAAAACTCCCTCCAACTGAAGAAGCAGCTGCACAACACTCCTACAGAGTCTATTACCAATTGCAAACTTGGTTGGGCAATTTTGACAACGATCAGGACAACAAAAAAGCAAAGGACTGGGGCTGGAACGAAAATGTAGGAAGACTCGTGCCGAAATACATCTCTGACAGTTCCGACTTGATTCCCAGAAAGTTGTTAAAAAGCGTTAGCCTGAAAATGGGAATGATTTTGAAGATAATATAGAATTTGAGAGTTTGATCGATGAAGAAAACGAACTACAACAAAAAAGGCCTAAAATTGATTAGATTTTAACAATTATTTTATTGATTTTTCTTTTTATAAGCTATACACAACCAATATTAATAAAGCAAATATTTGTAAATAAAGTAAAGAATTCGTAGCCAATATAAATAAATTGTATGTTGTATTTTATCATATGTATTTAGGATAGTTTAATATGCATATGAAGTTTTCGAAACTTAACTGTAGCTTATGAAAATTAATAAAGTACTATTGATTTCCATGTAAATGTTAAGTTTCATGAAGTTTTCCCTACCTTTCAGTGATGAAATTCATTCAACTTTATTTATTTTATACCAAAGTAAGTTTTTTCATGAAAATATTATGAATTATTAACATAAATATGCTAAAAAATTGAAAATAATGAAAAAAATCGACAAATTCGAGATTCGAAAAAAATTTTTTTGGTTTTTCTTAATTTTAAGCTGCTAAATGGCAATAAATCACTAACATCGACGTACTATTTGAAAATAGACATATCGACAAAAAAAATGAGCACTAGTAGAATATCAAAATCCAAAAAAAAATCAATAAAGTTGTTCGCCGAAGATAGGGGTGTTTTTCGGAAAAATGGTAAAATTTCGAAAAATATTTATTTCCCATAATTGAAAAAATTCATGCTTATTATATGCAAACAATTACGTACTTTCCCAAAGTTTCATTTAAATTAAATAATTTTCACGCGAGAAAAAAAATAAAAACAGAAAAATCGGTTTCTCGTCATTTTCTCGCAAACTTTGAGGTTATGTCGAAAAATATATACAATAAAAGTTTTAGATTTTTTTTTATCTACAACTTTTGTATTAAACACTTTTCTCTAGGGGGTCACGTTTCGCCACAAATCACGAAAAACGGTTTTCATCCCTTAAATAGCACCCCATTTCACTACTTCCCTTCATCTCAAGTTCCAAAGTTTTTTTTTCATTTTTTATGACCTCAACTATATATTCCAGCCGGCCGTTGCCTGCTATTAATTTTTTCATCTCAAAAAGGTAACGGCCCCAGCCTAAAAAGACAACGCGCTTTTATTCCTAAAATAGCACGCCAATGATAAATATAAATTTTTATTAGGCATCATTTTACATCTAATAGCTTCTTTAATTCCTACAACTATAAAATTGCATTAATACCGGACTATAGCCAGACAAATCATCAATATTAGTTGTTTCTGCGGTAAAAGCAACAGTGAGCTCAGCGAACAAAACAGGCATTATCGATTACATTACAATTCTTTGTTTTCAATTAAACTTTACTAGACACGTAGCCGCTGTGTACACCGAATTCAACCCCAATTTCGACAGGTCGAAGGAGGAAATTCATTACTTACTCATTTGCAATCGGCATTGCCCTCAACTTCGGAAAGTTATTGTGAATCAAATCCAATAAGTGAAAAGTTCCATTTAAAACGCCCTCGGCGGTGCCCGCGCCTTTTCTGTGAAAAGAGATGAATTGCACGGGGCACTGGATTTTCCCCGGAGTCTCCGGACTATCGCAGGTCTCTAGGAGGCCCCAGCACAGGGGGTGTCCTTTATCTCTAAATAATCCGGCCGGACCACCCAGCTTCCAGCCCGTATCCGTTCCGGTGAAGGCTTTTTTTAAGCCCTCCCCGCACGCACTGACGTAGCCTAAATACTCTGGAAAACACAGAATGTATCAGAGATATTTAATTTTACAAGCCCAATTAAAAAACTCGTCTCATTATCACAGATATACTAGTGGCTCTACACTTACGGAATAAAGAACGCGTCTGTTACAAGTATTAAATAAAGAAAGTTAACAGAAAATAAATTATTGTTTAAAAAAACTAAAAAACACGCTTTAATAGCAAACCTAACTAAAACATAAAAAATAGTGTTTAAATTCATTTTATTGTAAAAAGCGTGGGGTGCTTGATATCACTTGTTATAAATATTTTATTGGTAGCTATTGATAGAAGTAGAATTATAAAAATATAGTAAAAAACACCCCAGGCTTTTTACAATCAAATGAATTTAAACATTATTTTTTACTTTTTGTATGTATTTATATATATTAATAACAGAGGCGCCTCCGGAAAAATCTCGACAATAGATTAGTCATTTTTTTCTTAATTTTATCCTGATGATCCTGGTGAGGACATTAGGACAAAGTTGTCAAATTATTGTATTTTAATCGGTCCTTGATAAGTGTGCAAAGTTTCAGTTTAATCTGACGATTTGAAGTGGGCGAGAATCACGTTCAAACATTCCGTTACAAACAAACAAACAAACATACAGGTGCAGCTAATAAAAGCGTGTTAAAAAAATACCTGGCAGTGTAAAATTCAATAGATTGTATCCTCTCAAATCTGGTTCATTCCAAGTTTCAAATCTCCATTTTGATACCTGCTTGGCCCCAAATTTATCTAAAAATCCGAGAAACGATTTGCAAAGTACAATGGCTCTGAAGGGCCACAGCAAAAAAATTAAAAAGTGGAAATTTCTACTTTAAAAGTAGAAATTTCTAGTTTTAAATTAGAACTTTTCAAATTAGATATTTCTAGGTTTAAAGTAGAAATTTGTACTTTCAAAAGTAGAAATTTTTAGTTCTAAAATAGAAATTTCTACTTTCCAATTATTCAATTTTCAAGACAGAAATGTCTTCTAGTGTTATTTGCCGTCATGCTTTATGTGTTCTTCGTTTTTTAAGTAATTATAACTATAATTGACTGCTGGGAAACTACTCTAAGAAATTTTATACCTTATGAAATTTTATCTGAAATTTATTCGAAAAGAGAAGCGACGCCAGAAAACATTTTAAATAACATAATTTTTGATGAACATCTCGATTTAGAACAATCGAAAATATTAACAATTATTAAAAAATTCATACATGAATGCGATGAGAAGGATTTAACAAAATTTTTGAGATTCTGCACTGGCGCAGATCAATAGCCCGTACCTGCAGCTCTAAATTAGAGTTGTCCCTATCATACATGATAATTATACCGATTTTAGAAGTCAAATGAACTCAGTTTTCTGGTCGAATATATCGGTGATAGATTTTGGAACTTCAAGTTTAAAAATAATCATAATTGACCATAATTTGAAATCATTCAGATTCAAATCCATCAATGTGGTCATTGAAGAACAAAAATCCATCTACTATGACCCTTAAATTTCAGTATGTCAGCATTTATATATTTTATGGCTTTTATCCAATTATTTAGTGAGAATAAAAGTACACCTCGATCTCTCATCTGCATAAAGGTGAACACGACAATGAGTAAGTATCTTGGGAGATTGATGATAAAAACTGGGAATAATATTTTTGTGATCTTTGTTTCTTCTTTAATCGTTTGCTTAAAATTATATCTTACATAAGGACAGTATTTACGTTTTTTGGCAAGAGGATATAACGGGTGCATTACAATTATAACAGATATATATTACTATCAAAATATTTTAATTTTTAGTACATAAGTTTCGTATCTACAAAATGAATGTTGAGTAGGGCCTTTCGTCGGTAATTGGATAAAAAAAGCAAACCTTATTTCCTCTTTAGAGTCAACGTTTTGAAAATCTTTATTGTTTTTCTCAGGACTAATGAGATGAAAAGTTATCAGTCATTAAAATCAGACATAATATCATCGTTACCAGTTTAACATAAAACATAAATATATATCCAGTAGCAAAACTTGGTCTATGAATTTTTTTTTTAATATGCTATGAGTTTCGTTGTTTAAAATATATATTTTTTTATCCAATTACCGACGAAAGACCTATTTTAACTTTGAGTTGCAATTTTTTAAATTAAGTGTATCTTCCCAAAAAGTGTTATAGATGACATCATACGTAACGGCACGGCACTTATGTTAAAAAAATGTAATTCCTATAATAAATTGTATCTGGGCTTAGTTTTTCCTCCTCGCATAATACAAACATATGATCTTTTATACAGTGCGTATCCATATACCACAGCTTTTTACAGCAACATCTATCAGATACTGGAAGTCTTCAGTAATCTAGTAAAATTTCTAGTTATGTGACATATCAAAATAGTAAATTATTAAAATATTTAGTTCCCGCAGAATCTATATTTAATAAATTGATTTTGATGCCCATAAATATAGCCAATTTGAACTGTCCTTTTAAAATGTAGGTTACCGTATTGTGTAAAGATATAAATACTGACTTTAAATGTTTAGGTTGACTAAAAATTTTTTCGAAATTATACTAAAATAAATAAAACAGAATGTGTAAAACGAAACTTAAAATTGCAATGTAGTATAAAAAACGGCACAAAAGTTTGATGTAAAAAGTAAAAATTGTTAGATATTTTTTATTTAATATCTTGTTGTATAGTTGCAACTGAAATTTATTAACATTCATCACATTCATTAGATATTACTAACTACAATAATTTTATCTCGTTTCTTAAACAAACGTAAATATCAACTGTATCGAATGGATCTGCTTAACTCCATTTTTTTCTCTTCTAAAATTAATTCACATAATTGATAGACATCCTTGTCGACCTTGTCACAGGAGAATCATAGAAATTTAGTCTCATTTTTACAAGCCTCAAGGGACACCATATTTTTAATGGGAATAAGATCATCTATCTACCTATCGATCTATGATCGATCAACCTTACACCACAAGAGAAGTCGTTTACCACCACAAGAGAAATTGTAGCCTTAAAGTAGAAATTTCCAATTTAAAACTAGAAATTTCTACTTTAAAACTAGAAATGTCTAGTTTGAAAAGTAGAAACTTCTACTTTAAAAGTAGAAATTTCTAGCTTTAAAGTAGAAATTCCTACTTTTTTTATTTTTTGCTGTGGCCCTTCAGTGGCCCCTTCGTAGCAAAGAATGGCTTGATTTACAAATAAAATATCTCTACAGTAAACGACATAAATTATTTTTGCGATGGATATTTAAAAAAAATACATGTTATTAGAATTTGCAATCTAGATGTAGACTAGATTGTTTTTTTTTATATATATCCTACCTATGTATCTTTTAACAACTTTTTCTATTAGCCCGGTCCAAAAAGACTCACTTTTATCAAAATTAACAAACCGATTTGGGGATCCCATCAATTCAAAGCCAGGCATTAAGTTGTGGTTGTTCAAATGTGCAAGAAAAGTATCCATATATGAGAAATTATAAATATTTCCCTCATCTTCGGATCTGAAACATGAAAAAACTATTGTAGACTACAATGGAGGGCGGCAGAATTTTTGACTTCAGGGATGGGTTTGGTGTAGTTAGAAGGTAAGTATCCTAAAAGTTCCCAACACCAGGAGGTGAGCCTTGTGGGAGAGGGCTTGAGGAAGACCATACATTTTGACTTTTTTTGGTTCCTCGCTAATAACTCGAAAACTATCGGTCCTAGAGGAAAAATTATTCTTAACTTTTTGAAAGCTGACAAAGTTTCCTACATTTTTTAATTTCAACAAAAAGTTTTTATGGCTGAGACGATGGATTTCAAGATTATTTGCTGTAATGTGATAGGGCTATTGTTTGAAATCATACCTATATTTTATTGCATTAATTTGTCTTTTTTTCAAATCTATTGTTGCATT
This sequence comes from Leptura quadrifasciata, assembly GCA_963675555.1. NCBI lineage: Eukaryota > Metazoa > Arthropoda > Insecta > Coleoptera > Cerambycidae > Leptura > Leptura quadrifasciata. The sequence continues at coordinate 3,314,440 of OY776681.1, read as the reverse complement.
TGGTATAGTAATAAGTAGCTAAAATCCAACAGTGGGAAACTGTAGGTAGGTACCTCTATAAGAAAACAACACAGTATTATGGTTTGAACTACTTTTATTTACATATAATAGCTACTTTTATTAGTATATAATTGGCTAATTGCTAACTAGCTAATGCTTTTTTTAAAGAAACAAAAACAACGAATCAATTTTCGGACGGAGGAATAGTTTATGGGGTCACCACGCCAGCAGAAGAGAAAAATGAATCCTCCAAAGACGATATTATGTCACCAAATTCTTCATCCTCCTCATGCTCTGTTATAAGGACTCCAATGTGGCAGCTAAGGCATGCTGGCGAACAATTTAATGATGCCTTTCTGCATCCGCATCTCCCGGAGTCACAATCTTTTTTGCAACGACAAAATATAACTTGCAAAATTTCGTCGGGGGTAGCACTTTGTCTGTTAATTTGGGCACCAGCTCCCCATTTCTATCCTCCCAGCCAGGAATTCCCAAACCATACACATGTGAGGGTAGTATGGTTCCCATCCACTGCTGTATTTGGTAGTACACCCTGTAGGAATGGTACTTCGTGGCCCCCTCAGTTGGTGGGAGAGTGGAAATGTCTAACTTGATCGAAGTGACTGATTTTACTGATTTTAAAAATGACCGATATCTGTAGTCATCTAAGGATGTTTGCTTAGATGGAGCACCGTACTATCTAAGGATGCTATTATGCCCTACTCTTTCTACCTCACATGGTGTCGATGAAGGGCTGGTAAACACCTCAGCTGCTTCTTTGGCCGATTTGCCTTTCTTGTATAATTCTACAAACCTGACTTTGCTCTTCCTGAAGGTTGCGGTGGTGGTATCACAGCCTGTGAAAGCATGTACAAACAGATTGTGCTGCAGCCCCAGTTGCTGCAGCTCTTGTGAAGAGTACATACTTTCCCTCTGCCAGGTTCCACGAGGAATATGTCGCGCTGGGGAGGGGTTTTCACCAACAAAAGGACTGCCAAGTCCACATTCTCGCCTATCACAGCTATTGAAGAGAAAACTGACTTTTCTATGGCTGTGGATATGATTGCTACATCTGCATCATCCTCTACTTGAAAGGTATTGCTATTATATTGTCCTTCGGTCTTTTCATCAACAGCTTGATGAGAAAGCTCTTGTTGTTGGCGTTCGAGAGGAAGATTTCCTGTTTTACCGTGATTTCAGTTTTTATGGTGAACTGTACATCCACGCACTTCTTCAGTCGATATCTACGATTCAGTTCAGCAACTTTTGTACTCTATGATGTGTTCGTGTAGCCATCAATAACCACAGTACAACTTCTTCCCAGATAATGGTTCTTTACGAATTGTACGTATCTATCACAAATAGATGATATTGTGTTAGCCTCTTTTTGCCAAACGACCTTGTGAATTAAATATCCCCAATCAACAACTATGTCAAGATTACTGAACTGTATGTCCTTCTCGATTAGTTTAAAGAGGCTGTATAGGGACGCTTTATTACATTTCCTCATTCCACTGTCGTTGAAGAAAGCCAGAGGGTACGGGGGCAACCCCTACCCCATATAATTCTTGAGATCATCGTCTGACTTTTTGCTAATACAGATTCGCTGAAACAATAGATATGGATTGACTGCAACTTTGATGTTTTCTATTGTGATTGATGAATTTATAGAAGAAAGAGGAAGTGCTTGGTTTTTGCAAATAACCTTGAAATCCATCGTCTCAGCCATGAATTATGTGTAGAATATATAATTTTGATTTCAATTTAATCCTGTTCACTTGATTTGGTTGTATTTTATTTTACAAAGAAGATTTAAGATGTTAGGAGTAGACGAAAATTGTGATCCGAAACAGCGTTGTCTGGATATCGGCGATTTTAAGAAGCGAGTAACTCGATAACGGTTGAAGATAAAAAAATTTTGTTGAAATTAAAAAATGTAGAAAATTTTGTCAGCTGTCAGAAAGGAAAGAATAATTTTTCTTCTAGGATCAATAGTTTTCGAGTTATTAGCGAGAAACAAAAAAAACATCATTTAGGAAGCCCTCCCCCCGCAAGGCTCACCTCCCAAGGTCCTAACTACCCCAAACCTATCAAAAATTCTGTCGCCCTGCATATAGTCTACACACCCATATTGAAAAATTTGTTGAATGGATTATAAGGAAATTTGGTGTTCTAAAGCATAAGGAATTTTTATAACTGAATAAAAATGTTGTCAATGAGAAATATATGTCTGAAAATACATAGGGTGGTGAAATATTACAGCAACAGCCTCTCCCGGTCATAAAACAGTTCTTGACGAATATATCTCATGGATCAAAGTAATTGGGCACTTCCACAGATTTTTTCTATGGCGTCAAAGAATGTTCATACCAAATTTGGTGCGGATATGTTCAACGATATAGAAACCTTTACAGAACACATATTATGTACTCACTTACCGAACAGTTGTCAACAGATTCAGTAACCAATGAATTCGCACATGCTTAATTTCACTATTTGGCAGTGAACCAATAAGAGCTATATTTATTTTTTGTTCTTCGCTTAATAAATATTTTGGTATGTCCTCTTTTGGATCAGGTGGGCTGCAACCAAAGACGTTCCTATTATAATTAAGATTCATGTATGTAGTAGCCCAGAGATTTAAGGATTTAAGGGAAAGAATTGCATTTTATTTGTATGTCAATCTAGCTTTCAAGAAAACCACTTGTGTGAAACGGCTCTCCAAGCGGGCTTTTCAAACTATTGATAGATGCTTGCTAATAAAAAAATTGTTTGGATACGGTATTGAAAGTACTGTTTTGAAATGGCTAGAAGACTATTTAAATTATAGGTATCACAAGACAAAAGTCATGAACAAAATGTCAAGCAAAATTACTAGACCATACGGTGTTCCCCAAGGGGGTGTTTTAGGACCTCTTCTTTTCATCATATACGTGAATGACATTCATTGTGTTTTGAAAAATTCATATGTAAATATGTTTGCTGATGACACTGTAATCACTATATCTGGTAAAAATGTTGACGATATAACCAACATCCTTAATAACGAACTCGATATTTTGTATGATTGAGGGTTCGGGGGTAAATTGGGTAAATTAGGGTAAATAGGCAAAGCAAGCAAGTAAGAGTCCATAACATTACAATTTAGGGCATGTACGAAAAGTCAAGGTCTCAAAATTTTTTTTTACATCAGCCACCCCCCCTATCACCCCCAATACCGCCCCCACACTATTGTGAAACGGAGTAAAAAAAATAAAATGTGATTTAGTGTGTGTACAAGAAAGAAACGTCTCTCTGAAAAAAATTTTTGGCATTAACCACCTCCTCTACCACCCACATTGCCACCCCCACCATATTATTAAAGGGAGTAAAAAATTAAATTGAGATTTAGTGTGTGTATGAGAACCAAGGGCCTCTAAAATTTATTTTGGCATGGGTCACCTCCTCTACCACCCCAATTGCCACCCCCACCATATTATTAAAGGGAGTAAATATTACATTGAAATTTAGTGTGTATAAGACTTGGAAACAAAATCTGGATGTGGAAGTAGTGATTCCTTGGCCAGCGGTTTTTAAATAGCAATGCTAATTAATATATAAATAAATTAATTAAGGAAATTTTTGAAACAGGTAGAAGGTTTCAAATTTTACCCCTCAAATGACTGGGCTAAGTATTAACTACGAAAATTAGCATAGCAATTAAAGAAGATTAAAACATTCCACTTCATTGTTACTAAAAGTACGAAATTAATATAAAAATAGAAAAATAACGCATTAATTCACTCACATTTATGTCTCTTATCCAGTAATAAGTATTATTTATATGATTCAATGTTCAATGATTATATAAAAATCAGACTGCGTTGCTATACACTAATATTAAATTTTTAGAAGTTCGTGCCATGTTTAAATACGTTACATTTTTAACATATGCTAAATAATTCATCAAGAGAAATTATGAGGTTTTAAAATTAATCCTGTAGCAAACAGTTCCCGGCATCTAGCGGCAAGAGAGCAAAGCGGTACCAATTTAGTGGATACAAAGGTTGTGAGACTTAAAAACTGTATTGATCCGTTGCTTCCTAAATTCCTCATGTACGTAAATCTATCCAGTACCACATATTCAGTGATAGATGTCGCGCCTGAATAATTTCCTTAATAAATTTGGACTCATTTTGCGATATTACAAATTACAACTAATTGCAGGTAGTTTATGATAAGAATCATGACAGATGCAAGGATAGTTAAGTATAATAATTACTTTGGTGATTAATCTTCGTGACATCTGTCAATGATTCTGTGTACTAGAAGAACTTGAGCAACGGTTCCACTTTATAAACAAAGCTTTAATATTCTTATATTGTGCAATCCACATTATCTGTATCGTGAACATGAAGTATGTACTTACCAAAAACCTGTACTTGACCAGAAGTGTTCGATGCTTTGAAACGTTTTACCTGTTGTATCAATTATAATATCGGCTTTATAGCTATTCACTTGAATTAATAACATATAAAATAATAAAACCATATTCTAAAAATACTTGTCAATACGCAGACAGGATATTTATCATATGATTTAATAATTAATAGCAATCTGTACACATTTATGCCTGGTTCTCTACTATTCTAGGTGTCGTCATCTAGGAGGCTTAATTAACACCAATTTTGAATACGAAGAAATTCACTGGCGTATTATTGAAATAAGCACATTTCTAAAGTTTTCAGATCAAGTTCTAAGCAGGAAAAAGTTTTTTATAGCTCATATTTTTTGGAATTTCGAATACCGTTAGTCTCAAATTTTTTAAGAATTTAAGTTGGTCACATTGTCACAATTTTCACCGAAGAACTTGACGCTGTTGCGCAACTTTGACATCTCGAATATATGGAAAAAATAACGAAAACCAGTGCCCCAATTAATTAGAACGACATAGAACCAGTGCTAGAATGTGTGACAAAATCAAGTTTGTGAAGAAAATTGTGCATATCCCCGGAAAACACGAAAATGTGTTATAATAATCAGCTGGTGGCCATCTTGTTTTTAAAGTGAAATATAAACATGGAAATAGACTTTTATTATGGGATTAATTGAATTATTTTATCATTAATTGATAGAATATGGTTTACTTCATATAACAAGTAAGTAAAAGTTTAATAAAGCCATCTCCAACACCGTCCTCTACATTGTTATAATTGAGGTAACATGGCGTAGATTTGATTGTTTTTTCTTGTTCTCTTTTGGCGCCAATTATTGGTTCATTTAAATATTTTGTTTTGAATTTGGTTTATTAACAGTTTTAACCGATTTGTTCCCTTTCAGAAGGTGCAAAAATGGCTGGAAATGACGGCACAAGCACAGAATTATTTCCTGGATGGTCATCTGTTGTCCACCAGCCAGCAGACGAGCCCGAAGAATCAGATTTACCAAGCACCGTTGATATCACTGCGTTTAGCACAGGTTTAAGCGTGGAACCTAGCAATACCATTCAGAATAATGGAAACAGTGACTCCGATACTGATTCTGAAGCGGACTCTAGCGTAAGTATATACATTTAAGTTTCGGTTTCGTATGTCATAATTAAATTTTGTGTATCATGTGTTGTAATTTTCAGAACTCTGGTACTGACGCCTCTCAGTCTTGCAGTCAGTCAGACTCCTCGGACTCGGACAGTTCAACGTCAAGTCAAGAATCTTCATCTCGAAGCCCAAGCCCTGAATTCTCAGTCACGAGTTCACAGACAAACGGGCTTCGATTAACAATAGCGACTATCCGCAAAGTAGGAAGTCCTACCGGTGAAAAAGCAATGGGCAAGATTGGTGAAAACGGTAAGATTAACACTAAAAGTACAAGTTCAAGCTCTGAAAGTGCCGCTTCAAGTGATTCAGAGAGCGAGTCTGACAAAAGTGAGATAGTTTCGAATAAAGGTGATACAGTATCGAATAAAATCGATCCTGTTTTGAGTAAAAGTGATGGGTATTCTAATAAAATTAGTGTTAGGGGTGTTAAAGATGTTAAGAAGGTGGGCAGTAAGGGAAGGACAAAAGCCGTTGAAAAGAAGGAGGACAAGAAAGTGGTGAAGAAGGACGGTGTGAGCCAGAACAAGAATGTTGCTGGGAAGGGCAGGCAGAGGCAGCGACGAACGAGGAAGGTAAGTGTTTTAACGTCACCTTTTGCTATATTATGCTAGTTCTTAAGTTGAGTCCGCCTCGATAGGAGATGCTTCCAATCTATTCCATGCTGATGAGAGTTAAGGAGCTTGAAACTGGTCCTCGGATGGATGATCATTCCTGTCGAGGCAGAATATCTATGTTTAAATAAAAATTAATTGTTATCCTTCACTGACATTCTTTGTAAAAAAAATTTTTTAGTGTATGTACATTGCGTCTCTTGTAGTTGCTATTATTAGTGTCTATTCAGGATTTCATTTATAAAAAAAGTCATAGCGCACAGGCTCATGAAGGCAAATTATGTAAATTTTGTCTAAAAAAGTGTTTTAAGGCAATTGCACGGTCAAATATTTTTATCAGTCACTTTTCTCGATCTAATTTTTGATGAAATGGCAGATTTGTTCGCATTTTCATTTGTCTATATAATTGGTGGCATTCATACTTTTATAATATTGCCATTTTCTCAATTGTGTGACCAAAAGATTATAAATAAAATTGGCGATATTGTTTACATTCTAATAGACTAGCTTTATTATAAATTTTATCCTTTCATCGAGTTGTGGTATTTTCGGTCATTAGGTAGTTTTTCTCAATGATTATCGAATGTAACTTGAATAATCAATTTATCCATGAAAATGATGAAATTTTACGGTTGATTATTTTATAAGTACCTAGAAGTACTGATGGGAATGGCCCGCAATTATGTGCTAAACAAAATAAATAAATTAATTCTTTTTGAAAGACCTCGGCCGTTGGCCCTGTGAAGACTTGTTCCGATTATTATTTTAGTACATTTTTAAGTTATTCAAATAAGGTTCAACATAGATATGCCCAAATGTAAGTCCAGGTTCGATAAAAATTTTATTATGTAGTAGAGACAATAAGAATAATATTTATTAATTCAATTCAAAACAAATCACCGAATCTACAAAATAATAGAATTATTGGAAAAAAAAGCCTCTGCGCCTGTAACGTTTACGCCAAAGGAAAAGAGGTTATGTTTTGCAAATAGTTAATATAAATCGGAATAAACACAGAAATAATGTATTTTGCTGATGTTTCGGAAAGTAATCTCTTTCCGTTTTCAAAGCTATTATTTGGAAGAACTCTTATTTTGCTGTGTATGTCAAATACACAGCTTTAAGATTCTGTTTATGTTATTTCCATAGATACTTACACAGAACTTAGAACTGATGATATTTTCTTTTAGATAATGTTGAGTTTGTTAAGTTCTTCTTTTAACATTGGTAGCCAGGTTGTACAAATATCTACAGAACAATTCGATACGTACTTATCTTCATTTAATAAGATTATTGCTGATTCTTTAATTTTTCTTTTTTTGGTATCTGCTTATTTTGTTAAAATTTTTGCCGAGTCCCAGTTTATTCTATGTCCGTTTTCCCAAGCATGTTCACAAATCTTTGATTTCTGAATTTCATTCTTTCTAATGTAATTCTTGTGCTCATCCAACCTCACACTGAAAGGTCTGGATGACTCACCCACATAACATTTATCACATTCGCACGGGATATTGTAAATCCAGTTTTTTGAATTCTGCTCCCTGTTTATCGGTTTTGTTTTTGTTAAAATAGATCTTAAAGTGATCCCCGTTTGAAATATCGTCCTAACATCAAATTTGTCACCTATACGGCGTAGCTTTTCCGATAGTCCTTATACATAAGGAATTATTGCTGTATAATGACGTTCAGGTTTTTGTCATACCTGATTGTCCCTATTTTCAACATTTATGAAAACTCTATCAACAAAGGCTTCAGGATATTGATTTTGTACTAGAACCTCTTTGATAAATTTTATCTCGTTATTTAATATTTCATTATTATATGAAATTATTTTGGCCCTGTCGTATAAACATTTTACAACACCCCTTTTAACATTTATTGACTAATTCGAGTTAAAATTTAGATATCTATTAGTATGTGTTGGTTTTCTATAAACGCTTATTTCAATTGTATTATTTACCCTTCTAATTAAAACATCTAAAAACGGTAGTTCATTCCTACTTTCTACTTCTAATGTGAATTTAATAGACCGTTCTTTACTATTTATATTTTCTAAAAAACTATCTAGTAAATCGACACCATGAGGCCAAATTGCAAAGATGTCGTCAACATATCTCCACCAGACAACCGGTTTGTTTATACAATTTTGAACATGTGTGTTCTCAAAGTTCTCCATAAATATGTTGCTTAAAATTGGTGATAATGCAGACCCCATAGCCGTACCAAAATCCTGCTGATAGAACTCATTGTCCAATTGAAAATAGGTTGTTTTTATACACAGTGTTAAGAGTTCCATTATGCTATTTACACTTAATTTAGTTCTAGTTTCCAAATTATTATCATTTAGCAACCTGTCTAACTATTTTTAAGGTTTCGTCTACCGGAACATTGGTAAAAAGACTAACTACATCAAAACTAACCATCAGGTGTGATTCATGAATATCGTTTTCATAAATTTTTTCTATGAAATGTTTACTATTTTTAATATATGAGTCGGTATTTCCAGATAATGGATCAATAATTTTAAGTAAAAATTTTGCCAAATTATGACATGGTGAATTAATAGAACTAACAATTGGTCTTAAAGGAATATTTTGTTTATGTGTCTTTGGTAAGCCATAAAAATGAGGAGGCTTACTATGATGTGGTGTAAGTTTCCTTCGTTCAAAATCATTAAATTCATGTTTGTATTTAAACAAAATTCTGTAAATTTTGCTCTCTATTGATTTTGTTGGATCTTTGTTTAGTTTTGAGTAGGGTCCCTCATTTACAAGAGTCATGATTTTTGTGTTATATATCTTTATCTATAATGACTGTGGCATTATCTTTGTCTGCTGATAATATTTTTTTAATAGTAAACATTTCATAGAAACAATTCATGTCACTACACCTGCCATATTACTACTTAGGTAGTTCTATACTTTTTATACCAATATATGTATTAAAAAAGTTATGGCCAAAAAAAAATTCCTTTAGCTGTTATGCGTATAACCCATTTTTGCGGTAGGAAAACTCAATGAGCCTCAGATGATGAACCCCAATGCACAATACCATAATGCAACTACAGCTGTCTTACAATTGATTCACTGCATTGTTTATATGTTATTACCAGGACATAGCATGTTTTAGGCAGCTTTCCACACATATAGATATGGTTAGGCCATTTGAGGTTACAATCAATTTTCAATCCAAGCATTTTGGAATCATTGGCATATTATTTGATGCTGTAGTTGGAGATAGGAAGAAAGGATATCGGAAATAAGAACAATATTAGACTGTACTGTTCTAAAAATCATGCAAGTTGTGTTACTTTGATTGAGACACAATTTGTTTTTTTGAGTCCACAATTTTATCATAAATTGTTTTCGCACAGTGTTCAGCATCAGCTAGGATATTGGATTTTATTAAAATGTTTGTATCATCGCCATAAGACACTTCCAAACATGATGGACGTTGAATAAATTTCAACATATCGTTAATATAAATAATAAAAAGCGTAAGCCCTAGAATAGACCCTTGAGGTACTCCAACGCTGACAGTTTCCAAGCCCGGTACAACATTTTCTATACAAACTTGCTGATATCTATTTGACAAATATGATACGAACAAATCATGAGCGACAATCCTTATTCCGTACCTCTCAAGCTTTGTCAGCAATATAGAGTGGTCGACGCAGTCACAAGCCTTTGAAAAATCTATAGAGTCCTAAAGCTACTTGACCTTTATCAATTGTACTTATAATACTTTTAAGAAATCGCTTAAAGTGGTGTCTATACTTTTATATTTTGTGACGCCATGTTGACTAGTAGAGAGTTTACAGCAGACTCAAAAACCTTTGACATACTAGGCGATAGATTATAATTTTTGAACATGTTAGGATCATCATTTTTATACAGTGGAATAACTTTAGACACTTTTAATTCCAAAGGATAAATTCCCTGCCCTAGAGAGAGATTTATCAGATAAGTTAAATTTTATGATATGTATAGCAATACACTTTAGAGATTTGTTTGATATTTGAGAAGTGAGCTACAGTTGCCTACATTGAAAATATTGTTTTGCCTTACAGTGTTAAATTTTTTGCGCTAACAAGTAAGACTTGCTGCTAAAAATGCAAGAATCGAAACAAAAATTCACTGGAATAGTGCAGGTAATGCTCTTGGTTGTAAAGAGTCGAATTGGATTGCTTACCCATGCGCAAAGCTGATTCTTGTTTTTTAATTCGATATATCGAAATAGCTTCTAGGTGCTTACACCTCTTCTTATACAATGTAAGCAAACATGGCTGATATTCATATTCAAGCAGGTAACAGCTTTTTGACACTGGAAAATGGTCAGCGTTTAACTTTTTCTACATAAGCAAACCTCATTGGACTGTTTTGTTTTTTATCAATTCTTTAAATGAAAAATTGAAGGGGATTTTAGAAATCTATGAATTCAAAACATGCAAAATACATTTTTGCATATTAACCCTTTGGCGACACAAAAAATTCCTGGCAATAGCATCTTAGCTTCATAAAAGCTACATTTAAGCAATATCTCATTTTTTTGATAAAAACCTTCACGTACAATCATGGCACCGATCCCCCTCCCCTGCACCTATCGGCAAATAGCCAGCAAAGAAGCTAGTGAGAGAAATTTTTGCAGCGGTATCACGGTCTATATTGTGATCGTGCAAAAAATCGATGTAATTATGTAGGTAGGTTTCTGAAGAAGAAAAAAGAAAGTTGTGGTTTCAGCAAGATGGGGCAAGTATCTGTAGTACTGTTTGAGTATTTCCTAAATAACTTTGCGATCAGTCGATTGGTAGGTATTCAAATTTCCACTAGCCAGTTAGGTCACCAGACCTTACTCCTATCGATTATTCTTTATGAGGATATATTTAAAACGGTGTATACGCAAGAAGAGCATTTTAAAATGTAGATGAATTAGAAAAGGATATAAGGGATGCTTGCAATAGCATTAAAATAGCACTTTTATTAAAAATAAGATTTTTCAGGAAGTCAATAGAGCCTCCTCTATGGTGCAGATTATTTGGCGCACACTGTAGTTTCTAGATTGTAGCACTGAACGAACTGAAACCTAATTTAGAAATATGGTGTAAAGTAAACAAGTTTTCGAACAATTCCAAAATGCCATATTAAAATTTTGTTTGTCTATCTTTTAAAATTCCTATTTTTCTGTTTTTTTTTTTTAAGATCTTCACAAAACAAAGAGAAATAAACCAAATCAACTTTCCATAGCCAATAAATTTAACATTACAAAATTTGGTCAACCCCATTTAAAGAGTGGGATTTATGACGAAATTACCGAATGTTTGCGACTGGTACTAGAGAATGTCCCCCTCTCCACCTGGGCAACCCCTCAAATTGGCCAAAAACCACCCCCAAAGCCCCTTTTTCCATGAACTCATTTATTTTCCCCAGTTTTTCGACTAATTGTTGTTCCCTCGAGTAGAACGGAAGGTTCTTCGAGATATTTGATGTCAGCCACCCCTACCCCAGGCTTCCACCCCGTAGGGGGTTGGAAAATTTATATTTTTTGTGAGAAAGAAATTGATATTTTACAGGAGGTGTTTCTTTGAATAAGATAGTAGGAGACCAGGGTTGTGTAACCACTCCCAGGGGTTGTTTTCATCCTTCAAGGGGGGTGGAAATTTGTTTCTATCTATAATTGAAAAATAGTATAAAAAATATGTTTATTAAAGTGTTTTTATAAATTGATTTTCCACCCCCTTGATGGGTGAAAACAACTCACAATCTTGGTCACCTACCTCAAAGAGACGCCTCGTACTAAACATTAATCCCCCCCAAAGTTACACCCCTTTGAAGGGTGAAAACAACCCCGGGGGTGGTCACACAACCCTGATCACCTACCATCTTATTGAAAGAAACACCTCCTGTAAAATATCATCAATTCATTGGCAAATCTTTTATCAGTATTTTTAAAATTTTTCTCGATTTTACCTATTATTGATCGACTTGTTATCTAGTATTTTAACATTCACCTTAATAAACTACACTCTATTTTAAGGGTTATTAAGCAGATTCTACACATTTGAAATAGGTTTATCGATAACTGCCAGGATTTTTCCGAAATACAATTTGGAGATATTTAATTCATCTCTTACTGTCAATGGGCGTGTATACGCCCTGTAGGAACCTATATATTCACTTTAAAACATATGATGTGCGCAGTAAAATATCGGTTTTATTTTAGGGTGCGAAACAGTTTTAAACGAGGGTGCGTAAAATTTTTACTGGAGATCTTGATCCCGATATACTTATTACTTAATTCTTCCATTATACCCGACACAAATATTTCTATTTGTCATGCTTCTGTGGGGGTGGATAATGAGGTGGGAACCGCCCGTTCTTTTGTTGCTTTAGAAAGCGACAAATAAGGGCGCCTTGATTTCTGAATAAGCTTGGGAACGGGATTAGGGAAAGTCAGCATCATAACAGAAAGAAATATTTTGATGTGTGTATTTTGATCTGATGTTATCTGTTCTCGGAGATTCCCATCTCTTCTTAGAACATTAAAAATACCATTTCAATACCTTTTATCGATTGTGCCACCTTGCCTCAAAGAATATACAGGGTGCACCAAAAAAATCCCAGAATTTTTTGGAAAATAGTAGATATTTGATTTAAATAATAACTAGATATTGCGAGACATGGTTTTATTTCAGAATCGTTGGCCCGAATAAAAGAGAAAGCTCTAGAATAAGAGTCACGGTGTATATAAGAAGCGGAATAAACGCACGGGAGTTAGATAAAGTCGAATTCATCTGTTATCGGCACTCAAAAAACGCAACAAAAACTTTACGACAATTATTATCGCCGTTGGGTCAGGCGGCATGCTCTCATCAAACAAGCCGACGCACATTAAGATCCTATAAAGGTAAGCGAGTCAATTTGCTAACAAATAGTACAGAGATTACCGGTATTTTAATGAGGTCGTAAAGTTTTTGTTGCGTTTTTGAGTGCCAATAACAGATGAACTCGACTGTAAGTACCTATATTTTAGATGAGCCTAGCGATCAGATAAGATAAAGGACGATGAACAAACTAGTACAGTGACAGCAAGTAGTGAATTTATAGTAGTTAAGAATTATAATTAGTGCGTAATTATAGGGACCAATTATTGTAAATTTAGCGATTAATAAATCAGTGGTTCGTGTCAGTTCGTGTTGCAATTATTCGACCTACGCTTGGGGGTATTTACTGGAGGGTGTAAACACGCAACAATTATTTTTTTAAATTCTTCTACAGATGCATAAACGTTATAGTTATTACATTTAACTGGCACAGCGACGTGTGGGGATTATTTCTTATTGTTTCTAATACAGCCGCTGTGTTTTTTCATTTGTAACTCTTTTTCTCCTTAAGGTTTTGGTTTTTTAAAACTTCCATAATTTCTTAACTAAATTATCACATAAACTTGCAATTGTTTTACGATCAGGCTTTGGTCTCTCAGAAAAAGGTCTTTGTATTGTTACGTGTTTATATCTCCAGTAAACACCTCCAAATGAAGGTTCAATAATTGCATCAAGAATTTTCACTAACCCCTGATTTATTGATCACCAAATTACAATAATTAATCCTTATAATAGCACACTAATTATAACTTTAATCTACTGATCACTTCACTTACTCATCTAATACATAACTGAAGTCCGTGCATTGGATCCGTTTCTTATATATCCGTGGGGCACTTATTCTCGATTCGTCCATTTTTCTCCAGACCGTTCCGGACAACTTCTCGATCTTTCTAATCTGTCATTCCAGATGTTTCTATCGTTTTCTACTCTATCGATGGTAATTGTAGTTCGCCAGTTGGTCCAGAGATGGCGCCGTTTTATCGGTAGTTAATTAGACAGGCCTCGTTGTGCTCTGCTACTAGGGATTAGATATCTTGATCCATGAATAAGTTGCAGAAAAAGGCTTAAAACACAAAAGTTCTGTGACGGATAAAGCATCTCCCTCTCTGTTTTCGAGGGCGCTGAATACGATGGTGATATTTTTAAGGTACCCACCCCTCAGCAACTACCCGTAAACTCGAAAACCACCTCTATTTAGCGTTTTTTCCATCGTAAGCATTGGAATCGGTTTTTTTGGGCAGAATTCAGTAAGGCCATATGAAATTTAACCATACAACATCTTATCCACACAGGAGTTGAAACTCCATCATGATCCCTGCCCCCAAAAACCCATAAAAAACCATATCGAGCCCGTATTTTTGTATTCTTTTGGAGATATTCGCTCGGGGGTATGTAAACTAACGGAATTTATTATTATTACCCAAAAAACCGATCCAACGATCCCTCGCAAGCCCAAGACCGAGAAGCCGGAAATTGGGGTGGTTTTTCCTTGATACGCAAGGATTTCAGAACTCGAAACCATCGCCATCATTCTTCTCCCCTCGGAAACGGAGGGGGAAATGTATTGCAAAAGATCCTACAAACTTTTGATCTTCGCCGGGACTTCGCTAAATGGACTATAAGGAGAGTGCCTATCAAGACAGATTTTGTGTAAATATTTGGGCGGGAGTAGCGAGCCCATTATTGGACCAATTGATATGTTTTCAGGACCTCCTGAAATTATGTATTTTCATCAAGATGGCGTCCCACCGCACAACTTAATAGTGAAGAATCATCTTCAAAGTGTATGTGGTGAGTGACTCAACAAACTCGTGGTCCAATAAGATAGCCACCAAGATCACCTGATCTTACTCTATGTAATTTCTTCTTATGGCCATATTTAAAGAAGGTCTCTTTAAGTTAGCTGATCACAATTTTCACGTGCGGGGAATTAAAAACTCGTTAAAAAATAGGATTAGTGGAAGTTTACTCCTTATAAAACAGTATAGGTTTAGTCGACCTCAGACTTACGGTGCACTCAAAAAAAATGCAATAAAAACTTTACGATCTCATTAAAATACCGTTACTCTCTGTACTATTTAGCCGGCAAATGCATTCACTTACCTTTATAAGTCGGCTTGTTTGATGACACTGTACCGACTGGTTCGCCGGCGTTAATAATTAGCTCGTAAAGTTTTTGTTGCATTTTTCTATTTGCAGTAAAGCTTTGGACGATACTATACATACTATTTTTCTTGTTCAAAGTAGATATGCTCGTAGGTGAAGTTCTAATAGCGATTAAAAACGGCAAATTTTCCAGTAATTTACATGCCGAGGCCAAGTTAAAAAACATCGCAACCTCACGGGATTATCCTGAGAACGTCATAATTTTAAAAGTGAAGAATGATAATGTAATGTAAAAAATTAATAAAAAAACAGCCGCTCCCTCAGTATCTGGCCACCGCTTCTATTGTTCCATCGGTGCCCTGTTTTTCCTCCCTGTAATTCAATACTTTTAATAACAAGCGATACAGGGACAGGCCGAGGCATAGCCTCCCAGCTACTTACCACACTTCGTTGACCAATCCATTCATTCGTCATTCACACGTAAA
Source organism: Leptura quadrifasciata (assembly GCA_963675555.1). Lineage (NCBI taxonomy): Eukaryota > Metazoa > Arthropoda > Insecta > Coleoptera > Cerambycidae > Leptura > Leptura quadrifasciata. Next base: position 3,298,779 of record OY776681.1, on the reverse strand, counting down.
CCTCGGCGAGTAAGCGGGAGCTCAACTCGTTTCGCACATTTGAATCTAGTAACCGTGTGTTTACTACAGTCTTTAAAACAAATGAAACACGCGACGGGTTTAATATGCAGTGGGGCCTTGGGTATGTGCTTGCTAATAGTTCGGGTTGCCCGCGTTGTTAAATGTCGCTGTTGATTGTGGCGGTGAGTTTGCGAGAAGAAATCTGTGATTCGGAAAAATACTGGGAGCCAAATCGCGATTGTGTCTTTTTGAGGGTTGCTTGAAATATGGTCAGGCACGTGGAATTCGGGGCAGCTGCTGTCGACAGTGGCGCGCTTGCCGAGGGAGTGTGGGAATATGTCAGTGATTTGGTGAAATCTTACAGAAGTCAAGAGGTTACAGTGGACGGGGAGCCCTATAAGGTTGTCTGCTCTTCTAACTACCTAACTTAAGTATCTCTTATCTGTATTTTAAACATTGAGGCGCCCGAAAAATTAGTCACATCTTCGATATTGTATAGTCCAAGTCAGCACTTCCCGAGACTCAAAAAGCGCCACAAAAACTTTTTTTTTTACAATTGTTTGGCTTTGGACAGAGTCCATTCAGCCACGATTAAAATAAAAACTTTACACGACATAATTATTTCGCCGCGGGCCTTGCGGCGTGCCTGTCATCAAACAACCCGACGCACATTAAAAACGTATAAAGGTAAGCGAGTCATTTGCGTTCGAGACAGCACAAAGAGTGATGGTATTTTAATGAGGTCGTAAAGTTTTTGTTGCGTTTTTTATTTGTAGGGATGCGTTGACTTACACTATAGTAGTATTCGATTTTGAAGAACACCAAAAAAGTTTTTACAATTTTTCTCTTCGAATAGTGATTCTTGTGTAAAAAAATCCTGTAAAAAGTTTCAACCGAACAAACAAAAATAATACTATACGGATCGAATTCATAACCTCATTGTTTAAAGTCTGTTGAAAAGTCAATTTTTACATACTTTTTTTGTTTAAGTCGTAAATATCTATAAGCTAGATTGCACAGGGCTTTTTAAATGATTTAATTTATGTTATTTTGACACAAGACCAAGTAGTTTTGTATATAGTGGTATACAGTATGGTGGGTATTTACAAATGTATTTAAAAACAGAATGGCAATATCAGGTTATGTGATTATTCATTTCGGAAGGGGTGGGGTGACCTTGCCTCGTGATCCCCCATATGTTCATGCATACATAAAAGGTGATATTCCTAGTAAAAGGGATGGTCCCTCCACAAAACAATATTTATATACGTAGGTACCTGGGCGCTACGAAAAAAATATCTACAAATCATGCTAGTTACAGAAAGGGTCAATTTACGTCCCGTTGTGTTTGTAATATATGTAGCCAAACACGAATATTTACTAATTTTAATTTATGCCAGGGTTGGATTCCCAACAGAAAAAAAATTAAAACGGTGTCATTGTCTGCTCAATAAGTCGAAAATTGTTACAAATAGTTATAGAGATGTACGTACAAAAAAAGGTGGTATTTCATTCCTACATCGTATGGTCGAAATATATACAGGGTGTTCCATTTGAAAAATTTAGAAAATTCAATACAAAAAGTTCTAAATTAAAAAAATGTTTTGGCCACCCTGTATTGCCTGTATATTATATACAAGGCTATCGCCGTCGACAGTTTACGTGTTAATAGCGAATTACTGTATTTAAAAGTTTTTAATGATGGAGAATTTTACAAACATTGAGTGAGCAAACATTATACTTTGTATGGTGCGGCAGGCGAAAAAAAATTTTTAAACTTATTTTGGCCATTTTTTGCATTTGTTTAAAACCCAATAAAAAAAAAAAAATTCGGCCATTTTGAAAAAAAAATGATGTTTTTTTATCAGATCATAAAGAAAATTTTAATACGTTTATTTTAATTTAAAAAAAGGGTTTATTTTGGTCAAAATTTTTTTCAAAATGGCCAAAGTAGGTTTAAACTAAATTTTTTACGGCATCAAAGAGCTGACTGTCGAGACCTAACTTTTGAAGAAAAAATATGATCCGGTTTGGACTTGATGGCATAAAATGGCGGCCAATTCAAATTTTAAATAACAGATTCAATCGCACACCCCAGGTTTAAAAGCGTTTCGGATATGAGTCGACAAGACGCTTCGATATATTCTCATATTTTCGATTTGCAAAAATAATTTTTATCATCCCACATAGGTATTATTAAAATAAGCATTTTCCCTTTTGTAGAACTAAAATAAAATTAGCCCTAATGTCCTCAGGAATAAACAGTATTTAAACATTGGGTATAATAAATTTGCACAATGCCATATTCTATTACATCTCTATCTCTCTCTTTCCAAGCACACCGTATATTCGGCTGCGTCATTTTATTGACTTGAAGTAATTTACAATTAAAATAAGGAAGCATGGATGACTTAATACTCTCCGGAGAGCTCTTAATATGTTCGGACCAAACTTTCAGGGAGTTTTTGTTAGAGAAAAAGGCAGATTTTTTTTTTAAAGTTTGACGATGATCGAGTGATCGGTTCACCCGACGGCTGCGGTCAGCCAAATGAAAAAAAAAACAACGATTTTTGGCCATTTTTTTCACTTTTGTAGGTTACGGTTGCACTCCGAAGACCTACACTAAACGTAGATTTGTAGAAAATTTAATTACAAAGATTTTTTTTGTCCCGATCGGATCTACATACCTCGAGTTAGGTATTCACATTTTTAGGTTGAAAAACACGGTAAAAAAAGTAAATTGTTAATAACAATTGAAGTACAAACATTTTTTGGGTACTCCTCCCCAACAGGATTCAACCATAAAATTGCTTATGGAAAAAGTTCCGTTTCACTTCCTATTTTGACTGCATTATACAATTTAAGTTGATTTTTGAATGAATGAATGTTAATAGATTTTGATTCTTGTGATGGTAAGGCATTGTAGGCTTTGATAAGACGGACTTTTTTCATAAAAACTATGGTGGTGTACTGGCATTCTGAGATCATACCCATGTCTTGTTGTCATCAATCTGTACACATCAATATTTGTTGTAGATTGACCAGTTTTTTTTGTTAACGAACAAAACTAATTTATAAATTAAAGAGACGGGATGGTATCTTCAATTCTTTAAACAAAGGTCTACATGAATCTCTGCAAGATAGCTTCATTCTACACCTAATTATGCATTTTGACAAGCAAATACTTGTAGTGAGAGACCCCAGAATATTATCGCATATTCTAGAATACTTTGTACATGTGAAAAATAAAACATTCTTACAGAATCTACTGATAGTTGGTTTCTCATGAATCGTATTAGGTAACATGACGAATTAATTCTTGATATTAAAGTATTAATTAGTATAAGCTTCCCAATTTAACTTACTATCTAGCGTTATGCAAAGAAAGTTTACATTTTTCGTTTGTGGGATTGGAGAACCATTTAATTGAACATACAACGAATAATCAAGAGCAGTAGTTGGAGAAAACATAGCAAGAGTAGTTTTATTTACATTTAAGTTTAAGCCATTCGAACTACAATATTTGGACATATTTGAGGATATTGTGGTAAGTTTACTTGCACGAGCCATTAAGGATTCTTCAGTTGTAAGACAGGAGGAATCATTGGTATACAAAATAAATAAGAGGGGTCCAAGTATAGATTCCTGAGGCACGCCCTGTAGTATACAAGTTTTATCTGAAAGTACCCCATCCTTGAAAGTTGTCAGTGCAGTAACTTGAGATCTATCAGTAAGATACGACTGGAGTAGTTTGTTACATGTCCCTCGAACACCGTAACTATTTAATTTATCCAATACAATTGCATAATTAATTGTGTTGAAGACTTTTGGCATGTCAATATACAAGCAGGCCACCTTCAAATTTGAATCAGGTGCTGTAATAATTTTTGTTACTGAGTGATAGATAGCCTGTTCTGTTGAACAATGAGGCATAAGCCAAACTGACAATGTTTAATTATTTTATGTTTAGTAAAAAATAAATCATTCTGTTATAAATTGTTCTCTCAATAATCTTTTTATGTGGTTTATCTGTATTTTTTTTTTTAATTTCCAGCCATCATAGAACTCGAGCAAAATCTGATGCACTATTGCCACACCTGTGTATCAGTAGGTCCAAAATTACTTATAGCCCAATAAACGAGAACATGTGGATGAAATAATTAAGAGCGGGCTGAAATTTTGGGAACCGGCTTATTTTGTGGTACTTTTGAACATATTAAAACAGGGTGTCTAGCGACCGGGAATTATACGGGATTTTTATAGTGTCCTTGAAAATGCGGGCAATTTGGGCCATACCTTTGAAAAAAAAAACAATTGAGATAATAAAACATAATATTTTTAGTCGCAAACCACTTCCTCTATAAAATCCTTATTTTACTATAAAGAACGTAACCAGACTGCAACCAACAGCTACTCTCCGGGCTATGTGCCCCGCCGAGCGCTGAATTACAAGTTACACGCCTGGCGCGTTAAGTGTAATAATTGCATATTACCATCAAAACGCTAATACTTCGATTGCAACAAACACCAGCCGAAAGACTGATCCTACTTAAAGGAGCTCTCTTGCCAGCCGTCACACACCACTTGCAGACTGCAGTTTCGAGCTGTTGGCTCTCGTCAGTGCAAGGTAGGCATGTGACGACCGGCACGAGAATCCTTTGACTATTTGGTACATCCCGGTATTTTTACAATAGCGACATGTAAAATAGTCAGCGGGCGCCATCTAGCGGTCCAGTGTCTGTTGCAATCGAAAAATAAATAGCCTGACTAGGCTTAGCATAGTTGAAATGTGCTTTTAGAGGGCGGAATATTAAAACATAATATTTTTAGTCGCAAACTCCTCTACAAAATCCTTATTTTTACTATAAAGAACGTAACCAGACTGCAACCAACAGCTACTCTCCGGGCTATGTGCCCCGTCGAGCGCTGAATTACAAGTTACAGGTCTGGCGCGTTAAGTGTAATAATTGCATATTACCATCAAAACGCTAATGCTTCGATTGCAACAAACACCAGCCGAAAGACTGATCCTACTTAAAGGAGCTTAAAGTATAACATTTTTTAGGTGAATTGCATAAATAATCTCCACCTGGTTATAAACTACAGAAAAAAGAGTACTTACATCCGATTTTGTAGATGAAAGCATTAAAGAAATTGCTGTCATAAAATTTTAAAACGTTAGGCAGCTACCTGGCCGCATCAGCTTCGTGTTCAAGTGATTTATTTTTATGTCATCCTTATTGGCCCAACATTTAAAAAATATTCCGACTGCTTGCTTTACAGCCTGTTAAACCCGACATCTGGGGTTGGAGCTTACGATTAATCTTATATTTGTTGTCCCTAATTACGGAATTAAATGGTTTATAGTCTGTAAATATATGCAGGGTGCATCGTAATGCTATAAACTTCACAGTAGTGTATCATTACATTTTATGGCTTTATAAGCGTCCAGTGAGAGTTTTTTGTTTAGCATTTGTCTAATATATTGATACATACAAGAACATTTTAAATCCCAAATGTAGGACAACGATGCTTTCAGCAAACATGTGCTTAAAAATATATGACTTCTCCATTTCGGCCCAAGGGACTCTGCCTAAGTCGACAATAATACACGATATTTTTACTTTTGCGTATAGTTGTAGATGCAAACAAAGCCCCAATTTCTTTTTAGTTTTTGAATAAACGCAAATCGAAAGTGTCCTATTAAGAATTTTTCTCAAAAGTGTACTTGGTAAGTATTCATAATTTTTAAATGTTAATGTGGATAATAGATCTGCCGTTTACATAAATGGGAGCAGTTTAATCAAAAATAAGTTGTAAATAGAGCTTTTTGATTTTTTACAAAGAACGGGGGGTTATTGCTTGGTATGTTAAAACTTTTATAGTTTAGTAAACTAAAGAGAGATATAAAAATTTTTAGAAATTGTTACGCACAGTTCTTGCAGGAAAATCTTAATTTATAATGAAAAAAAAATTTTGTTCATAGCTTTAAATAGCTGTAGCTCGTGAACCATTCATCGTATGAAGGTCATTTGGAGCTCATTTTATAGATAATTTAATTCTCTTCAAAAAACCTTTAGTGTCATTTATTGCCTAACGCCAATCAAAAAATTGCTATTTGTCAAAATGCACTTGAGAATGACAATCTTTCAAAGTTTTTCCCTTTTTTTCCCGTTATCAAAACGATTTTGTACATAAACCAACATATTCAAAATTTGACTCGCTTTAACTTTCATCAGATATATATGTGTACGATTTATCGTTTTCGAGTTTTTATCGATTTTATCATGAAAAGTTTTGATAGCGCACTCTAAAGATATTTAAAAATTCATATCTCTGTCAATATTGATCGAATGGAAATGAAATAAAAGGAAATTGTTCGATATCGAATTCGCTACAACTTTCATTTGAAACATTTTGCGATCCTAACCATTTTTGAGATTTTAGCGAAGAACGTGCGCGTGTCCGTTGCGTCGCAAAACTGTTAACATTTCAAAAAAATCTCTCGGTTCCAATAGGTCGTACTTTTGGTATGTTAAAAAGTGCCACAAAATAAGCCTGTTCCCAAAATATCAGCCCGCTGAGGATTATTTCATCCAAATCGACTAATTTCGTCCCATTTTGTTGGGCTATTAATGTAGCTACTTTTATTGTAATGCACTGCATATTGCGTTCACGGTTGTTGGTATCGAAGCTAGCGATAAAGGCAAATTTTTAGCCTCATAAATCTGTAAACCTATCAGATATAATATACCTACATCGCCTTTGCACTTTCACTTCTAAGTGACTGGTATAATAAATAAGTAGACACGGAATATGCAGTAAATATTGTTGGCTACCTTATTAAAATAATTGTGGTGTCAATCATACTAATCTCACTCGAGTTCCTTACACAGCCACATGATTTCTTTCAGACGGTGTTATTGGGAAAAAAATGTCGGTACACGATTTTATTACGGATACTTCGTGCCCGTCGAGCTGCCCATAACGAGGAGCTGATGAATTAGACCGCGTAATGTTTGACCTTGGGCGGTGCGTGGAGGGTCTGGTCTGGGAACGAGACCAAGACAGTTTTGTGTTTGGTTATGAACCATTGTAATAATTAGAGCTGGAAACAAAGAACCAGACAAAGTTGTATTTCCTTTATTATAAATACACCCAGTCTCACTTATCTTCGTTCGTGTGAGTTTACAGGGTGGGCAACGCGACGGACAGAAGTGGGATGGTAGCGAGTTCCGTACATTTTTAACTAGGTAGCTCTGTGACAAAAATTGGCGCAAAAGCTGATGTGGTTTTAATCTTTGAAATATTTAACGCATTTATTTATGATATAATACCATTTTTTCCACAAAATTTTACTATTATGTCTCTCTTAAGAGTGTAACAGTGTAATAATTCTTTTATTTTTTGTCCGATTTAAATCAAACTGATCTCAAAAGATAGAGGTCGCCAAGGTCTATTTAAGACCACAAAATCACTTTCCATCTTTAAATGCAAGGCCATCAACGATGCTAGATTAAATGAAAAAAATCAAAAATCATAGTAGGCATTTTTTAATAAGGAAAAAACTATTAACAAAACTTGTTCGAAATCATTCAAAAACCCTGAATGCGAAGTTCTGTTAAACTCTAATCAAAATGAAGTGTTGATGAAAAATAGTTATTTATGCAACAAGTGGGTAAAGTGATACTTTTTTCACGAATGGGAATGTCTCGCCTACGGCTCGTGCGACAATCCCGTGAGTGAAAAAGGCACTTTACAAACGAGTTGCATACACAATTTTTTCTACTACCGCAGTGGTTACCAAAAATATATGAATACATTGAAATACAAGAATTCTACTTTACGCACTAGTGCATAAAGTAAAATAATAAGATAGCAAGGTTAGTTGTTGAAAAATGTTACATTCTAACTAGATGTACTTGTTATGTAAAAAAAATAACGCATGGGTATAGTCTAAATCAACACATCCCTGCAAATAAAAAACAACAAAAATTTTAGGACCTCATTAAAATACCATGCTGTCTCGACCATAGTTGACTCGCTTACCTTTATATAGGTTTTTAATGTGTGTCGGGTCGTTTGATGACAGGCATGCCGTATGACCCGCGGCGATTATGTCGTAAAGTTTTTGTTGCGGTTTTTATTTGCAGAGATGCGTTGACAGATTATACTTAACAAAATGTATTGCTTTAATGAAAATTAATAATAAATAGTAATAAATAACACCACAGGTAATTACGACCCCCCTTTTACTCCATGAAAAGTTGCAAAAAAAGTGGTTAAAACATAAATGTTCTGTTACAGGGATGAAACATGGGTTCCCCCACGTTTTCGAGAGCGCTGAACATGATGGTGATATTTTTAAGTTTCCCACCCCTCATCAACTACCCCTAAACTCGAAAAACCACCCCTATTTCGCGTTTTTTCCATCGTATACATGCGTATCCAATCACCCCTAAAACAACCCCCTTTTCATATTTCTTGATCCTGGGCATGTGGGGAATCGTTGGGTCGGGGTATTTAAGGGGTTTCAACATTGTAAAGGCAGTTGAGTCACGAGACATGCCATCAACCCCGGCGTTGAATGAAACTACCACCACCCCTAACATTGAAATCCACCGAAAAATACAAAATAGTGGAAAATGTTTTCCCCGTTTTTGAAGCCACTGTCAACTACCCCCAAATCCCTAAAATCACCCCTCTTTCACATTTAGTGGTATTGGGCATGCGAGCACTTTGTTGGATAGGATTTTATTATGAAACTGGACGTATTTCTAGTCCCCACATGTCCAGTATCAAGAAATATGAAAAGGGGGTGGCTTTAGCGGTGGTTGGTGGAGGGTGGGGATAAATGAATATTACAATCGTGTTGAGCGCTCTCGAAAACGGGGATAGACAAATTTTCATGCATTTTGATTTTTTCTGGGATATTTTAGTACTGGGGGAGGGGGTAGTTTCAACCTCAGGGGTGGATAAGATGTATGGTTAAATTTCATACGACCTACCCGAATCCTGCTCAAAAAACCGATACGCATGCCTACGATGGAAAAAACGCGAAATAGGGGTGGTTTTCGAGTTTAGGGCTAGTTGCTGAGGAGTGGGAACCTTAAAACTATCACCATCATGTTCAGCGCCCTCGAAAATGGGGGGAGGTCCATGTTTCATCCCTGTAACAGAACTTTTGGGGTTTTCTCAATTTTTTCATGGACTATTTAGCCCGGAAGGCTCTAGAAGAGCCTTGTGTGGGAGAGGGCTACACATTTAGAGACAAAGGACATACACCCAATATCCGTGTATAGTGGAAAAATCCTTCTCACAGTATTTTTTACTGCCACGACCGGGAATCGAACCCGGGACTTTTGGGTGAGAGGCATGTGCGCTTACCTCTCGACCGTCATATGAATTATGTGAATAAATATTACAATTCCTACAATAAAAACGAAATTAAATATTGTTCTAATAATAACATTAAATTTGAAATTAAAAATTACATAAAAATCAAAATATAAACTTCCTCACCTTAATCTTTTAATAATTTGAAATTAACTTGAAAAATATTAAAACGTAGGCATTACGTTTAACTCTCAAATTTACTTAATCATATAAAAATCACAATATCGCCGTGGCCAACTTAATTTTAAATTAATGAAATTCTTAAAAATATACATGAAACTTCAAAATTATAATTAATTCAAGCATGACTGTTACAGAACACAGAAAATAGATATATTTTATAATGATATACCCAGTGATAATAAATAAACGGACCACATAAAATTAAATAACTAATTTATTGTAATTTTAAAATAAGATATGATTATTACAGACGATAGGCATTTTTACTTTTTTACTTTACGCACTACACAGCGTGCGTAAAGTGAGTACTTGGAGTATCTTTAAACACGGAGCGACACGAGGGCAATAACTCTGTTATAAAACCTATAATATGTGAGTACTAGAAAATTGTAACGCGTTTAATGGTTTGACAATGTCCCTTTGTCGAATGAATATCCACTATTTAACAATGAAAATAACTTAAATATTTAATATATAGACGACTTTAATTCTAATACGAGACGCCTTTTCACCCAATTAAATAATAGTTCATAATAACGATTGACAAATCTTTAGAGTTTGAGAATCGCTGAACATATCATTTATCTCGCTCTATTCAGTGAATATTTGATTATTTCCGCCTCTCTTTAGATGAGAAAGAAGCTTGGTAGACATACGTGATTAATGTATTTGGGCTATTGCTTTAACTTTGTCTGGAACAGAAATGAAGTCGTATGCGTAGTGCCAGTTCAAACATACGTCAAATTAAAGTTTACCAGACTTTAGAAAAGAACAGCAACATGTCAGTAGACTAGTTAAGGGAAGAAACTAATATTGCACGTTCGACTTACCTCAGAAATCTTAAAGTAAACCTTTTTTTTATAAAGTATATTTTATTCGCCATTTGATTCCAGAGGACAATGAGCGTAAATTAATTTTTTTGACGGAATTTTCCATTCTCCATATTTTCTTTTATACAAACTTCGTTTTAAAGTTTCTTCTCTCAGTCCCGTAACATCTACATATTGATATGCTCAGAAACCAATTTATATTCAAAGTGAAAAGACCTCTTCGGCGCTAGAGACTTGCTTTACAGAATTAAAATATCTCTATTCGTTTAGAAGATATCCGACCTGGGATTTTTTATCCGGATACCCTGTGTGATATATTTTATAATCTAAATTTTAAACAAACAGTGACGCAACGCCATATTCGAAGATGGGTCTGAAACAAAGTTTTTTTAATAAAACGAAAACCGATGATATAATTTGACAAATGGAAGCCCATGTTTGCCGATATATAATGTCGGATATGGCTTGTTTGCTCCAAAATATCATCAATCAAGAACGAGGAAGGGATCGCCGATTCAGGCTGAGCCTGAGTCATGTAAATACCTAGTCGGAAGTGGCTTGAATAAGGGTCCATCCCTGCTTGATGTTTTTTTGTTTTCCGATCTCATTATTCCTTTGTCTGGATTCTTTAGTGTAGTGAACCAAGTTGGGCGACTGAGGTCTTAAAACTTAATGCCAAAGGGTCAAGATGAGGCGCTCGTAACAAGAAGAGGATGGCGGGTGGGACAGAAAGTCCCCTAACTCGATTAATTATCGTCTCCCACACCATATTGCGCAATATTTTATCAAAAACGTGTACTTAATGAAGTAAATATCAAACACTGGTTGCTCGATATGACGATACAGAGATTATTCCACTTTAGTCTTTAATTGGTAATATTATATACAGTGTGTTCACAGAGAGTTGATAAGAGAGACTAATTTTACAAACAACGGAAATTATTGAGTGAAAGTTCATAACACTACACCTGTCATTGTTCTACTTAGGTAGTTTTATACTTTTTTTTACCAATGTATGTATGTATTAAAAAAAAAGTTATTGCCAAAATTAATAAATATTTGCTTGTCGGATCTCTCTCTCTCTCTCTTTCTTGGATATGCCCACCTCAATAGAAATATTTTATTTTGGTATTCATTAGATCCAGATAATAAATCAACTTATATATCATAATCTCTTTTCAATTTAGTTAGTCAATCTACATTCAACAGAGTTAAAACAAGTTTTAAACTCATTCCTTAAATTATCGTACAGATTTACAACAGTACAACGACCAGGGCCGGTTTAGTTTGGTAGCTTAAAGATGCTATTGAATGTTAATGACTACCGTCAGTAAGATTGATGTTCTTTATTAGATAGTGTGGAATTAATATTGGCCTGCTTTGATGTGATAACTCATAGTTGTCATTTATCAGCCCACACAATCGCATACTGCTTATAATTTATCTTGACTATATATTACCTATAAATAAATAAAAAAATACAAATTGTTACCGACGATTTTTACATTCGTCGCGTCAGGATGATAGATTCGTTTTGAAAGCAGCTGATGTAATCTTGATCAACAAAAAATGGATCGGGAAGTAATTTTCACACGCTTTATATTTGTCGATAGATTCCAACTGGCACCGAAGTAGATTGTAGTTTGTTTCGGGGGCCGTTTGCCTCTGGGTAGCCGTGCTTCACTTTGACCTAAAAGATCTTTTGTGAATTACTCTGCAACTAATTGTATAGGCCCAGGATTCCAAGACTTTTCGCAAAGCTTGTGATTTTCCTGGAGGCTAATTTTCCTATGCCTTGCATTCACAGAGTATATGTTCCTCAGTTTCAATATCTGCATTTATCGTCTACTGCCTTGTCCATGTTTTTGAGATGTTACCTCGGATGTTACCGTGTAACACTTGAAATACAAGAACTTCAAGAATTTCCTTTGTACGGTTGCCAATACCATTGAGTGATAATTATAAATGGGGCAAAAAATGAGAGAACGATACTCTAATTTTGATTGAACTAATGAGTAATTAAAGCTAATTCATTGGTAAATGATCTACAATTACGTATTATGGAACCTAAAGCTTTAACTGAGTATACTGCTACCGTCTCGATATGTTCAACGAAGGATAGATCAAAGCGGATCAAAGTTAAAAATAATTCCTAAGTCTTTAATTGACTCACATCTTGTAAGTTCCTCATTATTTACATTATAATCATATAGATAAGGGAATTTCTTGCGCGAGTAAGTTAATGACAATTTATTAACACTACATCATTCTGATACTTTATTGAGCTGAAGCTGGAGTGTCTGGCAGTCATCAGATTCTGAAATAACGCTAAATATTTTTAGGTCAGCAGCATACAGCAGTTGTTCACATTCGATTGATTGAGTTAGATCATTGATAAATATTTAAAGGATCAACGGTTCGTTATTTAACCCTTGTGGTACTCCAGATGATGCAACGTACAAATCAGACTTGTGATCATTATAAGCTACAAATTGCAGTCGATTTGTTAGATATGAGCTAAACAAGGCCAACAGTAACGTACTGACACCAAACATTTCAGGTTTAACAATGAGAATGGAGTGGTCTATGCGGTCAAAAGCCTTCGAGAAATCTGTATATATTGTTAGAAGTGAAATCCTTACAGGAACACCGCTTCACGCAAAACAATTTGCCTATCAACCTGGCATATCAACCATAAATGCTCTACATTGCCTGGTTCAAAGCATTGAAAAGACGTTTACAGACACTGCAACGCCTTGCCTGTATAAGGACTACAGGAGCAATGCACTCGTGTCCCACAGCAGCTATGGAGGCTATGCTTGACCTACTTCCCTTGCACTTGCATGTAAGGAAGGAGGCAGCAGTCAGTGCCTTACGACTACACCAAGCACATAAATTTAAACCAGGCAATCTGGTTGGTCACTTAAGGATTCTGGAGTTAATCCATTTAAAGTCCATGACCAAATCCACTGACTCAATGCCAATCAAACAAGACTTTGACTTCCCGTTTGACGTGCTAATTGAAAGCCGCCAGACGAACAAGATAGAGGCACTGCGATTGGAACGACGGTCACTCATCTGGTATACAGATGGATCTAAGATGGCTGAAGGGGTAGGAGTGGGCATAGCAGGGCCTAAATGTAGGCTATCCAAAGCCCTCGATAACACCCCAACCATCTTCCAGTCAGAAATTTACGCTATAGATCTGTGTACCCAGGAATGCCTAAATAAGGGCATCCGAAGGGCAAAGATCTATATATTATCTGATAGGCAGGCAGCACTAAAAGCCCTAAGGTCCTCTACCTTTGAGTCTAAAATTGCCTGGGAATGTAGACAATCTTGCAAAAAAGGATCTAAAGCACCATTCATTGGACCCGAACCGTTCTGTGGCCTGGCCAAGGGACACATAGCGGAAAAGATCCAAGAATGGGAAAAGGACCTGAAAAAGTCCTACTGGAGGAATACTCCAGGCCAAATACAAGCGAAAAAGTTTATTACTTATTCGACAAAGAATGCCACAAGGCTTCTCGAACTTGAAAAGTCCGAATTAAGGCTAATTACAGGCCTTCTAACTGGCCACTGCCCCTTGAGATATCATCTCAAGAATATGGGCAAGGTGGTAGACAACAAATGCAGATACTGCAACTGAAACTGCGGAACATATATTTTGTGAATGCAAAGTGTTAGTCCGCACTAGGCTAAAATTCCTAGAACAGGCAGAATTAACGCCTGAAGACATAGGGAAATTAGCCCCCAGGAAAATCACAAGCTTTGTAAAAAATTTGGAATCCTGGGCAACAACTAGATGTAAGGTAAATCACAAAAGATCTTTTAGGTCGAAGTGAAGTAAGGCTGTTCGAAGCCAAACGACCCCATAAAACAATCTACAATCTGTATATATCACATCAACTTGCCCATGGCAATCCACTGTATTAGCTGTGTATTGAGTTACAACGAGTAAATTAGTCATAGTAGATTTCTTGCTCATAAATCCATATTGTGACACTACTGTGTCATAATACAATACTGCATTACTGTGTCACAATACAATACTGCATTACTATGCAGTTTCTTATTGAAGGATGTATGTGACTGTATATGGACATCTCGAAAACTTTCGCAAAATTAGAAATTATAGAAATAGGCCTATAGTTACCTAAGAAATTTATATTACCATTTTTTAGTACAGTACAAACTCTACTTAGTTTCCAACACTCTGGAAATGCAGATGTACTCAAAATCCCTTCAGCCATTGATTGACCAGCTATCTTGACAGGCATTCACTTATCAGTCCTGATCAGTTTGGTTTTCGCTCCGGGCGTTCGACCTCCCAAGCTGTTCTTAAGGTCGTGAGGCAGGTCTTCACACAGTTATCTCACTGTGTGATCTCTCCAAGGCCTTCGACTGTGTCTCTCACGACATACTAATAAAAAAGTGACGATTATGTGGTATTAGAGGATTACCTCTTACCCTTTTTGAGCCATATTTAACAAATCGCAAACAGTGTGTGTCCATAAACAATAATAATTCTGATTTTCTAAATGCCACGCATGGGGTACCTCAAGGTTCTGTCTTGGGACCCCTACTGTTCATACTTTATGTCAATGACTTTTCTCAATGTATGGACCCCACCAAGACTATTCTGTTTGCAGATGATAAAAATGATGATGATAAAAACATAAACAACTTGTTAGATCTCTCATCATCACACGAAAAACTAGCTCAAAATTGGTTTACATCAAATAAGTTAACGCTCAACCATGGGAAAACGCAAAAGCTCACCATATCTTCAAACAGACATCTAACTACCGGTGCCTATGTAAGACTCCTAGTTATTTATCTGGATGATAACCTTAACTGGTCACATCATATAGAACAACTTAATTTGAAGCTCGCTAGCACTACTTTTCTCTTCAGAAAATTAAAAGCTGTTATTGATTTTAACGTACTGAAAAATACTTATTTTTCCCTTTTTCATTCAAAACTATGTTATGCAGTTGTCTTGTGGGGAAATTCCTCACATGCAATAAAAGCTTTTCGGGAACAAAAGAAAATTGTCAGAATTCTTGTAACTTGTCAACTTTAGAGAACACTGTCAACCTATATTTATTAAATAAGGCATTATGCCTCTTCCTTCACTCTACATATATTACAGCTGGATCAAAATTCATGAGAGCGTCTACAATTTCTCTACCCACTCTGATTACCACCAACACAATACTCGTTCTGCAGGCCGTCTTATGAATCCACGTTACCGTTTAGCGGTTAGTAAAAAAAACTCCCTCAATTTAAACCTTTACAATCATTTGCCTACACAAATCAAGCAGTTAAATCTAGTTGGTTTTAAGTAAAAAATTAAAAAAATTATCTACGAACTCCATACATATAGTGACCCTATAAACATGAATGTTGTATGCATTTACTTGCAGAATATTTGCTATTTTATTTCATCTTCTCTTATTTGTTTTGTTTTTATTCAATACCATTATTTGTCTATTTGTCATATACATAAAAATATTGTGATATACTTAATGTTAAGACATTATTTTAATTTGATTGTTTCTGTTAATTGCCGACTGGTAACTAACCATGCAGATCCATGTATTCTGTTGACTAAATAATAAAGTCTATCTATCTATCTATCTGTTGAATTCTGCATGTGTGATTATCTGGACGGCAAAATGCAGGCCGCGTGACAACGACCTGTCGAATTTTAATAAACTAATTATTAAACAGTGTTTGCGTAAAATAAACGTCCGGCACCCGTAACGACAAGATATTTTCAGATGTGATTTTAATCTTTCCGACCGAACACCTTAAGAGTATCGAGCCTACGCTTTTTTTTTATGCGGCGCGCTATCATATCGATCCGATCTCTTCTGGTACCGGTGAAGAATCCTTGTGAAGTGTCATTATTCGAGGCCAAATCGCGGCCATTAAATTGTTGTTGTCTTCTAGTTAAGGTCTGTTTAATCTCGTGTGTAGTTTGAATATTCAACAGAGGCGTCAAGCGGTTATTTATAACTTTATTACTGAATCATTAGTTATCTTGTAGGTTTTCTTGTAAACGACCTGTGAAGCTGTTATGATTTGATGATTTGCATAAAAATGTCGACGTTACATATTCGACCGTTACATGTATTTACCCCGAATGAAGAGGTATTTACCGCAGAGGAACCCGCATATCTGTTTTCACTTGTTAGGACACCTTGAGGAATATGTGTAAGCGCTTCGTACAATGATTTCAAAATTCCAAAAACACATCTGATGCCATTCTGGCATCTTTAAAAAAGAAATATAGTTCAAGTAATAAATTCCCGAGACAGAAAAAACCCAACAAAAACTTTACAACATAATTATTATCGCCGCGGGCCATGGCGCTAGTTGAAATAAATACATCCCAGTAAATAAAAAACGCAACAAAAACGTACGACATAATTATATCGCCGCGGGCCATGGTGCCAAGCCTGACATGAAACATTCCCGACACACATTAAAAACCTATAAAGGTAAGCGAGTCAATTTGCGAACAGCACAAAAAAAGTACCGGTATTTTAATGAATTCGTAAAGTTTTTGTTACGTTTTTTATGTCTCAGTTTCTTCCTACTTGAACTATACTTCAACTTAAATGATGGCGAGGCTGGTAGTGCAGTGTTTTGTGATTTTTCGAAAGCGTTTGACAGCATAAATCATGAAATGCTGCTCCAAAAACTTTTATGCTATGGTTTTAGGGGTGAATTTTTTGATTGGATTAAGTCGTACCTGTCTCAGCGTACTTAAGTTGTAAAAACCCTCTGCGAGCTATCGGTTATGGTAGATAGTAACTGTGGTGTGCCACAAGGATCTGTATTAGGGCCCATTTTATTTTTATTATACATAAACGACTTTGCTGATATTGATATTCAAGACACTTTTAAGCTTTTTGCAGACGATACTACCATTGTGTGGCATAGTAAAAATGTAGTTCTGCGAGATATTATAAAGTCAGGCATATGTAAAGTAAAAAAAATTGTGTGATTCTAATTCGCTTGTATTCGATATAGACAAAACGAATATACTTACTTTCAAGTTTACTTTTCTTGAATCAACCTATTGAGAATAAACCCCATACTAAATTTATTTTGTTACATACTGAAAAGAAGGTAAGTTTTGATGTACATGTCTCTAATTTAAGTAAAAAGTTGGTATATGGTTGTTATGCAGTGAGAATAACTTCACATCCATCAAGTTAGCATTACCATATCGAAATTTTGCAATGTCAATATATGGATTAATTGTCGCTTTTTAATCCGTCGTGAAAAGAAAAAAATTGTCGCGCCTTATTAAAAAAAGAACCCATGGTAATGCCAATTCCGAAATGGGCTAAAATGGTGGAAAAAAGAGCTCTGAGTATCAAAATAATTTTTCGTGAGCAAATAATATGCGAAAAACCACACCTGGATGATTTACGGGAGTGGTAGTGCTGAATACAAAAAAAAATGTAATAATTACCCTATTTCCGCGTAATATAATTTTGCGACAAATTCCTGAAAAACAATCGGTCCGAAAAACTACCCATTGATTATTTACAAGGGTGGTAGCCAGTACGGAGAAAAATGTAAAGTTCAATCAGGAATATCTCGAGACATAAAAAACTCAACAAAAACTTAACGACCTCATTAAAATACCGGTAATTTTTGAAGTGCTGTTGGAAAATTGACTCGCTTACCTTTATAGGTTTTTAATGCGCGTCGGGAATGTTTAATGTTAGGCTTGGCGCCATGGCCCGCGGCGATATAATTATGTCGTAAAGTTTTTGTTGCGTTTTTATTTATTGGGATCTATTTACTTCAACTAGCGCCATGGCCTGGGGCGATAATAATTATGTCGTAAAGTTTTTGTTACGTTTTTTATGTATGGGGAACTTATTCTTGAACTATACCTACTAATTCTCCTAATTTTCTCGTTTTCCACCATTTTAGCCCGTTTCGGAATGTGGTAATGACTTGACTATCAAGTTGGCATTACCGTGGGTTTTTTTTAATAAGGCGCGACAATTTTTTTTATTTTCATGACAAATATACTATGAAAAGGTGACAATTAATCCATATATTGACATTGCAAAAATTCGATATGGTAATGCTAACTTGATGGATGTAATAACTTCAAATGAACTAGGTTTCAAGGCTACAAAAACGGCTTACTTTTCCCTGATTGAGTTCCATATAAGATACGGAATCCCTTTCTGGGGAATATGTAGTCAACATTTTCCGAACACAGTAAAAAGGGCACTAAGATACTTATAAACCTTTTTTTATCGTTTACAAAATATTAATGATTACATGCATCTTTACTCTAGAACCACTATGCGTAAATACATAAGAAAATACTAAACACCTACATACCGATCCTCTACCTGAGCATAACACGAGACAAGCGCAAAATTTAACCGTGCCTTGACCCATCCCCAGATCATCTTTAACGAAGCACTCAGTAATATACAACCACATTTAAGTTTAAAATTAACTGTGATTGCATATGTTATGTTATATTTTATACATATAACTTTGTCAATAAGAGTATTTCATTCTTATACAATAAAACATATCTTGATTGATATTAACCTCGCTATTAACAAACTTTTAAGACACCCTCCCTGGTCTCCGTAAACGAATCTCGGTATAAACTAACGAATATAATACAAAACCAGCGTTAGTATGCTGATCCAGACAACACCCTGTATATCAAAAGACCGTTGAACGAATGATGGCGAGCAAACTGAATAAATAAATAAATCTGCTAGACGTACGTTTAAAAACAATAATTTTATATCGTTATTAAATAAAGTTAATGATGCTGAACCGCGTTTATAGCAGACATTACTGCATTGTTTAAATATTTATCGGCATTCCATTGTACCTTTCACGGACATTGTAGGCATTATAAATAGAAATACATCCTATTTATTATTTTTCGTAATGCCTTATTAAGATGTTACATAATTTCCATTTGTATTGGTACATACTTTGAATTATTTTATTCGTTTCTCAGCCGACTGGATATTTTTATTGCGTCAAGTTTAAAAGTTGTATTATGTCTATAAAAATAGGCATTGAATGTGCGGTAGATGTGTACACATCTTCATATTTTTCCCCTTCAAAACTTGTATGTGAGGCAAGTTTTCCTGTCACGAAATTCGCAATGTGGAATTTTTGTAGAAGAGTAAACAAAACCTTCCAAAATTTTTAACATCAAAATAGTTACATTTCAAATACGTTGGCTGGTTTTTGAAAAGTTTACGCCTGAGACTAGAAAATCTAAGATATCAGAGTAAAGTAAATATTATCCTTTATAGTATAGACTATACAGGGTGGTCCGTAAGTAATGGTCCATAGAACAACATTGAGTTTCTGAGATTAAAATATTACGATTTAACTAAACTTACCATAGTACAAAAGTTGATATTAACAGAGATACAGGGTGTTAAAGTCAATATTATATTTTTAATTTTCTCATATAATTTTTGAAGTTTTTCGAGTATTGTGAGAATTGGTGAATGGGGGTTCTTGAGATGAAAAATTCAAATCTGCTCCCATTTTTTGTGTAGATCCTAGAGGGCGCCACATAAGCATTGTTTAAGGTGTAAATGTACTCCTAACTTTTTTACCCATAACGTTCTCCCTTATCTTATTAAAAAATCCTAAACATATTTCATTTTAAGTTTATTAATTTTATTAGAAAAACAATAAAGAGAAAATTAAATTAAACAAAATTATGGTTTAAACAAGGGTTCAACGAAGAAAAAACAGAATGGTAACTGAAACTCAACAAAAGATATATTATTTAATAGTAGATGTCCACCATTCTCCTCGATACACTTATCCATACAATTCATAACAGATGGCCTCATATTAAATAATACCATTGGATCAAAAAAGCTACTACTGCATTGATTTATTGCCAAAGTGGTGCGTGGGTATTTATAGGATTTTTGCAAACAAGATCTTTCATTGCGCACCTATATACCGAAATCCAATGGGTTAAAATCTGGACTACGTGCTGGGCAAGGAAACGGACTACCACGACCAATCCAGCGCTCATGAAAAAGGGTGTTTAAATAAATTCGTACTTGATTGGAAAAATGTGGCGGACCACCATCCTGCATGAATAACATATTTTGTCTCAAATTCCATCAATAAAATCATCTTGTAAAAAATGTAAATAATTGTTACCATTTAAATTTCTTGGCAATTCATCTCACACCAAACATTGATTTTGAACTCATATTGAAAATGTCGTTCTCGCTGTATATGAGGATTTTCAACTTCCCAAAATGATTATTTCTTAAATTGAAAAAATCTCGCGCCATTTTTACAAAATGGCGTCTCTGTGCTTTTTGATACAGTAAAAGTAAGCTCTTTCAAGTAGATTCTAATATCGAATTCGTTGTTAGATTATAGCACTTTTGAAATTATTATTATACTACATTTTAATTTTAAGGCCTGTCATCGCTTTCATTCCACTCCTGGACGTCGACGTCGTTCCACGCGAAGATACCCACATGATCAAATTTCGATTTCGAATTAGTTGAAGGAACAAAACAAGCTGCCGAACATCGCCTACGCCTATGCGAAATAATCCAATCGGCAATGTGTGTATGATTGCCCCGTGGACGTTCTCGTTGAAGTCAAGGCCAACTAGTTACATTGTTGTCTCAACAGAGCGCGAATCTCTGACCAACACCAGCAGTCACATCCCAATTGCACAGAAGTTCCGTTAGATAATCCTCTTTTTAACACGCTTTTATTAGCTTCATCCTTATGTTTGTTTGTTTGTTTGTAATGGAATCTTTGAACGTGATTCTCACACACTTCAAGACGTCAGATTAAACTGAAACTTTGCACACTTATCAACGACCGATGACAATACAATAATTTGATAACTTTGTCCTAGTGTCCTAATCAGGATCATCAGGATAAAATAAGAATTGTTTTAAAAATTGCTTATCTATTGTCGAGATTTTGCCGGAGGCGCCGCTGTTTGTAACGAAATCTTTGAACGTGATTCTCACACAAACTGTCTCAGCGGTAGCACAAGAGTGATGCGCACATAGGTGTACACTTTTGCGCAACCTCCTGCGCATATGCGTTGTGCGTCTAAGTGAGCACCGGTAATTCACTGCAGAGAGCTACGCAACTATCCGCCCTCGCTTAAGCTAATATCGCAAAACGCAAAAACGGTATGAGTTTTGGATGTTTCTCGTATTATTATATAAACATCAACACCCAGCGCTCGACGAGAGTTAAGCAACCGCGGTACAGTTTGTGATCATTGCATACCAGAGTACACACACGTAATTTCGGAATTGTCTGTAACGTATTTGCCGTTGTATAATCCTTTGTTAAAAGCTAGTTCCAACTTTAATACATACATTATGATGTAATATTAATTATGTACTACTAGCGGATATTCAGCGGTTTCGAAAAGGAGGCGGGTATCAGTTCGTTTCTACATGTATCGGTGTTCATGATGCTAATTCTAAAATTCACCCAATCCAATATATTGGTGAAAAACGTACCGAGGGATGAATGGCAAGAGGGTGACTAAAAATTTCATGTCGCTAGCGTCAACCTCAGGGAACCGGGCACACCCTGATGTATAAAAGCCTTACCCTTCTATCGGAACTCTAGGAAGGTTGACCGTTTAATTGTCCATTACTCGTGGGAACAACAATAAAAAAATTATAGTTTAATAAAACTAAAAAAACACTTTAATAGCAAACCGAACTAAAAAGTAAAAAATAATGTTTAAATATTAATGTTTTGTTCAACAGAGATAAAAAGTCCACAAACTCAGTATAATTAAATGATTTTTAATAAGTTTAAAATAGGAATGAAGTGATTGACAAAAAAATTCATTTATTTACGCACTGCACTGGCACATTGACAGCACATCTCATAAGTCTACCGATGACTACTGAGAAACGATTTACGAGTTTTTTTTATGCTAGTAGGCCTGCCCGTTTTATTATCTTTAAACCAGTGCAGTCGTAGATGGTTCATTCAGGCTGATTACATTGCCAGTCTCGGACTCGCCTCCACAGTTTCAACTACCATTCGAATCTCGATACCATTGATAAATATATAGGACAAGATATCAAGTTCAGTGCACACGGTTCTGTGCTTTAACACTGACCAGTTTCAATTATCCTCGTATAAATTATAGCTATTGATAAAAGTAGAATTATAAAAATATCGTAAAAAACATAAGAACTGTTTATATATAGTCGGTTACAGTTTTGCTGGGCAGTCAAAAAACGCAAGAACAAGAGCAACGGCAACTTTAAATAATTGCCGCATCAACAATTTTAAAATAATCGAGTCGAAAACTTTTCCACTAGATTCTTTGAATGTTCCCCTGTAGATTCCAGCTAAAATCATTCCTTAATATTAAAAAACAACGCCACAGCGATTTAACAAAAAATCTATCTCAGGTTGTAGTGGTCGTAAAGACTTTTTTAAATTCGTGAAAAAGTGTCAACTATCAAATGCTTTTACCACCATGTCGATACCGTGCATTGCCGAAGAGATATTCTACTTGTTTATAACGAAAAAATCAATGCTAACTTTGATCATTGTTTTCAACAATGTAAAACCTATACTTGATTTGGTTATTTTTTGATATTGATAGTATAAAATGTACTTTTATTTACGCACCCGCGGATTGCTGTAGAACCGCCATATTGCTGAGAAATAAGCGTTAAAAAAAGCAAAAAAGTTATTAACAAATTGATTGTGCAAAAACTATTCGACCATATGGCTCCCGATTTCGCGTGCCTTTTCTATGCTACAAGAGTCAAGTATATGAAACATGTTTTTCTATTGTTTATTAACAATTGAAAAAAAAAAACATTTTGGCACGTTCTTTTACATTGACTCGTAAACAAATTAACCGGTTTTGGTGAAATTTGTAGGTTTTTTAAGGCGCACAACTTTCTAGAAACACTTTTTTTTTAAATCAATAGTTTTTACTAAAACCCGAAAAATTTTTTTTCCTACGTTTTAATTGTTGAATAAAAAAATTTGCCATGCAAAAAAATTGAAGCCTAAGAAACTCTTTCTGTCATCATTCTGAACATCCTGGATTCAGTTTATACCTAGAAAATTTTTTTTTTGTCAAAATGCTAATTCGACTGGAGTATTAATAACGAAATACGTTTAAGTGTTTCGAGAGAGAGAATTGGGCATTCCGTGCAGTTAAGTAACCCTCGAGGCAGCTCTCGGTGCGCGGACCATTGCTCTCATATTATCCCGCCTTAATTAATTATTACAAACTATGAACGCTTTTTATATCTCTCCTCACTCAAGATGCCGAGTTTATTTCAGCGGATGTCGGGCGATTTAATTTCTATTGCAGTTTTTTATGTTACGTAATTATGCTCGTATATTTTCTTCAACTCCAGTTTTTCTGTCATCTCATGGACAACCATCTGAGATGTTAATTAAAGGAGGGAGCCAGCAGACACAATTTTTCATTCCTTTTGACAGTTTTTTTTAAACGAGGAAGGCAAGGCATGTGTTAAATCTGTAAAAAAATGAGTGTAAAAAGTAATGAGATGATCCTGCTTCAAAATCGGCGAAATTTGTAAAAATATTGTTGGCGAAATTGAAAGATAAGAATTTCTCACTTCCCCTGAATTCGTATGACATTTTGCAGTGTAAATTGTAGATTACATCATTATTACCGGTCTGCAGGTGGACGGCATATACACTGACTTCTCGAAGGCATTCGATTGACTTAATCATGGTATTTTGCTTAACAAATCGGATCTTTTTGGCCTGTCAAAAAATCTGTTATATTTTTTCAAATCTTACTTTGAAGATAGAAAACAGTTGTACAATGTTGTGGTCAACAACAGCTGAGAGATCTGTCAGCTCTGGGGTCCCTCAAGGGTCTATACTGGGACCATTATTATTTAATATAAACATTAATGATATTATAATGGCCAGTTTCTGAAACGTTAAATAGAGTTAATTATTCGTTTACTGTCATAGTTACAATTGTTACTATGACATTTATTAATAGATAACTTTATTTTACGTTTCAGAAACAGACCCTAAATGAGGTGGAAGCAAATTGTTTATTATACGCGGACGATATGAAAATATACACTGCTATTAAATGCTCTGGTGAATATAGTAAGCTACAAATAGCATTAAATAAAATTAATAACTTGGTGTATCAAACAGAGTCTGCCTCTAAATCCTTCCAAATATAACGTAATGTCCTCTCTGAAACACGATGTCATAAAATATGACTATTCTGTTGATGAAGTTTCCCTGCATGGACCTAACATTATTCGTGACCTTGACGTAATTTTCGATTCTAACCTATCCTTTATTGAACATATAAATGATATAGTAACAAACTCCTTCAGATCTCTTGGCTTTGTGATACGAATTTAATGATATTAATACCATCAAGTTATTATACTGCGCTGTTAGATCTCGTTTTGAATGTGCCTCTATCATATGGCGTCCTCACTACAATATTCATGTCCAAAATATAAAAAGGTTTCAGAGACGTGTCTTAAAATATCTCAGCTAAAAAGATGATGATTTATATCCACCAATTGGATTTCTGCATAAAGAATTACTGTCTTGACACTCATTCGACGCTCTTGGAAATCGCCGTATTATTGCCCAACTAGTTTTCTTGCGCAATCCAATAACTAATGACATTGACAGTGAGGTGATTCTCAGTCAGTCGAATTTCTCAATGTAGTCTTACGGCAATCTCCTACTTTCAATCGCCAAACGCCCCGTATTAATGTACTTCGAAATTCTTACCTGTTCATCAAAGGACTCCGCGCACATTTTTTATGGCAAATGGCCCCCGGTGAAACTCGCTGGAAACGATATATGTTATTCCTCTTAAGCTCCTGATCAAAAGTCCTCATGGCTACAAGGTCGGAAAATGTATAGTTTTCCAGATATGGGGGAGGAGGTTGATTTTTCGGGGTTTTCTCACTAATAGTATGGAGCCATGGTTTTTTCGGGTCGCTGATTTCAAATCCGATGTCAAAAGTAGCATTTGACAGATGTCAGTAGCACTGTCAACTACCCTTATTTTCCTTAAAAGATTTATCAGAATATATGCAAGTGAAAGGGTTTTTTGGGTCGCTGATTTCAAATCCGATGTCGAAGGTGGCAGTTGACAGCTCTCAGTAGCAGTGTTGGCTGTATTATCCGGAAAAGATTTATCACAGTGGTCCCGGGTCACGCTGAAAATAAACGCAAACAATCCAATTAATATAATTGCCACTGACAGCTGTCAAGTGCCACCTTCGACGTCCTTTAAAATTTGACATATTTGTTAGTCAAGGATTTATCTTGGATACACATTGGATTCATGTACAACGGAAACAATGGAGACTTGTCTCCATAATATTTTCGCTAAGTAACAGGCTTTATAAGTTAACATACCGGGTGTTAGAAAAGTATGGGAACGGTGGAAAATCTCGAACAATTTGCATCAAATCGAAAAATAAAAAAATACGTGTCAAAAATTAAAAGAAAACATTACTGTTTCAAGAGTAGCGTCTTGTGCCCATAAAAAAACGTCTAATTCAAAACTGAAAAACACGTATTTGTTATTTTTACGAAATCTATCCAATGACATTGGATTCGACTCTCCCACCCCTAACCCAGTGGGTGGGGCGGGGGGCAACTTTGAAATTTGTAATGAAAATCCCTATTTTCTATAGCGGATTCGGATTCTACGGCCAAAAATATGTGAATTTTATATCGGGCATTTTTTTCGATTCTCACAAGGTGTCGCTGCAATCGCACAAAATTGAAATAAACCTTAAGCGTCCATAAGTTTGTAAATATTTACAAACTGTAGCTACTCGTGTTGACAAAAAAAACATTGAGTTTAAAAAACAATATCTGTGATATCTTGGTTTTTATGAATATTTTTTTAGTGTTCTTAATAACAGTATTTGTTTTGTGAAATTTCTACGAGAACGTTCGGTTCCTTCCAACTTTTGTAGAGGCAGGAGCGCACTTTGGTACGGAAAAAGTTATTTCATTTTTCATTAGTTCTCGCGTTTTTTTCTGCATAATGACTACTTTAACAGAGGAAGAGAGAGTTCCTCTTTTAATGATGCGAGGGTGGGGCGATAAAGAAAGGTCCTATGATGAAGTTGTGATTTTATTCAACGAAACTTTCCGTGTAGATCAAGTGGGAATTTTGAACTCTACTGTGTCCCGTACCATCAAACGATTCCTAGACACACGGATAAATAAAAATCGCCCAAAATCTGGAAGACCAAAATCTGAAACATCGGAAGTTCGACAAATGGCAGTGGCCCAGGCATTTGTTGAAAATCGAAGGTTATCAATCAGAAAACCAAGTCAACAGCTTGATATGAGTGCATTTTCAGTTCATAAGAATTTGAAACTTTTGAAATTTCATCCTTACAAAATTCACCTTCACCAAGAGTTAAATGAAGATGATTTTGATCGGCGACTTGAATTTAGTGAATTAATGATGGAAAGGAGTAACTAAAACCCAAATTTTTTGTCATCTCTACTTGTCTTTTCAGATGAAGCAACTTTCGAACTCAGTGGAAAAGTTAATCGCCATAATTTCAGATATTGGAGTGACGAAAACCCTCACTGGATGCTTGAAACACACACGCAGTGTCCACAAAAATTAAATGTTTGGGCAGTAGTTTTCAGGGATCGAATCATAGATTTTTCATACATGGAAATTTGAATGGAGAAAATTACCTGGAAATGTTAACAAATCAAATAGTTCCCGCAATACAAGAGATTGCTGGTGATGAGTTCGATAATGTTTGGTTCCAGCAAGATGGGGCTCCTCCACACTATCGGGATATTGTTAGGGACTATTTGAATGGCCAGCAAGATCTCCCGACCTCGCGCCACTTGATTATTTTGTTTGGGGCTACGTGAAGTGTAAGGTTTATTTCACTAAACTTCGTGATTTGGAAGAGCTGAGACAACGCATAATAAACATTTTTGCAGAAATATCACCTCAAATGATAAGAAGTGCCATTGAAAATTTTTACGTTCGTCTCGGACAATGCCAAGAAGTCAATGGGCACCATTTTGAACACCTGCTATAATCTTGAAATTAAAGCCTGCTAGTATAGCAGTTAAGCTGTAAACTAATTGCCTCAACTGGCCGAAATCCACACCTTGCCTTAAATGGCTGAGTTACCTCCTTGCCTTCACTGGCTGAGATCAAGAACTTGTCTGAAGTGGCTGAATTAAGAGGTAAAACCACTGTTAATGTTTTTTTAAAATCGAGTTTTTATTGCCCTGTAAAAAATGTAAATTGAAAATTACTAGCTGCTAATAAATTTACAGAATGTTAAAAGTTGTTGTAATTTCCGCACGACCGTGTAAAATCACTGTTCTCAAAACAGCTCGGGAAATCATTCACTCTGAGATCAGTAGTTTTACTTTTCGTATTTTTTTAAGTATGCATTCAAAACTTTCATGTTTCCACTCATTTTTTTGCGATTGCAGCGACACCTTGCGAGAATCGAAAAAAAATGCCCGATATAAAATTCACGTATTTTTGGCCGTAGAATCCGAATCCGCTATAAAAAAATTGGGATTTTTCATTACAAATTTCAAAGTTGCTCCCGTCCCACCCACTGGGTTAGGGGTGGGAGAGTCGAATCCAATGTCATTGGATAGATTTCGTAAAAAATACAACTAAAACTAACTAAAACGCGAACAAATACGTGTTTTTCAGTTTTTGATGGACTTTTTTTTATGGGCAAAAGACGGTACTCTTGAAACAGTAATGTTTTCTTTTCATTTTTTGTGATTACAGCGACACCATGCAAGAATCCAAAAAAATGTCCGGAATAAAATTTACCTATTTTTTGCCGTAGAGTCCGATTCCGCAATAAAAAATAGGGGTTTACATTTGAAATTTTAAAGTTTCCCCTCGCCCCACCCACAGGGTGGTGGATGGGGAGGTCATTTTTGTATCAGTAGATAGTTTTTTGAAAAATTTTTGACACGTATTTTTTTATTTTTCGATTTGATGCAAACTGTTCAAGATTTTCCACCGTTCCCATACTTTTCTAACACCCTATATGCAGTTACAGAATAACCACTAAGATTCTCCAAAATTAGTTCGTTGACAAGCGTCAAATTCTGCAAGGTTAGGACACTTTAATATGAAAACCTTTTTGATTGCACATAAGTTTTTTTATTATATCCTTAACTTATAATGCATATTATGGAAAAATAACTATTGTATTTCATACATCTTCCTCATTATTTCGGGATCATATATTTTTTCAAATTCGAATTGAATAATAGAGATCCACATTCACTAATTATTTCTACACCTGACGCTTTTGGCCGTTTAAATAATCGTACTTATTAT
This sequence comes from Leptura quadrifasciata, assembly GCA_963675555.1. NCBI lineage: Eukaryota > Metazoa > Arthropoda > Insecta > Coleoptera > Cerambycidae > Leptura > Leptura quadrifasciata. The sequence continues at coordinate 3,269,952 of OY776681.1, read as the reverse complement.
ACAGTAACTAATAGTAATTAGTGCCGGCTAATTGTTAGCTGCACGTTCGTAAACCATAACTTAGTTTTTACGCTGAGATTAAGTCTTTATTACCGGCAGAGAATTTTTTTTATTCATTATTACATTGATACGAGGCGGCTGATAATTTCCCTTGGGCGCCTCATGCAAGGCGTCTATCGTTTGTATAAAACTCACTCGGGCAATTTATTCAGTCTATTAGTCATAGTATCGTTTTTATCGTACAGGATGGACAAAAAAATGAAGAGAAAGAATGTAAATGAAGCAAATTGTACGTATACGGAGATAAAGTTATGTTTAGCTTCATTTTAATTATTACTGGTTAATTTTGTTCTGATTTGTTTATAAATAAATTTTTTGGCGCCTGAAGTTAGGCACCTTAAGTGGTAAAATTTTAATTATTTAAAATGTATAATTTAAAATGTTTTTAAGTATAATGTAACTTAATGGATTCTTGACAAGTTGAATTACAAGGTAAGTTGAAAAAATAATCTGTTTGTTCAAAAAATTATTAGAAAGTCCGCTTAAAAGGTGGGCGTTTTTTTTTGCTTATAAACAAATAGAATAACTTTGTTATTTTTTATGATAAACGCTTGTAATTAACCGCATTGAAAAGCCGTTTGAAAAACTCGTATTTAAAAAAAATGAAGCCTCTACTACACATAGCAGTCAAGATAGCAACTTTAAAAAAAAAATCATATCTTTATTATTTATAAATAAGTATTAGAGTACTGGTCGCCGGCGAATAAGAGAATCGGAGCTACGCTGTCATGCAGCAGCACAGAAATACTTACTTAAAGCTGAACATAAAGAAGCTCGAGTAGGATTTGCGCTTGAATTTTTAGCGCATGATGTAAATTTTTGGAACAATGTAATCTTTACAGACGAAAAAACTTTCCAGTCAACACACAGCGGTCGTATTCGTGTTTACCGCCCTCCGAATACTCGATTCGATTATAGATTTTCCGTCAATATGTGGGCTTGGATATCGGCACGTGGTCCTGGTGTTTTGTGGCATATTGAGGCGATTTAATAGTGAAACGTATATTAGGATTTTAGACAATATTATGCTCCCTTCTGTGTCACAATTATTTCCTAATAATGAGTTCATATTTCAATAAGACAATTGTTCCACTCATACTGCTCATACCGTAACTAACTGGTTTCAAGATAACAACATCAATGTTCTTAACTGGCCCTGTCATAGTCCAGATCTTAACCCTGTGGAAGAAGTATGGGGACTACTCGTAAGAAGTACCCAAAAACGAAATGTGAGACCACGGAATGCCGAAGAATTACTGGAAATAGTAAATAATGCATGGGAAGATATTGTTACTAATGATTATTGTATAAGGTTATTTAATTCTATGCCAAACAGACTTATAGAAGTTATAAATAGAAATGGTGCAATAACGAAATATTAATAGTTAATTTCTTGTTAAGTAGGATATCCTTTGTCCTTTGATCCAGGATTTCTACTAATCGTACCGTTTATTCTCCACTTTCTTAACATGTTACACACCAAATTTTTGTTAATGTTATAACGCAGTGCAATTTATCTCATTAACCATCCATCATTTACTATAGCAATAACTACAGCATTAAAATAAAAAAATAAATTAAAAGTGATATCTGTTTTATTTCAGCTACTCATTACATATTCAAATAGAGACAGATTTACATTAGAAAAAAAAGTTGTCTTATTTTTTCTGCTCACGACAGTACGTAATAAAACATTTTCAAATTAAACATAAAAAAGATTTTATCTAGTCGAGTACTTCAACAACTGAAATATTTTGGAAGAAATATTCAAAGGCACGGCAGCTATTGCTCGACTAGATAAAGTCCCGCCTTTTTTGTATTATTACATACACACACACGTGTGAAAACTGGTTTGTTTTCAACGTATGTGTACTGTTGTTTTAAATGAAAATACAAAATCTTCCCTTTTCTTTTTTTCAATTACATTTATCATACGATTGATTTTTAAGACGATTGTAACAATTTAAAAATTATTACATTAAAAATAATAATAATGAATGTCATTTATAACAAATTTAATGCAAAGAAAATCCATATAAATCGAAGAACAAAAAGCATCAATCACTTTTACATTTCATTCAAAAATTATGTGGTTAAAAAGAGGGTTTTTCGCCATTATCTCCATAATTTATTTATCGATTTTAATTCATTAGAAATAAAATTAAAGCTCTTTTTAATACCTACTTACTTCTACTAATGGGGCGAGCGTAGATGCGTCTTTACTATGTACATACTTCGATATGCGATGTAAAGCAACGTTAGGCGCGGTTAGTACTTGGATGGGTGACCGTTTCAAAGAAGACCGCGTCCTTGCCTCACACCTCTTCCAGCGGCTTGTATGTCAGTGTATGCGCGGAAGCTATACAACCTTAGGCGAGGGTTGTATAGGGGATATACCATCCTTCGGAGGGGATGTAAAGCCGTCGGTCCCTTGTCTATTAAATATTAGTCAAGTAAAAGATCCCTACTCTTCTTAAGGGAAGAGGTTCGGCAAAATTCCTGGTTGGGGGTAGCTCGTCTACAGGCGTCGGTGATAGGCCTCAGTAGCGGAAATAGACCGACGTTAAATAAATGTAAAAAAAAAACTTTTCTCTAAAATATAATTGGAAAATTCGACGGCCCTAAAACTGAGTTTTCCGACTTGGTCGTTGTTTATTAAAACTAGGGTAAATCTGGCTATACGTCTATACGTATTTTTGATAAATTAAATCGACTGTTTTTTTTATACAGACTGGAGTATTAAGGTAGTGAGAAAATCCAAAGATGATGCGAACATAGTTGGCGGAATCTGCGTTGATTGTTTTATTGTTTGTGAAACCGTTTCAAGCTTAAATTATTTTACTTTTATCAGAGTGCATATGTTAGTGTCAAATAAAACAGTGTAAACTGTAATTTTATAATCTTGATGGTTTACCGGGGATTTGTCGGTGTATTATACTTTCTAAATTAACATTAGTCATTCTTTTCTAGACGCAACATTTTCCTGGAAATCCAGCGCAACGGGAAAAGCAAATTATCTCGTAACTAATCAGTGCAAATTCAATTAGGCAGATTGCAAAAACACGATGATATTTCAGCAATTTCTAATTATTATTATTTTCAATTCCCGTCCGAACGAGCGCGTTTCAGCTCCATAAATAAATTGCGATAATAACAATTATATTCGCACATACTTTCGATATAATAATTCCACATAATTGACTAGAACAAATGTACACGTTGCTATAAAGTCGGTCATTTGAGAAAGATCAAGAAGTAAAGGTGTGAGATTTCATAACATTTAACATTTTATAGGAGTTTTATGGTTTCTCACCGATAAACTTAATGCTATTGGATAAACGGAAAACGAAATACCCGAGGTCGCGTTGGAAAATAAATTCCACGTGTAACGGATTATGAAACAATTCTTCTATTATGTACAGGGCCAGTATTTTCAGAAGAGGTCGTAAGAAATTGATTTTTCGTTTTGAAATTTGGACTTCTTAGTCATGGGGTATTAGGTATAGTTCAAGTAGTAAGTTCCCGATACATAAAAAAATTTACGACATAATTATTATCACCGCGGACCATGGCGGCATGCTGCATCAAACGACCCGACGCACATTAAAAATATACTTAAAGGTAAGCGAGTCAATTGCGGTCGAGACAGCACAAAGAGTAATGGTATTTTAATGAAGTCGTAAAGTTTTTGTTGCTTTTTTTATGTTTCGGGAAGTCCTTACTTGGACTATACGTATAATTTTAGCTCTATTTTCTTAAGAAGCGAGAAACACGCCCAATAAAATAGGACGAAATTTGTAGATTTGAATGAAATAATTCAGAGCCAGCTGAAATTTTGGGAACGGGCTTATTTTGTGATACTTGGAGAAAATAGTTTTAAAAAAATCGGTTGTTCGCAAAATACTCGGAAAGTATCAATTTTACTGTAAAATATGTACACTTGACAATTATAGGTAATAGAAATCCGCACAATTTCGTTTTTTTTTTAACTTCGTACGACCTATTGGAGCCGAAATAGAGTTTTTTGAAATGTTGACAGTTTTACGACGCAACGGAAACGCGCTTTTGCTAAAGTCTCGTTTTCATTTCCATTCGATCAATATTGACAGAGATATGAATTTTTAAACATCTTTAAAGTGCGCTATCAGAACACTTGTTTCATGATAAAATCGATAAAAACTCGAAAACGATAGATCGTACGCATATAGTGTATCTAATGAAAGTTAAAGAGAATCAAATTAAATGTACTTTTTTGTACTTCAAACGTGACGAAAATTGCCTGTTTACTAAAAATTAAAAATCAACCGCATTTTCAATCGTTAGTTTCTTGTCACTACTCATTGAAAATGATATACGAAAGAGTGTTTTTTGTAGAAAATTTTGTTAGTTTTCATTTAGATCTCTTGAAATTTTGTCGTAAAGTCAAAAGAAACGATGATATATACAAAAAAATTTACAGAAATCGCCACCAAGCAATCTTCTTACACATTGGAAATGAACATAGTTATCATGGATAAAATGAAACACCTCACTCATCAGGTATATACGAGTAATAGATTTATTTATATATTTATGCAGGTACAACCAAAAGACAACCTAACTGACAACAAGAAGGAAAACAAAACACTAATAGATAAGAACGTAATAACAGTTATAAGAACGAAAGATATTTATATTTATAACATCGTTACCAGTCGTCGGTACAAACTGCAACACCCTGGCTGTACTATGATGACGAAGGATTATCATCATCTGACGAAGATGAATCCTTAGACATCTTAAACAATTTACATTTCTCCCACTTCACTTTCCATTTGCCCACTTCAATTCTGCCCCTACAACCCTTATCCCTCTCCGCAACCATCTATCCAATCTAAACAGTTTTTTTTCTAATGGGTTCCTCATCCCTCCACCAACTTTTTCGCCCCAAAGATTTTCCCCCCTCGCCCCCTTTCCCATCCTTTTCCTACCCCTCGCCCTCCTTCCCTCCCGAAAACTCTCAAAAATGAACACCGATCTTATGGCCCCACAGTATTTTTCTTATACCGCACTTAAACCTCAGCATAATTTTCTTAAAATAGTCACCTCCCACCTGAAAGGGAGTAAATAAATTAAAATGTGATTTGGTGTGTATACAAAAACGAAACGTCCATGCCGTCCCCACCCTATTATTAAAGGGGGTAAAAAAAATTAAAATATGATTTAGTGTGTATACAAGAACCAAGGGCCTCTAAAATTTATTTTGGCATTAGTTAGCCCCACTACCACCCCCATTGTCCCCCACCATATTGTTTAAGGCAATAAAAAATTAAATTGGGATACGAGAAACAAGGGCTTCTAAAAAAATTTTTTACATTAGCCACCCCCTCTACCACCCCCTCTATTATTATTATTACCATAACAAAGAGAATATAGCACACAGAACATTAATATTTATCTAATCCTCAAAATAATTTTTAAGATATCATATCAAGTGTTCAAAGTGTCGACCGCGATTTCTTATGCACAATCGAGCGCGGCGAGGCACTGCATTTAAAACATTACTCAGCATTTCAGGGGTAACTGTAATACATGCCTGTTGAATTCGATCTTTTAGGTCCTCTACATTTTGCGGTGTCGTCGAAAACACCTTATCTTTAATATACCCCATAAAAAAATCCATTGGGGTTATATCTGGGGAACGAGGGGGCCATTGAATAAATCCATTGGTACCTATCCAATGTTGAGGCAAAATTTCGTCTAAATAATCTAGGCAAATCTGGGAATTGTGGGGAAGAGCTCCATCTCGTTGAAAATATTGAAAGTCGTGTCGATTCTCTAAAGGTAGGTCATCTAAGAAGTCATTAAATTCATTTCTCAAAAAGTTTAGGTACCTTTGACCGCTGAGGTGACCATCATAAAAATAAAGACCTATTAATTAAATTGGTGCCTAAAATACCTATCCACGCATTTATTGAAAAACGATTTTGAAACCCGGTCGGTCTATGCTAGTGTGTATTTTCAGAAGTCCATTTGTAATGAATATTGCGATTAAAAAATCCATTATTGAACAAATTAGCCTCGTCGGACCAAAGTATTTTACTACATATTAATGGATCGGCACGCTTCTTTTCCAACAGCCACCTACAAAAAGTCGTCCTCCTTGGTTTGTCCCCCGCTTGTAAATTGTGAACTTTTTTGGCTTTAGAACACCGGTAACCATTTTTCTTTAAAATTTTTCTAGCATTTGTTTTATTTATATGACAAGCTATTTGAATTTCTCTTAATGATGTTTCCGAATTTTCTGTATTTTTATTTCTTACATAATTAATAACTCGGTTTACCTTATTTACATTATCTGTAACACTGTTCAACCTTGTCTTCTTCTTTAAAAATGAACCATTATTTTTCAGTTTCGTAGCTAATTTTCTGAACAGAGTTTTATTCGGCTGTAGTGCTTGTGAAAATCTGTTTCTATATTCTACTTGAGCTAATCCAGAGTTAAAATTGCATTGGCAATATGTAACGAACATATAACGGTCAATGTGAGTGAAAATCATTTTTGAAAATTCTAAATTCTTAAACGAGTGTGATTGAGTGAGAGTTTAAGTATTAACTGAGATGATCTGTCAAAGAATTAAATTGTCAAGTTTGTTCATAGCCAACTATTTTAAAATAATTGAAATAATAGTGAAATCATGAAATACAAACAAATTGATATTATACTTAAATTAATTGGTAAAGACATTTTAATTTTCTGAGCAAGCAGTGACGCTTTTATGGAGGACCTCTATACATTGGCATAACTGCGAATACTCTTTCCATAATTGCTCCATGGTGCTTTCTTGATTATTATTTTGTTATTGTTACTTGAATTTACTTTATTCTTCTTAATTGTGTTTTATTATAGCAGAGATTTGAACAACTTATTGAATTATTTTATTTAATCATACTTCTCCTCGGCAAGTATAATGCTTGTTAAAAAAAAAATTTATTGGTTTTAAAAAAATGTTTTTATAATTACTAACGTAGTACCGATGAATAAATATGGCATGTGATATATCGTTGAAAAGGGAGGAAAATACCATATTTAATGGCGCCATTTCCCGCCCGTTTCAAAATAATTTTTTTAACAGCCTGAAGAGTAAATCTGAAAATACAGCGGTTTAGAAAAAAATTAGATAAAACCTCGTTGAAACACTGTTTTGCAAAAAATGTTCGCCTTATAATTTTTCTCGTATCTCTTCAAATAACGGAGATATTTGGCCTAGACGTTTTCCGCATTTTCGATATTTTCCGCCATGACCCTTAAAGTAGGCCATGGATTTCAAATGTCTTTAAACCATTTTGTAGGTTATATAAATCGGCACAATTTTTTTTGTACGACCGATATTAAGTGAGATATTCTCGAGTTCCCTGATAAAATGGACAGCCTGTATATGAGTACTTAAACATTATATATTTGAACATTTCTTCTTCGTTTTGAACCGAAAACTATGCTTCCGACAGAACTTGACCAAAAGAAATTTAAACGAATTTCCATAATATACCAATAAATAATTTAACATGTGATTCGAACACCTTCAATAAAATATTCATCGGTGTCCCGATTATAAAATCAAGGTTTCTTAAAGAATTTAATGGCAACAGATTGCGGATAGTAACAGTCAAATAAAAAAAAAAACATGTAAATTTGTTGAAATCTGAAAATTGTAAATTAGTTTAGACGAATAGGTAGGAGTAACACGCAACAAGTCTCACTTACTTGACGAAAGAAAGTAGGTACATCTTTTACGCCGATTGGCCTGTTTTTAGGATATTGGTCACGAGAATTTCACCGACCCTTTCCCTGGCGTCCATTAAACCCGTAAAATTTGTAACTTACCTCGACCCATAACCCTTGGACGCTGTCTCTTTCGTTCTGAGAAATTATTCACACTCCGATCATCTGGCAAGGAGAAATTGTCTTTTTTTGTTGTAGTTTGCGTCATCTTTTATGGAAGCTCTAAAAAGATAGAAAACATCAGTACGTTTTAGTACCATGTGCAGTGCAAACATGAATTTATATGTTGTTATAAAGCGGTGTACGAATATGCAATAAGCGTTTGATGTTGTTTGTAAAAACTGTGGTGGTGTCGATAAAACTTGAATTCGCAATGGGAAAAACTTATTAGAAATCTCCTGGGAGTTTCGTGGAATAAACTATACTTTGTTTGAAAGTGGCGGTTATAGATGCGTGAGATGGTGCTATTTATAAACCTTGTGGTTATTTGTGCATTTCGTATAGGCAAATATGTAACGCTTAAGGAGATGTTAGTCATTATGTAAGCGGTAGTAAGTCCATATTTATATGCCAGTAGTGTTTGTTTTTGGTTTAAATTTCACATGGTCAGTCAATACCTAGCTGTAATTAGAATAAATACTTTTGTAATTCACAAGCGACTTCTTGATTTGTGGATCAGTTTTAATATAAATTCCTTAAGTCCTTAAGACATACAATATAATACATCTTTATTAGCTAAAAAAGCTACAATTTAAAAATGACAATCTATTAGAACAGAAATCCACTACCATCTATCTATTTTATATTATATCTCGGTTAATATCTATTGTGGAAGAATAAAGTTTTAGAAACATTTATCCCATTTTTGTAAGCTATATTTCAGTAAAAAGATATTTGAAATCCATAGCCTACTTTGTGAGATATATTACAAAAACTTCAAAAATAGGAGAACCATGAACGGTTATAGCTTCCTTATTTGAGGAGATACGAAAGATGTTAAAGGGATGAAAGTTACGGCAAAGACAATAAGAATAATGATGCATATCAAAATATTCGAAAAACGCAATTGACTTTGACATACGCTCTTGTGCAAAAATGAAGTACAAATCTCAAAATAGGCCATGACACCATTAATTACGTTTATTTTTCCTCTTTCCAACGATATAAAACATGTCACAAAAATTTTAACTGATAGTATCAATATTTAATATTTTACGAAAACCACAATTCATATCATTGAATCGTAAAAATCAGCTATGCCATGATTAGTGAAAAACAATGTATACAGTTATTAACAAATTTGTTAACCAAATTCTATTAATGGGTTTTTCAATAGAAATATGCATTATAATTAGACACGAGAGAATACACATTGGTGCAGAGAGACTGCTTTCCAAGAAAGATTTTTTACAAATGTTTGGGTGGGTCTTTTAGGGACTATAGTAATTGGACCTTATTTTGGACATTCTCGATTTTTGACTTTTTTTGTGAATACATTAAGAGAGATATGAAATATTTGTGACTAATTAATCGTTGCGCAAATGTATAATAATCGGGGAAATTGACGGAAAAGTGGAGCAAATACGTGTGCTGGGTGTATAAAAATGAGTGAAAATACGACGTTTTCAGGTCACTTTGGAACGATTGGCATTGAAAAAGTCATTTTAGGGCAAGGGTAAATAAGATAAGAATCATTACCGCATTATATCAACAAACTACGTCTAACCTAACTTAACTTTTTCGGTTTGCAATGACCAATACGTAAATGGTCCAAAAAGAAGTAAAATACTAGAATTTCGGGTAACTTTCACATGAGAAGCATTTAAACAGTCATTTCAGGGCAATTATTCAAAATTTCATCAAGATGGGGCTCCACCTCACACTGCTGTAATATGTACAAATTATTTAAATCAAGATGCCAGATAGCTGGATAGGCACCTATGGACCCATTCTATGGCCAGCTCGATCACCAATTATTACTCTCTTGGATTTTTTCGTCTGGGATTACATTAAAGACAAGGTATTTCAAACTGCCCCTGAAAATATTGAGGACATCAAAACCAGAAATACAAACGCATGTGAGGCAATTGTATAAATAAATTTTACTGGATTTTGCGCACGAGTGTATGTCATAGAGCTACAACTAAACTGTTTACTTTGCACCAGGACCATACATTGCTGTACAAGATCGTTTTGCAAATCAACGCAGTCATCTACATTAGTGATATATATAAATATTTTTTGTCATCGGCATAAGGTAATGTTTTGCAGTGTAAGCCCATGACGATATCATTTATAGAAATGTTAAAGAGCAAAGGCCCAAGGACAGAACTTTGGGAAACCTGATAACGCTGAGATATCTATAGACCAAAATCCACGGTATTGTACATTTACTAAGTGGGATTCAAAAAAGTTTAGGAAGTGCTCAGTTCAAATTTGGATAATTTGTTCAGCAAAATTTCGTGGTGCAGTCTGTCGAAGGCTTTAGAAAAATGTGTATAAATGACATCTACTTGGCCTCCAGCATCCAAATGTTCAGCTATAAACTGAATAGTGCACACCAAATTGCTGGTGGTAGAAGCGATTTGGCATGAATCCGCGTTGATTTTGAGATTTGACGTGATTAAGGAGAATATCGTGTATTATGTATAATTTACTGAAATTGCACAATATTATTATTGGTCTGTAGTTTTCAACAGCACATCTATCATTTTTTTTTTTTAATACCGAACAGATTCTAGATATTTCATCTATTATAAATTCAAGGTATTTAATTTCCGAGACTTTTTCTAAATTTTTGTTAACTAATACAATAATTTGCTCCATTTGTTGACGATTTAATATATGTTTCTAGTCGAGAATCATACATTTGCATTTGTCGGCGTTTCCTTTTAAGCTATTATCACACAACCAAACAAATAACATATTTTAAATCTTGATTGGTAACATCATTTACATTTTCTTCATAAAAATAAATTAACGTGTCATCTGAAAATGTACCTTACAAGTTTTTATTGATTTCGCCGTCATTTATGAACGGTACAAATAATAAAGGCCCTAGCACTGGTCCTTGTGATGCTCCGAAGTCATTGTCTATTACGTTAGATGCACTATTTAATCTTGTTCTTTGTTTTCTTGCAGTTGGGTAAATTAGTTAAGTAAAATAAACGTTTTCATTTAAATATATCAACAAATCATGGTTTTTTAAAATAAATCGACATTTTTTTAAACCCTGAGGGCCACAATTTAAATAATTGTCAAAGAAGAAGCTTTGTTTGGCATTTCTCCCCAAAGACCGTGCTGTTTATTGTTGGTATCTGGTTAACGGAATTCTAGGTGTGACATTGTGGTCTTGATAAAATATCTGTTTTTTCCGGTATTCCCCGAATTCCCAATTATTATTAACAACCGCCTGGGCTATCTCGCTCTGTTTTAAACGATCCGTTTCAGTAGATGATTTGGCAGATTCTAGGTAGTCGCAATGCTCAACAGTTTAAAGATAAGGTGTTGCGGTTACACGGTCTAAACTAATCGTTTCTCCTTGTGTGTTTTGATGACCCTACAATGTTGATATGTTAAAACCAGGCGCCAAGTCGACCGGATCAACGCAAATGTGAAAATTTATTTATTACTGCACGTTTATTTTTTATTATGTTGTATACAGGGTGTGTCATTATGTCTAGGCATTGTAAATAAAGAAGTTAAAGAAATTAGCTCGAAGAACAACAAAATAAAACGAATAAATGACGTAAATGACAACTAAATCGTAACCAAAGCACAATTTTCAGTAAAAAATACATTTTGTTCCATTAAATTTGAATTTGTCTTTCAAGAAATTATTGAAATGTTTAACGGCAGTTCCGCGAAAACGGTTGAAGTTAAAGTTCTACCAAGTGTACCTTTTATACGTGGAAATGACGCCCTCATCAGACTTTGTGGTCGGAAATACCACAACGTTTCGTAAAAAAATATATGAAAAAAATTCATCATCCGACATAGGTCTTACAGCGCCCTCTATGATCTGACGTGATGTAATACATAAATTATTGTTTCTTAGAATAAAAAAAAGTTCCTCTAGCAAATTTAGCGAAGATCAGTCAAGAGCCTGTTGAGTTAATGCAAAAAAACGAAAAAATAATTTGAACTTTGACAAAGAATCTCTGAACCCCTGAACTATGGCCCATTATTAATGGGCCACCCTGTATAACAAGTAAATATTGGACTTTTTTTCCCTCGCTGTAAACTATTTTGATTATTTCATTAAAGAAATGTCATATATCAAACATAATAGTTGTCATTTTCAAAGCTCACTTTAATAATGTTAACTTTTCCATATCTACAGTAAATAGATAAGGGGTGGGTAACCCTGTACAAATATGCTTTTGCAAAATGTTTATCGTTAATGTACCAATAGATCAAAAACAGGACTAAGTTAATCTTTAAATATTATTAGAGAGTCGACTTCCCTAGAAAGTTGACCAGAGTTAATGTTTTTTTTTACCAAAAGAAATCAACAGAGCCATGCCAGGCTCCGTACTTTCGATCGTTGAAGTTGACAAAAGACTCAGTGTGACTTCCGTCTACTTTATTATACTCATATTAACCTACAACAAACTTTTACACCTTGCATACCTTCATTGTTGCACCTGGCGTTAACCTTATCGCGTGTTGGCGCGCCGTTGCCGCTCGGAATTTCCCTCGTCCGTTGCATATTCAAATGCATCGGCTATATTCTCTCCCTTCAGTTAGTTCTCTTCCACGCGATAATGCCGCGTATTGAGCCGTATGTACGTGCACACGCAAAATCGCCACGAAGGTCTCGTTCGTTCTCCTCTTCCACCAGCTGTCGTCGACCGTCGTCTTCTGTATTTTTGATCGACTTACGTCTGACTGCGCAGCGTTGTATCAAATTTACGTTACGCATTTGGTCGTGTTACTTAGTAGTACACTGCGACAAGAAGTGTTGTATAGTTCAAGTAATAAATTCCCGAGATAGAAAAAACCCAATAAAGACTTTACGACATAATTATTATCGCCGCGGGCCATGGCGCTAGTTGAAATAAATAGGTCCCAGTAAATAAAAAACGCAACAAAAACTTCCTGACATGAAACATTCCCGACGCACATTAAAAACCTATAAAGGTAAGCGAGTCAATTTGCTAACAGCACAAAAAGAATACCGGTATTTTAATGAGGTCGTAAAGTTTTTGTTACGTTTTTTATGTCTTAGTTTCTTCCTATTTGAACTATATGTAGTTCACCGACTCGAGGCGCCATTTTCAAAGAATGACTGCAAAAATGAAATCTAAGGGAATTAAAAGTTCGACCTTTCGAAGAATAAACATAATTACGTAGATAACTGAAGCTACTTTCTAGAAAATAATAAATGGAAACATCCCCTTGCAAAAATTGAATTGATTAAATGCAATTTGTTTTTTTAACATCTGTGCAAATTTCGTCGAAAAGAAGTACGAAATAAGAGAACTTCAAGGTCGTGAATAGTTTTTATTTTTTTGGCTAGAATACCTAAACGTACTCAAATTAGCACGTAATATACCTATTAATAAAAAAGATACTATTCTAACAATCTCTCTAATTATAGATCTATTTCTATCATACTAATTTTTGGGGAAATATGTGAGGTTATACTGAAGTTACAAATTTCACATTATTTTGAAGTCAATATTCTCTTTAGTAAACATCAGTTCGGCTTTAGAAGTAATAATATGTCAACAACGCATGCTATAAATAAAGTGATTGAAATTATAAACACTGGTTTTGAGGAAGGAGACTTTATTGTCACACAATATCTTCATTTAACTAAAGCTTTTTACTATGTGTCACATAAAGTCTTAATAGAAGAGCTATAAATTTAGTAACAGCAGTATAGAGCTTATTAAATCTTAGTAGGTAGTAATAAATCGGAGCCACGGGTTATTACGGAAGGTGTCACTCAAGGTTCGGTACTGGGACCATAACTTTTCCTTATTTATGTTAACGATTTGTCCAGTATCACCCCTAGTGCTGATTTTATCCTATTTGCTGATGATGCAACTGTTATGTCAAAGAATGAGCATATAAATAACTTGTTACCAAATGTTCACGATACACAGTCGTTAGTTCAAGAGTGGTTTTTCTCGAATAAGTTAATCTTAAATACATCTAAATCTGAGAATATAGTATTTTCAGTTGGCCAAATCACTGCTAACATGCAAAATTATACAGCTGATTGTGTAAAGTTCCTAGGAGTTTACTTGGATAATAAATTAACTTGGAAAAACCACACAAATTTCGTATGCAAGAACGTTTCCAGTAATATATACGTGTTACGCAATCTGGCAAATCAGGTATCACAAACAACTTCTTGGACTGATACATTCCAGAATGTTAAAAAACTAAGGGTATAACTGCCTTGCATTTGTATATTTCAATGTCTCCTGCATATAAAAATTAATATTATTCTCTACACCTCACAAATGCATACCTATCCCACTAGAGACAATGAAAATATTAATCTTGACTCTTTACCACTTTGTAAAACTCGAAATGGAACTAGGTATTAGTACTCTATTCAATTTTATAATATGTTACCTGCAGAAGTTAGAAATCGGAACTATAATATATGACTGACCCAAAAGTTCCAGGTTCGATCCCCGGTCGTGGCAGTGGAAAATACTGTGAGAGGGAGTTTTCCACGATACACGGATATTGGGTGTGTGTCCCTTGTCTCTAAATGTGTAGCCCCCTCCCACACAAGGCTCTTCTAGAGCCTTCCGGGATGAAGGGGGTCGTCATTACCTGTGGTGTATTTATTTATTTATGGCAACCGCTAAGAAATTTTTATTAGACAATGCGTTTTATAGTTTAAATGAAATTTTAAACGCGGATCTTAATTTTTAAATTATAATTTTGTATTTTTCTTCATCCTGTTTGTCATTTTTGTTCTTTTTTATCTTGTTTGTAATTTTGTATAGATTGTAATGAATTTTACTGATTGACTAACTAATAGTTTTCCAGATACAGCTCAGAAGAAAAACAATACGTAATAATTAGAACAATATAATAAATAATAAAAATTATTAGGCATTTTAAAGTGTAATTTGCATATATTTATTGAAAAAACTTGGATAAATATTATTTTTAACGAATTGAGAAGGCACCAAATGCCATTTTATATTGTTTGCCTTGGATTTTATGAAAACTGTACCTTTAACCAACTCTTTTGTGAACAAGCTACTTCAACTCAAATAATTTACCACTCTATACACATTCTACAAATCACTTATCCGCCCACAACCGACAGTGGTTGACCTCTCAATTTATTTTTTAATTAAACAATTTGCTTTATTGTTTCAACAATAACTGAACGTCGAAAGTGTAAACAGCTTATTGTCGTTTGCTCCTATGTTGACGAAATTACGTAATATCAGTGCCAGTTACTAATCTGGTTGAGTTATGCAACTATCCACACATTAAGGGCCGATAGTAGACACAAAATTATAGCAGTTGAAACAATATCCGGAAAGTTATCAAGAGGTAACGACGGCGACACGCTGAACTGAAGTTTATTTAACATAAAAGATCCATAGTTAGGTCATCATCAGCTCCGCGAATGCTTTAGAACTAAAATTGAGTTATAAAGTTATAGCTTTTTTAAAAATTTCCAATACTCACAATTTGTTGAAGATGCCTCTGTCCAAATTTCACAAAAAAAAAATCAAACTGTTGACAAGTTTGTTGCTGCAACCAAAAAACTGTGCCCGAGGTTCGGTGCTTTTCTTGTAGGTTTTTGGATTTATTTGGAAATAGAAGTATATTTATTCTGTCTGAGGTTTGAAGATGTTCACATAAAATTAAAGATACTAAACTTTAGTTTGCATAAATAATACTAAATTTATTAATTAATAACAAATTAACGAAACTAGTTAGGAACATAAACCTTGCGACAAACTCTTCATTTTTATGTTCTTCAAAATGACGGAGGTTAGAATTTATTCAGCAAGAGCCTCGGCTATTTACAAAAAAAAAAACATGTTTTTAATTAAATCACAATATTTTTAGTCGCAAACTCCTCTATAATATCCTTATTTTACTATTAGGAACGTAACCAGACTGCAACCAACAGCTACTATCCGGGCTATGTGCCCCGCCGAGCGCTGAATTACAAGTTATAAGCCTGGCGCGTTAAGTGTAATAATTGCATATTACCATCAAAACGCTAATGCTTCGATTGCAACAAACACCAGCCGAAAGACTGAACCTACTGAAAGGAGCTCTCGTGCCAGTCGTCACACACCACTTGCATACTGCAGTTTCGAGCTGTTGGCTCTCGTCAGTGCGAGGTAGGCATGTGACGACCGACGCGAGGATCACTTAACTATTTAGTACATTTCGGTATCTTTGGGATAGCGAAATAATTAACAGGCGCCATCTAGCGGTTCAGTGTCTGTCTGTTGTAATCAAAAAATAAATAGCATAGTTCAAATGTGCTTTTAGAGGGCCGAATATTAAAACATAATATTTTTAGTCGCAAATTCCTCTATAAAATCCTTATTTTACTATAAGAAACGTAACCAGACTGCAACCAACAGCTACTCTCCGAGCTATGTGCCCCGCCGAGCGCTGAATTACAAGTTACAAGCCTGGCGCGTTAAGTGTAATAATTGCATATTACCAGCAATCGAAGCATTAGCACATTTGAACTATATTTTTAATTATTTAAACATAAGCATTTAGGCATGCCATTTACGAATAAGAAAATCGACATTATGCGTAACGAAAATGAAAATACCCTTTATGAAATAAAATCCTCGCTGTTCAATTTTTGCAGAAGGGGTCCGTCTTATAATAGCCCAATAAAATGGGACGAAATTTATCGATTTGGATGAAATAACGGGCAGAGCGGGCTGAAATTTTGGGTACTTTTTAACATATCAAAAGTCCTCACCCGTAGACGCCGGCGAAAGGCCATTTTACTGGGCTATAATATATACCTCCGTCAAATTGACCGGTGGCGCGTCGGGCATCTGCCGGCGTCCCAGTGCACCCTTTATTATTACAGAGTTTTAAAAGCCTTTGAAAGTACCGGTAATTCATTGGACACCGCACACTATACCACCCTTTTTTAAAGGTACCTACATACATGCTCGTCCCCTCGCACAGCGAACGACGCTTTTCCACGAGTTTGTACAGTAGTATGCTCTTAAAAAAGGGATAAATTACATGTGTAGTCGCAAAAACGGGTGCGTGTGCAATGCTGTGCGTTTTTCTCAGGTCCTAGACAACGCCGCACGATAAAAAAAACCGTGATTCATGTGGAATATCGACCCGGACTATCGATGAATAATTTAAAATTGTCGTCGGCGCCTACGCGTTTAACCGGTGGTTTTGTTTGATTTATGTGCTATTTTTCCCGCTTTTTTCGTTCTCACGGCACCGGAATTTGAATTGTATCGCTAGTTAACGTTTGGGCGATAATTTGTGGTTCCTAATGGCGAGTGCATTGACTATGAGTGACGTGAGGATACTAACGATTATTTTGGAAAAGGTGCATGTGTACTCTTGTTTAATATTTGGATTAAAATCACCTTTTTTTAAATTGTGTTACTGGTAGTTTAGAGAATCAACAGTGTATAGCATCTGTGTCGACAAATAACCTCAAAAGTACATTTTAACTAGCTTTTACTGTCTTATGTCCTGTGTATGTCCTACTGTGAACCCAAGAAATTTCAAAATTGTTTCTTCCGATCTAAAACATTTCCAATTAACTCAGTTGTGCTTTGATTAGGACCAGTTTTGTGTTGGATTAGTCTAATATTTAGTGGACTGCAAGGCTGTCCGACATAGTGTTTATCGTAGTTGAATAATAACACTCTTTATTAGCGTACGCTATACAATAGTAAACTCAAATATACAAGTAAATACAAATAAGTGGATACTTATACAAAATAATTACAACATAAATGTATAATCCTAATTAAATATTGGTGAATTAGATCTCTCTTGAATTTTTGATAATATGTTCTAGGCATAGTATTTCGAAAGTTCGGAGCTATCCCTTATTAAATTTGGTAATTTGTTATATATTTTCAATCGATTACGAAACACATTGTTTTGACAGAATCTCGTATTAACCCTTTGAATATGGAAATTTTCTCTTGGCCTTGTGAAATGGTTGTGTACGTGTCCCTTACGAAAGCACAATTTTCTAACAACTGATTTGGAAGTAACTTATGTAGTGTTTTGTAGATAAAAATTAATGTGTTAGATATAACAGTTTGCTTTACGCCGATGAAGTTCGTATCAGATAATAGCTGTCTTATATTTGTATGTCTGTCCTTGGGCTTGGTTCTGTTTTTTTTTATAATGTTCACAGTTCGGTGTTGTTTAGTAAAAGAAGTATTGTTGAACACTAATTAAAATGCGAATCGATAATAGATTTGTATATAATTGTGGTCGTCTACTGACTGAGCTCCGAGCCTATTCTACATAATACGTTTACTTTTTTGCGATTTTATTTGTGATATATGTTACGTGGCTAGAAAATTTTGGGTGCTCATCAATTATAATGTCATATTATAACTACTTTTTATGATCATAAATTTGGTTTATCAATGTTCAATTTTAAATTATTTTCAGTGACTTTTCACATAGACTTTATACCGCACTGTTTAGAGTTCTTAATATATTATCAACACTAGCCCCATTTACATATAGTGGGGTATCATCAGCAAAAAGTTGGATATTACAATCTTTCACATGCCTAACTATATCATTTATATATAATATAAATACACTCGCACCTAAGACACTCCCTTGAGGTACACCATATTGAGTATTTTCTGTATCTGAAGTGATATCATTATATTTCGCTTTTTAAGTTCGATTTTCGAGATAATCAGTTATCCATTTTAATACATCATTTGAGAGTCCCATATTTTTCTAGCTTCAACAACAGCATTCCTCTGTCTATTGTTTCAAATGCTCTCCGAAAGTCTAAGAATAATACCCCTATCATTAATTTATTACTAAATGCATTTTTCCATTGATCCAATATTGATTGTAAAGCACTTTCATAGGAGTGTTGTTTGCGAAAACCAGCTTGATGTTTTGTTAAAATGTCATTACTTTCTATATAATCCACAATTTGCTCGTTTGCAGCAAGTTTCTAAAACTCCTTCATAATAATATGTAGGCATCTTATGAATTGGTGTTGATTTGTTTTTCTACTGGAACCACTGTTGATGTTCTCCATGTGCTAAGAAATTTTCCCGATTGTAAAGAATTATTTATAACTTGAAGAAATCTGCTCCAATAGATTTAAAAGCTAATGTTAATATTCATTTATAAGTTTTCTTAACTCCCTAAAATCCAGCATCTTAAATTTGTGTCATTTACAATTTGGTTTGTCCATTGCATTTAGTATATTTTCATAATTTTTATTAACATTTTAATTTCTTGTAGTTTCATCAATACTTGTTATGAAATTTGTATTAAATTCATTAGCAATTTGTAAATCTTCTGTAATTATGTTGTCATTAAATATGATTCTCTCTTTTCTACTCTTTCTCTTTCCTTTGACAATATCTTTCATAGTTTTCCACATCTCTTATTTTTTACCTCATCTATATTTCTTTCATAGCATTCTTGCTTTTGTTCTTTTATTACAGATACTACTTTATTTCTTTGACGTTTATATTCTGTCCAGTCTTGCTCTTCCCTTGTTAATACTGCCCTTTTATATAAGTTGTCTCTTTTACTTATTTTTTCTTTAATTTCCAAAGTTCACCATTTTTTGTACCCCAATTTTACTTAATTGTTGTTTCTTTTTCTGGTGCACGTTTATTTAATGTCTCTGTTAGAGTATCAACTAGTAGAGCTTGGTATCCATTCTTCGCTCATAATATAATTGAAACAGCACTTCATTAAATTTTTTAAAATCTTTAATAATTGTTTTTCTTTCTGGACTTTTATAATCATCTTCTACCAAATCTATTGTTATTATTGAGTGATCCGTTATTTTAGGAGTAGAGTGAAGGTTAAATTTAATATTGTTTCATTAGTTATGAGTAAATCTATAATCGTGCTGCTGTCTTTAGTTATTCGGGTGAATGTATAAATTTTTTGGTATAATCCAAGATTTGTTATTAAATTCTTTAATTTCTTACTATAGAGCGAGTCACTCGTCATGTTGATATTAAAATTTCCCAGTAATATTATATTTCCTTTCTTAACTGTCCATTCAATTAAGATTCCTTCTAATTTAATTATAAATTCATAGTCACTAGCATTTGGAGAATGAAGCTGGATGCGGCTGGAACCTTCCCACTCGGTGGATCTTTGAAGCCGAAAAGAGCATTAAATTGTGTAACAAAACGGCACTAAACGTAATCCGATCTCATCGAAAACCTTTTCAGATCTTCTGGGGCACTAAAAAACCCTCAACTTAATGAATTTACAATCATCTATGCGAGTTATTACCTACATTATCGCTCGTTGAATAATATACTATTAGGATATTAACAACTTTACCATCACTTGAACGACTAAGAAAGTCTAGTTATCCTAAATACTACAGATTTGTAAAGCAACAAACTGAAAATTGGTAAAGTGATAATCTATAATAAATTCACCAACGAAGGTACAGAAAGCATATGATATTGATATTGTTACATGTACCTTTAAGGTTTGTGACAATCCACTAAAAGTTACAAATGTGCCGAAATCTTATTAACATGACATGACACCAACGTTATCGGATGACAAACGATGACAATGACAATCATCAAAATTTGCTCATTGCAATCCGATCCCTCGCGGCTGTGTTTGTTAAATCAAACATTAGCATTTCAGTAATTTTACTAGATTTTAGAGGAATATTTGTAGTTTAATTCTTCGATTTGTCTGTATATATATTTAAAAACGGCACTAAACGTAATCCGCTCTACTTCTAGAGCAGTGAAGAAACCCTCACACGTGAATTGACACGTGATGTGTCGAGTTTCACGATGTAACGGCTACGCGCATCGATCATGTCATACGAAATGCGATCTATGCCATATTTGCTTTGTTTTTAATTTTTTTCACGGAAACCAAATCGAAAGGGTGGAAGTGTGATATATCGTTGAAATCAGAATTTTAACTGCTTTTCAATGGTTCCATTGCAAATTGAAAGTAAATATAAAATAAACAACTTGTTGCGTCAGAATGGCACTAAACGTAATCCGATCTCAACCAAAACCTTTTCAGATCTTCTGGGACACTAAAGAAACGCACACGCAAAGTTTCATTCAAATCCGTTCAGTAGTTTCGGCGCTATCGTGCTAACACACATACACTCACACAGACATTTTTCAAAAACCACTTTTTTGGGTTCCTAGGACCTCAAAACGTAAAGATTTGATGTTATCTCAATTTTCGTTTTTGAACCAATTTTATTGTGGAGAGGTTAATATAATACTTTTTTTGTGTATACTGAACATTGTAATAAAACTTACAAAGTCAATAGTATCATAGAACTGTCCTTTATTCTTTAAGCTAGATCTTATATATATTTAATGTTATTTTTGTGATTGTCTAACCTCTTAATGTATATCTATATTGTTCCAGATGGCTTCGTTACCCCTATCGAGAGGTTCGACCTACTCCAGCTCAGACTCGGACGATTCGGATGCAGACAGCGCGATGTTGGCCTCCTGCAGTCTGCAGGAAATCCGCGAGGAGGATCTAGCAGCGATTTTGCCAGATCAACAAGAAATCGACGCCTTTAATGACTTCGAGTGCAACAGGACCGACAAGAACTCACCAGCCACGGGTGACATGTCCGGCTCTGACATGGAACTGCCGCAGCAAGCAGTGAACGCTTTGATACAGAGGACCACGGAGAGCTCCAGCGAAGGCGAAAGCCACGCGCCACCTAATCCGAGCAGTTTGTACGCTAACAGCTTGCTGCAGCACTTTGTGGCGCAGACACAAATGTTGAACGCTCCTTGCCCTCCCATCCCCAACGTGAGGGACAGCTTGAAGTCTCCTGTGCCCACACAGACAAGCGAAACGCAAAATAATAAAAGTGAAACGGATAGTGTGAAAAGACGGAGGGGTAGGCCGAAGAAAAGTGAGAAGGAAACCAAGGTCGTGGAGAAAACGCAGGAGTATTGCGCCAACCCGAACGTCTCACCTGACTCTGGCATCCAAAATAGTCCGGACCATGTCTCCAGTCCTGAACCTGCACCATCGCCTAACGTTAAGCAAAAAACGAAAGAAGACAGCAAAAAAATCGATAAACCCCCCGCAAAAACTAACAACAAGTGCGAGAAACCAGTGACTAAATCAGCTGCCAGTGCAAAACCGGTGTCTAATAGTGCAACTGTAAATAAATCTAAGGAAATCGCAAAAATACCCGTTACCGCCAACAGGTTCGACAGGGTATTGTATGCCAACGCTGACCGAGTGCTTTACCCACCCAGGCGGAAACCCGGCAGGCCTGCGGTGAACAGAAAGGGCCCTGGTAGGCCCCCCAAAAATAAACCTGTCGTCGCTGAGGTTATCGAAAACAAAGCGACAGAGAAATCTGTCGAGCGACCGCCGAGAACCCTCAAAAGCAAGCACAGGAGCAGGCCGGTCCTTACCGTTAAAAACAAGCTGGAAATCAAGAGCAAATATCAAACATTAAAAATCCCCAAGCTTATGCACAGCAGGCACAAGCATAAAAAACACAAGAAGTACAAGTTTAAGATCCTGAAACCCATAACGGCGAGCGATCCCAAGATCAACATAGAAATAGATAAGTTGATAGCAGACTTTGTCAAATACTGTGCAATTGCCGCTAAGCAACCTAAGGAAAACGTGCCCGAACAGCTGTTAAAAACCCTGAAGAAGGTGACGAAGAAACGGAAAACCACAGAACACACCGAGAAGAAGAAGAAGAAACAGAACGTGAGCACAACCATTAACAAAGTCAACAATTCCAACGAGCAGCGTCTGCCGTTGAAAAAGAGACACTACCACCTAGTTAGCAACAGTGAGAGCAAGAATGAACCGGAAGAGGTTAAGGTGGAACCTGTAGAGATTTTGGAGGTGAAAAACGACAAGGCCAAGGCTAAGCAAAGTGTTGCGGTGAACAAAAGCGAAAAGCCCAAGGCAGGCGGCAGCACTCCCAAATCAGAACCGCAGAAGTCTCCGGTGTCCGCTCGCTACGTTCCCGTCATCAAGTCCAACACAACCTCCCCTAAAATGCCGAATATTAACAACAATGAGTACGAAGTGAAAGAAAACAGCGCAAAGAGTGTCAAAACGGTCGGCAGCCACATTGACGAGGCCATAGAGGCCTGCATCAATCGCTTCTCTGATGAAAAGATCTCACTGAAACCACCAAAAGTGGGCGATGGTGTAGCAGATGAGAAGCTCAACTCTAGCAACGGTTCCATAACGGCTACGACGCCGAAGAAAAGGCACAGGCTTGAGATGGCCAGCTCCGCTGAGACGGTGTGCCCGATCGTGAAGACTGAAGCGAATCCTCCTGCAGCGGAAGAAAAAGTCAAACCCAAGATTAGCATAGAATCTTTCATAACGGAGTTGAAGGTCAAGAGGAATCTGATTCCTAAGACGCCGTCGTTGGAGGAGAAGAAACTTGTCGAAACGGTTGAGGTTAAAGAGAAGCTGCTGGTGGAGATTAGCGAACAAAGCGTTAAGAGTTCTCCGGAATCGACTAAGAAGAAAGTCAGGAAAAGGAGAGCTATAAACAGGACAGGTGAGTGGATCTTTTTTTAACATGGGTCGTTTAAAATCGTATTTTTTGTGAATAATCGGTAATTTTGGCATTTTAAAGAAAGTTAAACATAAAAAGGATGGCTAATACTAAAACTATTCAAAAGTCTTGTTACTGATTTTTTGACACCACAAATTGACATTACCATCATTGACAATTAATTTGGCTTTCGTTCAGGAAGATCCACAGAATTAAATTTATTCACTTACACTGGCTTCCTGTCGCTTGCTCTTCAGAATGGGTATCAGGTTCATGCCATCTATACAGACTTTGCAAAGGCCTTCGATAGAGTTAACCACCGTGTTTTACTGGACAAGTTGAATTTGGTAGGCGTGAATGGTTCATTTTTGAAATGGTTCAAAAGCTACCTACTTGACCGTACACAGATCATTCGCTTAAACAATTTCAGATAAAAAAAAATTCAAGTCACGTCAGGCGTACCACAAGGTTTTCACTTGGGACCCTGGCTCTTTAATTTATTTGTTAATGACAGTCACGAGTGTTTTACTAATGGTAGTGTCCTCTTATTTGCCGACGATCTAAAATTGTATAGAACTTAATACAAGTGAGTACCATACTATGTCGTTCTATCGCAACAGGGATCCTCTTCAATATATCTACTACATTAACAACACATCCCTTGATAATGTTTCTGCTATCAAAGACCCGGGTGTAATACTTGACCCATCATTAACCTTCACATCTTACATTTATCAAACTGTTACCAAATCATTAAAAATGTTAGATTTCATTAAACAAACTTCACATGATTTAATTAATATTACTTCTATTAAGCTACTTTACTGTTCACTTGTAAGGCCACACTTAGAATATGCTTCATGTGTTTGGACTCCATACTATAATATACGCATCCAGAATTCAGAACAAGTACAACATAAATTTTTATGCTAGATCGCTTTTAAATCGAATAAAAATCTTGATTATGCAAGTCTTGAAAATGATCTTCATATCAATTCTCTTAGAGTTCGCCAGAAACACAGGGATCTTAAATTACTACATAATTCCAATATTTCCTGGCCATATTTGCGGGGAAGATTTGGCATTCATGTTCCATCAAGAACTACTCGTTCAGCTATTATGTTTCACGAATCAGTTCATCGAACCGACTACGGGTTTGGCTCATTTGTTGCAAGGTCCTCTAGGCTAGCCAACAATCACAGCGATTATCTTGACTTTACAGATACACCAACCTTCTCACTGAAATTAACAAACTCTCCTTTTAAACCTCAAAGTTAACCAGTCCATATTCTCATTATCTCATTATTTTCTTTTGTTTTATGACTGACATCCATACATATTGTGCTGTTCTACTTTTTATTGAACTTAATAATTTGCAGTACTAATCAAACTTTAACTTGTTTATTTCCAATAGATAAAGAAAAACTTTAAAACCAAAAGGTAAAATTAAAATCTCTTACCTTTTGATCCGAAAGTATGTCAAAATATTTAATGGGCCGGCTAGCTTATCTTTCCCTTCAGGAGCAGGTTCAAATTCAGTTCCTATTTAAAATGAAATTTTTATTAAAGTAAAATTTTTAATTTGACATAAATAATTTATTTTCTTTGATATTTCGATAATTTAGCTTTATAACAGGCTCGAAAGTCTAATACACTATTTAAATTTTAGTATACAACCTTGTCCAAAAATTAAATACACAAAAACCTTCCTTCTTCGTAGCTACACTCTTCTCTTTCCAAATCCAACAGTTCTCCTTTCATTAATTCTTCACCTTGTCTCGTCCTTATCTCCTCTGCAACTCCAATCCACAATAACATCTCTACCTTCTTATTTACAGTCTATTTTTCTCTTCTTCGCTGATCTCCACAATTTCTGACTTTCAATTCAATTTCAAAATTCTTAATCCTTGTTTATTATTTTTCTTCTTCACTCCCTAATTTTCACTTGTTCTTTTTTTTTTCTTAAATATGTTTTTCCAATTTTACAAGCTCTCTTTTATCTGTTGTTTGTTGTTCTATATAACTAAATATCAAAGTATCCAAAATAAACAAAACAAAACACCATATGAATTTTGATCAATTTCATTCCAAACATAACCCAAATTAAACCTCCTTATCTTTCTCCAGGAAAACATTTACCAACTATAAAATAAAATTTCCTACTTAAAAGAAAAGTCATAATGACTTAAATGTCAGAAATTATTTCAACAATAACTTAATAACTACTAACATAGATGTCAGTATCAAACTTACTGTTGACATCAAATAAAAACTTTAAAACTATTAAAACAACTCTAAACAAATATTAACATTCTAAAACACATACCTTTCAGATCTTTAGCTAATTTAAATAAATTTTGAAAACCATCTAAAGGAAATAAACAAATTCAAACCCTTATTCAGCAAATAACACAAACATGCAATGTTCGTAATCGTCCAATATGCAAATACATCGCAATATACATGTATATTTAGTTGTATTTATATTTATTTTGTGTATGTTTACCCTAGAAATGTACTAATATAACGGCTATTTTCTTTTCTTATATGCACTATTGAATTTCAAATGTACATCTCCTGCCAAGAAGTATGATCTAGATGCTATTGGTAGGTAATAATTTAAGTTTAGAAAGTTCACATCGGTTTTATGCTCTCCTTTTATTATTTATTTTCTCTAGAAAGTTTCAGCTTTTATAAGGTCACTGGACTTTGACCTATCGTCATCCAGTATTTGATATTCCTACATTGTCTCAATTGGGTTAAGATCAGGGGATGTAGAATGACATGGTAATTGACAAATGAACTATTCTGATACTGGCTTTGTAACACGTCCTGTCTGCTCAATTGGGTTAAAGTCAAGTTGATAAAAACTATATAATGTAAAGAAATAAAAGAATATTTGGAAGCAGTTTTTTCGATTCCAAAAAAAAAAAAAAATGAACACATGAGAATCATTCTTCGGAGTGGCCAAAACACATAGTATGTAAAGCCAGCAAATAGAGTAAAAAGAAAGTCATTAATTTGTTTACGATAGTTACAAAAAGGAAATAAATTTCACATTTACAGCGTATGTGTAGCATTTTGAGGTAATTTAAAAAAAAAATTAAGTATAGGTACCTATTTGGAACAGTTTTAACAGTTATGAACAAATAGATGTACGAAAATCTGTCAGCCATATATTTTTTTTTTAATTCCATATTGATAAATAGGTAATGAATCATGTTTTCTTAAATTTACCCGCAATTTAACAGTCACATGACTGAAAAAAGACTTTGTATCTTTAATTGCCGTTCGCATTGATAAGTAGGACAACTTTCAATCATTCTTAAATTAGTATAAAAAGTAACCTACTTTCTTTATTTTTAAATGTGCCAAACACCAGTTTTTTTTAACCCCTTGGGTCTTTATCTCGGTCTTATCACAAGGCTTATCATTTATAAACATACTTTTATTTGATTTTGCAGTTTATATTTCGTTAGTGTAAACTCAGTATACAGGATCTTGGAAATAACAGTTATTTATGATTTTTGAATTATTTTTATAATAAAAATTAATTTAATCCTTGAATCCAATATACTTTTATGTATTTTTAATCAGTCCAATAGTAAAGTCGACATTTTGGTCAGTATTTAATCTCAGAAAATGTTAAAAATGTAAATAAATATCATTTTAGTTCATTGATAGAGTTTTTGTTTATTTTCAAGCAAGTAGCTATTGAAAATTATGTTGAATGTTTATCAAATTAAACACCCTGTATAGTTTTACATTTTGCCTTTAAAAAAACTATTCTGCATTTGAGGGTATTATTTTAAGGCAAATTAATACTTTTAAAAATGGTGCAACATTATTTAATAATGATAATAATAATACATTTATTGCCTATCAAAATTACAAAGTTTACTAACACATATGATGATGACATTGTGTTGTAATTGAGAGGCAAAAGGCGACTTCACTTGTTTCATTGTAGTATTTTTATTTTAAAGAATCCTTGTGGTCCCTAGAGAATAAGTGATTTTGTTCTTTGCAGTTTGTAGCCTCATGATATTTTTATTATTATCATTATTATTATTTTGTGGATTGAAAATTATACGCTGGACCAATTACCATCGCTTTCCTTCAGATGCTCTTAGTGGTGACTTTCTCAGCCAATAAATAATAATAATAATAATAAACACCACAGAAATTAGAATCCTTAGATACGACATTGCAATTTTTTAACTCTCAAATGAAATTATCACCTTTCTGTTCAATCTACCTGATTCAGAACCAATTTAATGAAATCCTTTCTGAAAATAGAAGCTTGTATGCCAAATAATAAAATGGAGTATGGTCTCTTGATGAAGAATTTTTTCTGTACCAGCGCCAACAACAAAAACCTGTTGTACTTATTGCTACATCTACGTATTTTTCCAGGATTCCCCACGGTCAAGAAGAAAAAAAAGAAAACAGCCTTCATTGAAGTAGCTCCCGCTGATATACAAGACTCCCTACCGGCAAACACCTGCGATCGTGTTCCCAAAGAAGGCGAGGAATACACAAAATTCGTCCAGCGTACTGAGAAATCCGATACGTTGCCCTCGATGCTGGTCTCGCCGGAGAAAACGAAACCCGACGACTGCCCGTCGAAGTGGGAGCTCATGAGCGAATGTGAAAGTCTTCCGCAAGATGAGAGGATCGAATTTGAGGATGATTTGAAACCGGAAAGGATGACGCTACGGCACCGGGACTCATCCCCGGCTACTTCTGTGGACACAAGAACGAGCGAAAGGAGCAAAACCAAGTTGGATGATCAAGAAATAGATTTGGAAATGTCCCTGGAGTCTAGCATCGAACGGCTGAGGTCCAGGCTGGAGGAACGAAAGAAACGTAAAAGAAGTAAAGAGAAGTTTGTGGAAAATGTGAACGGTTATCCTAAAAGGCGACTTAGGGATGTTTCTCCGGCAAGCAGCATTGAACCGATAATAGAAAGGAGGCTGAGAGATGAACGAGCTTCTGCTTCTGGGGACGAGATGAAAAAAAACAAGAAAGCGCCGAGATGGAGGAAGAAATATCTGGTTGCTGGATTGTTCTCGGATTACTATAAGGAAGACGAGTAAGTACAATTTAATTCAAGTTTTAACTGTATCCGATGTATATGATTCAATTTTTAGTGAAATAGTCCGACAGAAACGAACGGAGAACGCGCAGAAATCTTCTCGCCTCACCTACAACCCACCAGAGCACCCTTACGGCCTTCTCCCTCCGCCGTACCACTGCGGCAAGTACCTACGTTGCCGCAAGCTTCCGTTCCAGCTCCCATACGACCTCTGGTGGCAACACACCCACTCTCAGTTGCCCGGAAGGGACATAGTCCCGTCTTGGAATTACAGGAAGATCCGCACCAATGTGTACAACGTTAAGACGTCGACGGGAGCTTGCGAGCCGCAGCCTTGCAACTGTAAGCCCTCCAGCAATTGCGGCGACGATTGCATTAACCGACTGGTGTTATCGGAGTGCCCGGCCAGCCACCGCTGTCACAATCAGAAGATACAGAGGCACGAGTGGGCCCCCGGTTTGGAGAAATTCATGACCGAGTCCAAAGGTAATTATAGAAATTGAAAGAAAAATTATTATCCTAGTCGGATATTTAATCAATCTTCTAATTAGTTAATCGGTCAATGATCGTTCGATTAGTTATTGATCGATTAACCAAACAAAATTTCCGCCCAGTGTTCATTAAACTTTTGTAACTTGCTTTCTTCCTTTCATAAACTGAAATTTTCTCATATCAACCTATCAACATTTTTGCAAACGCTGTCCTTTTACAAGTTTCAGTAATCTTCTACTTCTTTTTATTTGTTTTTTTGTATCATGTCACATTAGTGTTCAGGTGTGTTAAAGAATTCTCACAATTTATTGGGAAAAATTAATTTTATTAGTCAATTAACCCTAAAATCAATTTTCCATTTTATTAGTTTGTAGTGTTGTTCTGAATTGACAACGCTTCTATATTTGTCATTTACATCTGTTTTCCTAAAATATGCCCTACCATTCAATTTTCTGTTTTATTAATTCACAGCTTTGGGGTGAATTGACTGTTATTTCTATTTTTGTAATTTAAATCTCTTCTCACTAGGACTTTTGCACATTCTACAGTTTGAGAAGTACTGAGAAAATTATTGTTTTGGTCAATTAACCTTAAACCAATTTTCTATTTTGTTAGTTCACAGTTTTGGGGTGAATTGAGTATGGCATTTCTATAATTGTAATTTAAATCTTTTCTCACTAGGACGTTTGTACACCTCACAGTTTGAGAGGTATTGGTAAAAGTTGTTGCTTTATTAGTCAATTAACCTCCCAAAAATAAATGTTCTATTTTATTAATAGTTTTGCGGGTGAATTGACTATGATATTTCTAACCCTAAAAATCAATGTTCTATTTTATTAATAGTTTTGGAGGTGAATTGACTATGGTATTTCTTTATTTGGAAATTAAGTCTCTTCTCCCTAGGATGGGAGTTCGTACATCCCATAGTTTGGGAACTACTGGAAAAAATACAATTTTAATGGTTAATTAACCATAAAATCAGATTTCCACTTATTACTTTATAGTTTTGGTGTGAATTGACTGCAATTTTTACTATATTTCTATTTTAAACCTATTCTCCCTAGAACGTTCGGACATCCCACAGTTTGGGAGAAATTACTGTTTCAACAGTCGGTCAACTCTAAAATCAATTTCCCGTTTTGTTAGTTTACAATCTTGGGTGAATTGAGTATGGTCCTACATGTATCATTTATATATCTCAGTTAAAACCCCTTCTCCATAGGACTGGACGTTCATATATCAATTTGGGAACTACTTTTAGTTTTGTTAGTCAATTAACCCAAAAATCAATTGTCCGTTTTATTACTTCACAGTTTTGGGGTGAATTGACTATTATTTCTGTATATAATTTAAATCTCTTCCTAGGATGGGGCGTTCGTACTAAACAGCCGATAAAAAATGCGGAATTCATACTTGAATATGTGGGCGAGGTTGTCTCGGATCAAGAATTCAAGGAAAGGATGGGCACGATCTACGTACACGACACCCACCATTACTGTCTGCACTTGGATGGAGGTTTAGTGATTGATGGTCATCGTATGGGTGGCGATGGTCGCTTCGTGAACCACTCCTGCGCCCCCAACTGTGAAATGCAGAAGTGGTCTGTCAATGGTCAATTTAGAATGGCACTGTTTGCTCTTAGAGACATACAAGCCGGCGAGGAGCTGACGTACGATTACAATTTCTCTCTGTTCAATCCCGCCGAGGGACAGGAGTGCAAGTGCGGCAGTGAGATGTGTAGAGGGGTAATCGGAGGCAAGTCTCAAAGGGTGAGGCAACTGCCAGAGCCGAATAAGAATCCCGGAAGGGTGGGGAGACCGCGGAAGACGGAGGCCAAGAAGAAGGCTAACAGCAGCAAGGAAGTGGAGAAGCCCCAAACTACTACTCAAGTCGTACCCCAGATCCAAGTGAAACCGATGAGCCATCAGCAGAAGTGTTTCATTCTGGAACACCACTGCTTCTTATTAAGGAATTTGACTAAGGTGCTTGGTATAAATGTGATACGTTTGTTCATGAGTTAATATCACTTTTAAAATTTTAGGTTAGGAAGGTCCGAGACAGGTCACTCAGCACCACATCTGCTGTTTCACGGCAGCAAACGGCCACTCCAACGGATACTAGCGCCTTCATGAATCACCTTAATGCGTTGCAGAAACCTAGGAACATGAAGACTAGGAGGCTTGCACAGGCAGAGGACGATCCTGAGCTGAACAAAACGGTTAAGCTGGCAGCCGTTCTCAAGGACATCTGGAGAGTCGTTACTAATGCTAAAGGTAATTGTTAAGGGGATGTGAAGTTGCGTATGTGTCAAAGGAGGGTTTGGACTCGTACGTAAAAAATAATGGAATATTCTTTGATATTGGGAACATTCAAATATTTTTTTAACTACGTGTAGTCTGAAAAATTAAGTTGTCTAATAATTGTTCTTACAAATGTACCACTAATTTCCATCAAATTTGTTTCATTCTTTAGCGACGCATTATATACAGTCTCATTACTTTTTCCACGATGTATGTGAAAAGGGCGTACTGTTTGCAATCGAGAGGAGGTATCTGAAGTAATACGGAAAGAGTTCAGATTCTCTCAAAGCTGAATCCCTCGTCTCTTATTTTCAGATGAAAGAGGCGAACTGCTGAGCAGTCCGTTCATGTCGATGCCCTCCAAACGTAAAGTCCCGGAATTCTACACACGTCTCACAGACCCCATAGACCTCTCCACGATCGAACAGAATGTAGCTACCGGCATTTACAAGACACCCAACAGTTTCGACGAGGATTTCAACAAGCTATTCCGGAATTATATACGGTTTTATGGGCGCACAAGCGATATGGGAATTTGCGCCGCCAAGCTCAAAAAGATCTACACCGATTCGAAGCAGCAGAGCTTGTCGAAGTTTGAGGACGCCCTAGGAGAGAAACCGCCTCCGAACTTCATCTCGAACAAGAAGAAAAGTAAGTTAAATGAATTTTTTTACTGGATTACCCAGTAGTTGGTCGATTGGCTCAAAAATTTGCCGCGTATTTTAGTTTTTGAATTTAAACAGAGTTCATGTTCTCTTTAGAAACGATAGTAGAAGCTGTGCGAGATGTTCTAGGCTTCAATAACACCAAAATATGTATATATATATATACATTTTTTATTAAAAAGTTCTCCATGCTAATATTTGTTTTTTGTCACTTCTGTAGAAGAGCCACCCAACATATCAAACATCTAGATATACTTTTTATTTGTCGTTTGTATGTTAAGAAATTTAATTGTGTATGTCAAATGTTTAGTAGTTCTAGTTCTCAATGTTTAGTTGTTCAATAGCTGTCCGTTCTAGTTCAGTAGTTCAAATCTCCCGTAGTTCGCCGTTCTCGTCGAGTAGTTCAAATGTACCGTGGTTCTTCATTTTTAACATCAATTTTACAGTTTAACAAGTTGTATAGGTAAAAATAATATTTTTTTTAATGCTTCATGGGTTGTTTCCTTTGTGAAAGCCCTGAAACAATTAAAATCCGTTGATTTGTCTTGCATATTAAGTCATTAGTGCAGAATTCAGTTTAGAAATTTACAATTTACTAAAGCATATTTGGTTGTATCCTCATATTTCGGTCCAAAAAATCTACCCATGAACTATGGCATATTTATTAATGGTCCACCCTTTATAAACAACATGGGTCTTTGTCTCATTTAAGAAAACCACATAAACGGCATCTTTTCTTAATAGTTCCGAAAATACAGGTAGATTCTCCATGCTAATATTTGTTTTTTGTCAGTTCTGGTTATATTAGAAGAGCCACCCAACATATCAAACAAGATTTATACTTTTTATTTGTCGTTTGTATGTCAAGAGATTTAGTTGTGTACGTCAAATGTTGAGTAGTTCTAGTTCTCAATGTTTAGTTGTTCAATAGCTGTTTGTTCTAGTTCAGTAGGTCAAATCTCCCGTAGTTCGCCGTTTTCGTCGAGTAGTTCAAATGTACAGTAGTTCTTCATTTT
Source organism: Leptura quadrifasciata (assembly GCA_963675555.1). Lineage (NCBI taxonomy): Eukaryota > Metazoa > Arthropoda > Insecta > Coleoptera > Cerambycidae > Leptura > Leptura quadrifasciata. Next base: position 3,236,814 of record OY776681.1, on the reverse strand, counting down.
TTACATCAATTTTACAGTTTAACAAGTTGTATGGGTGAAAATAAAGTTTCTTTAATGCTTCATGGGTTGTTTCGTGTGTGAAAGCCCTGAAAAAATTAAAATCCGTTGATTTGTCTTGCTTATTAATTCATTATGGCAGAATTCAGTTTAGAAATTTACAATTTACTAAAGCATGTTTGGTCTATCCTCATATTTCGGTCCAAAAAAATCTACCCGTGAACTATGGCATATTTATTAATGGTCCACCCTGTATAAACAGCATGGGTCTTTGCCTCATTTAAGAAAACCACATAAACGGCATCTTTTCTTAATAGTTCCGAAAATACAGGTAGATTCTCCATGCTAATATTTGTTTTTTGTCAGTTCTGGTTATATTAGAAGAGCCACCCAACATATCAAACAAGATTTATACTTTTTATTTGTCGTTTGTATGTCGAGATTTAATTGTGTATGTCAAATGTTGAGTAGTTCTAGTTCTCAATGTTTAGTTGTTCAATAGCTGTCCGTTCTAGTTCAGTAGTTCAAATCTCCCGTAGTTCAAATGTACAGTAGTTCTTCATTTTTAACATCAATTTTACAGTTTAACAAGTTGTACGGGTAAAAGTAAAGTTTTTTTTAATGCTTCATGGGTTGTTTCGTGTGTGAAAGCCCTGAAAAAATCAAAATCCGTTGATTTGTCTTGCATATTGAGTCATTAGTGCAGAATTCAGTTTAGAAATTTACAATTTATTAAAGCATATTTGGTTGTATCCTCATATTTCGGTCCAGAAAATCTACCCATGAACTATGGCATATTTATTAATGGTCCACCCTTTATAAACAACATGGGTCTTTGCCTCATTTAAGAAAACCACATAAACGGTATCTTTTCTTAATAGTTCCGAAAATACAGGTAGATTAAGAACACACTCTCATAGTTTCATAAAATTTGTATTGTTATGGAATCGCGATTTGTGAAAAAGCATCTCTTTATTTCTAGATGAGGAGGAAGACATAATAAGATGCATATGTGGCATCCCTCGGGATGAAGGTTTAATGATTCAGTGTGAACGTTGCCTAGTTTGGCAGCACTGCGAGTGCGTTAAGGCAGACGCATCGGCGCCCAGTTATCACTGCGAGATTTGTGTGCCCAGAGTCGTAGATTATGAGATTCCTTTGGACGAATACACCGAGCACGGACACAGGTAATTGATTGTTAGAACACTCATAACTGTTGTTAGTTGCGGCACTGGATTGTTTTATGCGGACAATTTTAGAAAGGTCGTATTTAATGTCGATGTATTTTAGGTACTATATGACTCTTATGAGAGGAGATTTGCAACTTAGACAGGGAGACACGGTGTACGTGCTGCGGGACATTCCGATCAAAGGCACCGATCGTAAACACACCTATGACACCATAAGCAAGATAGAATATTCAGAACTGGACATATTCAGGATAGAGCGCCTCTGGAAAGAATCCAAAACGGGCAAAAGACTGGCTTACGGACATCACTACTTAAGACCCCATGAGACGTACCACGAACCCACCAGAAAGTAAGTAATTATGGTCATTTAATATGAGAACCCCCACAATGGCATGTGCTTTTGTATATTTGTAGCAAACCTTGAGAATAGTTGACTTTTTATTAAAGTTTCTTTTCCATGGCTTGTCAGTTCTGGTGTTCCACGAGGATCTTTTGTAAGACCCACACTATTTCGCTTCCGTATATATGTTTTCCTCTCCACACCTTTGTACTTTCCTCCTATCACAAACCAATCATAGCAGCTGCATCCTGCTCCTCAATCCGTCCATGAATCAGTTTCCTGACTCGTTTATCATTCAAAATAGTTTTGTTTTTTGTTTGTGTCTATTGAAGCAGAACTTTTGTCTTAATAGCAGGACGGTACGTTGAAAACTGCTCGTTTTTAGGTTTTTCCCGAACGAGGTGATGCGAGTGCCGCTCTACGAGGCAGTGCCTGTGGAGCTGGTGATCTCTCACTGCTGGGTCATGGACTTGAACACTTTCTGTAAAGGTAGGCCAATAGGGGCGCCCGAGGAGCACATCTACATCTGCGAATATCGCGTCGACAAAGGGGCCAAGATGTTCAGCAAGGTCTCCAAGACCAAATTCCCGATCTGTACAAAGAGTTTCGCCTTTGAGAGGTTCGAAACGAGGTTGAAGGTTTCGAGGACGTACACCCCTCACGACGTCGACATCGCTCTTATGAAGTCTACGGGCAGGAAGCAGAAAAACGAGGAGGTGCAACCGCCGCAGAGCGTTGTGGCTGCGAGCCATGTAGCTAGAGAGGTTGTGAATGCAGTGCCTGTCCTGCCGCCTGTGGTTCGGGTAAGTTAATGCTTCTGAGTAATTGGTACATTTTTGAAATGTTTTTGAGCTTCGTTCGGCGATATTTGCGAGATAAAAATTAAATTTGCTACTTTTGAGTAACACTTTACCTTCGTAAGGGAAGTGAATCTTGACTCGCGTACACGACAAGTTTACGGTTTATTATCTTTCATTCCAAGATTGAATCGCTGTTTGACTGGATTGTAAATAATAATTCTGAAACAGGGAGTGTTCCATTTTGTTTTTGTAGAATTTAGGAACAGTCTCAGTTTCTTGTTTTACGTGGGGTGAAAATACCTCCTTAAAGGCCGTTTCAAAAACTTTATTAAAATGTTTGTATACTATACCACAAAATGATCATATGGCTGCAGAAATTTAACTTATTCCTGAATTATAAAAATGCTCAAACAGCAAATAAATTGTTCTTTCCACCGCCAAACACAAAAACATATGAACAGGTCATACAATACCCATTCAAATGTCTTTTTTTCCATTATTTCTATTATATTAAACAATAACAAATTCCTTGATTTATTTTTTACCTATCATTCTACTGTTAGGAGCAGTGTAAATTGTAATTTAGTTAAGTAGTTCAAATGTCCAGTAGCTTTCCAGTTTTAGTTAAGTAGTTCAAATATCCAGTAGGTCACCATTAGTAATTCAGATATGAAATAAATATGCCTCGAGTGTGGTCAATTGTTTGCGTAGATTTAGTTCACCATGAAACAAGTTAACATGAAAACTGATAAAATAATTAATTTGGGATTAAATTTGATTTCTGTGGTTATTCAGTGATTTATTGGCCGATCGTTTTGTCTCCTCCTGATTTTGCCTCTTCACTTTCCGTAGACGCCAGTTGAGCAGAAAACGAGGCTAAACAAGATATTATTGAATCTCTTAAGCAAGATGCCTACTAAGCAAGTTCTAGATGTATCCTACCTGTTAGAGGGGGGCCGTAGAAGAAAAAAACCAACTGAAAATGTTAATAACAAATAAATATTTTTATTAGTTATTATGATATTGGGTGATATTTTTAGATATTTTCTCTATTATGTTTTACAAGAAGAAGAAACTAATTTACAATGAATGTTATTTGGTAATTTTTAGAGTTATTGAATCTATGCAAGGTGTTTCGATATAACTATATTTACATCTTATATTTTTAATTGGAAAGGATCTATCGGAACGCCCTTGTACATTGTTCTGTTTTCTCAATTGGTAATTTTAATAGCTAGTCATAGTATTGTTAATAATTTTATTGATAACGATGATGATTGCTGATTGATTATTTATTTGTACATAGAAATTGTTACTTATATTTTTGAAAAGTTGAACTTCTGTTTGTAATCGATGGCTTTTTATCTGGCGGTAAGAAAGGTATTTAATTTTTGTTCGCTTCGTTGAAACCCCGGTGGTAATTTTTAAGTGTACATGAAAGGGTACAAATTTTATTGTTTTACAATATTTTTATATTTACAGTAATTGTGACGTTTCGCTTCTCACTCGTAATTCCATTACACTATACATTTTACTGAATGGTATTATTTCTATTTTAGTAAATTTTTTTAATTGTACATATTTTTTTTTTAGTAATTTCTATTTATTACGATTAATTTATTATGGTGAATTTTTTAGGTTGTAGTTATTTCTTGCCTGACTAGAAATAAGAATTTAATAACACTATATTAATTAATTGATGTTTATATCACACTAGGATATATACTTTTTATCATTAATAAAGTTGTTATATTTTCTAACATGATTTTTTCCTCTGCCCTCCCACTTCCTCCTTCCCTAATGCTTCTCGAGAAGAGGGCGGTGATTGTGGTTTGTGGTGAACCAGATATTCGTGTCGGAGTGGTATTTCTCCCAAGTGTGATGGGAAATGAACATTTGTGGATAAATACTTATGGAGTGCTGATAAGGTTCAATTGTATTGAAACAGCACTTGCATATCTGTTTTTGACGGATAGGTTCAAGAGAAAATTATTTGCAGTTGATACTTTTTGTTGAAATCGGAGGACGTTTGCGAGGTCTTGAAAATGCTGAGGGTATTTTAAATATATTATATATTTTTTTTGAGTTCCTTGTTACGTAAATGGACCCCACACATTTTAAGTCTACTACCAATCTCTGTCAAATTGAATAAAATTTTTAATATACCAGGTGATTTTTTAACCTGAAACTTCGAATAATTGGCACTCTACAGGAAAAAAAATTACATTACAGATTAGAAAGCTTGTATAATAAAAAAATGTGTAAATATATATATAGGAACAATGAATTAAAAATTAGTAATTAAAAAAGCGAGAGATCATATACTCATTAACAGAATAAAAACTTTTTTCAGTTATAGATCGTACTTTTTTCTTTCCTTATGGCCTTTGGCTACTGTGGTTAACCTATGTTGAGGGTTAGGTTAGGTTGAAATATGAGTGGGTCTATACCAGACCCTCCAACGCGACCAATCGATCTATTGTGGCAGACTCTTAATTTATATTTCGCCCAATAGGTTCAGCTTTTTAATAAAGCCGATAACCTTGTTGGTTGAGAGATTATCCAAGTCCGCAGGCAAAAGCTCACCTTTGCCAAATAATAAGAACCAGGTTCTTTCTGCAGCGGGACAAGTGCGCAGGACGTGCCTTGCCGTTTCATCTTCTTCTAGACACACGGCATTCGGTGTTTTCCACCAGTTCAAGTCTGTGTGGTTATGATTTAATCTAACCTATTCAACTCTAGCAGTTTTTTTAGCTCTTTATATCAAAGGATGTGTAATGAATTCCTTCAAATGAGCTAATCCTGGTAGTTCCTGCCAGTGGTAGAGAGTTTTGCTCTTGGCAATCGGCAATTTCATTACCCACCAGCCCAGAGTGGCCAGGCATCCAGACCAGAGTTAGTTTGTTGAGGGACTACGAGGTTATAATTTACCCTTAACCGATGAACAGAATTTTCATCTCTTAAAGCATAATTGTCAATATGAGATTTTACATAAGATACACATCTAAAAATGTATAATGATGGTACAGTTAATATATCAAGTTCTTTAAATGAATTTCTACAGGATTCGCATGGAGATTCGAAAGTAATAGGCGAATTTTTTTTTTTCTGTTTCTCCAATTCTAGAACAGTTCCCCCAACAATTTATGCAGTAATCAAGACAGGATTGCATATATGCATAAAGTCGAGGCAAGAATTCAAGCGATGCACGTCACGAGTGATCTCATTATAGAAATTTTAATACTAACATAATTTTTAATTATTAATTACGTTAAAAAGAGTAATTCTTGACACCAAGTTATTAAGCTTTTTTCAGAAATGGGTACAGTTTAATGGGGATTCATGATTTTTAGCAGTATTGTTTTATTTATAGAATGGATCTTTGACGTGCATCGCTTGAATTCTTGCCTCGACTATAGTAATACATTTTTAGTATATTTAAACTTTGCTGTCGCATTTGCCATAATATAAAGCACCGAGTAGACAATTTTCTTAATAGTACATCTATTTGATTAGTCCATGAAGAGACAAGAGTCTACCTGCAACCCGAGGTATTTGACAACGTCATATTGGGCGATAGATTTATTCTCCATTTTTATTAATAAATTAAAATCGAGAGGCTTAATGGAAAATGTTAACATGTTAGGTTTGGGGGATTAACGTTTAGACCATTCTGAGAACAATACTGATGTATCAATGATACTTAATTTGTTTTGGATACTAAGCATAAGTAATTTGTGCAATCAGCAGTAACCGTGTCATCCGCAAAAATTGATGTAAAAGATCCTTCGTTAATAAAAATAATAAACAGTAAAGGTCCTAACACGCTTCCCTGAGGAACTCCATTAGACACATTTTTAGGATTAGAATTGTAAACTTTATTTTTAAAGCTTAAAGATACTTGTTGGGACCTGTCTGATAAATATGTTTTAATCAAACTTAGGGCAGGTCTCCTTATGCCGTAATTTTCTAACTTGTCCACCAGTAAATGTGATCCACAGTTTCGAATGCACGTGTCAGATAAAAAAAATGTGGTTGCACATTTTTCTTTATTTTCAAAGCTCCTGACCTATTTTTTATTGCAGATTTGTCTGAAACATTTTTGTCGATTCATGATAGATGGCGCTGTAATCTACAAAATTCAATTTTTTCGATTTCTCCAACTGACAACCTATGCATACGATTCTGCAATACATTTGCAATAAAAATTACCACGTTTTCATAGTAAATAATCAAAATTAGTCTTGAAACAAATTTAATTTCTTACATTTTCAATTGCTGAAAAATTGTCAAGAAATTACTATTATCGTAATCCAGGAATAGGCGTGTGCTTTTTGGGACACTTGGGCAATGCGATTTCCATCGCTTATGACTTATCGGAGTGCTTGATTAAATCTGCATTTAAATTAATGTATTTTTTTTGTCGTTTGTTATAAAAATAAGATTTACATTTATCATAATATTTTTTAGTCACAAACTCCTCTATAAAATCCTTATTAAGGAACGTAACTAGACTGCACCAACAGCTACTCTCCGAGCTATGTGCCCCGCTGAGCGCTTAATTACTAGTTACAAGCCTGGCGCTTTAAGTGTAATAATTGCATATTACCATCAAAACACTAATATGCTTCGATTGCAACAAACACCAGCCGAAAGACTGATCCTACTTAAAGGAGCTCTCGTGCCAGTTGTCCCATACCACTTACAGACTGCAGTTTTGAGCTGTTGGCTTGCGCTGACGAGAGCCAACAGCTCGAAACTGCAGTCTGCAAGTGGTGTGGACGACTGGCACGAGAGCTCCTTTAAGTAGGATCAGTCTTGTTGGCTGGTGTTTATTGCAATCGAAGCATGAGCGTTCTGTTGGTAATACACAGTTATTACACTTAACGTGCCAGGCTTGTAACTTGTAATTCAGCGCTCGGCGGGGCACATAGCCCGGAGAGTAGCTGTTGGTTGCAGTCTGGTTATGTTCCTTATAGTAAAATAAGGATTTTATAGAGGAGTTTGCGACAAAAAATATGTTTTATTATTCCGCCCTCTAAAAGCACATTTGAACTATGCTAAGCCCCCAGTCAGGCTATTTATTTTTTGATTGCAACAGACACTGGGCACGCCATCAACCCCGAAGTTGAAACTACCATCACCCCTAACATTGAAATCCACTGAAAAATACAAAATAGTAGAAAATGTTTTCTCTCCTTTTTCGAGGGCGATGTCAAGACTATTTCATCCCTCACTCTTCATCAAGTTTTCATGTATTTGATTTTTTTGGGGATATTTTGTATCAACGGGGGGGGGGGGTAGTTTCAACCCGGGGGGTGAACGAGATGTATGATTAAATTTCATACGACCTACCCGAATCTGCCCAAAAACCGATCCGCGTGCCTACGATGGAGGAAACCCGAAATAGGGGTGGATTTTCGAGTTTAGGGGTAGTTGCTGAGGGGTGAGAACCTCAAAAATATCACCATCACCATTACTCCTAGATACTTAACCGCACTGGAACGATTCAGCACGGTCTATCTTCTGATAATGAAACCACGATATCGATGTCGTACTGTATATATCTCTTCCTTAGTTTCTTTAATAGTTTTACTATATCTTTGTTCATGTCATGTATCGTAATTGGTGAATGCATTTTGGAATCCTTCGATTTTAATCAATTTCTTGGCTATTTTCATTAAATGGTCATATCTTCGCATTAGGAAAGAGCGACCATACCATGAAGTATGTGCTTCCGATCCGCAGCCTGTGCATTTGTAATATTGAAAATTTAGTTATGTTAGTTGCATAAAACTATAATACATCGAAGTAATTTTCTTAACCCGAGAGATGGCGCTAGCATGACTGCAAGTGGAAACTAGGCAACCAATACTGATGTGCTTTGCATAAAGGTCTCAGGCAATTTGTTTATCTGAGATTCGTATAATATTGAAAATTTAGTGATGTCAGTTGCATGAAACTGTAATGTATCGAAGTAATTTTCTTATTCCGACAGATGGCGCTATCATGATTGCAAATAGAATCTAGGCAACCAATACTGCCTTGCTTTGTTTAATGGTGGTGTCTGGTGTTCAAACTGGTAAAGTCTCTTTCAAAGTTATACCCATTTTCCAATAACTCGAAATTATTTAATAAACAAACTCCTGCACTACTAGATATACTATAGTGTTAACTCATAAGTTCAACTAGATTTGAACAGGTTTTTTGAGTATTTTTAAAAATATGATAGATATGACTTTTAGATTAGCCATATTTGTTACTAGTCCAAAGGTGCTTTTAGAGGGCGGAATATTAAAGCATAATATTTTTAGTCGCAAACTCCTCTATAAAATCCATATTTCACTATAAGGAACGTAACTTGTAATTCAGCGCTCGGCGGGGCACATAGCCCGGAGAGTAGCTGTTGGTTGCAGTCTGGGTATGTTCCTTATAGCAAAATAAGGAGTTTATAGAGGGGTTTGCGACTAAAAATATTATGTTTTAATATTTGTTACTGTTTTGGTTCTAATGGTTTTATGGAGGTACTATTTTTACTGCTCTTTATTTTTCTTTACATTATGATTTACCACTTTTGAATTAAAAAAAAGAGACGCAGTCAATTTTAGTCAAAGATATACCTACCACTTTTCAGCTTAGCACAGCAGAATACCTCATGAACATCGTTTAATTTTCTAACATTCTACCGACTTCACGATGGCTTGAAGGCTTCTTTGTCACACCCACAGACAGATAATGCTTAGAAAATAAAGGATAAAATGCAAACACTTAAGAATTCAGCTAGGTATAAATAAAACTAAAACATAATGAGTACGACTTTATTGTATTTATTGACAGTAATGTTTTTTATTCAAAACATATGACACATAACATGAAATATTCAGTTCACTGGCAAGAAATTAATTTATTTTGGCTTAGGTGACATTGCAATAACGTTTTTTCGAAACTAGTTAATAAGTAATAAGTTCTCTGAATTTAAACCCGTTAGTCAAGGTGTTCCGCAGGGTAGCATCCTTGGACCACTTTTATTTTCTATTTACGCTTCTGATTTTCACACATTCTTAATGAATTGTTCCATTCATCAATATGCAGACGACACCCAATTATATTTTTCTTTTGGTTTCAACAACTATTTACTAGCAAGGGATAAGATTAACTCTGATCTAGCAATAATTGCTGAGGTGTCTAATGCTCATGGATTAGCTCTGAATGAATCTAAAACCGAGTTATTAGTTTTTGGGAAGGACAGGTCCAAAGTGGTTAGTGATCCCAATTTTAAAATTATACTTAGACACAAAGTTTTGACCCCCGTTGATGAAGCAAAAAGTTTAGGTTTATATGTCGATGTCAACTTAAGATCCTCCACTCAAGTTACCAAATTGGTACAAAAATCTTATGGCAAGTTAAAACTATTAAATATGCATAGAGAGGTACTTAGTTCTGATATTAGTTGGTATTATGCGATTATTTAATACTATCTCAACTAGGGTATTGATATTGTATATTGGCCTGCTTTGTTGGGTAGAGATAGAACTACTCTTCAGAAAATTCAAAATGCCTGCATTAAATTTAGTTTTAACTTGCGAAAATTCGACCACATCTCCGTAAGAAAGTAAATGGTTAAACTTAGATGAAAGGTTTATATATCATCTAGCCTGTCTAGTTTATAAAGTTGATAAATATCAAACACTGAATATTTGTATTTTAAACTTATAAGAGGTAGTGATACGCATGAACGCACTACCCGCCATAGACATCTGTATAATGTTCCCAAGCATAATACTGTACAGTTTCAAAGGAGTTTCTCATACAACGTCGTTAAAATTTTTAACAAAACACCCATGAATATTAAACTTCTTTCTAATATCTCCTCATTCTGCAAATAAGTCAAAACCTGGTTATTCTCAAGTAGATAGGATCTGTTTGTTTTAGTCATATTAATTTTCGGATATTGTTTTTTTTAGCATTAATTTACTTTTTATCTCTGTTGGTTGTATGGAAGAGCGACTCAAGGTCGAATACCGCCAACATTTTAAATGTATTTTCTTTTTATTATACTGCAATTTTATAAATAAAGGCGATTATTATTATTATTATATTAAAGTCGACTTGATTTTTCCCAAGGCTGTGTTACATATTTCTTAATAACTTAATAATTGAAACATTTATTTTGCTTTATTAATCAATTTCTTTGACGAATAAATTTTGCTTATGTTTCCTTCGAAAAATTCCAAACTTAATGAAACTTTGGGATGTTGTTTATGTGTATTCAGTAGTCCTACACCCAATTTATCCAACAAAAAAACAATGTGGAATTCTGGTGAGGGACGAAAATCCCCAAAATATTTGCGCTTTTTTCGAAATATTTCGAATACGGTTGATTTTAGCGAACAACTTCAAAGTAATAAATTGTAGCCGATTAAATTTCCTGCAATTTGCATGGTAAAACGTATTTTTTGACGGGGCCGAGATACAGAGTTTCGAAAAAGTGCAAAATATCTCAAAATCGTAAAAAACTGCTGAAAAGGCTGGTTTTCGATATTTATTTTACATTTTCCAACATATTTAATGGACTTGTGGTATCTACTTCCATTTGCATAGCAACTACCTCCTCCCCCATAACTGTCACAATGCGTGGGACACACACAGCAATATCGAGGGCTGCTGAATATGACAGTGTAATTATTACAGGTGAAGATGTAGATCTCCTCGTGTTACTGATAGCCCTAGCCTCCACTTCCCACAAAAACATCTATTTCGATAAGAGTGGGAGAGGTAATGCCCCACTATTATTATATTCAGCAGCTTCATGCAAAATCGACCCACAAGATATTCTGTTTCTGCATACAGTACAGTGGGTACCAGTGGTATACCATTTCAACCCCCTTCGGACAAGGGAAGAAGAAGGTCTGCAGAATTTACGAGAAGAACAATTCCCTACATGATTTAGTAGCTCAAAGATCCGGAAGCCACACCCTACCAGATTTCCGAGGCAGCCGAGGAGTTTCTAGTGGCACTGCATGGAGGGAACATGGAAACAGATTCCCGCGACTACCTCCGATACCAACTTTTCACTAAGCCGGTGGCCAAACCTAAATTTCGGTTGGCCAGACTGCCACCTACCAAGACGCGATCACCCATCATGTTTTCAGAACATATCTCCATGGCTGGGTAACGACATTGTAATGTCAGTTTCGGGTGGTCGCTGACGAGACGAGGGGTCGTCTCCATCAAGACCACACGTAATGCAGCCCCAGACAACATATTGAACATCTTATTTTGCAAATGCAAGAAAGGGTGTAGCAATGCAGCCTGCAGCTGCAAGAAAGCAGGACTGCGGTGCTCTACCCTTTACAAGAACTGCACGGGGCATGCATGCGAAAATTCGCCAGAACCTGATCTTCAGGACGAGGAAGCAGAAGGAGCGCATGAGAAAGACATAATTATCAACGCACTGCTAGACGATGAAGAAGAGCGTGAAGAAGATGAAACTGCGTACGGTGCCAAACGCCTAAAATATTAATTTTAATTCTTTAACACTTACTTAACATTTCCCTACTTTAACATTTTCCTTGCAAATTCACTTTATTAGACAGTAAGAGTCGCTACAATATATTACATATAAAAATACTGTGTTTTAATGTTCTTTTTTTCAAACTAATGAACATCTACTAGTGGCTTAGTTGAATAGATACCACAAGTCCATTAATTATGGTGAAAATTGGAAAATAAATGTCGAAAACCAGCCTTTTTCAGCAGTTTTTTTACGATTTTGAGAAATCTTGCACTTTTTCGAAACTCTTACCTTGGAACCTATGGGGTCAAAAAATACGTTTTACCATGCAAATTGCAGGAAATTTAATCAGCTACAATTTATTACTTTGTAGTTGTTCGCTAAAACCAACCGTTTTCGAAATATTTCGAAGAAACCTAAAAAAGTGAAAATATTTTGGGGATTTTCGCTCCTCCCCAAGATTCCGCAGAGTTTTTTGTTGGATAAATTGGGTGTAGCACTACTGAACACCCACAAATAATATCCTAAAGTTTCAATGAGTTCGGAAATGACCCCGGAATTGACGACTGGCCTACTAAATGTACTTCTCTCTTAATGTATTTTCATAACTTTTGAACACTTTGTATATCGTAAATCCAATTTCTCGATAGAAAAGTTATTTTTCCATGTACAAAACCTTTTATAAAGAGTGAAAGTTCCTGTTTCGTCCTTCCAATCGGTAATCCTTATATTTTGTCTTATAATATTACATAGTATCACATTTTCATTAAAAAAATATATAATTTGGTACATATTTATGTGCTTCTGTTAATGAAACGAGAGCTTACTATTACTCATAATTCTATTTGGGAAAATCTAGGACTCCTTTCATCAGTTCGTTTCCGGTCAGAAGCTGGTCGCTTAAAACACATATCCGGGCACCCGTTAAAGTTTCGAGTAAATTACAGGCTGCTATTTCGGCATAGGTAACGCCACCGATGACGTAAATCAACACAGATCTAGTTTGCAACGGGTAACCCTTATCGTTTCTCATTAAAAACGGTCCGAATACTTCTAGTTTCGCCCTGATCTCATCTACCGGTACCGAGTTTAAAATCATACCGGATATCTGAGTAATTAAAGGTATATAAGCACCACCGTAAGCGTAACTGGCGCAAGTCGGATACTTTAAGTTCACCTTATCAGGATCTGCGGGTATTTGCTTGAGATTCTTGGCGTTAATGTAAAAGTTATTTGGCGAGAATTTCGGCATTTTCATTTTGTTCTGTAAATTTAAACTACCGGAAGTCTGAGTCGGCTCTGAAATAAAACCAGCACTGATCAAGTTGGTAAACGCGAAACCTTTAGAGAATCCAAACTGATGCAAATATTTACGCCAGAATGTCCTGATCTCGCTATCCGTTAAGGTTTGCGTAATCGCTATGAGGCAAAACAAACGTAAAGTCACATATTTGTCATTTTCAGTCACCACAAGCTCATCTAAGTAATTTAAATTAGTCGCTTTATCAGAATTTTTCACTATATTCTGTTCAACTTGCTTCTGATTCTCATACCGGTGCCCCAGGATATTTATAATGCTCTCGGCTGCTAGTAGATGGTTCGTAATGAATTTCTTTCTCGATTTGGTAGCTTGTAACTGGGTTTGAACATAGTGTTTGATTTCATCCAGTGCCATTTCCTTGGAATTCAACTTTTCCGACTTCAATTGCTTCGTTAAGTTACTCAGAACTGACGTAACCTCAGTAAAATACCTATTTTTAATGTCTGCGTACACACTGTCTTGCGTACTGTCTAAACTAAAGCTCACGACCTGCTTTTCCACCACAGGATTACACTTTTCATCCAGCTTATCGATCACTTCTTGCTTATTTTCACACACACCGGAGGTGACGGTGTAAACTTCACTTAACAACGCCGAGTATATACCAGGAGTTAGCAAAGCACTTGCATAGTCAACACTACGGTCGATTAAGAGGACAGCTCCAAAATCCGAATCCAACTTGTCAGTCTCGCCTCTGTCTTCACAAAACTGGTCGTACTGGTTTAATATGGCACCAGAATATTGACCGAGAGCTATAGTAAATCTAGGCTTGCCTATTACAAAACACAATTGCCACAAAATTTTCGACAGTATGGGTAGGTGTGTAGTGTTTTGATACACAAATAGGGAACTAAACAAATTTGGTATTTCCAAGCTTAAAATTCCTACGTCTAAATGTATCGGCATCCACTGGAACGAGTGAAGAGTAATAGCAGAATGCAGTAAGCCTAGTTGCTCTAATTCGTTTTCAAAGTTCAGCAGATAGCGAGGTACAACTATTACATGGAATTTATTTTTCGGCGGCTTCTCTATATCCACCTGGGAGCGTACTTGGTCCACAACCCGTTTAAAGGTCTTCGTGTCAGAATATATCATGTAAAATACAGCGTTCGCATTGAAATTTGGTGCTGAATTTTCCAATTTGAATATTTTATCCACTCCATAGCCTCTGCAAGAACAGATACGTTGTAATTATTAATTAATAAATTAAATGCTGCTACGTACTTTAACCATTTTACACCGCAAACTCTTTCCAAGGGTCTTATTAAAGTTGGTTCTAAAATTAAATATTTGGTGTTCGGGTTGACGCACAGGATTCTGGACAGTTGGGTTTTTGATATTTCCTGCAATGAGGATAACTTTTTTGTAAGATCCATTTTGTAACGTCAAATTCGTGAGAGAATATAAACAACATTTATATTGAGGTTAGGTTTTATAAAGTTGTCTGTCTATGTTGTCAAACGTCAAAAATTTCTGGCGATGAAAATGTTAGGCAACAATTAATACTGGGAAGAGTTCACTGAAAATGTTTTAAAATGCTGATAAAATCTGTTAGTTACTATAGAATGTTGGTATGCTTGATTTCTTCATGAAATATCCTTGCACCTTTCTGCCCCAAGTTAGGTATGAATTTAATTATATACCACCTACAGTGTTTATTAATCCACTTTTTTTTCAGCAGAGGTTGTTATTAATTTCTCTGTTATTTTGGCCACTTTTATTTCAATTTTGCTGCATTTCTGAAATCGAGTTTCTACTTCTTAGTTTGGGATTGATATATTACAACTCTATACTTATATTCTGTTTTTCGATAGCAACTACTTTTTACAATTCTTCCAAAATAAAGGTTAATACAGGGTGTTCTTGTCAAAGAACACATCAAACTCTATCTAAAACCATCACACGTTTAAAAGCAGCATCTCATCAGGAACATTTTTCGTAACTGTAACGAAATCATTTTATAGATTCGGTGATTTGTTTTTGAAGAGGATAATACATGTGGTAGAAAACCCAAATAAAACGAAAGAATATTCGTAGAATTCCACAAATAACTTTCAGATAATACAAATATAATATTCTTTCCTATTATTTGGGTTTTCTACCACATGTATTATTATCCTCTTCAAAGACAAATTACCGAATCTACAAAATAATGGAATTATTGGAAAAAAGCCTCTGCGCCCGTGACGTTTACGTCAAAGGAATTGTCAGAGGTTATGTTTTGCAAATAATATAAATTGGAATAAACACAGAAATAATGTATTTTGCTGACGTTTTGGAAAGTAGTCTCTTTCCGTTTTCAAAGGTTTTTTTGGAAGAACTCCTATTTTGCTGTGTATGTCAAATACACAGCTTTTTAAGATTCATTTTTGGAGGAGTAGCAAAATGTCCCTCAGACGTCCATGGCATGAATCGTTCACATTCTCAGGGTTATACCAATGCCATAAATTGACCTAAATTTTAATTTTGGACAAAAAGCGTTCTTAAAAAATTTAGTGTCCTTCGCTTTTCACGTACCTGTATTGTTTATCCATGCGGTTCGAATTCCACTATAAACTGTAGGGCCCCGTCTCCACTTAGACTTAAGAGACGATTCATTTCATAATTCATCATTCTAGACCAATCTATACAAAATTTAGATTAACTCCTCTAACAATATTAATTATATGTTTAAATCCATGATTTCTAGTATTATGCTCTTATCATAAAATATACCTACCTTAGTTACAAGTAAAAAATGCAATTGACAATTTAGAAATAACTAACCGTATTCTTAAGAATTCAACACATCTTTGGTATTTCTTAAAAATATGTGCATGCGGCAGCGTCCTGAATACAACCCTGTTATCTTCACAACAATGTTCAAATCATAGATGTTCGAATTATATGCAACTACTGTGTTCGTTTGCAAAACAAATATAATAGGTACCATGACATCGTGTAGCACACGCAATAAATCAAGTTACCAATGACAGAGAATTATTATAAAACAATTGAACATCGGTAGTTAGTTGCCGCGTTTGTGCAGACACAAGAGTTTTCCAGCAAATTATTTATATCTTACAGCGTGTAAAGGTTGTTATTTTAATGCTTAAAGATGTATGTAATTGATATTTAAAAAACCGTTCTTGTGTGTGTGTTGTGTTGTGTGTGCTTTTCACAAAGATATGTACCGTATGTGAAGAAAGAAATGTGTTTGTTTCTAGGTGGCTTTTGGAATTAACTGTTACACAAAAATGGCCAATTTGCCAGAAGAAAAAGTAAGGTAATTTAAAGTACTTTCATTTGTAATATTTCTACAGTAAATGAGGAAATAATAATATTAAGCTGCTTCCAGTGCCACTTTCCACAAGCAATTAAAATAGCTAGTAATTTTCTTAGTAGAAAATGCGTGGTATATCTGCGTTTTGATCAAATTCAAATTCGAAAGTGGGTTTTACAGGAATTTCTATCTATTTTTAATTGTGTAAAAGTTGAACAAAATGTTATTCAGCGAGAAATAATGTTCCTGTATGATTCGTCATAATTATACAGGGTGTCTCACCGGGAACTGAATCGATCGATATAGAGAAAAGTACTTACGCATCAGAAAATTTTAAAAAATTAGATAATTACTAATGTCAGTGTGACCAATCCAATTAAAATAATTACAAGTAGCTGGCACCCGCTTATACCGGAAGTCGATACCAACTTGCTTATTTCAAATGGAACACCCTATATATTCTAGGGTTTTCGAAAAGAGCATAAAATTCTGAGTCGAAAATATGTAGCATATCCTATACCTAAACCTAGCCGTTTCAGAGATATTTGACATTTTATAGAAAATTTGACAGGTGCAACGGTTTGCAAGAACCGTTATAACTTTCTCCGTGTAAAAGATCCTCATTTGCTTCTTGTCACAAAAAGAGAACACAAGTAGAACTACACGTTCTAAAACTGAAATAAATTGAATAATATCATACCAAGTGTTCCGTCTTTCGCGTTACATTTCGTCAACTTCAAACCGCGAAAACTTGTTAAGGTCAAATAGGACACCCTGTATTTTTTTACGTCAAGTTGTGTAAAATTGAATTCCTTTTTTTTGATATTAGCATTGTGGGGGTTAAAGTTACAACTTTTTGAAATATTTGCGATTTTATTTGAAATTCATGAATTGTTGTAATCATTTCATCAACATAACCATGATTAGAAACAATCAGTCATTACCTTATGACAAAAAATGCCAGCACGTTTAAATTATACCAACGAAAACTTTTTAAATTTGTTTATTATTTATGGAGAATGTGATAAAGTAATATCAAGAACTTGCAGCACATTTGCTACTCGATATCCACAAAAATGCAAAATAACACTAACACTGTAACATGCGTATTAATCGAATTGAAGATATGGCATGAATTAAAATAGCAGAGATAAGATCAATTTGAAATATGATTTCATTTTAATTTAATAATTGCTCAAAATTCCGCCCTCGAACCTCGACATATTTTCCGCACCTTCGGATTAGTTCCTCGTGGGTAGCTCTTCTAATTGAATCCTGTGATATGTTTTGAAATGCATTTCTCACTCTTTGCATACAATCTTCAATGGTTGTTAATGGGCTCTCATAAACTTTATTTTTAATAGTTCCCCAAATGAAATAATCCAGAACTGATAAATCGTGCGAGCGAGGAGGCCATAAGAAAGGTCCATTATTGGCAATCCATCGATCATAAAAAGTTTCTTGTAAATAATTATTAATTAAATATGCGTTATGTAGGGGAGCACCCTCGTGCTGATAAAAAATGTTTCTATGTTCGGCGAGAGGTAAATTTTCGAAATTGTTATTATTCAAATTTTGTAAGATATTCAGATATCTTTCACCTAAAAAAAAAACGAAAATTTACCCATACATATTAGCAGATGAGAAAATTTAATTTACCGTTTAAATTTTCCTGATAAAATTGTAATGCCACCACTGTATCGTTTCTTATGGCATAGTAAACATTGAACTGCCAACTTTCCTGAAAGTTTCGCTCTCTGAACATATGAGGATTTGAGTCACTCCAATAATGCGAATTGTATCTATTAAACAGTCCATTTTTAGTGAATTTTGCTTCATCTGTCCATATAATATTTCCCAAATAACAATCGTAACTCTCAGACCTTTCTAGAATAAACTCACAAAAATTCTGTTATCTTAGGAAATCTGTTTATTTTAGTCCTTTAACCGTATGGAATGAAAACGGGTGAAACATATGTTTTAATAAGATTCTGTGAATTGAATCCTTGCATAGTCCCGATTCCAGAGCAGCTTGTCTTAATCACATCCTTGGAAATGCATGAAGATATCCCAGAATGACTATTTCAATGTTTTCGTCATCAACAATAGACTTTCTTCTTTGCATTTTTGCCTTGACAGAGCCATAATTTTTAAAATTGTCCAGTATGCGTTTACAGTGTTTGGTGACGGTTTCCGTTTTTCTGGATATCGAGTAGCAAATGTGCTGCAAGTTCTTGATATTACTTTATCACATTCTCCATAAATAATAAACATATTTAAAAAGTCTTCGTGGGTGTAATTTAAACGCGCTGGCATTTTTTGACATAAAATAATGACTGATTGTTTCTAATCATGGCTATTTTGATGAAATGATTACAACAATTCATGAATTTCTAATAAAATCGCAAATATTTCAAAAAGTTGTAACTTTAACCCCCACAATGCTAATATCAGAAAAAAGGGAATTCAATTTTACACAACTTGGCGTAAAAAAATACAGGGTGTTCCATTTGACCTAAACAAGTTTTCGCGGTTTGAAGTTGACAAAATGTAACACGAAAAACGGAACACTTGGTATGATATTATTGAATTTATTTCAGGTGTAGAACGTAGTTCTCCTTGTGTTATTTTTATGTGACAAGAAGCAAATGAGGATCATTTACACGAAGAAAGTTATAGCGGTTCTTGCAAACCGTTGTACCTGTCAAATTTTCTATAAAATGTCAAATATCTCTGAAACGGCTAGGTTTAGGTATAGGATATGCTACATATTTTCGACTCAGAATTTTCTGATCTTTTCGAAAGCCCTAAAAAATATAGGATGTTCTATTTGAAATAAGCAAGTTGGTATCGACTTCCGGTATAAGCGGAAGTGTCAGCTGCTTGTAATTATTTTAGTTGGATTGGCCACGCCGACATTAGTATCTAAATTTTCAAAATTTTCTGATGCGTACTTTTCTCTATATCGATCGATTCAGTTCCCGGTGAGACACCTTGTATACATTTACTTCGATCATTTTCCAAATTGAAAGTAAGATAAGAAACATGAAATTTGTACCATGTGACTTGTCTAAATAAGTGATTATTTTGCAAGAAAAATAGGTTGTTTTCCACCTAGGGCTTCTTAAGTTTTTTTATATATCTAAAGTAAGTTTAGCTTGTCGATATACTCTCTTGTTGTCTGTATTGGTATACACCAATACACCATAATTACTGATATAAAATTTGTCTTAGATCTCGACAACGCAACATACAACAGTGACAATCTGTCAAATTTGTTAATAACTGTATACATTGTTTTTCACTAATCATGGCACAGCTGATTTTTACGATTCAATGATATGAGTTGTGGTTTTCGTAAAATATTAAATATTGACACTATCAGTTAAAATTTGTGTAACATGTTTTATATCGTTGGAAAGACAAAAAATAAACGGAATTAATGGTGCCATGGAGATTTGTTCTTTTCATGCACAAGAGCGTCTGTCAAAGCCACCTACGTTTTTCGATTTTTTTTATACATATTATCATTCTCATTGTTTTTTCCGTCAGCTTTCATATCTTTCACTTTTTTCGTATCTCCTCAAATAAGGAAGCTATAAACGTTTGTGTTTTTCCTACTTTTCAGGTTTTTGTACTATATCTCACTGTTATTTTTAAGACTTTATTTTTCTACAATACATATTAAGCGAGATATTTAGTGTGTCCCTCGTAAAATAGACAGACGGTATACCATTATTTTAAATTTTCCAACCATCCACATACTACAATTTTTTTTTTTTTAATTATTGGCACTGGAAGTAGAGTGCATATGAGAAGAGACGGCTCCCCCCACCACTCCCATGCTCCCCCCACTCCTTATCCCCAAAAGCCGTACCTGTGCCACACGGACCAGTAGAAAAGCCGTACCTCTGCTGTAAAAAAGAAACCAATTAGGCGAGAGCTGGGGATAAGGAGGGGGGAGCATGGGGGTGATGGGGGGGGAGCCATCTCTTCTCATATGTACTCTACTACTGGACTATTACTGGAACTACCTGTTTATTTCATTAATAATATTTACCTCCTCAGACAATTTAACTAAACAAACGGAAAGAAATATGTAGCCAAATCAAACGTTTATTTACAAAAATCAATATATTAAGATTTACAATAATTTAAGGCAACTTTACTAAATATATATTTTTTTAATTGGAAAGCTTCACCAAGATATATATACACAGCAGCGTTTGTACACAGAAAAACGTATATAGTATATTAGATAATACGCGTTATAAAAGTAAAAAATACCTAATGGCTTGTCGACTAGACAGTAAAGACGAATAAATAAACAAAATATGTACAAGGAATAAATTAAAAAATAATCCTTAAAATTAAAACGCAGTTTCCAAAGTAGGCGCGCTTGATTTCTCTTGGCTGCTAAACTGTTTATTCTGTGAAGGGGTTTGGGTCACTGGGTTAAAAAATTGAGCTCTTTGCGCTTGCAATCTTTGAGTTGCGGACGTATAAGGTTTACTTTCTAAGCTACTGGTTCCTTCTTTTTCGACACGTTTTGTACTATCTGTATTAGTAATTCGGCTTTGGGTATTAGGAGAGGGCTGCTTCTTCTCTCCAGAAGTATTAGGGCTCTCGTCCTCCCTACAATCTTCCAGTATTGTAGAGGAGAGAACGTCACTTCTGGGGTTCGCAAATCTCCACTGCGATCTCGGCGATAATATCTTGGGAGCAGGTTTTGGCTCCCTGCTGGGCGATCCGGGTGTGTTGTTCAAGAATCTCCTATTGACTAAGCTTCTAGGAGAGCCGCTCAAATCCAAAATGCTCATGTCTGGTTGGGGCGGTTTGATCTGGTCTTTGGACAGCTTGAGCTGCTCCACAGCCGACAGCTTTTTGGGCGTGGGGCTTGTGGACTTCTGCAGAAGCAACCTTTTGAAGTCTATCGTAGAAGTTTGCTTGGATTTCTGACCCTTCCTGTCGCTGCACGCCCAGCTTTGCCTAGACCTTGAATCGTTCGGAGGTGACAGCTTGTCTATATCCGAATTAAAATCGACGTATTCGCCTTTGCTAGGTGACCAACTAAGTCGTGACCTTGACTTGTCCAAGTACCCGGTTTCGGGGGATTTTACTGTTTGCTTTTCGACTGTCTCACTCTGCACTGTCACCGGTGAGGATCTAGGTGTATCTTCCGTGTCTATGTTCATCCTCTTTTTGCTTTTGTGGATTACAGCGTACAATTCCTCGTTGGACATTGTGGATTTTTTTGGAGATAGCAATTTGCTTTCTAGGTTTACAGCGGCTCGCAACTCTGTCGTTTTTGAGGAAGGCGTTGACGATTGGAATCCGCCAGAGTGCCTGGGATCTATCGGGGAGATTTTTAGCGAATCATTCGCACTTTCGAATTGTGCATAATAGGCGGGTATGTCGTTCTGAGACCCGGCTCTGATCGGCGTAAACGAACTATATCTCGAAGGCACATTCTGTAGATTGAGCTGACCTACGTCGGGAATTCGAACGGGAATGCCCAGCTTTTGATTCAGCAGGTTCTGTTCGGTTTTGTAGAAATTTCTCGGCAAGGAATGTTGATGGTTCACTTTCAAGTTGTCTTCATACACTTGGGGGCTATAAGTGACTCTTCTATCCGTGCTGTTCGTGTTGTAATTTCTTTCTAAACCCCTGGTTATGTCCGGGGTAACTGAACGCTCTGTCGCGACTTCGTTATTAAAAAAATGACTTTTCTTCGACGGCAGTGTGGAGTACATCGGACTGCCCCTCTGCGAGTAGTATTGACTTGAGTAATATCGGTTGGTGTCCATGCTGGTTTCAAGAATGGGGTCCTTATACCTGTACATTTCCTTGAAGTTAGCTGACTGCGATTCTGGATTGCCACGTGCTGTATTTGGATTTATTGGTGGCCGTGCTGGAGATGGCACTCGTTCTGAAAAAACATTTTGCGTTTAAATTGATATTAGAAAACTATTCATTATAAGTGTTATAGACTTCAAGATATGATTTTGCTTTCATTGTTAAATCTGACCTTAAATGTGATTGGATAATCACGAGGATCATAAATTATTATGATACTTGTTTTGAACAAATAATATTTTAATTATCGTACAATTTTTTAAATTTTCCTGGCATATATACAGGGTGTCTCACCGGGAACTGAATATATCGATATAGAGAAAAGTACGCATCAGAAGATTTTGAAAATTTAGATAATTACTAATGTCGGTGTGGCCAATCCAACTAAAATAATTACAAGCAGCTGGCACTTCCGCTTATACCGGAAGTCGATACCAACTTGCTTACTTCAAATGGAACACCCTATATGTTTTAGAGTTTTCGAAAAGAGCATAAGTCAAAATATGTAGCATATCCTATACCTAAACCTAGCCGTTTCAGAGATATTTGACATTTTATAGAAAATTTGACAGGTGCAATGGTTTGCAAGAACCGTTATAACTTTCTTCGTGTAAAAGAGCCTCATTTGCTTCTTGTCACATAAAACGAACACAAGGAGAACTATATTCTACAACTGAAATAAATTCAATAATATCATACTAAGTGTTCCGTTTTTCGCGTTACATTTTGTCAACTTCAAACCGTGAAAACTTGTTTAGGTCAAATGGAACAGACAATATTTAGGAACACCCTATATTTTTTTACGTCAAGTTGTGTAGAATTAAATTCCCTTTTTTCTGATATTAGCATTGTGGGGGTTAAAGTTACAACTTTTTGAAATATTTGCGATTTTATTAGAAATTCACGAATTGTTGTAATCATTTCATCAAAATAGCCATGATTAGAAACAATCAGTCATTATCTTATGTCAAAAATGCCAGCACGTTTAAATTACACCCACGAAGATTTTTTAAATTTGTTTATAATTTATGGGGAATGTGATAAAGTAATATCAAGAACTTGCAGCACATTTGCTACTCCGATATCCAGAAAAACGGAAACCGTCACCAAACCCTGTAAAATGCATACTGGAAAATTTTAAAAATTATGGCTCTGTCAAGGCAAAAATTCAAAGAAGAAAGCCTATTGTTGATGACGAAAACATTCAAATAGTCATTCTGGGATATTTTCATGCATTTCCAAGGATGTCATTAAGACAAGCTGCTCTGGAATCGGGACTATGCAAGGATTCAATTCACAGAATCTTATTAAAACATAAGTTTCACCCGTTTTCATTCCATATGGTTCAAGGATTAAAAGAAATAGATTTCCTAAGAAGACAGAAGTTTTGTGAATTTATTCTAATAAGGTCTGAGGGTCACGATTCTTATGGCCTCCTCGCTCGCCCGATTTATCAGTTCTGGATTATTTTATTTGGGGAACTATTAAAAATAAAGTTTATGAGAGCCCATTAACAACCATTGAAGATTGTATGCAAATAGTAAGAAATGCATATCAAAATATATATCACAGGATTCAATTAGAAGAGCTACCCATGAGGAACTAATCCAAAGGTGCGAAAAATGTGTCGAGGTTCGAGGGCGGAATTTTGAGCAATTATTAAATTAAAATTAAATCATATTTTAAATTGATCTTATCTCTGCTGTTTTAGTTCATGCCATATCTTCAATTCGATTAATACGCATGTTACAGGGTTAGTGTTATTTTGCGTTTTTGTGGATATCGAGTAGCAAGTGTGCTGCAAGTTCTTGATATGACTTTATCACATTCTCCATAAATAATAAAAAAATTGAAAAAGGTTTCGTTGGTATAATTTAAACTTGCTGGCATTTTTTGACATAAGATAATGACTGATTGTTTATAATCATGGCTATTTTGATGAAATGATTACAACAATTCATGAATTTCTAATAAAATCGCAAATATTTCAAGAAGCTGTAACTTGAACCCTCACAATGCTAATATCAGAAAAAAGGGAATTCAATTTTACACAACTTGACGTAAAAAAATATAAGGTGTTCCATATGACCTAAACAAGTTTTCGCGGTTTGAAGTTGACAAAATGTAACGCGAAAAACGGAACACTTGGTATGATATTATTGAATTTATTTCAGTTGTAGAACGTAGTTCTCCTTGTGTTCTTTTTATGTGACAAGAAGCAAATGAGGAATGAGCAAAGTTATAACGGTTCCTGCAAACCGTTGCACCTGTCAAATTTTCTATAAAATGTCAAATATCTCTGAAACGGCTAGGTTAAGGTATAGAATATGCTACACATTTTCGACTCAGAATTTCATGCTATTTTCGAAAAACCTAAAATATATAGGGTGTTCCATTTGAAATAAGCAAGTTGGTATCGACTTCCGTATAAGCGGAAGTGTCAGCTGCTTGTAATTGTATTGCAATTGCTTATTATTATTTGGCCACACCGACATTAGTAATTATCTAAATTTTCAAAATTTTCTGATGCGTACTTTTCTCTATATCGATCGATTCAATTCCCGGTCAGACACCCTGTATAAATATTATAATTATTATTTGCTATCTAATAGATAAAAAAATATTAAGGCACATTTAAGACAGGAATCATAGATTGGGGTCAGTATATTGGGCCAGTCCCGGAGGTTTAAATGTGAACAATTTGGATATCGCTATTTTATTTTTTTAGATATGCATTTTATTTAGTGAAGTAAAAATAGTCAAAAATAAGGCGATTGAAAAAATTGTACATAGAGCAACATGACATTAAAAAAATAAGTGGGGGGAACCTTTTTTTTGCGAAAAGGGGTCATTTTTAAGGGTGATTTTTCAGTTCTAATTTATTTTGGACCCTTTAAAATGTTGGCTAAGAAACGAGAATAATACCTTTTTATAGTCGATGTTCAAAGAACCTTTGGTTCAAATTTCATGAAAATCGGTTCACCGCCCCCCATGATATATACTGAAAAAAAACGTAAAAAATTGAATTACGGCTAACTCGGCAAAAACTCAATCGAATTTGATGAAATTTTAGGCGAAAGGAATATATATTACCAAGAAATAGCCTGCCAAATTTTAGTAAAAAATATCCAATAGTTTTTCTGCCATTCCATTTTTAGTTTAAATTCCACAAAATTTTCGAAACGTTTCCCAATTTGTCCAAATAGTCGTACGAAAATGCGTTTTGTGCTTTTTACTACATTTTTATAATTCTACCTTTACGAATAGCTGCCAATAAAATATTTATAACAATTGATATCAATCACCCCACGCTTTTTACAATCTATCGCTGTCGAACAAAAACTTAATATTTAAACATTATTAGTTTTTACTTTTTAATTCGGTTTCTAAAGTGTCTTTTTTAGTTTTTTAAACTTACTAAAAATCTTTTAATTAACACGCTTTTTTTTATTATATTGAGTTAGAATAAATATATATATATACACCGGCGCCTCCGGCAAAATCTCTCATATCTAAGTGCGAAAAATTATTATGTCTCGACATGTTCTGATTTTCGTTAATTAACTGATATTATATCGGCGCCTATAATGATTTATGAGGGTGAATGTTAAAATGAGATTTTCTCGAAAACGGTCAGTTTTTAAGACTAATGACAAGTATACTTTTTTTCGCTAAAATGAGATAGATTTAGGATGTTTTTAATAGAAAAAGGGATAATGTTACAGGTAAAAAAGTTAGGAGTACATTTACACCTTAAACAATGCTTATGTGGCGCCCTCTAGGATCTGCACAAAAAATGGGAGCAGATTTGAATTTTTCATCTCAAAAACCCTCAAAAACTTCAAAAGTTATATGAGAAAATTAAAAATATAATATTGATTTTAACACCCTGTATCTCTGTTAATATCAACTTTTGTACTAAGGTAAGTTTAGTTAAATCGTAATATTTTAATGTCAGAAACCCACTGTTGCTCTATAGACCATTACTTACGGACCTAACAAACCAAACCTAACAAAAACTTTACGACATAATTATTATCGCCGCGGGCCATGGCCGCCAAGCCTGACATGAAACATTCCCGACGCACATTAAAAACCTATAAAGGCAATCGAGTCAATTTGCAAACAGCACAAAAAAGAGTACCGGTATTTTAATGAGGTCGTTAAATTTTTGTTATGTTTTTTATGTGTCAGTTTCTTCCTACTTGAACTATACCATTCTCGTTCCTTAACCAGCATTTTAAAGGGTCCAAAATTTATTAAAACTGAAAAATCACCCTTAAGAATGTCCAATTTACCCCTTTTTCGCGAAAAAAAGCGTCCCCCATCTACTCGATGTGGAAAACTCAGGTTGTTCTTAGTAATACCAAAACAAACTTATTTTTCTATGTCGCGCTGTTCTATGTAAAATTGCCTCCCAAAATCTATCTTTACTCCACTAAATGTGGATTCAAGTGGATAGATTTCATTGACATGAAAATAAAGCCACATTTTCGGTTTTTGCGTTATGTCTCCAAAACTATACAAAATATTTAAAATGAAATGAAATATTTGCGTTTCTATATATTTTAACGAACAAAAGGAGATGAATAAAAACATTTTATAATAAATTCTTGGGGAGTTGGCGATTCAAATTTAGGGTTAAAAACGGACAAATCCTAATTTTTATGTTGCCTAGCCAAACTTCAGGCAAGTTATACAGATATACAGATTATAAGGAAAGACTTTACGTATTTATATTATATATTACAACATAAGCTGTCCAAAATTTGATGAGGCAATATACAGGCTGTCCATTTTATCAGGGCGCTCGAGAATGTCTCACTTAATATCGGTCGTACAAAAAAAAATATTTTTATGAAAATTGTGCCGATTTATATAACCTACAAAATGGTTTAAAGACATTTAAAATCCATGGCCTGGCATGGAAAATATCGAAAATGCGGAAAACGTTTAGGCCAAATATCTCCGTTATTTCAAGAGATACGAGAAAAATTCTAAGGCGAAATTTTTTTGAAAAACGGAGTATTTCAACGAGATTTTATCTAATTTTTTTCAAAACCGCTGTATTTTGAGATTTACTCTTCAGGCTGTTAAAAAAAATATTTTGAAACAGGCGAGAAATGGCGCAATTAAATTGAGTATTTTCCTCCCTTTTCAACGATGTATCACATGCCATATTTATTCATTGGTACTACGTTAGTAATTATAAAAACATTTTTTTAAAACCAATAAAAAATTTTTTAACAAGCATTATACTTGCCACGGAGAAGTATGATTAAATAAAACGATAAAATAATTCAATAAGTTGTTCAAATCTTTGCTATAATAAAACATTAACACAATTAAGAAGAATAAAGTAAATTGAGGTAACAAAAACAAATTAATAATAAAGAGAATATAGCACACAGAACATTAATATTTATCTAATCCTCAAAATAATTTTTAAGATATCATACCAAGTGTTCAAAGTGTCCACCGCGATTTCTTATGCCCAATCGAGCGCGGCGAAGCACTGCATTTAAAACATTACTCAGCACTTCGGGGGTAACTGTAATACATGCCTGTTAAATTCGTGCTTTTAAGTCCTCTACATTTTGCGGTGTCGTCGAAAACACCTTATCTTTAATATACCCCCATAGAAAAAAATCCATTGGGGTTATATCTGGAGAACGAGGGGTCCATCGAATAAATCCATCGGTACCTATCTAATGTTGAGGCAAAATTTCGTCTAAATAATCTAGGCAAATCTGGGAATTGTGGGGAGGAGCTCCATCTTGTTGAAAATATTGAAAGTTGTGTCGATTCTCTAAAGGTAGGTCATCTAAGAATTCATTAAATTCATTTCTCAAAAAGTTTAGGTATCTACCACTGAGGTGACCATTATAGAAATAAGGACCTATTAAATTGGTGCCTAAAATACTTATCCACACATTTATTGAAAAACGATTTTGAAACCCAGTCCGTCTATGCCAGTGTGTATTCTCAGAAGTCAATTTGTAATGAATATTGCGATTAAAAAATCCATTATTGGTAAAATTGCCTCGTCGGACCAAAGTATTTTACTACATATTAATGGATCGGCACGCTTCTTTTCCAACAGCCACCTACAAAAAGTCGTCCTCCTTGGTTTGTCCCCCGCTTGTAAATTGTGAACTTTTTTGGCTTTATAACACCGGTAACCATTTTTCTTTAAAATTTTTCTAGCACTTGTTTTATTTATATGACAAGCAATTTGAATTTCTCTTAATGATGTTTTCAAATTTTCTATATTTTTATTTCTTATATAATTGATAACTCGGTTACCTTATTTACAATATCAGTAACACTGTTCAACCTTGTCTTCTTTAAAAATGAACCATTATTTTTCAGTTTCGTAGCTAATTTTCTGAACAGAGTTTTATTTGGCTATAGTGCTTGTGGAAATCAGTTTCTATATTCTACTTGAGCTAATCCAGAGTTAAAATTGCATTGGCAATATTAAACGAACATATTATAACGATCAATGTGAGTAAAAATCATTTTTGAAAATTCTAAATTCTTAAACGAGTGTGATTGAGTGAGAGTTTAAGTATTAAGTATTCAAGTTTGTTCAAAGCCAACTATTTTAAAGTAATTGAAATAATAGTGAAATCATGAAATACAAACAAATGGATATTACACTTAAATTAATTGGTAAAGACATTTTAACTTTCTGAGCAAGGAGTGACGCTTTTATGGAGGACCTCTATACATTGGCATAACTGCGAATACTCTTTCCATAATTGCTCCATGTTGATTTCTTGATTATTATTTTGTTTTTGTTACCTGAATTTACTTTATTCTCCTTGCTTGTGTTAATGTTTTATTATAGCAAAGATTTGAACAACTTATTGAATTATTTTATCGTTTTATTTAACCATACTTCTCCACGGCAAGTATAATGCTTGTTAAAAAAAAATTATTGGTTTTAAAAAAATGTTATTATAATTTCTAACGTAGTACCAATGAATAAATAGAGCATGTGATATATCGTTGAAAAGGGAGGCAAATACTCTATTTAATGACGCCATTTCCCGCCCGTTTCAAAATAATTTTTTTAACAGTCTGAAGAGTAAATCTCAAAATACAGCGGTTTTGAAAAAATTAGATAAAACCTCGTTGAGAAAAATTTTCGCCTTAGAATTTTTCTCGTATCTCTTCAAATAACGGAGATATTTGGCCTAGACGTTTTCGGCATTTTCTATATTTTCCGCCATAACTCTTAAAGTAGGCCATGGATTTCAAATGTCTTTAAACCATTTTGTAGGTTATGTAAATCGACATAATTTTCGTAAAAATATTTTTTTTTGGACGACCGATATGCCCTGATAAAATGGACAGCCTGTATATGTATAGAAAAAAAATATTTACGTGTTTTTGGACTTGTATAGTTTTCAAAATATAACGCGAAAATAAAGAAGTCACACTTTCATATTTGTAAATTATTCATTCATTAATTTCACATCAAAATGCAACAAAAAATGCAAAATAATTTCCCTCCCCGATTAATGGTCTATTTGATCTATCGTACCTCTGGTGATTGGCCTATATACAGTGTCCAGCGAAAAATGTGCACCATTTGGGTATGAAAATTTTTATTATTGGTAAAAGTTAGTGCATGATCTGAAACGAAAAAGTGACTCATTTATTTTTGAAGATATCGAAAAATGTCATCTTAACAAGTTGTGAAGTTATCCAAGTATGAAATTTGGTTGATCTATTTTAAAAATAAAAATTTCCCACTTTTTGCACATAATTCCTGAACTATTTTTTAAATGAGAAAATATTTCAAAAAATAGTTAAGGAATTATGCGCGAAAATGTGGATTACTTATTTTTTAGAATAGAGCATTCAAATTTGATATTTAGGTATATCTTCGCGATATAAGCAACCTCTTTGGTATCCTCAAAAATAAAAGAAAAAAACCTAATTTTCCGACTACTGTGCCAGGGTTAATACAAATTTGGGTAGCCACTTTTTCACTTGAAAGCATATACTAACTTTTACCATAAACAAGGTAGAGTTCCCACATGGTGCAGACTTCTTAGCAAACAGTATAAATAATTACAGACGTAGGGATGTAGACTAACGAAAACATTTCTAGTTTGATTAGATGCGATAATTTATAAGGATTTTTGGTAAATATATAAAGATATATACGGGGTGTCAA
This sequence comes from Leptura quadrifasciata, assembly GCA_963675555.1. Classification (NCBI taxonomy): domain Eukaryota; kingdom Metazoa; phylum Arthropoda; class Insecta; order Coleoptera; family Cerambycidae; genus Leptura; species Leptura quadrifasciata. The sequence goes on along the minus strand of OY776681.1, from coordinate 3,206,343 downwards.
CAGATTAATGTTACTACATTTTTTTTCTTCTATTGTTGAATTTACGGCAATTTATCATTTTCAACAGTATTATACATTTTTGGAGATATGTTAAAATCAATTGGGAACAAGGTAAGCTTAAAAAAATTGTAATCAATCTGCATTTAAAAATCGGTTATTTTTTTATATAAAAACGAAAAGGTGATGATGCTTCTTAATAAAGCAATAAATTTTGACCCGAAATTGTTTGGTGGCAAAAAGCTGCGTGAGCAAAATAGAAACTAAATTAATGTTTTCATTCGTCTTAGGTTATGAATTTGGTCGCATTATATCATTTTAAAAGTATTAAGCAGGTATGTATGGTCGTCCAACTTGAAAATGTAAATAAAAAAATCGTGTTCGGTGAGCGGATTAAAACTACTAAATAGTATTGGATTATAATGTCTTTCACGTGAGTAGATAGGCTATGTATGTTCTCTCTCAAAATCCCATGTATTTTCTTATGGAGGTTCATGCTGGTTTCAGGGTCATTCTTATAAATAGCCGATTGAAGTTAGCTGCGGATTGTAGGGTGACGTCACCCTATCCCTATATATCGCGCAAATCTATTTATATCTGTCTGATACCAGTTCAAGACCTGTTTAGAGCTGCTTGAGATCTGCCTGTAGCTGCTTAAGACCTGTTTAGGATCTGTTTATATCTATTTAAGACCAGTTTATATCTGGTTAAGGCCTGTTTAAAGGGATACATAGGGATAGAGTGACGTCACCCTACCATCCGCAGCTAACTTCAGCCGGCCCTTTACAAGAATGACCTTAAAAACCAGATTCAGCTTCCATACGAAACTAAATAAGATTTTGAGCTAGAACATGCATTGCTTATCTACTCACTTTTACGATTTTCCTTTGCTAGAAATATTATGCGAAATATCCCACATGCCGTGGGTTTAGTGACTGTCGACACCAGAATTGTGTCCCTTAAGTAGCCAAAAGGACTCCCAGTTGTCTATTTATTCTAAGTCTATTATTCTATATTTTATATACTGCGTTAAGCAACCTCTAATACTGAGAAAGCAAAATAAAAACTGTCGTGTTTAAAACTATTGAAGGTGAATATGTCAGGTCTACTTTAACTCAAATAGTAGCGTTCATTATTAAAATTTCTAAGTTGAACGATCATGTCTGCTTTGATAACGTATTGGGAGTAAATTCTGTATTGTACATTAGGAACAAAAGCGAAAAGGAAGCATGCATTGTGCAATTTAAAACTTGCATAGAAACGAAACGTGCAAAATCAATATTGTGGAAGATTCAATTTAAATTCAAGTTGAATAATATGGCAATTATAAAAAATGTGTACGGATCTAGATATATCTCAGCATGTAGTGTTTTTTACAATATGATTATTTTCATAGCAACTCAATACTTGTAGTATACGGCGTTCCTCAAGGATCTGCTTTTGCACCACTGTTAAAAATATTTATCATTTGGAAAATATGATTCTTCCTAAGGAAGCTGAGACTTTCTGAAGATGGTGCTCTAGAGTAGATTTCACAGAGTGGTGCTTTTTTGTGTATCATTGGAAAATAAACACAAAAAAGCGCCGAAAATGAACGTCCTCTCCCTCTCTACACGTCCCTACTTCCATAAGAAGCATTATATGCGCAATTTTTTTTAATTTTTTGAAATTCTGAAAAACCAGTGGATGACTTGATTTACAGTAGGTACTATTCGCACTGGAAAAGTTGATGCAAAATCCAAATAAACATGTTTTGGTTCTTGCCTTTTCCTTGTAAAAATTCAGACGATCGACATCGAAATCTAGAATATCCGCACTCACAAAGCTTTTATAAACATTAAGAAAATTTATTTGGTAAAAAGATAAGCGAAACAATCTAAATTTCTATGGATTTATTATTTTTTTAAATCCAATGTGCTTTTAGAGTTCGGAATATTAAAACAATATTTTTAGTCGCAAACTCCTCTATATAATCCTTATTTTACTATAAGGAGCGTAACCAGACTGCAACCAACAGCTACTCTCCGGGCTATGTGCCCCGCCGAGCGCTGAATTACAAGTTACAAGCCTGGCGCGTTAAGTGTAATAATTGCATATTACCATCAAAACGCTAATGTTTCGATTGCAACAAACACCAGCCGAAAGACTGATCCTCCTTTAAGTAGGATCAGTAGCTGAGAGTAGCTGTTGGTTGCAGTCTGGTTACGTTCCTTATAGTAAAATAAGGATTATATACAGGAGTTTGCGACTAAAAATATTATGTTTTATTATTTTTTTGTTTTAATTTTCCTTATTTGAATTATAAGTACTGAAATTCAAAAAGTAAATCCATAGAAACCTAGATTATTGCTTTACTTATCTTGGTACTAAATATTTTTTCTTAATTTTTCCTTAAACGGTGGAGTGATAGCGGATATACAAAGATCTCGACGACGCTGACATCTGGGACTCTTACTACTCAAGTGTGCCGAATTTCATCTCCGGATCTCCAACGCGGTACGCCAGAATCGCATAACATGCTCTTTCATACATCTCAGCAATGATACATCTTAGAAAATTTCATATTATGTGAACTATTTTTCACGAATTGACTCAAAAAAGCAGCTATGATACATACATACAAACTCTACATATATAGTGGTCTTCAATTTTACTGCCAATTACGCCCATACCTCTTGATGAAATTTCAACTTTGAGGTACTCATTCGAAGCGAAATCTAATGCTCTTTAATTTTGATAATAAATGACTTTTCGACTGGATGCATTGTTTTCAACTTATAGGTCACAAACTGAAAGAAGTACCAAAATTTCGTGTTTCTTTTTGGCCAAACAAAAATTTGCCAAGCGTTTGGAGGTCTAAAACTTAGATTCTACGTACTCTCTTCAACATATACAAGGCAAAATCTACTACTACGTTTGTTGTAACTATAAAGTACCCCGTTATTAAACTATACGATATTTTAATGAGGTCGTAAAGTTTTTGTTATCTTTTCTATTTGCACGGTAAAATTGCAAACGACTATACAAATTTATTTAATTTGCGTTCCAGGTTTTAACACATAAAAGATCAGATAAACTGATACAATCATCTCACACAAGAATAACAATTGAATCTTCCCAAAACAAATCGATCTAAAAAATACCTGCCTACTTATAGTATTATAAAAAAAAATATCTCACCTTGCAAACCTGGGGCATGCGCTAGGCGAACGAAACGTGCTGTGTATGATACGTTCTAAATATGATTAGAGATATTACTTTTGTGAATAGGGGTGCTAGTCCATGCTTCTGTGAAGGTGGCAAATTGGCTTGGTGCGTGTTTAATGTGCAAATGCGTATGGAACATTGAGAAAAATGAAACAAAGCAAAACTACCTTCGACACTGCCTGCTGATAGCGATGTAAATGATTTACTGGGGTGTTATGTTACCCTGCATCGCCGAGTCAGGTGTTAAACTTGCGAGGAACTTTAATGAGAACGATAATTATGTTTGCCGGCTAGGCTTTGCAGTGCAACTGGACCCTCTTAACTTCGTGATTCATGATGCATGTAGTGGACTTATTAATTAATGTTTAATTGTGTTAACCAATGAATGTGTTATTTGATAAAAGGTTATTTATATCCCAATGTTAGATCGGATGGACGGAGGGCTTCGTGGAAACGTTATCAACATCGTAAATTGTTGAAAATCCATGACTGTTTTGAACGGCTTAAGTATTCTTGTGAAATGTGTGCTAATTTCTTGTTGCCGTTTAAAATAGAGCTGGTTTGCTTCGGGGTTGAAAATTCCATGAATTTAATTAATTTTAGGACCGTTTTAAGCTTTATTTTTGATGACACTTTTATTCAATTTAATAATTTCTATTGCCTCTAATAAATTTAATTTGAAACATTTTGCAAAAAAAACAGGTTGCAAACGTTGAATATGTTTTTTGAAGTCTAAAAGAGTGTAAGTGTTCTTTGTACCTGATTTCAAATGAACGACCAGTTTGACCTATATGGGAGGCATTAAAATTGGGACATATTCCTGATTTTTTTAAGTTGGCTGGTTTCATCTTTGGCGTTATATAATATATTTATCAGTTTATATGGTGACTTAAAGCTAACTTTTAGATTATGTGATGACGAAATGTTTCAGAAATGTTGTCATAATACGTTACGGATACATATTTATCGTTACTGTCATCTTTAATATGTGGATATAAACTAAAGCAAGTACTTTAAGTTGTTTTTTGTTAATTAGATTTTCTATTATACTTAGTTGAAAATGATTATTCAGTACTATTGTTTTTGTGGTGTCTAATTAAATTTTTAAATGTTCCTTTGAAAGGGGTAGTGATAAAAGGCGAGCTGTGCACCCCTAAAAAGATGAATACAAAAGTCGCATAACTTCCCAAATAAAGTTGCCGGATTGAAACCAATTGGAATCGATTAGTTACGTTTTAGGGAACAAAAAATCTAAATAAAATTTTTTGTCCGAGTGGCAGGCAATTGTTGTTAACAATAAAATTGCAGAGTAAAAGAAATGAAAGAAAATTATTTGAAAATGCATTTTTCATGTTAATTGGGCAAATATAAACACTTTTTCTCTCTTGTAATGTTTTCGAAAAATGCACTGTTTTTGAGTTATAGACGATATAGACGAATAAAAATCTCATCTCAACGTTTAAAGGAGTTATTTAGATTGCAAAAATTAGGTATAATTGAGAAAGCATATTACACAAAATACAAAACTACTTACAACCCTGTCATAAGACAAGCAAAGAAAACATATTTTGACAATATTATTTTGAATTCTGAAAATAAATCGAAAAGCGTTTGGAATATTATTAACACATCTATTAGAGGATCAAATAAGCAAATAAGAATAATACTTCTACCATGATGATTAATAACATGGAAACGGATGATCAAATTCAAATTGCAAACGAATTTAACTCATATTTTATTAATCTACCGAAGTCCATCATAAAATCCAATCAACAAATAAAAATAAACTATGATATGAATATCGTGAATGAGTCAATTGTTCTACATAACGTTACCGAATCTGAAATTATTACCGTCATAAATAATCTCAAACTCAAATTCAACTGGACATGACAATTTTTCTATAAAAATTATTAAACAATGTGCCCATTTACTTGCTAAACCCTTATGCAATATAATAAATCACTGTTTTGCAGAAGGTCATTCTCCAAATTTACTGAAAATATCGAAGGTAATATGTCTTTTCAAAAAGGGCGGCTCTAAACAAATATGCAATTATCGTCCCATCTCGCTGTTATCAGTTTTCTCTAAAATAATTGAAAAATTACTTGCAAATAGAATTGTATTTTTTCTTGAGTCAAATAACATACTATCACTAAATCAACATGGTTTTAGGGAAAGACAATCTACAATTTCTGCTCTACTAAGTTTTCTAAATTATATTTATGTAAATCTTGACAAGGGTAATAAAGTCATGGTCTTATTTGTTGATTTATCTAAAGCATTCGATTGCGTAGACCATGATATTTTGCTCAAAAAAGTGGAGTGTTATGGTTTGCGCGGTCAGTGCAATATGATTTTGCGATCATACCTTCTTAACAGAAAACAGTTTGTTGGGTATTATGGAAAAAGATCCCATGAAATGGAAGTTGATATTGGAGTTCCCCAGGGTAGTGTTCTGGGCCCACTTCTATTTTTGTTATATATAAACGATGTTGAAAATTTCATATCTACTTTTTACTGTACTTTTGCTGATGATATGTCCTTTGTCTCATGTAATCAAAATTTAAATTTAGTATCTGAACTTCTACAGGATAATTTGTTTTCTCTTTTTAAATATTTTAATTCAAATAACCTGGCAATAAACCAAGAAAAATTGTTTTCGATGCAATTTCATCCTATTACTGCTAACTATATATCTAGTCCACTTATTAAACTTCAGCATAAAACAATCCAACAAGTTACAGATTTTAAGCTACTAGGTATATATGTTGATATGTCATTAAACTGAAAAGTTCACATTGACTATGTAAGCAAGAAGTGTGCAAGTATTTGTTTTGCTCTAAAGAAATTGTGCCAAATTTCAAGTAAAAATGTTGTTAAAATATTTTATCATTCAAACTTTGAATCAATAATTAGGTATGGAGTGATTTGTTGGGGTAATGCTAGTACAGCTAGCCGTGTATTTGTGCTGCAGAAAAGAGCGTTACGTTCTATGTACGGTCTGCAGTTTCGTGAATCCTGCAAACAAACCTTTATTGCACAAAAGATTTTAACATTGTCCTGTTTATATATACTTGAAATATTAACTTTTGTAAAAAAAATCTCAATCTATTCACTTTTCAAAATATCTCTCATGAATACTACACGCGCCACGGAGAAAGTTTGCAGCATACATTACACGGGCTAGAACTTTATAAATCCAATCCTTACTATGTCGGTACGGTTCTGTATAATAAACTAGATCTAAGTATTAAAAGCTGCAGTATTAAAAAATTTATATCTACTGTTAAAAATATGTTACTCACCAATGCCTTCTATAGTGTAGATGAATATTTAGCTTTTTAATTTCAATTTATTTGTTGTTGTTTATACTATTTTTTCTTTCTTTCTTTTGACTTATCCTATATCAATATCTGTTGATCTTTTGGATTAATAAAAGATTATTATTATTATTATTATTATTTAAGGACGGAAAATTGCCAAAAGTCGACAACTTCAATAATTCATGTCTTGGCTTCTACTGAACTTTTTTTAATGTATTGGGTAGCAAAATAATCGTTAATACTTATACTTAAACATACTATTTTTTGTAATAAAGCAACTTTTCATTTTCATCCTGAAATTTATCATCGAAATATCGCAATTATTTCTTGCTTGCGCAGGTTTGGATCGCCCGGTATATTGGCCGTTGGCTTTTATGGGATTATATAATATTATTCCACTCACACTGGAAAAATAATTAGAAAATAATGTATTCTAAACAGCCGATAGATTTTCAACATGCACGATGTCGGTGACGTCTTGTCGAATCCTTCCACAAAACCGCTGTATTTAGTAAAATTAGCACAAAAAAGAGAAAGAGAATTAAAATTATTTATTAATCGATGTAAAATTTACAATACATAGATTTATTTTATAGTAAAAAATTTAAGTAATGTGTTCAAAATTAAATAAAACATTTGCATGCATACTATAGCTATATACAAACAAAAACAGAAAATTATAATGCACAGAAAAAACACATAGTGCTAGAAAATATGTACACAAACAAGCATAACAAAGTTCATGCAAAAATGATTAAAAATAGGTTGCAAAATTTAACAAACAGACCTAAAACAAAAAAAGTAAATGTAGTGTAGTAGAATTACATACAATTGTTATTAAATATTTGAGTTCAGAATAAAATGATACAAAATAAGTAATAGACTGCGAATATGTTAGGATTGTAAAGGTGAGATGAAAATGTATCCAAAATCCGCAAAATTCTGGGGGATGTGTAGTATTCTTTGTGGAATAAACTACACATATTTTATTAAGATCAGTTAATATGTAAATTACATTAAAAAATATACTAATTTATTATTAATCTTCTCAATATCGCCTCTTTCTGTCTGAACAATTTTTGGTTTATGGACTTTATTATTATTTACATAATCCTCCAACGCCAGCTTTGATAATAAAAATAATTATCCTTAATATGGAGCATATTTAAAGAAAACAAATATGGCTAATATCCAATAACTGATTGTTATTAATTTTTAAAATTCTACTGATAACTATCTGAAAAGTACTGTAATAGTACATTATACACTAATGGAGAGAAACGTCTTATTTTTCCTGAGGTGTAATTTGAGGCCCCAGGGCGAAGCCCGAGGGCAACAAATACATCGAGGGAAAAATGGCGGTCTCTCCCGAGGTGTATATACTATTTTTTCCACGATCGGGAGTAGAAACATTTATTTCATAAATAAAGAATTATAATAAATGGGAGCGAAATTACAATATTTAGAAGCCTTTGGGATATTTCCATTCAACGTATCATGGCAACAGATAGTTGTTTATAAATCTGAGTAAAGAAAATGTTTCATTTAGTGAAGTTCCTTCGAATATTAATTTCAATAGTTGTGAGAATGTAACATTTACTATCAATGTTAATAAATAAGAATTACATTTTGTTTAACTATTGGGCATGAAATAAAAACTCCCCTAGGGAAATTATTGTCTTATTTCGTCCCTAGGGAGTAAATGCTTTACTTCTGTCACAATTTTGATGCCATAGAAATCGATTTCTACTCCCGGTCGTGGAAAAACAATATTATTTAAACAATTGTGAACTACATGATGAATATTGGAATTATTTCGGTAATTGTATAATATAAATTTTAATTATGCTATATTTCCGTTAAAAACTGATATTTTTTTGTTAACTTTCGATCACATCCATTTGAAGGTATCCTAAACCCAGTGGCGTAGTCAAATTTGGGATAAAAAAGTTGCTAACACTTTTTTTGGATTCTTGACCTTGAAAAAAAAATCGAAACAGGTCTTGAAATTCTTAATATCGATCTGAAATTTTGCACCATCATCATCATTTGCAAAAAAAATCGGCCAAGAAATGATAATTTTAGAAAAGTGCCCCGCTTTTAAATGGGTCACTCACTCTATATACATTTTTTTTAGAAATTAGTTAATATAAAGTTGCTCTAGTCGTTTTATTGAAAATTTAGAACAGACAGTTTTATTAGGAGCTTGACGGGGACTTAGAAAAATGTGTTTTGATATTTTTTCGGTTTAATTTCGGTAATATTAAATGTAGTTTCAAGTATATTTTAATTATTTCCCTGATTTTTAAAATGTATATTTAGTGAGGACTCTCACAAGATCTAATTGACATAATACAGAAATTTAAAAAAATAAATCAAATTATTTTTCTAATTCTGCTTGTTTACTAAAACGATATATTATTTTCACATCTAACGCCATCGCTAAATGTAAAACAATCTAATTTTATTTTTCATTGGTCGCGAAAAATGCATAATATACCGTATGTCTCACTTTTCACCGCTATATCTCAGCCATTTGTTGATCGATTTAGATCAAATTTGGTATTGAAACGCCCAGTATATAGGGCATTTACAAATTTAATTTTTTCCTATTTATGTTTCCAAATTCAAGCAATTATCGCAGTGAATTCATTTCATTTTTACATTTATTTAGTCATTTAATATTGAACACAATAAAGTTACCAGAATGCATTTTAAAATAACATGCTTTTAAAGCAACGTTAAACGCTACATTTGTATGAAAGAATTTACTAAAAAATCTAGTCTAGTCACAGCATTTGTTTACAATGGACACGATAAGCGTCAAGTACTTCTGTTACTTCTCACAGGGTGAAATCGCCTGTAGTTTTCTATCTTAAGTCATGCAAAGGACGGACTCTGCAAACTACGACGCATATAGGCATTGAAATTTATAATGTAAACATTTCCAAGCATGGGACCACGAAATTCGTAGCTTTCATGAAAAATTGTGACGTCATTTTTACCGTATAAAAGAAGATCAGACTGTTCAGAAAAGGAGATGCATTTGGAATCCCACCTGAGGTACTTTGCAGACTTCGGTCAGCTGTACTTAGGAAATAAAGTTCTAATATACCATTCGTACTTCGTGTTCGTTGTACTTACATCAAAGGCAATCACTGCTTAACGTACGCTTTATGAAGGGTCGTTTTAACGTCTCTAAAATGCAATATAGAACCTGGGGGAGAGAATTCACGGGCAATATAACGCTATACCGAGCGCACAGAAATTCAGCTGGCATAAATTTCTAAATGTGATTACTTTCTTATTTCGAGACTCTACTTTATTATTTGTAATTGCATTCATATTCTGGTTACGGGGTGTTTAAAAAAGGTTTAAATGACACATTTGTGGTAGTAAAAGAATATTAGATTTTTTTAAAAATGAAATATTAGCTTTGATTTTTAACAAGAAAATATAATATTATATTGCCAGTTATTCAGTTATGATTTCATTCACAAATTTAATTCATAAAATTTCACTTTCTGAATATTTTACTAGGGAGATTTGCGTTTGCAAAATAACAAGTTTATATTCAAGAATTATATATTTTCTGCGTTTATGCAATGACAAGAAACTTTCACTTCCATTATTTTTCATTTGATGTACTTATTAAGGCTACTGTGCGCCTAATTTTGGACATGTAAAATGTCGTAGTAATGTTTATCTTTCAAATGATTATCTGAAATTTCTCACCAGCGATCTATTTGGTTTTCTATGGTTATTTAATAACGATCCATCCACTTAATTACCTTGCGCTCACAAACTGTACCGGCCATCGGTCAGTGCTGGGTTAATTAGCCCGTGAACTTGTTCGCATTAAGAAGGGTTTACTTTTCGTCGAATACTGAACCGGGACGTCTCGTCTGTTTGAATTACATCTACCCACCTTGTTTTACGTTGTTGGACAGTTATACAAAATTTGGTAGACTGCTTGTTTTAATTATAATCAAAGGATTTTTCCTCAACACTCTATGATATTTTACATGAGTATTTAATGCTCATTTCTCAACTTAATTTTGATGATGTATAAACATGGCATGATTCTTGTCCTCTGTTTTGCATGCGATTCATTATTTGGCTATTGCTAACAACTTTCATTATAAACTATTATTATCTAGCGATTGCTAACAACTTTCTTTAATTATAAACCATTATTACCTAGCGATTGCTAACAGCTCTATTATAGATTCTCATTATCAGGCCATTGCCACAACTCTCATTACTACTAAAATAACACAGCATACTTTTGTATAACAAAGTTCTTGTTATTGCATCAAATCACGCAGCATATCTACAGTATGGTCATTACTATAGCGACGCAGATTTTCCTATTATAATATTTAGTCAATTGTCTTAAATATTTGGATCACTTTTGATTTCATGTTCGACTATTGTTGCATCAATTTATATAAAATAAAATGGGTTTTTTTTACTATTTTTTTCCATCAATTATTGTCTTTTCTTTCACCTTTACCTTTTTCGTCATATAAGTAATAAATAAATAAATGGTTTTGTTTCAAAGCAAAATAGAAGACAAACTTCAACTATAAATGTACAGTACAATCTTGAGTAATAAAATACTACATAAATAACATATATAATTAACTAGGTCTCTCCATTAAGTGTGTTCAAGTCAAGTCATAGCGTCATTATTACACGACTACCAAGTTATGTAAATATCCGACAATAAATAACTCGAATAGTAGAGTGATTATTATTGAAATTTTAGATATGATTTTTTTTTTGCAAATGAATGAATATTTTTTTAACAAAATTTGGTGTAGAGGGGTTTTAGGTCATGCCAAACAAGATTCTGTAAAAGCAAAAATCCCATCTCAATTGCTAGTGTAAATTCCTAATTTTTGCCAATTTCTTTTGATCATAGTGGGCGTATTTAATTTCGAAAAAAGAATTTTAAATATTTTTTTAATCACAATCTGATGCACATGAAATATACCAAATTTGATCTAAATCGATCGACAAGTGGCTGAAATATTGGAGTGTAGTGGTGGAAAGTGAGACACGCTGTATTTGATTCAGTCAAATGGAAAAAAAATGTTTAAATCTAATTCAACACTAAACTTTTCTTTTGTGTACGGTCGTGAGCAAAAAAAAATAGGACAAGTCTTATAACGGTATTTTGCTAAAATCTAGTTGTGTACATCTAACTTTAATTTTTGTGACATTGTCAGTCATAATTTATTGCAAGTGTGCAAAAAACTAATATGCCTCATATAAGCGATTTAGTTAAATCTGGGGTTATTGCTAAAACAGAAGATGGATGGTCAATGAGACAAATTGCACTGCGTTATAATATGGACAAAAATTCGGTGTGTAACATTTTAAGAAAGTGAAGAATAAACGGCACGATTAGTATAAATCCTGGATCAGGGCGACGAAGGATATCAACTCAACGACAAGATTTGCAATTGGTAAGTGCTTTAGTAGAAAATCCATTTTACTCAGATATTCAGGCTGCTGAAGAAACGAATTTTCCTGGATCGAGTAGTACTGGTCGCCGGCGAGTAAGAGAATCGGAGCTACGCTGTCATGCAGCAGCACAGAAATACTTACTTAAAGCTGAACATAAAGAAGTTCGAGTAGGATTTGCGCTTGAATTTTTAGCGCATGATGTAAATTTTTGGAACAATGTAATCTTTACAGACGAAAAAACTTTCCAGTCAACACACAGCGGTCGTATTCGTGTTTACCGCCCTCCGAATACTCGATTCGATGAGAAATATATATCTAACAATGATAAAAGTAGTAGATTTTCCGTCAATATATGGATTTGGATATCGGCACGTGGTCCTGGTGTTTTGTGGTATATTGAGGAACGATTTAATAGTGAAACATATATTAGGATTGTAGACAATATTATGCTCCCTTCTATGTCACAATTATTTCCTCATATTTCAACAAAACAATTGTTCCGTTCATACTGCTCATACCGTAACTAACTGGTTTCAAGATAACAACATTAATGTTCTTAACTGGCCCAGTCATAGTCCAGATCTTAACCCTGTGGAAGAAGTAAGAAGTATCCAAAAACGAAATGTGAGACCACGGAATGCCGAATAATTACTGAAAATAGTAAATAATGCATGGGAAAATATTATTACTAATGTTTATTGTATAAGGTTATTTAATTCTATGCCAAACAGACTTATAGAAGTTATAAATAGAAATGGTGCAATAATGAAATACTAATAGTTAGTTTCTTATTAAGTAGAATATCCTTTGTCCTTTGATCCAGGATTTCTAGTGATCGTACCGTTTATTCTCCACTTTCTTAAAATGTTACACACTAAATTTTTGTTAATGTTATAACGCAGTGTAATTTGTCTCATTAACCATCCATCATTTACTATAGTAGCATTAAAATAAAAAATAAATTAAAAGTGATATCTGTTTTATTTCGGCTACTCATTACATATTCAAATAGAGACAGATTTACATTAGAAAAAAAAGTTGTCCTATTTTTTTCTGCTCACCACAGTACACACCTTAAACGAAGTTACATAGAGATGCATAAATGGGATATTTCAAGACAAATTCAATTTTTTTGTATACTAATCATTGCTAGAAAAATATCATTAAGTGAAAGAAAGCCTTGGCCCCCAAAATGTCGCGAATTTCGATTACACAACAAAACTCACCTCTTCTGAAATAATCCGTGTCAAAAAACGATTCTACTTCACTACAACTTCACATGAAGGTTATTATGCCACTTTCGACGCTCAAACATCCATGACCTATTTTAGAAATAATTTAAAACAGATGTTTGGTCGCGAAAATCAGTCTTATACAGGAATATCACAAAACTCACTCACAAAGTTACCACTAAACTAAGGAAGACAATAATTTAACAAATTACAATAGTCTGCTTAACATTTATAGTGCGGCCAATTGGCAGATATGGTGTACGTACACTTGTAACATGTCAAAAAATCAGCCATATTCAAGTTATTGGTAATTGCTCTTCCACCAAGCAGTTAATCGTGAATATGGCCAATCACCAAAGCAGGACGGGACGGATAGGAAGGACCCACTACCAACTAACATTGTCCAGAAACTACTGAAGAAGTGGCGTAAGATTCGACACAGGGCATGGGGTGAATGTTTCATTGATTTCCCGGCGACGCGGCACGTGGTCCGACTCTCCCCACATTACCAAATTTCCGTATCTGTAACAGACGCCGAGAGCACCCTTACTCGGTTTTCCGCGTCGTCCCTAGGAACGGAGATGCGGTTAGGGGATGCTAGCAGCATTTTCTGCGCGTGAGCCTGGCTGTAAACGTGGCATTGTCTGTCGCATAATTTCGGCGATAGCACGGGGGAGACGGAGGGCGGATAGTTGATTCTTTCGCGCCAAAGTTCATTCGCTATTTCTTTCTCTATGCGGTCCTCGATATCTAACTTTTCTAACTGTTTATTTATTATTTCTAGGGTTATAGGGGTGTTGGCTATTCGGTAGCTGTTGCTTCGCTGAATTTTGCGCGAGTTCTTAAGGTTCTTGTTGGTTGTGTCTAGTGAAAATTTGGCGTGTGGTTGAGGGGTTCGGGAATTAGGATCGTGGTGCTTACCTTTTTCTTGAGCAGGCGAGAGCGGTCTTCCAGCGTCTTGGATGTGAACGTACGCCCCACGCGATGCGAAGGACTTGGGGGAAATTGGCCGCACCGTTGGGGCTACTATTGTGGACGGAGGCATGCGAACCGTTTCCGGTGCGGGCGACGTCAATCCGGATGAGGCGCGAATGACGAATTTTTCCGACTGCGGAGACAAAGGCCGATTAAACTCAACTGGAGCCACAGCCGCTACCATTAGGTTCTGCGTGTTGGAAATGGGCCTGATAGATTTTGGTGTTCTGTGCACTGGTAACGGACTCGGGCTGGGTGAATTGTTGGCCTTAACGTACGGCCCAGGCTCGAAGGTCGTGTGCGCGCCTTTCCGCCTCCTCAGGCTATCCGAACTGTATACAACCTTGCCTTCAGAATCTAGCATTACCCTCGCACCTTGCCTTTTTCTTTCTAAAGAGTCCTGATTGGCGTTGGTGTTGTTTTCGTTACAAGGCAATTCGTTCAGACTGACATATTCTGTGTCCCTCGCTCTTCCCGACAACACTGAATTCAGGTTCTTATTCACTATGTCGTTGGCGTAAGTGATTTCTTCCGTGCAGATCGGCGCCTTTTTGTTGTTATTTCTCACGTCGGCAATGGTCACGTACTCTCCAGAGTCGAATATACCTTCGTCTAGTTTGTGCACGTTTGGAGATTTACTTCTGTCTCGTTTTTGAGCAAAATTTACTAGATTGGTTTTGAGCCTTCCGAACATGTGATTCAGAGGTAGTAGGGAAGATTTGATTATCGGTTGCGTTGAGGGCGATTTACTTATAGGTTCCTCTTTGACAGTCACTGTTCCTCCGCTAGGGCTGGGCGCGCGCGTCGACTTGGCTCCAGAAATAACGTTTGTCTTATTTTGATTAATGTCGCCTTTGGTCGTCCTAATAATACTGTCCGGTTGGTCGATGGTTTCCACGGTGGCATATCCCGATTGAGGGTTCACGTTGATTAAAGATAATTTACTGGTGCCGTTAACAGTGGTCGTGATGACTCTCTGGTGGACAATGCTATTTTCTTTATCTGAGTCTGTAGATTTTAGCTCGTTTGTGTTATCGATACCCTGCTTTAATGGTAGATCTAATTTCTCCCTGCTTATATTCTTGTTGCCAATTATCTGATTGAGGTTATTCCGCTCTGTTAGCTGCTTCTGGAAATTCTTTTGGGATGAATTGCTACTGTTTACGCTTTCGTCGTCGCTATGAGGTGGGGTGATAACACACATCGAGGGGATCCTGCTTGAATTGATAGTGGTCTTGACGCGAATTCGCTCTATCCTTTCTGGGCCTTCCATGTCAGACGATTCAGAGAATTCGAAATCGGAGCCACTTCTAACGCCGTTAGGGCTACTTATCGACTCGATAGGGGAGCTGGACGTGTTATGGCCACTGTCTGGTGAGACATCGCCGCTTTGTTTGTGTACCAAGGCGACTATCGTAGGCTTTGTGTTTGCCGGGCTGCGTTTAACCGTGCCAGTTTTATCACTAAAGTCTCTCTCCAAAGAACTTTCCGCGGATTTGTTGGATAACTTCGATAGCGAACTCTTCCTTTCTGGCACGGCAGGGCCTATTATCAACGACTTGTTACTTTCAGATGCCCGTAGAGTTGTACATACGGTTCCAGCCGAGCTAGTCGTGGTAGAAGTTGATCCTTTACCAAATAGTTCGTATTCGTTTTCGGCTGATAATACTGTATTGTTGGAACTTGAGTTGGAAAAAGCTGTGGTGGAATGTAGTGGGGTTGGCGGCGAATCTTCCTCTCTGAGAGTTTTCAGGCCACTATCCATGTGGAACGACGTGTAGTAGCCTTCAGTGTCGCAAGAATACACGGAACTGGTTTCGCCGTCCTCGTGCAAATCGTGGATTATATCAGGCGTCAGAGTTCCTTCACTGGTCACACTGCTCGATGTCGATGTGTTCGCATTGAAGCGTCTTCTGCTGTTGACTGAACTCGGTTGGTGGTTCAGGGAGTTGCTGGAGGTTGTCGCCGAAGTGCTCGATTTGGGCTGGGTCGTTGTAGTAATTTCGGAGCCGATGGACGCCCTTCCGCTCTCTGAACTAGCGCTCCAGTTACCACTGGATGAATGAGGCTCTTCCTTATTGCCACCTGTCCTCCGCTGTCGCCTTTGGGCTGAGCTTTCTCGCAGTTTGACTGCTATGTTCATAACAGACGAGAGAGTGTTGGACACGGGTAGATTAACGCTGGACTTTTCAGACGACGATATGGATGAGTTTCGCTCATGAGTTCGTCTTTCCTTATCCATGTCTCGCTTTCTTTTCGAGGTGACTGTTTCGTAAACGTTAAAATCGTCGATATCATTCTTAGATTTGCTGCTATCCGACTTCGACTCCGAACTCTTGTTCATAAATCTGTCGTATCTGCTCTTCCCCCATTGTTTGAGTGTATTAAAGTGTGACTTTTTGTTATCAGGTGATTCTTTTTTGCTCGTCGAGCGTAAGATGTCGCTGCTCTTACTCCTACATACAGCACCGGCGGTTGTGGATTCAGTCTCATTAAATGACGGTGAGGATGGTTCCTCCCTGTTAAGTAACTGGAATTAGTGTCTGTCGGTTGCAAGTGTTCATGTGAGTGTACAAAATGCAGTTATGACCGGAAATATTTACAAATGTACTGTTTATTAAAAATAATTTCTTGAGAAGCCAAACAAGCATGCTTTGTTATTTTCACAGTTTTTTTTTTCGTCATATTACAATCAATGTCATTATAAGGAAATATTTCCATAGCCAACACTCAGTCAGTCGGTTAGTAATTAGTAAGTAGGTAAAGAGAATACGTACCCGGCCGTTAAAGCGTCTTGGATTTCCTTCTGGTCGGTCCCCGCCAGAGTGTTTCTTCGCCTGCTACGCGGCTTTCTGCTCCTCGTCCGCCGCTTCAGGGTGTTGGGGTCTCCATCTGTTGTGCAGCAGCTGACGTCCCCGTGCATGAGGGACCGCCTCTGTACAGACATTCGATCGAAGTTTCTGCCTGATATGTCCACCGCCACGATTTCAGCAGGGAATCTAGAGTGAAAGGCGATTTATGAGTCATATATCAAGTACATAGATGGCGCGGTACGTCGGTTACGAATTTGAACTAATACTCTTGAATTTTTGAACATGCCAATAATGAAATGTTGATAGATAGGTAAAAACATACAGGGTGTTAAAATTAAAAATAAATTTTTTATATCCCTTTGTAATTTAATGGGTTTTTAACATTTTGTAATGAAAATTGGTGAGAGGAGGTTATTTGTGGTGGCAAATCGTAACACACCTTCAACTTCCGTGTAGCTCCTAGAGGGCGCTACGTACGGTATGTTTAATGCGTTAAAAGGGCCGTAACTTTTTCACCCGCACTTTTATCACAGATTTCGTAAAGCTTGTATACCTCTATCATTTCTTAATAAAACAGGTATACTTGCTTCAAGTCTCTAAGTACAACAGGTTTTGAGAAAAGTACAAATGAAAAGTTAATTTAGTATACAATTTGAAAAATTATTTTCGCGGCAAAATTCGACACTGTTTAGTTGTAAATATTTTTTTCTATAAGCAAATACCGCTTATGGGATAATTGTTTGTATGGCGTTTAACAACTTCAAAATTTCAGACATTAAAACAAAACAAATAATGATACACTTTTAACTAGTAGGCATAAATAATTTAATTCAAAATGGTAAACAATGTATCACAAATAATAAGAATTAGAACAATAATAAGAACAACTTTAAAATGTATAATACCAACTACAATAAATGTTCAACATAACCACCATTAACCTCAATACATTTTTTTAAACGTTTATTTAGAGACTGTCTAACTTTAAATAACGATTCTCTGTTACCATAATAGCTTCCAGAGCTTCACAATTTTTTTGCCATAATTCTTTCCGAGTATTTATGTTATCATTGTATACTAAATACTTACAGTAGTCCCAAAAGTAAAAATCCAAAAGATTGAGGTCAGGACTAGGAGGTGGCCAAGGAAATTCACTTCCTCGATCGATCCAGTGATGTGGATAGTGGATATTTAAATGATTACGTATAGTTGAAGTAAACAGTTCCCGGTAAATAAAAAACGGAACAAAAACTTTACTATCTCATTAAAATACCGGTACTCTTTGTACTGCTGTTCGCAAATTGACTCGCTTACCTTTATAGGTTTTTAATGTGCGTCGGGTCGTTTGATGCCAGGCTTGGCGCCAAGGCCCGCGGCAATATAATTATGTCGTATAGTTTTTGTTGCATTTCTTGAGTATAGGGAAGTCCTTACTTGTACTATATTTCTATCGAATAATGAACTGGGGCCCCATCCTGGTTGTACCACATATTGTTTCTTGAATTTATCAGAACATCATATAATTTAAAAAAATTACATCCAACTCTTTTGTATTGATTGTACTTAGAGATTTTAAACAAGTATACTTTTTTTATTAAGAAATGATAGAGAAATACCTTTTAATAAATTAAACATACCATACGTAGCGCCCTCTAGGAGCTAGACGAAAGTTGAGGGTGTGTTATGATTTCCCGCCACAAATAACCCCCCCCCACCAATTTTCATGATAAAATGTTAAACAATTATTAAATTACAAAAGAAAATAAAAAATTTAATTTGAACACCCTGTATCTTACCTATACATATTTCATTAAGACGTTATTCGTTAAAAATTGTTTTTGTAAAAAGGCTGTATTTGCCTACACAGCTCTTTGTCACTGTGGACAATGAATATGTACTGTAGACATTTATATGTTATTATAATAACAATAACATAATTTTCGTTCTAATTATTGTCTGGGTCTAAATATAGTTTAAAACTTTTTCATATTGCACTTTGTCATATCTGGTCAAATAAAATAATTACCTACAGATTCTTTATAATTTTATGTATGAATTTTTATTTTAACCACATTGTAGCTTATCTATATTGTTCTTCATGATTAATGAAGTCATTAAATACTAACTGTATTGGATATATTTAGAAAAACGACATATTGCAGGGTCATACAGTTACCTGTAAAAAGTTAAAATTTAAAAAGCCTGCATATCGCAAAATATTAAACCTACTTTTCATCTAAATTGTAGTAAATTTAATTTGTAATGTACACATATTGGTACTTTTTGCTGTTAACCCTGAGGTTGGGGAAAAATCACCAACAGTAAGGTGATTTTTCAATATAAGTTGAAAATTTTAAAGATTTCAAAATTTAGAAAGTGTATCTCGCAAAATATCCAACCTACTAGATTGTAGATTGTTTTATGGGGTCGTTTGGCTTCGAACAGCCTTACTTCATTTCGACCTAAAAGATCTTTTGTGATTTACCCTACATCTAGTTGTTGCCCAGGATTCCAAGACTTTTTACAAAGCTTGTGATTTTCCTGGGGGCTAATTTCCCTATGTCTTCAGGCGTTAATTCCGCCTGTTCTAGGAATTTTAGCCTAATGCAGACTAACACCTTGCAATCCAACCTACTAAGTCGCTATTTTTTTTTGCTAACCCTGAGGTTGGGGAAAAATCACCAACAGTAAGATGATTTTTCAATATAAGTTGAAAATTTTACAGATTTCAAAATTTAGAAAATGTATCTCGCAAAATATCCAACCTACTAAGGCGCTATTTTGCTCATATTGCACCAAATTTAATTGTTAATAAAGCACATAATATGTTTTGCCGGAAACCCAACCGGTTTGGTGATATTCAGCAATTTTTTAAAGAAAAGTCAAAAGAACCTTAACGAAAACAAAGATGGCGTCGTATTTCAAGATGGCGGGCCTGAAAATCGGGCACCATCCCATACACATACATTGTTTGTACTAAGGGTACATATGAACTATGCAAAGTATCTCGCTTTACTTCAGCAGGTCACGATTCTGGCTAATATTTGCTTTAAGCCACCACACTAAAGCAACTGATTCAAAAACGAAAATAAAGACGACAAAAACGTACGAGAAATTTTGTAGACGGCGGTGAGCTCGATCCATAGTTTCCTTTACACTTATTTTAAGTGCTTTTTATCGTGCAGTAGATTGATAACTTTCAGCCTGGAAACGAATTTTAAATGCATTTGCAGAGTAACTTACTTGAGAGCGACAACTTGAAGCTGCTCCTCTGGAGACGGAAGTTTATGGTCAATGCCTTCGTCGTCAGATACGATCGTGCCATCGGTGGCATCGCCGTCGGCTACAGTGACATTAGGAGCGATGCGATTAGCACAATCTGGCGTTACTGTTATGTCACCCAAGGCCTCGTTCGATGTCCATCTTCTGAGCTCTTCCACTGCTGCAGGCTGCAAGAAAATAAATAAATTAATGTTTTTCTTACTATATTCGTCGCAAGATTCCTTGAAATCATAGATTATATTCTGCTGCTTAAAGATATATAGATAATTTATTGGTGCTTTCAACAGGAATGTTTTACACACGTCAGATATACAATGTAAATAATAATATACATTCTATCGAAATAATGTACAATTAAAACTAAATATAAAACATACAATAAATAAAAACACATTAAAATAAAGTTAAGTGGTATCAGGTACATTACAGTCTAAAAATTTATTAATGGTGTAGAAGGCTTGTGATAATAAGAATTTCTTAATACATTTCTTAAAAACATTAACTGGTAGAGATCTAATTGAATTAGGTAATTTATTGAAAAACTTGGGGCCATAATAATTAGGACCATACCTACTAGACTTTAATCTTAACTAGTTCTTCTAATATCATTTCCGTTACGATTATTATGGTCATGTAGCGATTTTTTAGTAATATATTGTTCATAGACTTCTTTGACATGCATGAGACAGGTGTATATATACAAACAAGGAAAAGTAAATAATTGTAGGTCGATAAATGTCTGTCTAACATCTACTTGATAATCCATATTGGCTATAATACAGATGACCCTTCGTTGGAGACCAAAAATTCTACAGGTACAAGGGGCATGACCCCAACTTATCAGACCATAAGATATCTGAGACACTATCAAACTATGATAGGCAGTTAGTAGTACCTGTCTGGGAA
This sequence comes from Leptura quadrifasciata, assembly GCA_963675555.1. Taxonomy (NCBI): domain Eukaryota; kingdom Metazoa; phylum Arthropoda; class Insecta; order Coleoptera; family Cerambycidae; genus Leptura; species Leptura quadrifasciata. The sequence continues at coordinate 3,185,127 of OY776681.1, read as the reverse complement.
CTAATTTCGAGAGGCTTCTTATTACAAATATATTCTTTGACAACTTTTTGGATCAAAATTCAATATGCTGTCCCCAACTCAACTTCGGATCTAACATAATACCTAGAAACTTTACAGTAATCGGATTACTAATCTCATAAGTGGATCTATGTGAGAAAAATACATGAAAAGTTTTACTATCATTTAAATTTAGCCTGTTAGCAACAAACCAGTCCTGGGCAGCAGATTGTGTAACAAACATGAGCTCTCTAATCTTGCCCAAATCCCTGTGCCCTGTTAATAGTGTGGTGTCATTCGTAAACGTTATAAGCTCAGCACTGGGAACACTCTTTCTAAGGTCATTTATATAGACCAAGAAAAGGATAGGTCCCAGGACCGACCCTTGAGGGACACCGTGTTTAACATTGCGTTAGTTAGAACAGATTCCATATTCCAAAAAATATTTAATAGTTTCCGAGATAATTTAATTTGTTTATAGAATTATGATAACTTTAACGTACAATAACGTTCAATTTTTCAATCATACGATTATAAAAATGAAGTCATTTGAAAGATAAAGGTTGCTACTTCTTAAATCAATTGTTACCTAGTCAAATAATAACTTTTTTGAGTGTTTAAAATGGTTTTAAAAATGGCGTTATATTTTCTGCATAAAGAAATTGAATTACTCGCTGAATTTCTAACGCAACGTATTGTCAAACGCATCAAATTAAAACTAACGCCTTGAACTTTATGTTGCGCCGAACTAGAATTCTCCAAATTGATTTGGAGCAAAGATACATTTTTTTTTTAATCTTAACTCGCATATTTATTTATATGAAGCTATGAAATTTGATCCGTATTTATTTATTTATTTATTTACACTGCTCTACAGATTACAACAATCCAATTACAGAGCAGGAACTAGTCCCTCAAAATTACAAATAACATACATAAATACCACATATAACATATATAACAACACACATAATAACAATATAGTAAGTACTTAATATAAATCATAGAGGTAGAAGAAGAACATTTATACATTATTTTAAAAGAAGTGATTTTAATGTTTTAGGGCTGGTGTGAAAAATATCAATATTCGAACAAAAATTATCACAATTGTGACATATTTTAGATAATGGCGAAAAGTTCATAGCATTAGTACTGGTATTTGGTGTATAAAAAGTTGCGCGGTTACGTGTCGATACAGATGGAACTCTGAAATTAATTTGGTCGAGAATTTCTGGACAGTCTATTTTGCTATCTACAATGTTAAAGAGAAACATACACATGCAATAAATTCTTCGATGTTCCAGAGATTTAAATGACCATCTTTATAGTAGTTGGTCCTGCGGTGTTCCGATAGCCGGGTAAAGACCATCAATTTTAAAACTAAGAAATTTCATTAATCGTCTTTGAATATTTTCTAAATTTTTCACATGTCTCATATCTTGGACTCCAAATTATATAGGCGTATTCTAATTTCGATCTTACGAAGGTACTGAATAACATTTTTATAGTATATTTGTAAAACTATTACCAGTTCTGCATATGAAGCCTAAGGTTTTGAAAGATTGCTGGATTATGTGATTCATGTGAGGAACAAAAGATAATTCACTATCAAAGACAACATCTAGATCTTTAAACGTATCAGGTCTCTTGAGAGATATATCGTCAATTTTATAATCGAATATAACTTTTTTCGGACTTTTACTGAAAGTAAGAACATATTTTATCGCATTAAGGTGTAAGCCACTGTTTACACACCATGTATTTAATCTGCTGAGGTTACTTTGCAAATTTAAACAGACAGTCTCGAATGTTTGTAAATAGTTTCATGTCATCAGCATAGAGTAGGGTATTACAATTAAAGTCTTTATTGATGTCATTTACAAATATATCGAAGAACAGGGGTCCCAGGACTGATCCTTGTGGAACTCCAGATTCGACTGTTATTTCATGAGATTTATAGCCATTATAGTGTACAAATTCGGTTCTACCGCTTAGATATGACTTAAATAGCTGAAGCAGTCCATTAGAGAGGCCATTTAGATCAAGTTTGTGCAGTAAGATTTCGTGATCGAATCGATCAAATGCTTTAGAAAAGTCTGTATAGATGGCGTCTGTTTGGACTCCCTCATCTAATAATTGTGATAACGTATGTAGAGGCTTAGTTGAGTTATACTTGGACAGTATTTTCAACTTCAAATATATTAATAATAATGAAAGGAAAAGTATAGCGTTGATGCGCGTCACTGGAGAGGGGGGCAGGAGAGGGGATAGGCGCGCTCCTGGGCTCGCACTGGTGTATTTATAGAAAGAGGATTGGCGAGAACGGTTGTGAAATAGAAAATTAAATTTGAATTTGTCTTTCAAAAAATTATTGAAATGTTTAACGGCACTTTCCTCGAAAACGGTTGGAGTTCTCAAGTTCTACCAAGTGTACCTTTTATACGTGGAAATGACGCCCTCATCAGATTTTCTTGTTAGTAGTATCACAACGTTTCGTCAAACAAAATATGAAAAAAATTCATCATCAGATACAGATCCTGCGGCGCCCTGTATAATCTAAATTGATGTAATACATAAATAATTGTTTCTTAGAATAAAAAAAGTTCCTGTAGTAAATTTGGCGAAGATCAGTCAAGAGGCTGTTGAGTTATTGCAAAAAAAGCGAAAAAATAATTTGAACTTTGACACCCTGTATCTTTTTCCACAGCAACATTTTACTAAAGCATATTGAGTTATATCCTTATATTTTGACCCAAAGAAACTGGCCCTGAACTATGGCTTATTATTAATGATCCACCCTGTATATTATGTTTATAATTTTACTTTTTGTTGTTCATTGTAGCGAATGCTAAATGAATATAAATCCAAACGAGTTGGTTCAGCTTATAAAACGTATTAATAATTTTAACAGATTAAACAACCCCCTTATCTCGAAAGTGAAAAGTGGAAGCGATCGTCATCCCAGTATATTAATATTTTATTTGAGAAAAAAATTGTTGTAGACTTTAAACTGTTCATTACGGTTTAAAGGAGGGTTCCATTCTATATCCCCTGTTACTAATTACCAACAAATTCTCTTAAAATCAAGTCAACGCCCTTAAGAAGTGTTTATTTTGGTCTGAAAGTTGCACCTCATTTAAATGTTATTTTCAAAGCTTTCAGCGAACGCTGGCTTCTTGAGAATTTACGTTTACCAAGAGGCTATGTATATCTTACAGGAGTCCATTGACGTTCACAGAGCGTACTTAAAGGACGTTGTTATGGAGGTCTACGCGAATCGGGATAATCCTTAAGAAAAAATCATGTAGGTACTCGAAAGAAGAGATTTTGCTGCTTGGGAAATAGCTGTTTCTACAATAAATAAATCTGCATCTTCTTCTGCCTGTTACTTACGCTTAGACTAGTCCTTCCTTAAATTGTTGCATAAGCATCAAAATCAAATGGTTCTTGTTGCTCTCGTTTGCAAGAAACTTTTCCTGTGACACTGCAGCATTTCTTCACTAAAAATGATGTCTGCTGAAGAACCTGATTTCTTGAAACGATTTTGTACAAGTTAGCGTTAAAATCAAAACAATCGAAGTAAAATCGTGTATACAAGTTTGTGATATGTTAGTTCGGTTAGTGAATGCGTAAATTGTTTGTTGTATTCCTCAAAACATCTTATGATCCCTGCTGGCTGGATGAGTCATACTTCTTTAAAGCTCGCTTGAGGATAAACAGGTGGAATTTAAATACGTAACAACAGATAACAAGAGGAAATGTTTGAGAGAAGAACATTATTTCAAAATATATTTGATGCATTTAAACATCTCAGCAAATAGTTGGCTGGAAATTATAAATGTTGTGCGCATGCGTCATCCCCAATTTGTGTCTTGTTTTGTTTTTGCTTTGGTGTACCTAGTCCGCATTTCAGTTGAATTAAATAAAACATGTTACCTATAACAGTGATATTTTTTACAGAAAATGTGTCAGAAGACGATGCTTCGATTAATGAATAAATATAGTTGCTGGTCGACAGCGGTAAAGTGGTAAGTGAATAAATTTAAATTTCTTCGAAAGCTAGAGACTTTCAATTAGTCGATTATATTGATGTTTATAGTATTTTGAAAAGTTTAGTTTGTTGATTTGCTAAATAATATTATTCCGTTTACTCCTTCATTGTTGTAAACCTACATGTGATACAGATATACATAGATAGGTACTTATACCTACTATAATAAGGTGCGTAGTATTTATGTTGAATATCTCATTAACGAAATTCACACGAAATGAGTTGATTCATATTCGCTAGGTATAAAAGAAAATAATCATTTACATAGAGACAAATTGACAATTTTATCACTCTACCTATGGACCACTAGTTAGTTCATTGTCATAATTTGACCGCTTTGTTCAAATAAAAACAGTTGGCTACGTTGAAATGAGTGCGCAAGCTACATCTCGGTGTAAGTTTGTTGTATGTTTTCTCGTCGTTTCAGTCCTGTGAAAATTAAATTAAAAAATGGTGTCGTCAAACGTAATGTTGAGATTTTCTTTTATATGTTACTATATCAAAGGGTACTGTCGACGTTATGGTTATGGAAATAGCGATTATATTTTGTCGACAGGTGAAAGGGTAAAGTGAGATTCGAATCTGAAATTGTTGTTATAGTCTAAGTCAACGCTTCCCTGTAAATAAAAAATGCAACAAAAACTTTACACCTCATTAAAATACCGTTACTCTCTGTAATATTCCACCGATAAATTGAATTATTTACTTACTTTAGTTTTTAATGTACGTCGGCTTGTTTGATGATACCATACCGACAGGTTCGCCGGCGTTAATAATGAGCTCGTAAAGTTTTTGTTGCATTTTTTGTTTGCAGGGATGCGTTGACTTAGACTATACGAATTTGCAAAGTAAATTTATTTGTGGTTTTATGCGAGATATTGATTTTTACCTCAACAGCTTGACTTTTGTCCGATCTTTTGTCACTAATCTTAAGAAAAAATCAAGATCTTGAGACGAAACTCAAGAACTTGAGTTAAAAGTCAAGATTATGAGAAAAAATTAAGATGAAGCTTGTTTTTCAAATGAAAAACGCCTTAGGATATTTTTATATATTTTTTTAGATCCTTCTTCCCTAATTTTAGATATATAAGAGTTGATGGTCTATAGAAATGTTCAAATTAACATTATTTAAGTAGTCATTATACTATAATTGACGACAAGAAGGAAGATTATTTAATTTTAGTAAAATATTTATTTAATTCATTTGAGTTTCATTCATTATTTTCCTCATTGAGATATTCAAAGCGAAGGGTTAAGCCCAGAATTTTCAGCAAATAAGGCCGTAATTTTTTTTATTGTGGGTGAACATATTTTGAAATCAGACCAACGAGTCCCGGGTTCAAATCCTGGCTAGAGTATGGATGTTTAGTTGCGTTCATGTGTCACCGATTGCGACTTAATGGCAGTGGATTAGATTGGGTTGTGTGAGAAACAACACGGCTAGTCCGTGTATCACTCCCAAGTTCGAGTCTCAGCTGGGGCAGATGACAATGGCGCAAGTAATGGTCGTTATGCAATTATATGTGTTTGTGTCCTAAATGAGTGGAGAAATAGCTACTGCTAAACTCTGCCAGGAAGTTACTAAATAAGGCGATTAAATAAATGAATGTATAAATTATAACTTATATTGTTGAAAATAATCAAGAAGATACTTATAGACTTGTCTTTTTCATATAAAAATATTGATTATAAATAAATCGCGTACAAAGATGCCTTCTTCAACATCTTGGTGATTTATCAAGCACAACGAGCAAAAGAAGGAAATTCGAGCTATTATTTTAGGTGGGTGGCTCATTGTAGCGCGTCGAGCCCTGCGAAATGCGGATTAATATTTTCTGTAACTTTTACCTCGACCGTCATTTATTTTCATTTGTGCACCGACATGACTCTTTGTTTATATTACTTCGAACGAACAGTAGAATTTACTCCTTTCCTCAGCTGTATGTTCGCGAAAGAAATCGTATTATATAAATATAAATCTGTGTTGAAAAAAGTGTTTCAGATTTTAAATCATTTCGCACATCTTATGAAAATTATGTTTGTTTTCTATTCCTACATTCCCTGCCAACTAAACTAACTCTTGTTTCTCAAATACCGATCTTTCCCTTGTAACTTGTAACTCTTGTGGTAGCTCAAAAAAAAGTAAAAGCCTTGAATTACCTCCAAGGCTTTCAGAAAGAAGTAGATTTGTTGTATTTGTGAAAATGTTGAAAAGTAGGGCAATTTAGAGAAAAAGGAAAATTCAAAGGCCTTAGCTCTGGGAACCTTGTTGACCATTGAACCCTCGTCTACCAATCCATCAATTAGAGGAAATGTTTCATTAAGCTTAACATAGAATAACTTTAAAATATCACCCCTAAATATTTTATGTGTTTTTATAGCATACACACCAACTGTTGACTTGTTTCAAATATTTTGTCATATACCCTTGGTTGCTTTATATTTATTTGAGCCAAAAAAAGTTATTTGAAATTAAATTTAGTGACTATTATAAAATAAACAACGAAAACTACAAAATGTGCGTACGCAAAATGTATAGGCATAAAACAATATTAGGAATAATACGTAACAAATCCAATGTAGGCATTTGTTTCCTTTTTGGATATACTTTAATTTATACAGGCAGTAAAAGTTTGCCACAAATAATAAAAAGTAATTATTTCAGTTGAATATCATATAGATAACCGTAATCGGAAATTTCACATGCATCTTTTCCATTCACAATGATAACCTATTTGACCTCGCCCGAGATAGGAGGATTCCTTTTTTACTACAAATTTTAAACATACGATCTATAAGCACTCAACTAGCGCAGTTGGTTATGTCGTCTACATATGAATCCGGTTGGGGGATCGATTCCCGAGCGGAGGTGCTTTTTCATTAAAAACATTTATAATAATTATATAAAAATATTGTCACGTGATCAAATGACGTCATATATTAATGATGCAAAATAAATATATTAGAAGTTTGTGAATTGGCCAATAGGTGACGCCAAGGTATTAATAATTATATATCCCATCTCTTCCTAATAATAGTCTTCAAAGGTTACTCAAGGTCATTAATTAATAATCTCCTTTGTCTGATGTACGTAGTAGAATTTCCCACCTAAACTTGAATATCCTTTACCATCTGAATTTCCCGCTAAACTTGAATTTCCTGAGGATTAAATTTTCCCGCGGTCGATAATACAGTTTGAATTTCCCGCGTTCGGTAATGCAGATCCCACGATTTCAATTTCCCGCGCCCCGGTTGGTAATGCAGATTCCCTACTTGCTGGCATGGCGCTAATGCTGTGACGTCACTGTCTGGCTCAAGTGGCCCCTTACCTACTAGCATACAGGAACTACACTCTGTATATTGGAAAGACATGTATGGCGAAGGAAGTAGCTTTGTGTGCGTTCGTAAATATAGATGGTGCTTTTGGCAACACCTCCTATGAATCCATACAAAGAGCCGCCGAAAAAGGGGCAATATAGCCTGCAACAATCAAATGGATACAATTCATGCTGAGAAGTAGAATAATTACCACAAGTGTGGGGGATGAGTCGGCCACGGTGACTGCAGTCAGGGGCTGTCCACAAGGTGGAGTCTTATCAACCTTGCTGTGGTCAACGATCTCCTTTTAAAATTCATTCAAAGCCCTTCTAGACAAGTCTCGTCATGCATTATCAGGAACACAGGAATTAATAGAAAAACAAAGTAGCTTGTGTTCAGTGTTTAGTTATCCATAATCATAGTTGGTGAGGTGATGTAAGTGTGTGATTACCATTCCTTATATTTTTTTTTATATGAATTGTTTAGTTTAATTACTTCCCCGTGCAGTGGAAGTATAGTAACGCAAAAAAATATTTATTTTTTTGTTGAAATAGGCTTAAAATGCCATGAAACGTCGAAATTTTTAATTTGAGCGAAAAAAATTCTATCTGTCTGTCGGTCTGTCTGTAACTTTTTTGTGCGTACGATTATGTATTATAACGAGATATGGAACTAGATTATATTTTGATCTAATTCCGTTGAATGGTTCGGGGTTAAATGGGGTAAATAAGCAAAGCAAGCAGGTGAGAGTCCAATTTAGGGCATCTACGAAAAGTCATGGTCTCAATTTTTTTTTTAGCATCATCCACCCCCCACTATCACCCCCAATGCCACCCCCACACTATCATGAAGGAGAGTAATGCTTTACTTTTTCAAGTACTGTAGGTACTTGGTAATTGAAGTACTTTTGGAATTTAATTCATGCTTTAAAGCACTCTAGCTAAGTGATTGGTACCTGAAGCACTTTGTCATAGTACTTTACCAAGCTCTGTTCAAAAATTAAAATTTCTCTCAAGAGCCGCATGTACTATTGGCCAGTTATCAAACTATGAAGAACAACTTTGTGTATTATTCGTACCGTCGATCATTTTATACATTTAGAAACTTCACGTTACACCTAATTAAGTAAATTACGTATTTAATAAACTGACATAAGATGGGATAACGTAATAAAGTGAATGCTTGACGCCTACTATACTTTATTAAGGATATTTTGTAATTTCGATGCTGGTATATAATTTTGTCAGTCAATCATTATTAGATATTTAATTACCAGGCAGACGTGAACGATAAGATATAGGATAAACTGGTTTTAGTCGCCGTAGTTTGGGCTTAAAATAACTTCGACTAGTATCCGTTGGATTATTAGAACATAGCAATATGATCAGTGGTTGTATTTATTAATAATACTCCTCGGAGATTTTTTATGATTGTTTTATTGTTTATAACGTCGGTTGAAGCATATTTGAACAGTTTAAATAAATTTACTCTCGGTCACTGAGGTATCTAAAGTATGCTCAACTCTATTGTGATCATTTTTACAGTTAAGTAAACAGATAAAATTAAGTACAGTTAGTTCTTGATGCAGAATGGTCATAAGTTAAAGATAATGATTGTATTTATCATAAAAGACTTCTTAAAAAATAAAAATACTTCATTATACAGTGTACATAGAATATGGAACGAATTCGTTATTTCTGAATACGATAATATTCTGGAAGAATCCTCGGACTATTTTGAATTGCGCATCTTCCATCTCTATTCTTCATTTACTGAAGTTGGTGGAAAAGTATGTTTTAGTTGAGATAGGTCCAAATCAAATAGAAATTACTAACTTTGGTTAAGCAAAATATTAAAAAGTTTGTCAGTAAAAGTCTAATCTACAGTTATCTAACATTCTTTGTTTACTAAAGTTGGTAGAAAAGTATATTTTACAGCAAAAAACGCTAAATAGGGGTGGGTGATTTTCTCCACTAAAACACTGGTCGGGACGCATTTTTATAGTTGGCTATGACTTCGTTCTTATTTGTGTCTTTGAATTATGAGAGTAACTTTTGTTATAAGTTTTGAATAACCCATTAATAGATGTTATTATATCCCTGTTTTTCATCAATATGGCAAAAAATTGTAGTTTAAAAAAAACAAAAAAAACACGCTATAATAGCATACCGAACTAAAAAGTAAAAACCGCTGCCCAAGGAATCACTACTTTCACATCCAGATTTTGTATCCAAATCTTATGCACACTAAATCCCAATGTAATATTTTATTCCCTTTAATAATAGAGTGGGGGTGGTAGAGGGGGTGGCTAATGTAAAAAAATTTCCTTGGTCCTCGTATACGCACTAAATCCCAATTTAATTTTTTATTCCCTTAAACAATAGGGTGGTAGAGGGGGTAACTAGTGCCAAAATAAATTTTAGAGTCCCTTGGTTCTTCTTATTTTAAACTTATTAAAAATCATTTAATTATATTGAGTTGGTGGACTTTCTATCACTGTTGAACAAAATCTTAATATTTAAACATTATTTTTTACTTTTTAGTTCGGTTTGCTATTAAAGTGTGTTTTTTAGTTATTTTAAACTATAATTTTTTCAGTCACCCGCTTGCCATTCATCTCTCGGCACATTTCTCACCAATATATTGGATTAGGTGAATTTTAGAATTAGCATTATGAACACCGATACATATAGAAACCAGCTGATACCCGCTTGCTTTTCGAAACTGCTGAGTATCCGTTAGTAGTACATAATAAATATTACATCATAATGTATGTTTTAAAGTTGGAATTAGAGTTTAACAAGGGCTTATACAAGGGCAAATACGTTACAGATAATTTCGAAGTTATGTATATGTACTATGGTATGCAATGATCACAAACTGTACCGCGGTTGCTTAACTCTCGTCGAGCGCTAGGTGTTGATGCTTATACAAACAAACAAACATACAGGTGAAGCTAATAAAATAATAAAATATATATTAATAACAGCAGCGCCTCCGGCAATAGATTAGTCATTTTTTATTTTATTTTATTTTATCCTGATGATCCTGGTGAGGACATTAGGACAAAGTTGTCAAATTATTGTATTATCATTGTCCTTGATAAGTGTGCAAAGTTTCAGTTTAATCTGACGTTTTGAAGTGGATGAGAATCACGTTCAAAATTCCGTTACAAATAAAGAAACATACAGGTGAGGCTAATAAAAGCGTGTTAAAAAGGTATACTTAGTTTGTACATTTTGTACAGAATTTAGTGGTATTAATAATTGTCATCATCATTTAAAGTACTTTAACTGACTTACTTCGCAATTCTATTTTAGAGCGGGTGATAAGTTAAGATGTTGTTCCGGAAAATTCAAGAGGCTTTCTTAGACCTTTCCGTCAAATCTCGATATAAATTATCGAAATGTCATTTAGGTCAATTGAAATTTGTTTAATAATCTGGCGGATGCGCCACTGTTATCCATAACAGTCTGTTCTAATTGTAAATATAGGCCTTATACATTAAATTGCTGTAAGATATAACCAGAAATATGAAGAAGAATCCATATAGACGCAATTGTCCAATTGAGAACTATACAGGCTGTCCACTTTATCAGGGCCACTTAATATCGGTCGTAGAAAAAAAAAATATTTTTACGAAAATCATGCCGACTTACATAACCTACAAAATGGTTTAAAGACATTTGAAATCTATGGCCTACTTTAAGAGTTATGGCGGAATATATAAAAAATGCAGAAAACTAGGTCAAATGTCTCCGTTATTTGAAGAGATACGAGAAAAATTCTAAGCCGAAAATTTCTTGCAAAATAGAGTGTTTCAACGAGGTTATATTTTTTATTTTTCAAAACCGCTGTATTTTGAGGTTTACTCTTCAGGCTGTTAAAAAAATTATTTTGAAACGGGCGGGAAATGGCGCCATTAAATAGAGTATTTTCCGTCCTTTTCAACGATATATCACATGCCATATTTATTCATTGGTATTACGTTAGTAATTATAAAAACATTCTTTTTAAAACCAATAATTTTTTTTTAACAAGCATTATACTTGCCGTCGAGAAGTATGATTAAATAAAACGATGAAATAATTCAATAAGTTGTTCAAATCTTTGCTATAATAAAACATTAACACAATTAAGAAGAATAAAGTAAATTCAGGTAACAAAAACAAATTGATAATAAAAAGAATATAGCACACACAGAACATTAATATTTATCTAATCCTCAAAATAATTTTTAAGATATCATAGTGTTCAAAGTGTCCACAGCGATTTCCTATGCACAATCAAAGCGCGGAGAGGCACTGCATGTAAAACATTACCCAGCATTTCGGGGGTAACTGTAATACATGCCTGTTGAATTCGAGCTTTTAGATCCTCTACATTTTGCGTTGTCGTCGAAAATACCTTATCTTTAATATACCCCCATAGAAAAAAATCCATTGAGGTTATATCTGGAGAACGAGGGGGCCATCGAATAAATCCATTGGTACCTATCCAATGTTGAGGCAAAATTTCGTTTAAATAATCTAGGCAAATCTGGGAATTGTGGGAAGGAGCTCTATCTTGTTGAACATATTGAAAGTTGTGTCGATTCTCTAAATTTAGGTCATCTAAGAATTCATTAAATTCATTTCTCAAAAAATTAGGTACCTTTGACCACTGAGGTGACCATCATAAAAATAGGGACCTATTAAATTGGTGCCTAAAATACCTATCCACACATTTATTGAAAAACGATTTACAAACCCAGTCGGTCTATGCCAGTGTGTATTTTCCGAAGTCCATTTGTAATGAATATTGCGATTAAAAAATTAATTATTTTACTACACATTAATGAATCGGCACGCTTCTTTTCCAACAGCCACCTACAAAAAAGTCGTCCTCCTTGGTTTGTCCCCCGCTTGTAAATTGTGAACTTTTTTGGCTTTATAACACCAGTAACCATTTTTCTTTAAAATTTTTCTAGCACTTGTTTTATTTATATGACAAGCAATTTGAATTTCTCTTAATGATGTTTCCAAATTTTCTGTATTTTTATTTCTTACATAATTAATAACTCGGTTCACCTTATTTACATTATCAGTAACACTGTTCAACCTTGTCTTCTTCTTTAAAAATGAACCATTATTTTTCAGTTTCGTAGCTAATTTTCTGAACAGAGTTTTATTCGACTGTAGAGCTTGTGGAAATCTGTTTCTATATTCTACTTGAGCTAATCCAGAGTTAAAATTGCATTGGCAATATGTACGAACATTTTATAACGAACAAAGGGAGTGAAAATCATTTTTGAAAATTCTAAATTCTTAAATGAGTGTGATGAGTGTGAGAGTTTAAGTATTAACTGAGATGATCTGTCAAAAAATTAAATTGTCAAGTTTGTTCATAGCCGACTATTTTAAAATAATGGAAATAATAGTGAAATCATGAAATAGAAATAAATGGATATTATACTTAAATTAGTTGGTAAAGACATTTTAACTTTCTGAACAAGGAGTGACGCTTTTATAGAGGACCTCTATACATTGGCATAACTGCGAATACTCTTTCCATAATTGCTCCATGTTGGTTTCTTGATTATTACTTTGTTTTTGTTACCTGAATTTACTTTATTCTTTTTAATTGTGCTAATGTTTTATTGTAGTAAAGATTTGAACAACTTATTGAATTATTTTATCGTTTTATTAAATCATGCTTCTCCACGACAAGTATAATGCTTCTTAAAAAAAATTATTGGTTAAAAAAAAATGTTTCTATAATTACTAACGTAGTACCAATGAATAAATATGGCATGTGATATATCGTTGAAAAGGGAGGAAAATACTCTATTTAATGACGCTATTTCCCGCCCGTTTCAAAATAATTTTTTTAACAGCCTGAAGAATAAATCTCAAAATACAGCGGTTTTTGAAAAAAATTAGATAAAGCCTCGTTGAAACACTCTGTTTTGCAAAAAATTTTCGCCTTCGAATTTTTCTCGTATCTCTTCAAATAACGGAGATATTTGGCCTTGACGTTTTCCGCATTTTCGATATTTTCCGCCATAACTCTTAAAGTAGGCCATGGATTTCAAATGTCTTTAAACCATTTTGTAGATTATATAAATCGGCACAATTTTCGTAAAAATATTTTTTTTTGTACGACCGATATTAAGTGAGATATTCTCGAGTGCCGTGATAAAATGGATAGCCTGTATAAAAAGATATTGTACTCTAAGTATAAGATTTTTTGTATTTTGAGCGTGCTTAACACTATTAAAATGAAATTGATTAACGATATATTCAACAAGATAAATGAACTTTGAAGAGGATGATTCGAAGCTCCGTACACACAAACAATTCTCGTGTTTTATGTTTATTTTATCTCGAAAACATAAGTACTACGAAAATAACTCACCATCCTCGTCTCAATGTCAATGTCCACCTTGCTGCGGATCTTTCTCCGTTTCGCTCCCAGCACTGGCGTGCAAAGGAAAAATCGGGAGGTGCGATGGCCGTCGCGACGCCATCTATCCAGCTGCCGCATGAGATGCACCGGCGTCTTGGTGGCAGCATCATAGAGCGCCTGTAGAGCCTTCGGACGGGTATCGGGGGCGAATAGATTCGTGTCGAGTTCCTGCTTGGATGCATAATGGTGCTTGATGAGGGCGAACGTGCAGATATCGCTTTCAGCTGGAATAGAAAACAAACGTTAAGTCACGCTAGCCTATCATTTACAAGAGTGTACATGAAAATTGTGCAACTGGAAATAATTTTTCTGCATAGAAATATATTTCTGGAAGCAAGTCGGATTATGTTGAATATCAACTAGTGTCCATGTTTTATAATATTCCTTTTTCAGTGTCATTAAAAGCGTCTTTCCAATCACATTTAGAGGTATTAAACTTTTTAATTATTCGTTATGAGGCATCAATCCACATTTCAGCGGCATTTTTCATTAATTAAAATTCCAGAAAAGTATGTGTGGTCTTTTTGAATCAGAGGGAAAACGAGCTTGATTATGGGACTCGATGTTGGTGACCTAGTTATGAGCTTTGTTATATTTGTGTCAGGGTTTTGACATAAATACACATTTTTGATAAATACTTATATAAATGTCGATACATTTTACCAGTCTCAAAATTGGCATAATATTAAAGACACTACACTTAAAAGTTATTTAAAATACTTAACATATTCATAAATATCAACACAGTCTACATTTACCTAGTTGTCAGACTGCTTTACTTATCGGTAGGTGTTTTGTAGAGGCGTTAAAACTAGAAACTTAACAGTTGTTATAAATTTCAATGCCATTATGTTCTCTCGGTTTCTTCAAATACCGCGCTGTAATATTTTTATTTTACCAAGCGTAAGAAGTCATTTGTGAAGCGGGAAGTATAAAAAGGCCCTTTATAGCGAGAGGTTCTCAACTTCATAAATTCGTTTATATAACTTTTTAAAGCTTGGCTGTATCCATAAAGACACATCCCGAAGTTGTTCATTTCAGCTTAGTGTCTAATATTGACGTTTGAAATACGAGTTCGTTTAATACGAGACTAAAAAATGAGTTGGTGATGTGTACCTCACTTATAAAGCAATTATAGTTAATTAGCTCCTTAGCAACGCAAATTTATATCTTTCTCTAGACTCCAAACCTTACTTATTTCGTATAATTTATAATATATATTCGTCCCGTTCAAGTTTCATTACGCTTATGATATAAATTCTTGTCCCGCTTATCAATATATACAATTTCTGAATTGCTCGTACAAGCATATGGTAAGAGAAGCAAGGCCTGTTTTCTCGCGGCCACACAAGAAGAAACCACCCAACCTTAGTCTCCTACATTAACCCATCAAAACTTCACGACTGTGATTGATTACTCCGTACTAAATATTCAGTCAGTTATTGATTTTCTAATCAGAATGACAATAAGAACAAGTACAATTATATTTTAAAACAAATGGTGGTAACCTAATTTATAAATGATGATGCATGGTATCGAAATGCTGACAAGACCATCTGATAGCTGACATTTTTTCACGATTTAAAAAGAAACGGAAAGCGAAAATGCGAATTTTCTTTAAAATACTAAGTGTAAAAATATTTTTTTAAGGAAAATATACTTCCATTATTCATATTTCGTCGATATACCCCAATTAAAAAAAAAATTTCTCCCACCATCGCTCCCACACTAGCTATCGGAGCAAAGGCAACTTCAAACAACTGCCACATCAAAAATATTTATATAATCGAGTCGAGAACTTTTGCATAGGATTCCAACTAAAATCATTCCTTAATATTAATAAACAACGCCACAGCGATTTTAAAAAATCTATCTCAGCTTCTATGGGTCGTAAAGACTTTTTTTACATTCGTGGAAAAATGTCAGCTATCGCATATTTTATCAGCATTTCGATACCATGCATCACCATTTGTCAAAAAGTTATTATCAAATTGATTTATTTATTTATTTATTTTGGTTACGACTGCCCAGACAGAAATCCAATTGTAGGGCAGGAATTTTACAAACATAAAAAGAAAACTAAGTAATAACTAAAACTAAATAACTTAACTAAAGGTAAACAATTAAATGACAATAAAAATTAACAAAATAAGTCTATGATTAGTATAGTCCTAAGAGTTGTAATCTAATAGTTTAGAAGCTAGAGTTGTTGTGCAGAATTGAGAACCACATTTCTCATTTTGGATATACTAGTATTAAAAATATCTATATTATTATATAAAGAATCATAGTTGGAACACATATGGTGCAGAGGAGAAAATAACAGCAAATTTGTTCTTGGTGCAGGCAAACAGAATAGAGAAGAATGCGAGCGAATCAGGAACATGAAATCTAATGCAACTAAGAATGTCAGGGCAGTCAATAGTGCCATTTAAAATCTTAAAAAGGAATACAAGAGAGTGATACGTCCGACGTAGTTGAAGATCACTCGTGTTGAATCTATGTAATAGGTCACAATGTGGAAAACCTCTCTCTGGATAATTTCCAGAACTTTTGAATCAGAGGTATTTAAGAAAACGCGTCTGAGGTTTTTCAAAGCCATATTTATGATTTTCATAACCAGGACTCCAGACTATTGAAGCATATTCAAGTCCTTGACCTCACAAATGAATTAAAGAGAAGTTTCAGTGTATTTTCATTAAATTCTTTACAATTATGGATAATATAGCCTAAATTTTTGAAGGAATTAGCGGTAATTTGATTGATATGGCTAATAAAAGATAACTTTGGATCGAATATTACTCCTAGATCTTTGAAATGACCACAGCTTTTCAGTTCTTCATCATTAATTGTATAGATACATTTTATTGGATTTTGTGCACGAGTGTATGTCATAAAGCTACACTTTGGGATATTTAACTGTAAATTGTTTACGCCACACCAAGACCATAGTTGTACAAGACCGTTTTGCAAATCAACACAGTCTTCTGCACTAGTGATAGATGTAAGAATTTTTAGGTCATCGGCATAATGTAATGTTTTGCAGTGTAACCCAATGATGATATCATTTATAAAAATGTTATAGAGCAATGGCCCAAGCGCAGAACCTTGGGGAGCACCTGATGTCGCTGAGATATCCATAGACCAAAATCCACGGTATTGTAAATTTAGTCGTCTATTTACCAAGTAGGATTCAAAAAAGTTTAGGAAGTGCTCAGTTAGTCCAAATTCGGATAATTTCTTCAGCAAAATTCCGTGGTCCAGTCTGTCGAAGGCTTTAGAAAAATCTGTATAAATGACATCCACTTGGCCTCCAGTATCCAACTGTTCAGCTATGAACTGAGTGATGCACACCAGATTGCTGGTGGTAGAGCGATTTGACATGAATCCGTGTTGATCGAGGCAAATTTGAGATTTGACGTGATTAAAGAGAATATCGTATATTACGTTTTCAAATAATTTACTAAAATTGCACAATATTACTATTGGCCTATAGTTTTCAATAGCACATCTATCATTTTTTTTGAATACCGGACATATCCTGGATATTTTCCAGACTTCTGGAAAAGTAGCAGTTTTAATAGACAAATTAAAAATACTAGCTAGCGGTTTTGCAAATAAAATGGCACAATCTTTAAGGAGAAAGGCCGGAATACCATCAGGACCTGTAGTGGTTTTGGGTTTTTAATTTTCTTAAGTGCCTTGAGTACGTCATTTTCGGTAATATAGTGAATGGATAAATTGTTAGTAATTATTAGTAATGAGTGCTATTTATATCATAAGCAAACTTTGTAGATGCGAAATGTGACTCTTGAAAATAATTAGCAAATGCGTCAACTATTACTTGTGGTTCGTTTAATATGGAGTCATTATAACACTAGGAATACTGGATATATTTTTTCTGCTATTTACATATGACCAGAAGTGATTTGGATCGGAATTAATTGATAAGATATTGTTTGTGCGCGTTATCAATATCGATTTTTATGTTTGCTCTTAGAATTTTAAATTGATTCAATTCATATGAGTTACCATTTTTTTTTAAGTTGCGTCAGTGTTTTGATTTTGCCTTTATATTGCGAATGATATTACTATTAAACCAAGGTGGGTATTTATTAGTTTTAGCTAAAGTTTTTGGGATGCTATCAATGAAAACAGAGTCCAGGATAGAATACAATATAACACATGCCTCGTTCACATCTTTACATTGATCAAAACTAGCAAAATCAATATTAGTTAAGTCCTCGTAGAGCTTATGAAAATTAGCTTTTCTAAAATTATACATTTTTTTTTATACATTTATTTAACGTCGGCCTATTTCCGCTACTGAGGCTTATCACTGACGCCTGTAGACGAACTACCCCCAACCAGGAATTTTGCCGAACCTCTTCCCTTAAGAAGAGTAGGGATCTTTTACTTGCCTAACATTTAATAGACAAGGGACCGACGGCTTTACATCCCCTCCGAAGGATGGTATATCTCCTATACAACCCTCGCCTAAGGTTGTATAGCTTCCGCGCATACACTGATATACAAGCCGCTGGAAGATGTGTGAGGCGAGAACGCGGTTTCCGTTGGAATGGTCACCAATCCAAGTACTAACTGCGCCTGTCGTTGCTTTACATCGCATAACGAAGTATGTACATAGTAAAGACGCACCTACGCTCGCCCCAAAATTATACATGGGAGAAGAATTAACAGAATTTTTATTTTATTTTTGTTGTACTTGTAAACAGATATCCAGAGTAGCGTGATGATCGTCCTCAGGTAGTAAGTGGTCAGTAGAATTATTTACCTCTGTTTTATGATTACTAAGGACTAAGTCTAAGATACGGTTATTTGTATTTACTATTCTATTATACTGGATAAGATTTGAGAATTCACAAAAATTATTTAGGATAGAGATGTTATTGCAAAAACTATTCGACACTATGGCTCCCGATTTCGCGTGCCTTTTCTATGCTACAAGAGTCTTCTTTTTCTGTGGTAAGAAGAACATGAAACATGTTTTTCTATTGTTTATTAACAATTGAATAAACAGCCATTTCAGCAAATTTTGTGCAATGACTCATAAACAAATTAACCGATTTTGATGAAATAGGTCTCATTTTATAGGTTTTTTTAAGGCCCACAAGTTTTAAGAAACACTTTTTTCTAAAATCAATAGTTTTTCCCAAAACTCGAAAAAACCATTTTCTCATACCTTAATTGTTTAATAAAAAAAATTGCCACGCAAAAAATTGAAGCCTAAGAAGCCCTAAAAAGGATTGTAGATCATTCTGACCATCTTGGATTTGGCTTATACCTAACAGTTTTTATCAAAATCCCCTCATTTTCATACTAATTCGACTGGAGTTTCAGTTCTTCTATTATCTATTTGGTGTTACACTTGTTGTTGCGAGGGACTACTTTATTAAGAATGTCGAGCAAAAATATAGCTGAGCTTGTAAGATCTTTTGTATTTTTTGATAAAAATACACATTTGCTTAGGAAAAGTGGCCGTATCTATTACTAAACCTTAACTCTTGTCAGTGTTTCCTGACGTTTAATTGAAATGGTTGGCCTATTAGTAAATACTATTGCGCACACATCAATCTTAATAAAGTTTCACATTTAACCAATTTCCTACAGAATAACAATGTTAATTTTGTTTGATACTGGCGAACGATCGTTTACCGTACTCAGACATAATCGGTATAGCTATTAGTATGCAGATGTTTTTACGTATTGAATTTGAAATCATTCCCCTTCGTTAGCCATAAATATTTTGATGCAATTTTGATAAGGAATCGTGGGTGGGTGTTCAGTGAAATAATGTATACGGGTGCATGGGGGACAATTAATTGGCCTATTAAAAAATGATAAATGATAAAGGTTACATATTATTTATTACAATGAATTGACATGCATATTACAAATAAAATGTTATATTCCTATTAGAGAATTTAAACATTGTCGAAATAGTAGGCACATCATCACTTTTACGTATTTTCTTTCTCTAAAATTGGGTTGAATGATGTATTTATATAGTATTTTATATAGAAAAAAGCTTATATTTTAATAAAGCTGAGGTAAGTTGTGGAGTTCCACAACTTACTATAATTTTTTTCTTTTCAATTATAGAAAATCCCTGATTATTAAGTTTATTCTCGAATATTAGACTTATTGCTCAATAAATCGAAAATGGTTACAAATAGCCATAGATATGTAAATGTCAATGGCGGTCGGGTATATCTCAGAAACCAATCATCGCACAAGTTTAAAGAAAAAAATTACCTTAAGGACGTTCTCAACAAAAAAAAGTGTTCTTACGATTGTCTTTGGCAATGCCAATTCTCAATCTATACTAAGGACTAGAAATTTATAGTCGGCGAACCCGAAAACCCCCAGATATCGATTTTGATCGATTTGGATCATAAATGACAAAAGTTGTCCGCGATATTGTCGCCGCCATTTCGAATTTCTAAATTTTGACCAAGAATTCATAATTCGCGATCTTGAACACCCCCAGATATCGATTTTGAGTCGAATCGGATCATAAACGGTAAAGTCGTCCACCATCTTGAAGCCGCCATCTTGTTTTTTCTTATATGAAAATGTTAAAGTGTATTGTCAC
Organism: Leptura quadrifasciata; assembly: GCA_963675555.1. Taxonomy (NCBI): domain Eukaryota; kingdom Metazoa; phylum Arthropoda; class Insecta; order Coleoptera; family Cerambycidae; genus Leptura; species Leptura quadrifasciata. Next base: position 3,164,698 of record OY776681.1, on the reverse strand, counting down.
CGGACTTATACACATGTGCAAAATTTCAAAGCTTTAGCTTAATTAGAACTAATCGAATTGCAAGATTTGGCCTAAATAGATTAACTAACTAAACTAACTAACATTGCGAGTTTAATAAAAGCTTTTAAAAAAATTAGCAAAATTAACGAGAGCCGGATTTCCATAAGAAGTTTGCGGGGTCCTTTATCAGCAGTTATATAAACAGTAAAGTCCGGTAGGTTATTAAAAACTTAAATTATTGTCACTTGGGAACAAAAGAACCAGAAGCAAAAAAATCCCCCTTGATCATCTCTCCGTGCCGCCCCTGTCAGAACGTAACATTCCCAATAAGGACACGCAAAGGCATCCTGCCCGGTGAGGTGCGACCGTCGTGCACGTTTGTATGTTGTCAGACTATTCATCACAACAATGAGCGTTCTTTTTACTTCTAAATCTCTCTACCCAGCCTCCATCAGTAAGGATCTATTAAAATGCTCTTTGATGGCGAACAAAGGTTATAAACATCGATAAACCTACATATTGGCTTCATTTTTATCTCTTCAAAAACAGGTCGTAAAGAAACATAAAACCAATTTTGATACAGTCGATTGTGTTTTGCAGTCTGTTATTAATTGTGTGGGTGGTACAATATTATGAGATGACTTCATTATTAAATATATTTTCCATTTATATTTAGTGAACATACTAAAAAACGTAATATGTCTAATAAATATCACTGACCTAGTTAAGAGTTAGTTAATAATAAGGAAAATGAGCTGAATGCGAATGTGTATGTTATAAGAGAGCTTTAGATAAAACCTTTGCCTTGTCCGGTTTTTCTTCAAATCATAATATAATAATAATAATACCTTTATTGCCCAACAGGTAACACCCAATAACAGAACAATTTTTTAACAATGTTTCACAAAAGAAATTCCTAATATAATAACATTACATTAAATTACAAGAAAGAGTATAACAAAAATACTTATCTAAACAAGTGCATTTGAATAATAACAGTAATAAACCGCAGAAGAATGTATTAAAGAAATAAAAAGATAGGAAATTAATAAATATTTAAAAAGGAAACAGACAGAATAAAATACATACTAATTACAATGCACAATTGAGAATTCAATGATGTTTGGTTGACGTGGTTGAGTTTAAGGTTAAAGATTATTTACAGCCGTACGTAAGATTTCTTTTTTTGAACAATTATTATTATAAATGACATATTTGGTTTAAATTACTACACATCATATATGTGGGGGATTTCAAAAGGAGATTACTCCTGGCATGAGGACAGTAAAATGTGTAATTCTGCCTAGGGGGATAATTTGGTACATTAAAGCATAACTGAGCCAACAAATCAGGACAATAATAGCTACCACTATTATCGATAGTTGAGGTAATATCATCAATAAAAAGTAGAAATAGAAGAGGTCCTAAGTTAGAGCCCTGGGGAACCCCAGATGTAGTTATAAACGGCTCAGAGTTATAATCATTATAAGAAACAAATTGTTCACGGTTGGTAAGGTATGATTGCATAAATAATAGTAATGAACAACTTAAGCCACAGTTGCCTAATTTAGAAAATAAGATACTGTGCTCAATTAGATCAAAGGCCTTAGAGAAGTCCGTATAAATCACATCAACTTGTCCAGACTCATCAATAGCATGAGATACAAACTGAGTAATGATAGCTAAATTGGTAACTGTTGAACGGTGGGACACAAAACCATGTTGATATAGCAATATTCTCTTACTGACTGGCATGTAGATGCGATCGTATAGGATAATCTCGAAGACCTTTGCAAAGTTAGACAGAATTGCAATCGCTCTATAATTACTAATAATAGACGAGTCACCTGTTTTAAAGATTGGACAAATTTTAGCTCTTTTCCCCACGTATTAGGAAACGTTAAAGTTTTCAATGATAAATTAAATATAATTAATAAAGTTTTGCTTAGTACATTGCTACAGTCCTTAACAAGAAAAGAGGATATTAAGTCAAGGCCTGAGGTCATCTTGTTTTTAGTTTAGTAATTGCATTTTGGATTTCTATCTCAGTTATGTAATCGACAGTAATAGAACAGTTATTTAGTATGTTTACGATGGAACCAGCAATATTGGGATTATCATTTTTAGGTAAATAAACACTTTGAAAGAAAAGGCCAAAAGCATTTACAATATTCGTGGTTTCCTTCATACTCCATTTTTCCTGGTATTCTAGAAGAGGTTCCGTTTGTACGAATGCATGGCCAGAAATTACGAGAGTCATAATTAATTGGGAATTGAACATTATCCAGATAAGTTTTATAAGCCAATTTAGACTGTACTTTTATAAGTGCCCTTAGGCGTTTAAATTCCTAGTTAGATTGAGTTTTCTTATATTTTTCGCAATATCTGACTTTCTTACGTATGTTTTTTTATTATTTCTGAAGAATATCATTTTTGATAAGTACGTTTGAAATTTCTATATGTAGATATGTGATTATCGAAAAGTTCATACAGTTTTGAACAGAATAGATCAGTAGTATTATTTACGTATGTATTACACTCAAGAAGGACCAGTCGATACCTACCAAGGCATTATATAATGCAGGAAAATTGGCATTTTAAAAATTATATGACTTTTGTTCTATATTTGGAGTAAAGGTCGCATAGCTGGGAACAAGGAATGTTGGCCTAATAAAAAGTGCAGGGTGGTGAACATCTTCAGGAGTATTGTCATGTGATATTTCACACTCTATGTTTGAAAGAACAAGATCTAAAATGCGGCCAGATGAATTTAAGAATATTATTAAATTGTTGCAAATGTTAAAAAATTTTGAAAACAGACGTTTTATATCATCTTCAAGATAATAAGGTATATTAAAATCACCTAAAATAATAACTTTACTATTGTGTAAATAAGCCAACTTTTCGAAGGCATCGAGAAAGTTTTTAAAAGTGACAACATTAGTGTTTGGAGGTATATAAACAGCAGAAGCATAAACAACCGTTAAACTAATATGGCACTTACATCCTACTACATCAATACAGGGAGAACTAATATCCAAAGACGTTACATTGAGTTTTTCGGCTTGTAATTTTATTCTTTACAGCAAGTAGGACTCCACCTCCAAATAATATTAATAATAATGGAAATAATTAATTCACATGTCGGCACTGCAGATTTAAATCTATATGTACACACACACTTGATCACGACTGTAATGGGTTACTGGATAATAACATCCAAGGTTTAACAAAGTTTATTTGATATAATTTCTAATTGGCACGTTTGGCCGTAAAGTTCCCAACGTTCTCCTACATGCAACTGATTAAAATTCCAATAATAGCAGTATAGAAAACGCGAACGAGTCTCACAGGCATGTCAGGATTGTAAAGCAAATTTCCAATTGTGATATCAGCATCGAAGTATATAGGTAACTATAATCATGAACGCCGGAAAGCTTTTTGATTTAAACATGGATTGCATGCGATAACGATTCTATGTCAGAGATTCTAACACATGGCGGTTCCAGTTTGTACATGTACGGCTTAAATAACGAAAAAGGAATTAAAAAAATATGCATTATATAAAAAATATCAGATATTTTATTATCATCTGTTATATACGCATTATTCGATTTTCGAACACTTGGTCCATTTATTTTTTACGTGGTTTAAAGTGATGCAAGAATCTTTTCGACGCCTATGCTCTGACTACAATCAAGAATAATAAATTTTCTTTTTGTTAACAGAATAAGTATTCAGAAAACCTTGAAAAACATCCGCGTAATAGGGGTTGTTGAACACATAACGTGCGCGAACGATTGAACGGGATCGATGACTCGTCGAGTATTTATGGATTAGTTTTTTTAAAAGTGATTCGATCCGGAAAAGGAAGTTTTCACTGGAGCCGGTTTCTGGCTTGAGATACGCGCGGTCGGCCGCCCTTGAAAAAGAACACTATTAAACTTTTAACTTTTTAAGTGAATTAACACGTAGCAAGATCGCGGGAAAAAATAAATATCGGGTTCGGTAAAAACCGATGTGAGACGTGAAAGGAGTTTGTCAAGCACTGATTCCCGTAACACATAAAGTGAGCACGGCACGTCAGAGGGGTTTGAAATTTACTAATTTTATTCCTGGGAATGTCAACACGTCGTTAAATGTACGGGTGGAGTAAATTTTAAAAAGATTTTCCTGCGACAGATGTTTTTGTTTTTTATAGCCTCCGAGAACTTAAATGTCCTGTTAAGGTATGATTCTGCAGGGTATTTTGTAAATATATTTCAGACACGCTCTCTTCCGAGTGTCTCAGCCATCTGTTACACTTGTTAAATCTAAGAATGATCTGTACAGGGTATTTTGTAGTACAGAGAAGCCATCAAGGATGTAAGAGACTTTTACATCCACCTGCAAAAATCAATGAAATTATGGAAGACAAAATCAGGTCGCCAGTTTATTTATTATTATCAGCAATAACATAAAATTTAACAATAAATCATTAAAAATCAATTTGAAAGTTAATCATTTCTTTTAACGTTTAAATTTAAAGACAGAACTGTACAATTGTGAAAACTGACTCAACTCGAGGACGGTGAGTCGTTCACTAGCAATAGTTTCTTGATTAAAGCACTGAGGAATTATTGAAGAAGCACATGATTTGGGAGCAGATAAGATACTGTTAATTTCAATTTTCTCCTCATTTGATTCTTCAATATACCCCTCCGCAACCGTCCAAGACTGCCAGCCCCCATGTCGTTTAAGACTAGCCAAATCAGCTCCAGAATCAGCTAGCAGTGTAGTGAGACAAATTGTACTGCGTTGTAACATTAACAAAAATTTGGTGTGTAACATTTTAAAAAAGTGGGGAATAAACGGTAAGATTAGTAGAAATCCTGGATCAAAGGACAAAGGATATCCTACTTAACAAGAGACTAACTATTAATATTTCGTTATTGCACCATTTCTATTTATAACTTCTATAAGTCTGTTTGGCATAGAATTAAAGAACCTTATACAATAATCATTAGTAATAATATTTTCCCATGCATTATTTACTATTTCCAGTAATTCTTCGGCATTCCGTGGTCTCACATTTCGTTTTTGGATACTTCTTACGAGTAATCCCCATACTTCTTCCACAGGGTTAAGATCTGGACTATGACTGGGCCAGTTAAGAACATTGACGTTCTCTTGAAACCAGTTAGTTACGGTATGCAGTATGAACGGAACAATTGTCTTGTTGAAATATGAACTCATTATTAGGAAATAATTGTGACACAGAAGGGAGCATAATATTGTCTAAAATTCTAATATACGTTTCACTATTAAATCGTTCCTCAATATGCCACAACACCAGGACCACGCGCCGATATCCAAGCCCACATATTGACGGAAAATCTGCCACTTTTATCATTGTTAGATATATATTTCTCATCGAATCGAGTATTCGGAGGGCGGTAAACACGAATACGACCGTTGTGTGTTGACTGGAAAGTTTTTTCGTCTGTAAAGATTACATTGTTCCAAAAATTTACATCATCCGCTAAAAATTCAAGCACAAATCCTACTCGAGCTTCTTTACGTTCAGCCTTAAGTAAGTATTTCTGTGCTGCTGCATGACAGCGTGGCTCCGATTCTCTTACTCGCCGGCGACCAGTAATACTCGATCCAGGAAAATTCGTTTCTTCAGCAGCCTGAATAACTGAGTAAAATGGATTTTCTACTAAAGCATTTACCAATTGCAAATCTTGTTGTTGAGTTGATATCCTTCGTCGCCCTGATCCAGGATTTCTACTAATCCTACCGTTTATTCTTCACTTTCTTAAAATGTTACACACCGAATTTTTGTCAATATTATAACGCAGTGCAATTTGTCTCATTGACCATCCATCTTCTGCTTTAGCAATAACTCCAGATTTAACTAAATCGCTTATATGAGGCATATTAGTTTTTTGCACATTTGCAATAAATTATGACAACTAACTGACAATGTCACAAAAATTAAAGTTAGATATACACAACTAGATTCTAGCAAAATACCGTTATAAGACTTGTCCTAATTTTTTTTATCACGACCGTACATACTTCGATATGCGATGTAAAGCAACGTAAGCCACGGTTAGTAGCTGGATGGGTGACCGTTCCAACGAAGACCGCGTCCTCGCCTCACACATCTTCCAGCGGCTTGTATATCAGTGTATGCGCAACTATACAACCTTAGGCGAGGGTTGTATAGGGGATATACCATCCTTCGAAGGGGATGGAAAGCCGTCGGTCCCTTGTCTGTTAAATGTTAGGCAAGTAAAAGATCCCTACTCTTCTTAAGGGAAGAGGTTCGGCAAAATTCCTGGTTGAGGTTAACTCGTCTACAGGCGCCGGTGTTAGGCCTCAGTAGCGGAAATAGGCCGTCGTTAAATAAATGTATAAAAAAAAATTTTTACACTTTACACTTTTCCATTGGCATATCTAATGAAAAATCGACGAGTGGTAGTGTACTCTGGACGCAAAGTATATTTTCGGTATAATTTAATATCGGTCAAATTGGAAATGATGAATGGATGTTCCTTGAGTGTGTATTTTTGAATTTTGGATTGTTACAATAATAATTCAATCCTACCAATATCATTTATTGTTAAATTCAATAGTTCGTTTCTTCCACGTGCCCCATATATGCCAAATATTAAAATAACCTGAAATAATGCAAGTACTTTATCAATAAATCTATAAAAATATGCACTAATGAATTAAGATGGTTTCAAGCCAAGGTCGTGTGTGTATCCGTACTGCAAAACCTATTACCTCGAGGATAGGATATACCCACATGGTGATTATATTTCAAACGAAGTATCATTTTTTACATGACATCATTCCTTGGTAATAAAATAAGGTGTACTTAAAAATAATGTCATCCCATTTTTCTATCTACGAAAGTACATGAAATTATAATATCCTAATTTATATGAAACCACAGTTTATTCTAGACAGGATGATTTAATTAATTTGTGTAGGACAGACGATTCTGGTGTCTGCAGTCACTATCCTCCCGGACCTCATCCCACTTCATTACCAAAACACTATGTTAGTTGACCCGTTCGTGTATCCTTTGTTTCAGATTAAAATTCCCAAGCGGAGCAATGAACAATAAATCAGTGTTCCATAGATTAGGAAGTTCTGTGCTGGAATGTTTATTTTTGTCCGGTCTGGTAATTTTAATGCATTTCTTAATGTGCGATAGTAAACTTAACCTCTGCAAGCATCATTTAATTTCGCTCAAGAGACAGTGAGATTTATTTCTGGCCGGTTTAAATTTATGAAGACATTCATAGCGAGCATAATGGTAGGCTAAGAGGACGCTTATTTTCATTTTGCAAACGTAGTCGAGGGGCATCTAAATATATCCCAAAAATTAGAGATTTACTTTTCGGGTCGGGAATACGTTTGGTTTCTGTCGTTTCACGTCAGATGGGATCTGTCTTGTGTCGCTGACACTTTCAACTTAAATACGATTAAGGAAAGGTACATGAGCGCATCAAAGGGTTGAAATTAGAACAGCGCACACCCCTTTTTAAAGAAGGAAACTAATTTATATTTTTTATTTAAAATTGTTCTCCACGCCAATGGAAAAGTAGGCGTTGAACAAGAAATGCATTTAATTAGGGCAGAAGGCAACCCCAATCTAGTGAATTATTGGACAAATCGAATTTTCTTTCGCCTAAATTGGCTATTACAGCGAGTTATAGAAAGTATGACTTTCGCTTTCTAAGCGTTAGGGTAGTAAGCTTCAAGATGACACAGAATTTCAATGCCATCTGTCTTTGGTTTAAAAAAAGGTTTATTATAAACTTATTTGTTGGAATATGCCCGCTTGTATATTTTAAGTTCTACCATACCCATCTTTTTCGTGTTTTCATTGAACACTATCAAGAATGTTTTGTTAAATCTACTGATACTTGTAGAGACACATTCTATTTTCCACTATTAATTTTTTTCGAAATGACACTTATTGACGGCGCACTGGAAGAGGCGTGACAATTTCTTGACCTTCTCGAGCACCCGATCTGAACCCTTTGGACTATTTTTTCTAAAAACATATTAAGAGGCACTGGACTGGTTGATAAATATGAGGAAATTGCGCTTCACACGCGAGCAGTTTTGGCTTTGCACATGTCCACTTAATAATTGTCAGGATAATGAAATTCCTTGCTTTAAACTAAATGTTAGTTAAACCTCACAAGACGTTTGTTATTTTAATACATATTTGCCTGATTTTTTTCGAAGCTATCTTCGTCCCCTACGTTATACTGTTTTTATTAAATAAAAGGATTGGCATCTATATTAACATTAACATTAAACCAAAATAATCTGCCAAAAACAGTAAAGATTATAATCAAACTACATTAGTTTTCGTCAACTATCCTCTATCATCTCCATCTTCGTAAACAAAGAACGTTGTAAATATCCTCACTGCACTAATAAAAGTATAAGCACCGATATTAAACGAAATTGTCATACCACCGATAAATTATGTCCACACTAAAATCGATTCCTGTTTATAAAGTCCAAAGTGCCGGGTCGTAAATTTTTATGTTTTAAGGATCACTGTAAAATGTGGATTTTATGGATAACGAATGCGGTAAATACACATAATTGTATTTTCTGAATTGAAACAAAATACGAGGGAGGCCTTGAACTTGCGGCCATGTGCATTGAACTTGTGTATCATTGTTGGCAGCTGCAGCGTATGTGGGATTCTCTCTACTTTCACGCGTAGGTGTCTGCGTATTTCGTCAGGTACATTAAAAGTGCGTGTGTTGTCCTGATTATTATTTAAACAAAATCCAGGTTCAGAGACAGTAAGTAGTAAGTACATATTGTGTAAACACATAGATTGTTTGTTTTCCAATTATTCTAGTTTCATCAAAGTTAAAAGTATCTCCAGTTAATACGTGTTCTACAAGTTGGGTGGGGGGGCGAGCGTAGGTGCGTCTTTACTATGTACATACTTTGGTATGCGATGTAAAGCAACAACAGGCGCAGTTAGTACTTAGATGGGTGACCATTCCAACGGAAACCGCGTTCTCGCCTCACACATCTTCCATCGGCTTGTATATCAGTGTATGCGCGGAAGCTATACAACCTTAGGCGAGGGTTGTATAGGAGATATACCATCCTTCGGAGGGGATGTAAAGCCGTCGGTCCCTTGTCTATTAAATGTTAGGCAAGTAAAAGATCCCTACTCTTCTTAAAGGGAAGAGGTTCGGCAAAATTCCTGGTTGGGGGTAGCTCGTCTACAGGCGTCGGTGTTAGGCCTCAGTAGCGGAAATAGGCCGACGTTAAATAAATGTATAAAAAAAAAACATCTGTGTTGTGATATTGTAATAATATCTTACGGCCTGGAGAGTATAAACGCGATTACTAAGACATGCTTCCAAAATTCTGTATTAGCATTCGTAGTGTATGAGGTTCATAAAGTATAAAAAATGTTTGTTTCAGATGGTCAATTTGACATTTTGATTGGTAATGGCGGACCAATTCGTTGGGCACCAGACAGCCCTGATTTAACACCTTGGATGCATTTTCTGGACGTCTTTAAAGGAGATATGAACTTTGTGGTTTAAATAATGGAGGCCATCTTGGTTACATTTTATAGTTTATGAATCTAATACTGACGCTGTTGTGGGTTTAACCACAATGATAGAATTATTCGTATGAATATTTGGTATAATTTATTATATTCAAATAAGTACCATATATATAATTATGTATGTATATCAATCTTCAAATATTATTTTCTGTCATAAATACCATTAGCAGTGGACCTAGATACCGGAGGTATCTTTTTAATATAAAAATAATAATAATAAATAACTGACTAGTAATAGGAGTGGATACGCCACAATACTTCTCCTCTTAAAAAGAAGTAGTCAAACATTCAAACAATCAATGACGAATCTAACTCTTTTTTTAGAAATTGAATTACTCACATCTGGGTTAATAACATTTAAAATACGCAAGTTGTAGTCTGTCTATACTAATTGTATATTTGGATCCATGCTTATTTATGCAAAGAACTTTATGGCTAAATATAAAGACGTAAGTTTTTTATCAAAAATAGTATATTGTTTTTGAGCGTTATTAAATTTTTGTGAAAAGAGAGCTAAAGGCTTACATTCTCCGTTGTATACCCGTATACAGTATACTCCGATAACTTTATTAAATAATTTTTACCAATTATTATCTATTATTTCTAGGTCGTAACCATTATTGGATGCAATTATTATTATTTGTAGTTATTTGGTATAGTTCTCATCGAATAAGGGGATGATTAAAGGTCTATGGTGAAATTTTGAAAATTCATGTTTATTTTTGACTCTTTCAGTAGTTAAATCTAAAAAGTTAATACTATTTCCAGTTTCTGTTTCGACAGGGAGATGAAATTTAATTTTCGGGTGAGCGAGTTTGTTTTGAAGTCTAAAAACATATCAAACATCATTAAACCTATTTCTGCGATTACTTATCACTTAATAACAAGACGAAGTGACTCAAATTCTAAATAAGAAGTTGGTAGACCTGATTCTGGTTCTGTAAAAACCAAACATGGTTGGGCTGGCATTTAATAAATACACTAACCATGTGTTCTTTTAGCAGTTTCTCCCAGCTCTATTCTGAATCGACGAAAGCTTTTAATGTGAACAGGCCGAGAGCATCAGGTGAACATTTTCAACGGACAAGGCCGTTACCGGGAAAGTTGTAGACTTTTTGTTTTATTAATGGCGACACATGGGGCACTGTCCTAATGAATATTGTATGAATGGGCGTAGGTAAAATTAATGCTAGAGAGATTTAACTCATATTGTACTACGGCTGTCGGCATTAATTATTATTCCATTGTATTAACTAATGTACCACTCATTTGTAGCGTTATTACCGCATGCAAATTAATTTTGTGTACTTGTTTTGACGTATACATTAATTTTTTTTCTTGATATAAGGTAAATTTTGCATACTCGCGGAAGTATGACACTAAAAAAAAATTGTTTATAACATAAAACATATTTTTGCATATACAGGGTGTTCCATAGTAATGATACCCAAGAGCAATAACAGATACTTTGAGTAAAAATATTGCGGTATTGCCAAGTACATCCACGACAAGAATGTCACTTATTCCTTATAAAACAATATAATACAGGCGAAAATTACGGAGTGGGCGACATCTACATTTTGACAATATAACCTTATATGTAGTGAACAACAAATCAATTTACTATTGAGGTTTTTTTTATATACATTTATTTAATGTCGGCCTATTTCCGCTACTGAGGCCTGTAGATGAGCTACCCCAAACCAGGAATTTTGCCGAACCTCTTCCCTTAAGAAGAGTAGGGATCTTTTACTCGCCTAACATTTAATAGACAAGGGACCGGCGGCTTTACATCCCCTCCGAAGGATGGTATATCCCCTATACAACCCTCGCCTAAGGTTGTATAGCTCCCGTATTCATTTCATTTAATTTTTTTTCATTTATGTAGTCATTAAATATTGCACACGTTAAATTTACCAGAGATGCCTTTTAAAATTATATTTTTAAAGCAAAGTTAAACGCTACAATTTTGTGACAGAATTTACATAAAATCTAGTCGAGTCGCAGGGTTTGTTTATCGTATATTCAGATAAACGTCAAGTACTTCGTGTATTCCCATAGTATGGAATCGCCTACACGTTTCTAGCTTAACCATAGAAAAATATAGAAAGTTGAGCGTCACTCTAAAGTGCTGCACAGTGTCGAATATTATAATAGCGTTAACGTAAACAATTCCCACGTCCGACTTGGGGGACGCTTAAACTGTGACGTCATTTTACAATATAGAAGAAACTGCAGGGCCCATGAAAAGGGGTAATCAGACTCGAGCTACATCGCAAGACATTGGGTTCGCTGTTGCTCCCTGGAGATTACAATTGCACCACCCCTTGGGTACATCGCTGGACATTGAGTTCGCTCTACTGACGCCGCAGACAACCATTCTTTGGCGTACTCTTTATGAAGTGCCATTTTAACCTCTCTGTTATGCTCGACGGGTGCGCTAGACATGAGGAAGCTGGGGAAGAGCATTCACAGGCGATATAACGCTATACAGGGCGCACAGAAATTCAGCTGGCATAAATTTCTAAAGGTGATTACTTTCTTATTTCGAGACTTTATTATTTACATATCCTGATTACGGGGCGTTTAAAAAAGGTTTAAATGACGCATTTGTGGTACTAAAAGAATATTAGGTTTTTTTGAAATACTAGCTTTGATTTTTAACTCTAAAGAATATTATATTACCAGTTATTCAGTTATGATTTCATTCACAAATTTAATTCATAAAATTTCACTTTCTGAACAGAGTGATTAATTTTCTAAGGTATATAGTATCAGACAGAAACAAGTAATATTAAACTTTATATAAAAGTACCTGGGATAATTAAAAGGGTTACTACACACACAACGAAATTTGGGTCCTGCACTAACAAAACTAGACGCTAGACGATCACGCAAATGGCCAATTTTATTTGTTTATCCTTCAGATAAATAAATAGTAATTAAAATTACTGGTGACATAATTACCAGTATTTTCTTTTAGTAATTAAACAGAGTACCCCATAACCATTACAGTTGGAACGGTCACCTAACTATTGAGGTTAAATTTTATTGACGCGACAATTGAGTAACTTCTATGATTTTTCAAATAAAAAGTGCATTAAAATATTTTTTTTAATAATTAAAAAAATTACTAGGCAAGATTGTTTGAATAGCAATATTTTTACATAACGAATCCGCAATTGCTCTGTGTACCATTAGTTATGGCCCACCCTGTATGTTTGGCCTTGGAAATTAATCTTTTATTTTAACTCATTCATCCTTGTTATATTTTAACGGTATCTAAGAAAGCCAAGATAATATAATCTTTTAAATGTATTCTTTGGGTCACTTTTTAATTAAAATTTCAGAACACAAAAGGATAACAGAGATAAAATCCAAGCTACGCATTTCTCTCGACTTGTGTTGTAAAAATCTCTGTGGCGCTGAAATGAATAACGACCTTTAATACTCTGACCTGACAAACAATGGCCGAACGGGAGATATTTGTCATCAAACATTATTTTTTATTTGCTCCACACAAAAGCACTTTAGCACTTCCAAAGCTATTTAAGCCAAGTTAATGCCAGTAAAAATCGTTTAGGTCGTGAATACTAGAGAGCAATTTGTCGTGAACGTATAATATTATTTTAGTTTTATTTGGCAGTCAGCCAGAGTGGCAAAAGACAACATTTGATAAATGGATTATATCACATATTTTAATCGAATGATGCTTTGGCAAATGTACCAATTTCTACCGCTTGAAGAACGACCAAGAAATAGAAGTGGATAAAATAGCTTTTTAAAAGTATTTTTTTGGCTTAAAAACTACTAATTATAGAGAACGAAAAAATTTAAAAAAATAAAAAAGACTTTCCTTCAAGGACATCCTCTTCTGCAATCTCTGCTTCTTGTATATTATCGCAATTGATACCCATACATTCTTTGCAGAACATAAAACAAGCTAGTCCTAGTTTCCTACAACCACAGCATCCGTGACAACCTGTGGTACATCCGCAAGCCATTTTTTTGAGCAAAATCTCTGGTGCAAGAGGTTCATTCTTGGAATTAGCTATCAATCGATATTTTGATCTCTTCCAACCCCACTGAAAAGGGTTTAAGTGCTTACCATTCCACTGCTGTATTTGAAAATATGCCCTTAAACCGCGTTGGCGGTAATTGGACCAGAGAAAATTTTGCACTTTTTGATAATTTGCAAAAAAGTTGGAAGCGACAGCTACTAAGGGTCTTATTCAACTTTGCGCCATACAAAGAAGCTGCAATAAATTGTGATGCAGAACCTATGTCTTCTCGTTATCTTATTTAAAAAATCATCGCAGTTTTATACATTTGTGAAAATAATTATTCATTATTAACAAATTAACTTTAAATACATTGTTTTATTGAGTAAACTCAATTTTGTTACAAAAAATAAAATTTAAAACAATATCAAGGTAAACGCGATAAAAATCTAAAAAAATTGCTAAGTTTGAGCGACTATATCTCGGTCAATTTTCATCGAAAAAACTTTTTGAGACCACTATTTTAAAGGAAATTTCATAAACTTTTTTTCCACAAAGCAATGCCTATACCTATCTCTGCTCAAAAAAAAGTTATAGGCAAAAAAGGAAAAAGAAAATTGAATTTTTTTTATACTTTTTGCACAAAAAATTGTTTTTTATTTTTTAAATGAGCCACTTCGATGGGAAATTTAATTCTCAGCAAGAAGTTTCCTATTAACTATACCTGAATTTTGCTTCGTTTTCGAGTTATATTTAAAAAACTGAAAGGGTTTTATTTTCACCCCTATCTCCAATTTGTACCCTCTAATTTAATACCATTCCGCGGTTTTTTCATCTCAAATGACCAACTGAACGATTTATGCAATAAAAAACCCTTGAACCTCTTAGTTCCTTATTTCCCTGTTTTTTATGACACAATCAATAGCCTATTAGTACGACTTTGTAAGAAGAGCAAGTTTTTAAAAGTTTTTTTTTATTTTCTACTTTTTAGTCACACTTTAATGAAATTATTGTCATACATGAATATAATCCCCCCCCCCGCCGTAGAAGTCTAAGCGAAACCTTCTGCATTCTACGTCTTGCCGGAGTTGCCGGTTCTAAAGTACTCGGCTATCGACCAGACATTGATTGATTGATCGTTTTATTAATCTAACACTTATAAGGCAACCATGCATCGTTTGTTTTTATCATTGCGTCAGTTGCATTGGAAACTTTGCTAGTTGGAATAAATCATAAATAAATGTAATACATGGTAGAGGCCCCAGAGCAGGTCTTTGAGGAATCCAATCAGCCTTAAAATTAACTGTTGATAAAACTAAGATAAAAAGGGTACCACCGCAATATCAACAAATAACTGAATTGACAGGACATGAACTTCAATCAGCTGAAATCTTAACATTATAAGAATTTGCTTAAAATCGAGAGGACTTGAGCAACTTTAATATACTGAAACATCGAGTTAAAACTATTTCTAACTCCGCAACGGAACTGAAACACTGATCACTGCATTCGACAAGAATTTCGTCAACCAAGATGACATCATCTGGAGACGATCAATAATGCTTTTATTCGTGTCATCATCTTTCAAACCAATAATTTCTATCCACATTCGTCGACTTCAAATGTGAAGGAGGAATACCTCGTAAAAATGTCACTAAGCTTTTAAAAGCAGGAACTACTGATGTATTCAACAAACAGCTACTTAAATTGCATTAAGGAAACCGGCAAACGGCAATTTAATCGAACAGTTGGCTGTAGTGCCCTTAGGGACAGCAAATGTTCCACTATAATAACCATTGCAACTTAGTCGTAACGTCTTTAGTGAAATTTTCAGCATTGCCCGCTTCTGTCGATACAGCATGGTAAACGATAAACATGTTGCAGGTAATGCTAATTTGACAGAGAAGTTTTATTTATATTGTATGAGGATTTCCATGGTTATGTAAATTTTCAAAAAGTGTGAAATTCAGTAAAGTCTGCCTACAAATGTAAATAGCGACTTAGAAATTATCACTTGAAATTGTATATTTCATAGAATTTCCTTCATAATATTCTTAGTAATAAAAATACAGGAAAG
This sequence comes from Leptura quadrifasciata, assembly GCA_963675555.1. Taxonomy (NCBI): domain Eukaryota; kingdom Metazoa; phylum Arthropoda; class Insecta; order Coleoptera; family Cerambycidae; genus Leptura; species Leptura quadrifasciata. Next base: position 3,148,998 of record OY776681.1, on the reverse strand, counting down.
TAAGTGAAAGTAAATTGATTTAGATCGAATTTAGACATATTTTATAAAATATAATATAAAAAACCTAAAACAACTGACCATTATATAGTTTGTATTAATCTTAATATAGAAAAATCTGACAAACAAGTCAAACGTTTAATTTCTTGCGGTAAAATAAATTTTCCCGAACTTAATCAAAAACTTTCCTTAATAAACTAGAATTTTACACAGTAACATCGACGACAAATGTAACTCTTTGATTTATGTTATTAAAAGTAAATTAGAGAAAGCTGCACCTAAAAAAGAAGTTATTAAAGCCAGGTTTCAAGAATGGTGGAAGAATAAAATACGAGACGCAACCGAACAAAGAGATCGCAGTTAGAAAATTTATAAATAAAATAAAACGCAATTAAATAAAGGAATAGACAAACATAAGAGAAATATTACACAAAAAACAATACGCGAAGAGAAAAAATATATTTCGAAAATAAAATCGACCATTGCAAAAACGACCCAAAAAAAATGTGGGCTGCATTAAAACCCTTAATATCGGGGAGAAAGGGTTATGATATTAAAAAAATTAAAATTGATGGCGAAGAAGTATTAGATTCAACGGAAATGAGGAATAAGCTAAATTCTTTTTACATTAATAGCATAGAAAAAATTATATCAGGCATAGATACAACTAATCGAATTGATTTTAACGATGAAATTAGAACAAAAAATGCACCTACTACATTTAAACTTATTGATTACAACGAGCTGAAAAAAGTCGTATTTTCTTTGCCAAATAAGGGTGGCCTGGACGAAATAACAGCAGAATTTCTTAAAAATATATATTATAGAGTTGAAAAACCACTTTTAAATTTAGTCCATACTTCGCTAGACAGGAAAGCTACCGTCAATTCTTAAAATATCTACAGTTATACCAGTACCTAAAGTTAATGATGTAAAAGAAGCCAGTGATTTGAGATCTATCAATATATTAGTCACTATAGAAAAACTGTTCGAAAGAATAGTTTACGAACAAGTGTCTAATTACATAATAGAGGATAATATCCTATGTTTAAATCAATCCGGATTTAGAAAAGGCCACAGTTGTGAAACTGCAGTACAAAACATATTATATGACTGGAAAGAACAACACGATAAAGGTGTAATGATTATTAGCCGTTACTCGAGTCCGAGTATAAAAATGTTACAGTCGATAAATTGTGTACAACAAAAAACAAGTAAAAGGTGTAGTCCATTGTAATTCCCATTCATCTACGGTGCACACGACTATGGCTATAGAGGCCAATTCGGGAGAGCACATGTCGACCGCAGTCAGGACAAACATAGACCTGGTTAGGTCTTGGATTCGGCCTTCTTGCAGCAACATTTCCTTGATAGCTGGCCACAACCCCTCGCCATTCGGTTCTGTCCGCTGCAAGTTGTTCCCATTGCTCGTCTGCAATACCGCAGGATTTTAGATTTTCATGGAGAGCGTCTTTGAACCTCTTTCGTTGACCGCCACGCCTTCTTCTATCGCTTAGCAATTCACCATAAAGTGTACATTTAGGAAGGCGGTTATCATGCATACGATGAACGTGACCCGCCCATCTTAGGCGTGCTCTTGAAATAAGCACCTCAATTGGAAGGCTGTTTGCTCTCCTGAGTACTTCCACGTTTGATATGTGATGGAACCAATGGATTTTCATCATACTTCTGAGGTGTCTTTGCTGAAAACGTTCTAATTCTTTCACATGACGACGGTAAGTGACCCAGCTTTCACATCCATATAGCAGTGTTGGAATGACAACTGCTCTGTAGACAGCCATTTTCGTTGACAAAGCAAGGTCGTGGTTGTCAAATACTCTCTCTCTAAGTCCCCAGAGTGCTCTAGATGCAGCGTTAATTCTATTGCGAATCTCGCTGTCCATGTTTGCTTTGTCATTAACAACGTTGCCTAAGTAATTGAACTGATCCACCACTTCAAGAGAATTTCCGTTAAGTGTAATGTCTATTTGGTTCACTTGATGAGGGGTTGACATAATCTTAGTCTTTCCAATGTTGATTTTAAGTCCTAAGGAATCATAGCTCTGGGCATACACATCTAAAAGTTCTTGAAGCTCTTCCGGCGTAGAGGCTAAAAGTGCACAGTCATCCGCATACTGGAGATCACAAATGAATCGTGTTCGTGTCTTCGTGAAAGCTCTAAAGCGCCCTATGTTAAAAAGACCGCCATCAAAACGGTATCTGAGACCTATTCCTCTGACTGTCAGTTTGTTGTCAACAATAATTGTTAGAGCAGTGGTAAACAAATTAAAGAGTAGGGGTGCCAGGACACATCCCTGCCTAACTCCAGTGAGGGTTTGGAAAGGTTCGGTTGCCTCATTATTATACATAACCTGGGCGTTGTTGTTTGTATGTAGACTGCGACATACTTCCACAAATTTTCTAGGGATACCTAAGCGGAACATAATTTTCCAGAGCACTTCCCTGTCCACCGAGTCAAACGCCTTGGTTAAATCAATGAAGGCCATGTGAATTTCTCCTTGATGTTCGAGTGCTTTTTCTTGAAGCTGTTTAAGTGTGAAGATTAAATCCGATGTGCCTCGGTTTGGTCTAAAGCCACTCTGTGTTTCAGGAAGTAACTTTTCCATAACAGGTGTTAGCCTATTTGCCATCGCTTTAGTGAGTATCTTCCCTCCAACAGCCAGGAGAGCTATACCCCTGTAATTTCCACAGTCCGCAGCGCTCCCTTTGTTTTTGAAGAGGTTGATTAAAAGTGTATCCCGAAACTCCTGCGGAGCTTGACCACTTTCCCACACGACATCAAACAATTTTTTGAGGTAGGGTATGAGCTCTGACGACATTAATAAAAAAATTGAAGAGATATGGTATAACTCGTATACCTCTAAGTTGGTTGGTGGATTACTTACAAAATAGAAAAGAAAAACTAAAATAAACGGTGAAACAGCTGACGATATATTAAATAAAAACGGGGTACCACAGGGCAGTACACCAGGGACGCTGCTATTCTTATTATATGATATTGTAAAATTTGTTGAAAGGTGTCAAATACATCTATTTGCTGATGATACGCCGTTATATTTCTCTTCTAAAGATTTAACGGCCCTGGTAAACACTATAAATAACGAGTTACAAAATATAGTTAGGTGGTTCAATGGTAACTTAAAATTAAATGCGTCAAAAACCAAATTTATGTTAATTAGCAATAATCAGAAATACGAAGAGTTTAAAAGATCATTCGAAATAAAAGTGGAGCGTGTTAAGATTGAGTTTGTTGAGAAAATTAAATATTTAGGTATATTAATTGATAAAAACCTAACACTTAAAGAACATGCATCTCAGATTTTCAACAAAATCCCTCAGGAATAAATTTATGCATGTAAAATCCCTCTCTAAGCAGAGTATCTTAATAGTCTTAAATTTTATTATATGAACCGGAATTTTTACATTGTAAAATTGATATGATAGTTAAGTTACTCATCCTCTGAAGCCATGGTGTGGCAAAACAATTGTTAAGTCAACAAAGAAGTTAATTAAAAATCAAAAAACTAGTGAAATTTCTCATATTTAAAACAATTTTGTCTCTTGTTTTTTGGTGCAAAGCTTTCTTTCATTACAATTTTTAAATATTTTTGAGAAGGATATCAAACATCCAAAGAAGAAATAACAATATCTGAGATCCTTCTTAGACAACAACAAAAAAGTCGTCAACTCAATTTGATCAATTTTCGACATGTACACAACGGCAATCCAACCATTTCAGAATGCCTTATATCTAGTTGATAAAAAATGCTGTATCGCCGGTCAGGTGTACATTTCACGACGACAGCCGAAATCCAAAAGACAATTTACTTAACTAAAAGACATTCAAAGTGGAATATAAAGTTTGAATGTGCAGCGTAAATCGTGATCGGGGAAGTATCAGGCCCGCCCACGTAGAAATCGTGGCGCGACTCAGTATCTTTCATATAGATCATTTTCAATATCTTCTTGAAATTGATGATTATAAAAGAAGAGCTCTAACCGAAAACTATAAAGTAAATTTTCTACGACTTTGCCGGTATCATCTAATAAATACAGAATTTTATGTGATTTAAATTCACTTCTAAACTGACAGCTGACGGAAGTTTCTGGTAGATTTGTAGATCTATAGAATAGAATAGAATAGAATCGTTTATTTGACTACTTTATGTAAATAGTACATTTGTAGCAAGTCTAGAAAATTACAGTGTATAGAAACAAACACTGAGGTTCACAAAAAAATAAAACATGACAGTGTATAAATAAAATACATGGAGCTGTATCCTAATGAACAGAAGCAAGATGTGCCGTGACACAGAAATACATAACAATAATGAAGTCATAAAAAAATAGGTAAATATAAAATATTGGGTCAGTAGCGTGGCAAGCGAGGTCATAAATGCAGTAGGCTGATGTGACAGTAATAATTTCGAAAAAGAAAAAAGATTTAGTTACATTGGATGGGTAAAATTTAGAAATTCATCTATTGTATAGAAACAGTGCTGTAACATGTAGTTTTTTATATTTTTTTTAAATTGGTGGTCATTTAAAGATTTAATGTGTGACGGTAATTTATTATAAAGCTTTAAGTTTAACGAGTTCTTTTGCATCTTGGACAGTTTAAAGCAAGGAGCTCTTAATAGATTTGCATTCCTAGTACTATAATTGTGTAAATTTGATTGTTTTGTGTAATGATTATTATTTTTGTGAATTTCAAGCAAAACAGAATAAATATAAAGTGATGGTAGGGACATAATTTCTAACATAATAAACAAAGGCCGACAATGTTCTCTGTAGTCAGCTTTAGCTATTATCCTAACCACTTTCTTTCGCTGTCTAAAATTTTTTATGGCAAAACTAGAGTTTCCCCATAACAAAATGCCATAACTTATTTGAGAATGGAAAAGTGAAAAATAAGTAATTCTTAAAGTGTCTATATGAAGTGTGACTTTCGGTTGTCTAATTAAAAAGTTATATTGCATAATTTGTGTCTTGATTTATCTACAAGACAACTCCAGTTCAATGTATCATCAATGACTATGCCAAGCAAATTAATATTATCTCCATTAACAAATTTATTATTGGTAGAAAGGAATAGCTTTTGAGCCTTGTCCTCATTTAACATAAGCCTATTGCTTGAAAACCACTCTTGGGCTCGTTTTTCATAGGCTTTCGATGTGTCTTTTAAATCATTAAAATTATTATTTGAACAAATTAATGTTGTGTCGTCTGCAAATAGAACACAATTACTAGGTAAAAGGAAGTTACATATATCATTGATATAAATGATGAACAATAATGGCCCCAAGATTGAACCCTGGGGGACACCATACTTTACAACCTCAAAATTAGACGAGACATTTAGCGAGGGCTAAACCTCTTATACCGTAATAATTTAATTTTTGTAAAAGAATATCATAAGAGACACAATCGAAGGCTCTGGAGACGTCACACAGTGTTAAGGCTGTATGCTTGCCCTGTTCAAGGCCTTCGACTATGTCACTCACTACTTTCAGCGCTGCTTGTGAGGTCGAGTGTTTTGCCCTAAATCCGAATTGAGAATTATTTAAAATTTGATTAAATTCGATGTACCTGGTAAGCCTAAGTTTTAATATCGTTTCAACAATCTTCGCAAATATCGAGATGATGGAGATTGGTCGGTAATTTCCCTCCTTTAAGGGGTAACCATTTTTGAAGATAGGTATGATTCTTGAGTATTTGAATATGTCAGGAAAAACTCCGGTTTCAAAAATTAAATTTATTAGGCACGTTAATGGTTGTATAATCTAATCACAGGTTTCCTTAATTATTTTACAATTTAGATCATGGATATCAAAAGAGTGTGTATTTTTTAATAAATCTATTGCATCGAGTACATCCTCTGATGTAACAGGAAACAGGAAAAATGAGCAAGAGGGAGCTGGAGTGCAGTGGGAAAATCAACAGCACTTATTGAATTTTATGCCGACGTTTGGAAAAATTTATTATTTCATCTTCAAGGCTCACTGCAATTTATAAAACACAATTATTTTCTTGTATATTAAACAAGTTGTACTTAAATTACTTACATCCATAATGTTGTTTGTGTCTAAAGTACAGGAGTTTTTTACGCAACACGATCTCATAATTATTTCAAATAAATTTAAAATAATTAAAATACTTTTTTAACAAAAGGTTAAAACTTATTGATAAGAGTCGAACAATACGCTACACGGTAAAATAGTTACTATAGTAATGAGTTTCTTTGGTGAAATCAACCTGCGATATAATAGCTAGTGGTGGGCTGTAAAATACGCACACAAACATAATTGGAACATTATTATATTTACGTATTAAATTATTATTATGCTTTAAAATACTAAAATATATAGAAATTAGACTTTCTATATCTGTCCGTTTATTTACGCTGTTTTTGTTTTTTTAAATTTCTATAATTTCTAAAAGTAATCTTTGTTTTAAGTTACTTTCTGCACCTAAAATTCCACAATTATCAAAATCAAAAGTGCGGCCAGGTTTTTGTAGAATATGTTCCACTAATGCTGTATGAGTAGTTTTATTAATATTTTTCGATGTTTTTACGTTATATTCATGTTCTTTAATTCTATCTTTAAGACATCTATTTGTCTGGCCAATATATTGTTTTAATTATCGTGCAATCAAAAAGCTTTCATAATAAAGTGTCCTAAATTTGAAGAATTTGACGTTCGAGAAAGAACCAATTTTGAAGAATCTTAGTGGCTATTCTATAACTACTGTCGTGAGCAGAAAAAAATAGGACAACTTTTTTCTAATGTAAATCTGTTTCTATTTGAATATGTAATGAGTAGCCGAAATAAAACAGATCACTTTTAATTTATTTTTTATTTTAATGCTGTAGCTATTGCTATAGTAAATGATGGATGGTTAATGAGACAAATTGTACTGCGTTATAATATTAACAAAAATTTGATGTGTAACATTTTAAGAAAGTGGAGTACGATTAGTAGAAATCCTGGATCAAAAGACAAAGGATGTCCTACTTAACAAGAAACTAACTATTAATATTTCGTTATTGCACCATTTCTATTTATAACTTACATAAGTCTGTTTGGCATAGAATTAAATAACCTTATACAATAATCATTAGTAATAATATTTTCCCATGCATTATTTACTATTTGCAGTAATTCATTTGCAGTAATTCGTCGGCATTCCGTGGTCTCACATTTCGTTTTTGGATACTTCTTACGAGTAGTCCCCATACTTCTTCCACAGATCTGGACTATGACTGGGCCAGTTAAAAACATTGATGTTGTTATCTTGAAACCAGTTAGTTACGGTATGAGCAGTATGAACAGAACAATTGTCTTGTTGAAATATGAACTCGGGGGCGAGCGTAGGTGCGTCTTTACTATGTACATACTTCGGTATGCGATGTAAAGCAACGACAGGCGCAGTTAGTACTTGGATGGGTGACCATTCCAACGGAAACCGCGTTCTCGCCTCACACATCTTCCAGCGGCTTGTATATCAGTGTATGCGCGGAAGCTATACAACCTTAGGCGGGGGTTGTATAGAAGATATACCATCCTTCGGAGGGGATGTAAAACCGTCGGTCCCTTGTCTATTAAATGTTAGGCAAGTAAAAGATCCCTACTCTTCTTAAGGGAAGAGGTTCGGCAAAATTCCTGGTTGGGGGTAGCTCGTCTACAGGCGTCGGTGTTAGGCCTCAGTAGCTGAAATAGGCCGACGTTAAATAAATGTATAAAAAAAAATATGAACTCATTATTAGGAAATAATTGTGACACAGAAGGGAGCATAACATTGTCTAAAATCCTAATATACGTTTCACTATTAAATCGTTCCTCAATATGCCACAAAACACCAGGACCACATGCCGATATCCAAGCCCACATATTGACGGAAGAATCTACCACTTTTATCATTGTTAGATATATATTTCTCATCGAGTCGAGTATTCGGGGGGCGGTAAACACGAATACGACCGCTGTGTGTTGACTGGAAAGATTTTTCGTCTGTAAAGATTACATTGTTCAAAAAATTTACATCATGCGCTAAAAATTCAAGCGCAAATCCTACTCGAGCTTCTTTATGTTCAGTTTTAAGTAAGTATTTATGTGCTGCTGCATGACAGCGTAGCTCCGATTCTCTTACTCGCCGGCCACCAGTACTACTCGATCCAGGAAATTCGTTTCTTTAGCAGCCTAAATAACTGAGTAAAATGGATTTTCTACTAAAGCATTTACCAATTGCAAATCTTGTTGTTGAGTTGATATTCTTCGTCGCCCTGATCCAGGATTTCTACTAATCGTACCGTTTATTCTCCACTTTCTTAAAATGTCACACACCGAATTTTTGTCAATATTATAACGCAGTGTTTGTCTCATTGACCATCCATCTTCTGCTTTATTAAAATTTGAAAAATCCATTTAATTATCTGGATTTTTACAGTACCTTGAAAACCATCTATTTTATTAAATTAACAATGTAAGATATTCTACAAGACGAATCTTTATACGCTTCTACTCAAAGTGGAATAAATGTAAATACCTTCATATAGCATGCGATAAGCCGCAACCGTCTAGATTGAGCCCTCGCCATTTATATTCCTTTGTATATCCACATATACAAAACTCTTCTCTTTAGTTTGAGACATTTCCTTTTGCAGGACAAATATATCTATTTTACTATTCTGCACTCAATCCATATTTTATGGCATCTCCTTCTTATTTGGGTGAAATCATATTGAGGGGATATATCATAACTTTTTATCTCTTCTTATTTCAACTTTTTGCAGTTTCTTGTAAACCCATGTATCCGGTCCTTCCTTATATATTTACGTCTCAATTTGGAACTTGTAATAAAAAGTTCGGAAACAAATTCAAACTAAAGTTATTGCAAATCTGGGAAAATTGCAAAATTTACCTCCTAACAGAAACAAAGCCCAATGCTGATGTAATTTGTTCCAACAAATTGAAGGCTGTCTATACTTACTGAATGAAAAAAATCTTAATATAACAAGAGAAAACATGACTCACCGGTTCCTTTTTGCAAGAATGGTCAGTGATAGATCTATTTGCACTTTTATTTTCCTAGATAGAAATGCTAATGTTATAAAGAAAATATAATGTTCGTCGATAATCTCATGTGGTAGTAATTCAAATATAAAAAGTCTATTGTATGAAATTAATTAATATACATTGTTTAAGCCTCGAAACAATTACTATTAACCGTGAATTTAAATTAGTTGCTTTGTATTGTTTACGCCAAACAGTTCAACAAGAGAAAATTGTTTTAAACCTATATAAAATATTCTAATCACGTTACCTCGTTTCAGGACTTTCATGTAAAAATAAATTGTAATTTAGCTTTGTATTGTAGCAGATGTCTTATAAAGGATATTCTTTTACAAGTACGTAGGTAATCAAATTTGAGTTTCGACTTTATTAAGTGTCACCAACTGTTATGAGCTTCCAAGAAAGCTAGGTTTTGTTTCAGTTTAAATTGGATTTTTCCCTAAATTTATTAGACACTAATCACAGAACTGATGATTTTTATTATTGTATAGACTTTCTTCAACGATATTTCTAATTAATGTTAATTGTATGTTAATAATAACCATGTCTTAGAAAAAACACTGTAATATTATAATTGCCACAGATGGATTTACGTAGCTTTATACGTTTTAAGTGTTATTTGGGTATTTGTCCATTTTAGTTATACACTGTATAATTGTGTTTTAGGTGTTTTATAGTAGTTATTGTGTGCAATAGTTTTCAAATTGTGGGTGAGTCCTAATATGGTTAATAATATTTTACTGTGAAAAAGCCATCGCAATTCTTTAGAAGTACAAAAGTTATAGTCCAGATTTTCCTATTTCAATTAATTGAGGATATACAGGCTGTCCATTTTATCAGGGCCCTCGAGAATATCTCACTTAATATCGGTCGTACAAAAAAAAATATTTTTATGAAAATTGTGCCGATTTATATAACCTACAAAATGGTTTAAAGACATTTGAAATCCATGGCCTACTTTAAGAGTTATGGCGGAAAATATCGAAAATGCGGAAAACGTCTAGGCCAAATATCTCCGTTATTTGAAGAGATACGAGAAAAATTCTAAGGCGAAAATATTTTGCAAAACAGAGTGTTTCAACGAGGTTTTATCTAATTTTTTTCAAAACCGCTGTATTTTGAGATTTACTCTTCAGGCTGTTAAAAAAATTATTTTAAAACGGGCAGGAAATGGAGCCATTAAATAGAGTATTTTTCTCCCTTTTCAACTATATATCACATGCCATATTTATTCATAGGTACTACGTTAGTAATTATAAAAACTTTTTTTTAAACCAATAGATTTTTTTTGACAAGCATTATACTTGCCGTGGAGAATCCATTGGGGTTATATCTAGAGAATGAGGGGGCCATCGAATAAATTCATTGGTACCTATCCAATGTTGAGGCAAAATTTCGTCTAAATAATCTAGGCAAATCTGGGAATTGTGGGGAGGAGCTCCATCTTGTTGAAAATATTGAAAGTTGTGTCGATTCTCTAAAGGTAGGTCATCTAAGAATTCATTAAATTAATTTCTCAAAAACTTTAGGTACCTTTGACCACTGAGGTGACCATCATAAAAATAAGGACCTATCCAATTTGTTGCCTAAAATACCTGTCCACACATTTATTGAAAAACGATGTTAAAACCCAGTCGGTCTATACCAGTGTGTATTTTCAGAAGTTCATTTGTAATTCATATTGCGATTAAAAAATCCATTATTGGAAAAATTTGCCTCGTCGGACCAAAGTATTTTACTACATATTAATGGATCGGCACGCTTCTTTTCCAACAGCCACCTACAAAAAGTCGTCCTCCTTGGTTTGTCCCCCGCTTGTAAATTGTGAACTTTTTTGGCTTTATAACACCGGTAAGCATTTTTCTTTAAAATTTTTCTAGCACTTGTTTTATTTATATGACAAGCAATTTGAATTTCTTGTAATGATGATGAAATGTTCTGTATTTTTATTTCTTACATAATTAATAACTCGATTTACCTTATTTACATTATCAATAACACTGTTCAACCTTGTCTTCTTCTTTAAAAATGAATCATAATTTTTAGTTTCGTAGCTAATTTTCTGAACAGAGTTTTATTCGGCTGTAGTGCTTGTGGAAATCTGTTTCTATATTCTACTTGAGCTAATCCAGAGTTAAAATTGCATTGGCAATATGTAACGAACATATTATAACGATCAATGTGAATGAAAATCATTTTTGAAAATTCTAAATTCCTAAACGAGTGTGATTGAGTGAGAGTTTAAGTATTAACTGAGATGATCTGTCAAAAAATTGAATTGTCAAGTTTGTTCATAGCCAACTATTTTAAAATAATTGAAATAATAGTGAAATCATGAAATGGATATTATACTTAAATTAATTGGTAAAGACATTTTAACTTTCTGAGCAAGGAGTGACGCTTTTATGGAGGACCTCTATACATTGGCATAACTGCGAATACTCTTTCCATAATTGCTGAATGTTGCTTTCTTGATTATTATTTTGTTTTTGTTACCTGAATTTACTTTATTCTTCTTAATTGTGTTAATGTTTTATTATAGCAAAGATTTGAACAACTTACTGAATTATTTTATCATTTTATTTAATCATACTTCTCGACGGCAAATATAATGCTTGTTAAAAAAAAATTATTGGTTTTAAAAAAATGTTTTTATAATTACTAACGTAGTACCAATGAATAAATATGGCATGTGATACATCGTTGAAAAGGGAGGAAAATACTTTATTTAATGGCGCCATTTCCTGCCCGTTTTAAAATAATTTTTTAAACAGCCTGAAGAGTAAATCTCAAAATACAGCAGTTTTGAAAAAAATTAGATAAAACCTCGTTGAAACACTCCGTTTTGCAAAAAATTTTCGCCTTAGAATTTTTCTCGTATCTCTTTAAATAACGGAGATATTTGGCCTAAACGTTTCCGCATTTTAGATATTTTCTCATCTCAAAGTAGGCCATGACACCATTAATTCCTTTATTTTTTATCTTTCCAACGATATAAAGTCACAAGAATTTTAACTGATAGTGCGAATATTAAGATATTTGGTATGGTCCTCGTAAAATGGTATTTCGTACACATATGACTGTTCATGTGAATTAAGAGGATTAATTAAACATTACATTAAACCTTACTGCTCCGTTAGATTTCTCTCCTTAATTACAAATTACATGATGAAACGTTATTTCCATGAATAATAAATAAAAACGATGCAGCCATTACAGACAATGCTGTCTGTCTGGTCTACTGCATCTAAATGATTATAAATAATGATATCATTATATTATACATTGAATTGCATGACGTACAGTTTTATTTAATACTGTTATATCACGGTATCATTTTAAATATTTTTCTGCGGCCTAGCAGTCGATCGGCGACCTTTTCAGTTATTCACATTCACAAATTAAGGTGGCCGTATATAACAAAGAGTTGTTCGCAAAATTAACTTACAACTACAAGATATGAAAATTGGCACTATTTTTTAATTTAAATTAACTAATTTTGCAAACAACTATCACTACACCTGTCATAGCTCTACTTAGGTAGTCTTGTCTTTTTTTACCAATATATGTTTAAGAAAAGTTATGGCCAAAAATACTAAATATTTCCTTATCGGAGCTCTGTCTCTCTCTCTCTTGGATATGCTCATCTTAAATTAATAGAATGCAGACATTAATGATTGTGAGGTAACAATCCATTTTTACTGGTGTAAGAAAAATTACGTATGCGTTGCCAAATTATCTCTTTGGGAAAACACGCTAGAGATAACTGTCATTAGATGTAGTATATGTCAAATGAACGTCAAATTTATCAAATATCTAAATAAATAAAAGATTACGGAGTACGGTAATCGACGTGTTATACAATTTTTCGTAGATTCCAAACTTTGGGTAGTTGTTAGTTGTCTTAAAAATGAGATATTCCTAGAATATCTGCCTTCTGCAAGTGTCGGAACGTTGTTTTAAAAAAGGTAAATTTTTTTAAAATCTTTTGGGGCAATTTTCGATTTTGACCCTTTAAACTATAAATTAAGCAACGAAAGTATGGTCTTTTTAGTGTCAATGTTCAAGGAACCTCCACTTAAATTTTCACGTTCAACACCCCCCCGCCCCTCCTATAATTCATATATATGTACGTTTCTTTTACAAAAAATTGATTTTGGAATAACTTGAGCAAATTTTGTCCAGATGAAATTTTGGGTGAATTTGGCTCATGATACCTACAAATAGCTTACCATATTTCAAGTCAACAGCTCTATTAGTTTGGCTACAATGCCATTTTAACCTCCCCACAATAAAATTGTGAGAGGTTACTAAAATTGGTCCAAAAACGAAAATTGAGATAACATCAAATCTTTACGTTTTGAGGTCCTAGGAACCCAAAAAATTGGTTTTTGAAAAATGTCTGTGTGTGTGTGTGTGTGTATGTGTGTTAGCACGATAGCGCCGAAACTACTGAACGGATTTGAATGAAACTATGCGTGTGCGTTTCTTTAGTGCCCCAGAAGATTTGGAAATGTTTTGGTTGAGATCGGATTACATTTAGTGCCATTTTGACTCTTTGACTCTTCCACCTTTTCGATTTGGTTTCCGTGAAAAAAATTTAAAGCAAATATGGCATAGATAGCATTTTGCATGACATGATCGATGCACGTAGCCGTTACATCGTGAAACTCGTCACATCACGTGTCAATTCACGTGTGAGGGTTCTTCACTGCTCTAGTAGTAGAGCGGATTACGTTTAGTGCCGTTTCTAAATATATATACAGACAATTCGAAGAATTAAACTACAAATATTCCTCTAAAATCTAGTAAAATTACTGAAATGCTAATGTTTCATTTAACAAAGACAGTCCCCAGCGATCGGATTGCAATGAGCAAATTTTGACGTCATTGTCATCGTTTGTCATCCGATAACGTTGGTGTCATTTCATGTTAATAAGATTTCGGCATATTTGTAACTTTTAGTGGATTGTCACAAACTTTAAAGGTAGATGTAACAATATCAATATCATATGCTTTCTGTACCTTCGTTGGTGAATTTATTATAGATTATCACTTTACCAATTTTCAGTTTGTTGCTTTACAAATCTGTAGTATTTAGGATAGCTAGACTTTCTTAGTCGTTCAAGTGATGTTACAGTTGTTAATATCCTAATAGTATATTATTCAACGAGCGATAATGCAGGTAATAACTCGCATAGATGATTGTAAATTCATTAGTTGAGAGTTTTTTTAGTGCCCCAGAAGGTCTGAAAAGGTTTTGGATGAGATCGGATTACGTTTAGTGCCGTTTTGTCACACAATTTAATGCTCTTTTCGGCTTCAAAGATCCACCGAGTGGGGAGGTTCCAGCCGCTTCCAATAGCTGCCGATTTTTTGCTTTGCTTATTGAATTTCCTCGAAACGAAATAGTCCATTTATCGAGGTCCCGAACATCAAACATTTGTAGAATCTTTTGTATTACCCGCTTTCGAGGGCGAAAAAGCCGATGGTGATGGTTTCGAGTTCTCAAACCCTTGCATACTACTCCTATCAAGGAAAAATTACCCCAATTTCCGGCTTCTCGGTCTTGGGCTTGCAAGGGTTTGTCGGATCGGATAATGACAAATTCAGTTAATTTTCACACCAAATTTTCTAAACACTGAAAAAATCTCATTTTATGGGTTGTTACATTGAAACGATAATATACAGGGACTAAGGAGAGCCTCCTTATTTTTTGCATTGTTTACTGAATTTTTTTTCGATAATTTTACGAAATTTTTAAAATGCTGTAACTCTTTGGCCGTGTATCGTACGACAATTTTCTCTCTGTCAAAATGTAGGTTTTATATACTTTTGGGTGATAGAACTCAAAAAATCTTTAATATAAAAATTCATCATCCATTTTCGGCCATTTACGGCATACATGTACCTGTGCGCAGTGATTTTCTATTGCACAAGGTACATATAACTATATAAATGTTTGTATATGTAAATATAACTCGTGTGCTCTAGAAAATGTTCTCTACATGTAAAAATGTTTTAAGCCGATTTCTTTTTTTTTTACGGATTTTGATGCTACTTGTATTGATCGCTTTCTTTTACTCCTTATGCTGGATGTACTCGAGATACTACTGTGAGAGCTACCCGCTTCTGAATGCATCACAGCATTGAAAATTTTGTGAGTTTCACGGTCGCTAAAGTAATATAAATCGATCTCAGCTTCACCCATCACATCCGTTCACTTCGTCGTCCTCGTTTTCATAGTCGAAATTATAATCATCATCATCGATAAGTCTTGTGTTCCCATCTGGCATGTCATCAGTAAGTTCATCGACTGGTAACCCACTGACCTCTTCAGAATTTTGGCAAGTTGTTTTCCGGCCAAAATAGCATAAACTGCAACATTTTAATGTCAATTTCTTGCATGAACAAGATCTCGTTTTGCACCCAGCTTTACAATCACAGGCGATGATTTTTGACAAATCTTCTGGAACGAGTGGTTTGTCTGTAGTTTTTGGCATCAGTCATTTTCCAATTTTACACCAGCCTCTTTAGTTGTTTCACAACATTATCGACGAATTTGATAAAATGTTCTTAAGCTGTGATAATCCGCCGCACTCTCGATTGGTGGTAGAGAGGACAGTTTGACATCAATTGCAACATTTTTTTGCTCAGTTTTCCCAAACATTCATACCTTAGTAAACCTAATGTTTTCTTATTTTTAACGGAACAACCATAAAGAAGAGGGGCTATTATTCTCTGCCACAAGACTTTACACTCTCGACAAATGCGTTCTCATTATAGAAATTACGAAGGACGTCCTGGATCAGCTCTGGATACTTGACAAATATGTTTATTAATTTGGATTTCCCCATCCGTAAGAATGCAGTAGTTGTGTCGCACCCAGAGAATGCATGGAGAAATCCAATTATACACGCAAGATCAGCGTACTTGAAAGACTTTTGAGTGAATTTTTTCACGTGCTGGTTCAAAATAATGTTTGTGTTTATGGCATTTTCAAAAAAGACGCGATGATGGAACGTATAAGCAGCTGCTCGAGGTTGCAGCTGTTTTCTCGTTGTACTAGTCTGCTAGATAAAACTTGGAATGCACATGTGAGAGGTATGTTAGTGAATTTGTCTACCACGGAGAGCGCGAAAATTCAAAAAAGGTAATTTAAAAGTGAACAGTAACTGAGAAAAATCGCTATATTTGAATAAAGTATGAATGAAATTTTGGATCATATTTTTGTAGCAATGCATATCTTTTTTCAAAGGGCACTTTGGATGTTTTATAGGGCACACGAGTTATATTTACCTATACAAATAGTTATTTGTACTTTGTGCAATGGAAAATCACTGGCCGCAAGTACATGTATACCGCAAATGGGGGAAAATGGATCAAATTGTTATATTAAATTCATATACAGTGTTTCACTTCTCGTGAAGACACCCCTGTATCTCCTTTATTTGTGGCTGAATTCATTTCTAATTTTTATCAGATATACAACTCTATAAGGCGACTTTACATGACACATAAATGCCGTCTAGATCTAAAACGCCGGCCTACTGCGATAAAAAGAAAATCGCAATTTTCGAGAAATCATAGTAGGCTAGAAATAGACAAAAATTTTGTTAATAAAAGTTGTTCAGAATCACGGGATATGCTCCTCCCCTATAAAATTTGGTGAAAATCGGAAAATTTAAAAAAAAATGTTTGTTTCACTTCTCGTGAAGACACCCACCCCTGTATCTCCTTTATTTGTGGCCGAATTTCAAGACTAATTCATGGAGTTATAGAGCTCCATAAAGCGACTTTGTCCAACACATAGAGATAACTTTTTCCAACAAATGAAAGTCGTGCACAATTAATTATTTATTAAATAAAAGATGAAGTAAATGTTTACAATGAATGACTATATTATTATATTCGGCCCCTTTCTACTAACCCATCATCAAGTGTAATACACTTCTCAATCCGCTTTCTGTTATTTATTACAACTCTTCGCCAGGAACGCAACCAGAAAACTCCAGGAAATGGCCACACTCCTGGAAGAATGGTGCACGAAGTGGAAAGTCGCCGTCAACGCCGACAAAAGCCAAGCCATACTCTTCAGACGAGTGCGGAAAGAAATTCCCACAGGACACGTCTCCATGAACGGCGAGGACATCCAATGGCACGACACCGTCAAATACCTTGGCGTGGTCATGGACAAAAGCCTAACGTGGAGACAGAACACGGACGCTATTACAGCCAAGGCGCGGCGCACAAGAGCCCTCATCTACCCGATGATGGGAAACGGTAGCCGTCTCAACCTGAGGAATAAGCTCACGCTTATCAAAACCCTCATCAGACCGCAGCTGACGTACGCCTCGGTAGCGTGGGGTTACCAGGCAAAGTCCTACATGAAGAGAATCCAGGCAGTGGAAAACATCGCCCTCAGGACGGCGGTCGATGCACCATGGTACGTGAGAAACGCAGACATCGTCAGAGACCTGGAGTACACCACGGTCACTGAAGTCATCCGGGAACGAGCGAAGAAGCTGTACGCCCAAGCAGAGGAGCACGGGAACCCGCTAATCAGACAGGCCACTGATTACGACCCTGCCGACGCCCCGAGGCACAAACGGCCGAGGGTACAGCTTCTGGACAACGGGTGAGTATAACTTATATTTCCCGCTAACCGATCTGTTTCAGATACCCCAGGACGGACCACCACTACCAGAGACATGACGTTTTTCTATCCAAACCCAACCTCCTTGCGGGCGTCGGACAACATACCGTCCAACGCCCGTTGTCCTACCTGCTCCGTGGAGTCCGAAAGTGCTAAAAAAGCACTTAGGGTCTCCACACTCCCGAGCTACACAGCTCATATCCTTACCTTTCCGATGATCCGGGGTAGGACACACCTTTACTGTGTCCTACGTACCGGCAGTCAATCCCAGCCAAAACTTCCTAAAACCCAACTAGACCGATGACTACCCACGGGGGTGACAAGCTGGCGAAGAAAGAAAATATCAAGACAAGAAGAGCGCCAGAAGAGACCTCTGCCAGCGAGGTTGAAGAGCCAGGACCAGGGGAGGTCCGCAGAAAATACTACGACACATCTCGCATTTGCGGGCTGGGTCTGGTAGAAGTAAGCGGGCCCACCTATCACGAAGGCCGGTCCATGTCTACAGAGATAATCTAGGAGCAAAGAGTAGTAGTCCTACTCGGCCCTAGTTATCGAGACCGTCATCAAGCCAATGGATATTGGCGCCGGTCTTATAAACTTTGTTTTTAATATGTCCCTAAAAATAAAAATCCATGGGAGTGAAAGAGGGCTATTTCGTACTATCCATCTTTGGGGAAAATGTTCATTCATCCATGCTCTTACTACTACGGAATTATGGATAGATGCTCCATCGAGTTGGAAATACAATTGTTCCAAAGGAAAATCGACTATTGCATTCCACAGATCATTATTTAAAAATTGTCGCAAATGTAACGCATTTATATTTTGAAAAAAGAAGAACGGCCCTATTATTGTTTCGTTTAAAATTCCGCACCACACATTTACCTTCTGGGAATATTGCCTTTTACAATTTATTACCCGATCAGCATTTTCTACTGCCCAGTACCTAGAGTTTTGTCATGACACCACCCCGTTGGTGGAGAAAGTTGCTTCATCCGTGAAAATTATTTCCTTCAAGAAGTCTCGATTGTTTAAATAATTACCTTGGATCCATAAACAATATTCCAGTCTTCTCTCTTCATCACCTTCCTCCAAAGTGTGTAAAAATTTTGGTTTATACGGTTGTAGTTTATGGCGTTTTAAACATCTCCAAATTTTTGACACCGACATATTCAGGTCACGATATATAACATTATCACCTTCATGCCTTCGATTAAGATGAACTCTCGGTTTAAGCACATTACCAGTTGTATTGAACAAGTGACATATTCTTGCTATGGTCCTATGGTGTATTGGTTGTCTTAGAGGATGTCTTAAATTAAATTCTTCTGCTGCTTCTCTTGAAGACCGTACATTTTCACCGACTATCTTTATTATTTCTACTTTTTCATCAGCAGTTAAAAGTATTCTGCCATTATGAGTAAAAAAATCAAATAAGGAAACTAACAAACTCAATAATAGATTAAAACAATCACTTGTGTCATAAAAGTAATAATATTGACAGTTAATTTCACGGCATTCTTAACATTTAAAACAAAAAAACTGCTCCTAAATCTCTGAGCCGATAAGGAGCAAGGATATGATGGAGCGTTACTTCTCAGGAACAGTGACAACAAAAAAAACTGTATTACATTTTTAAATTGATGTGTAATAATTAGAAGTGACTCTTTTAGCGTTTTATTGAATCATGATTTTTGCTCACAACTTTCATTTGTTGGAAAAAGTTATCTCTATGTGTTGGACAAAGTCGCTTTATGGAGCTGTATAACTCCATGAATTAGTCTTGAAATTCGGCCACAAATAAAGGAAATACAGGGGTGTCTTCACGAGAAGTGAAACAAACATTTTTTTTTGAAAGTTTTCAGATTTTCACCAAATTTTATAGGGGGGCATATCTCGTGATTCTGAACAACTTTTATTAACAAAATTTTTGTCTATCTCTAAGCCTACTATGATTTCTCGAAAATTGCGATTTTCTTTTTATCGCAGTAGGCCGGTGTTTTAGATCTAGACGACATTTATGTGTCATGTAAAGTCGCCTTATAGAGTTGTATATCTGATAAAAATTAGAAATGAATTCGGCCACAAATAAAGGACATACAGGGGTGTCTTCACGAGAAGTGAAACACACTGTATATGAATTATAGGAGTGGAGCTTCCTTGATCATTGACACTAAAAGGACCATACTTTCGTTGTCTAATTTATAGTTTAAGGAGCCCAAAAAAAATTTAAAAGAAAAAATTACCCCTTTTTCGGGTTTAAAACAACGTTCCAACACTTGCAGAAGGTAGATATTCTAGGAATATTTTATATTTAAGATAACTAACAGCTACTAAAAGTTTGGAACTACGAAAAATTGTATTATTCTCCGCTATTTTAAGTTTACCATACTCCAATATTCTCGGCACAAGTATTTAAAAAAATTGTCATGTGATTCTTAATGATGATTTTGTTACAAAGTTTAATGTTTTAAAATTATATAAAAGTGAAATTTTGGAGAAACACGTGCAAAAATTCAAACCAATTTGTTGATAAGAACTAAAACAATAACCCGCACAATATTGATATTTCCTGGAACGGACATGTTGACCATAAAGAACAGAGCATTGTGCTGTTCAGTTCTCGATTGCTGTAGTGGTTTCTGCCATATTAGGCCCTTGTCCAGTGTTTTCTTTCGTGCTGACACCGGATAGGATGCTGACATCTATGATGAAGGTCGTAGACCCCACGTTAAGTAGAATTATTCGAGCAAATTTGCTACTGGCTAATGGATGTTTTTCCAAAGTTACTTGATACATTTATGTTTATTTGTAAAATGATGTAAGTTACTCATAAACCTCACACAGGCTAAAATTGTTATGTAGCTCCTGGTTCATGTGAAATAATATTACCCATTCATTTTTAGAACGTTCTATGTAAAACAAACCTTTTATACAAAATGCAATGAATATGAGGCTAAAAATAGTGCTGATTTTTAGCTAATTTCTAGATCATTTTAATGAAAGATTGTTTAAAAAACATTGTAATTAGAAGAGTAAGATGTACATGTCAAAACTGTCTGTTAATATTAATGCAACATGAAAGTAGTTTCCTTGGAATGTTCGATGCAAAAATAAATGTTTTTAATTCAGTACGTAACATATTTATATGATATAATTATGTACAAGCCGGTGTATAATACGAACGTACAGCAAACATTAACCATTTGTGTCCATTCAAGTTGCCATTTAAGGTGTCTAAATTTTTAAGGATTGAAATAAACCGACATAAGAAATTGAATTTATTTCAATTATGCTGTAGTACCATTTAGAGAACAAGTCCGCGGTTGGAAAGCATTCTAAAAAAAACGGCTTCTTTTACGGTTACAATACCGAAATAAAAACAATATGTGGCTCTCAGAGAATGCTTTATAACGGGAAATTTATTTGACTCTTCCGCACCCCTTTTCTCAGCATTTATCAATTAAGCTGTACGGGGAGTGTCACAATTTTATTTCATTCGTCACTACTGTCATTTCGGGAACCAAAAGTATACAACAAAATATGCAGAATTTGGTATAAATTACATATACGTAACTTGGTTTCATTGCCATCTTATTTTGTATTTAAATAACAGAAAACAATATGTGTACCTCGAGGTTCAAACCTCGGGCCATTACTTTTCACGTTATTTGTAAATGACCTTGTAAGTAATTGTTGTTTGTCGTTGAAATGAAGATTCTTTCAGAAATATGTAGTGTGGTTCATCATTAACAAATGTGAACTAACTTAAAGTCATGAGGAGTAATAAAGGATAACATTGAACCAAATCTTCTTGAAGGTGCTGATGATACCGACAATTATTTCATGGATTCTATACCAAATCTAAAATCTAATGAGCAACATAATGATACATTTTTAGAAACTAAGTTTATGGACGACTTTCAAACCGGTTACTGTTAAAATAATTGCAGATATCATTAATAAACAAAAATCCTACTTTTACAACTTGTACTATAGTGGATATCAGCACCACTGACCCATATTTATTATTAATATATCATTAGGTCTAGGTGTTCTTCCTCTTCAATGGAAAACGTCCTATATCAAACCTATACCCAAGAAAAAATCCTGAACAACTTAGAGATCTACGTCCAATTAGCATTCATCATCAGATACAGGTCCTGCGGAGTCCTCTATGATCTAACATGATGTGATACATAAATTATTATTTCTTAGAATAAAAAAAGTTCCTCTAGTAAATTTGGCGAAGATCAGTCAAGAGGCTGTTGAATTATTATTGCAAAAAAAACGAAAAAATAACTTGAATTTTGGCACCCTATATCTTTTTCCACAACAACATTTTACTAAAGCATATTTGATTATATCCTCATATTTTGGTCCAAAGAATCTATCCCTGAATTATGGCCTATTATTAATAGTCCACCTTGTATATGTAAGTATGTATTTGTATATATTGTATTTAAATGTATAAGTTGTTTTGTTTATGTAAATGTTATATCCTTTTTTATTTTTATACTATTCTATACTGTTAAGAAACAACAACTTCCCTCTGGGAACATTTGTAGTTGTACTTATCTGTGGTTGTACTGCTTATTTTTTCAACAAACGTATTGCATTGTATTAAGTTGTCACACACAATAAAAGAAATTGTTAAAAAATGCCACAAAATGGTCAGAATTGAGGAAAATGAATTTGACTAGCAAAACACTTTAGGACTCCAACATACAAAAATAAAGGTATAGTCGAGGCAAGAATTCAAGCGATGCACGTCACAGATCGATTCTATAAATAAGACAATACTGCTAAGAATCATGAAGCCCCATTAAACTGTGCCTATGTCTGAAAAAAGCTTAATAACTGGGGGTCAAGAATTACTCATTTTAACGTAATTACTGGATTAAAAATTATGTTAGTATTAACATTTCTTTAACATTTCTCTTAATTCTATTTAGGTATTTAAATTATTAAACGTACATTTTTCTCGATCTTCAATGGCGTGTGAAAATTATCCCGAGTTTGAGACGAAGGAGATTCCTGGTGTAATGAAGCTATTTTCGAATAGAAAATATCACTATTACTTTTATTTTGATTTTCTTGAAAACCATAATTCCATTTCTTTTTAAGCACACCCGGTATACTTTCATAATTAAAATATCCGTATTTTGTTTGAAGTAAAGTATTTCAAGGAAAAGTCAAGTTTAAAATTTCATTTGGGAACGAATTAGTAATAAATTATTTAGATTAATAATTATTAATACTGGGACTATTAAATTCATTCTTTTTCCGAAATAATATAAGTAAGTTATTTGCAAGCGATTCCGAACATCTAAATTATCAGAAAATTATTATTTATATCAATTAACGCTACTAGTTATAAACATTCTGCCTCGCCGTCGACTGAAGATGGCTTGGCTGGGATGTGCCCGCGCATTCTGCGCTAAACGTTCTGATTTCTAGCTCAACACGGGGAGATCCTGAATCGGCCTCCTGCTAAGGGTCTCTTTGGTTTTCCGCGCACGACCTGACTAGTCGACTTTTGGTAGGATTTGCTATTTTAATGTCATATCCAATTTGTGGTAATTTTGGACTTAGAATATTTGCTGTAATCATTTGAATACCGTTAATTCTCGAATTTCGATTTTCGTCTTTGTTACATTTCGATAATTTGCGCCTTCAGCGACTTGTAGTTATTTTTTCAAAACTTCATTTTTGCAAATTAACTAAGTGACTGCGAAATCCTCACTCGGGGACGCTGCCTTTAAGTGGGACACTCCACCTGAGTCGCACTGTCACTTTGCCAGAAAAGATACACCGTTAACGAAATAAGTCATTTTGCATTCACGATCACAAATAACAAAGACCAATTAATTCCTGATAAACTTGATGTCTGAACCTGTTTGCTTAGTAGCTTATTTTCTCTGAGGCTCTTTAGGGGACGCTGCCTTTAAGTGGGACACTCCAACTGAGCCATACCGATTCGTTTCATTCAGTAAAAATCCGATAACCAGGTTCGCAACGTCAAGTAGTAAATTCTAGCTTCTCCGAAATATTCTAGATTAATTCATTTTGCTAAAATCCATAGAGATTTAGTAACTTGTCTGTCTGTCGTGGAGTCAGTCCTAAATTACTTACATTTGAACGTGTCGAGCCAGCGTTTTGCTTTGCTAGTCATACCCGTTATTTTGCTTTCACTTTTCTGTTTGCCCTGTATATGCCGCGTCTACTTACTTAATATCATTTTGTAGTAAATCTAGTCAGAGAGTAAAAATAGAAATTTTGCATAAAATTAGGGTTACAAAACTTGGGTAATTGAAATTTTTTTTTCATTTTCACGAATGTCAACTACCTGTATTAATTATTTTTATGTAGATAAATATATATTTTTTTAAATATATTTCTATATGATATATCTTAAGATTTTCCTTCTTGACATGTACATAGTTTCAATATATCATTAGAACGTTTTGTGTGTCTCATTTTGAGTTAGACTGTCCTGAAAAGTAATAGTGTCACAAATATAAAAATCTTTACAGCTGTCCATTCCTTGAGAAAGACGGCCTACGTTTCGACCCCTGGTAATAAACCGTCTTCACTGATTCTATTTGGGGCCTCTATTATACCGCTAATAGAGAAAGTGGTGTTTCTACACTTAAAATCAGCAACTAGCGCTCGAGGCAAAAACCGCTTGCACTAGTTTCAAAGTGCAAGTTGCAAAACCGACGAAGAGGCGTCACACTAGGGAATATGTCAATATGGGAAATATATAAACAATATTAGTTCTAGCATAAGCTAAGCTTCCTTATGTTAGTAAATAGATAAATAAATCTTTCCCTTCCTCTATACAGGACAATGCCTTCACATGACAATTCTATACGCTATATACTAAACTTTAGCGTCATCATAACATATAATTATCTAGTATTGCACAAGGAATTCAAAGTTATGGCATAATATAACTGGTAACATCAAATCTATTGTCATGGAACGATCCACATAAAAGTCAAAGCCCAACAACGCGCCTTATTGTCGTGACAAGCTGAGCTATTACTGTAAGCGCATTCACTTTTCCGAAATCATTAAAGCTGTTATAAATCTTAGAGAGAACCATTACGTATTACTCGGTTCATCTCGCTCTGAGGAATAAAATAGTTTTTGGTTATTTTATTTCAACATTTCTACAGGTTATAGACTCCTAATAGAAAAGAGAATATTATTTTTTTGTCGAAACTTCGAATCAGGACAAAAATGTGATTAATTCTTTGCTTATGTCAGATGAGGCGCACTTTTAAGCAAAGATCATTTCTGTTATTAGATAGCTAAAAACTGGTTTCGACTGAAATAGTGATACATTTAAAATAGCAAAACCGCACAGTACGCGGTAGGTTAAAGAGGCGTGCTCAACTTACATTGTCTTTACTTTGGAGGCCTACGACGGCCACGGGAGATTTACCGGCATCTTAATGGGTGGCACTTGATGACGCCATTTGTGACAAATTGATTTCGTTTCGTTTAAACCTCTTCTACAATTTTGTCTGTAAAAATATTTGATGTTTCTTCTAAACCAGCAATAAAATGCTAAAAGCTATTACGTAGGTAATTCGGATTGTACTGTAAAATTACACATTACGTCCATGTGAAAAAGCCGTAAAATTTAGCCAACCAAAACCCAGACGTATAAAACTTCGACGTCTCATTTTTCAGACGTGAAATGGCCTGACAAACGCTTAGCAAGAGAAAGTCCGCTTTGTGTTGCATATCTTATTATAAACCTTCGGTGAATATGCAGACGCGAAACAGATATTTTCAAAGCGACAGCAAATTCAAGCGTTATTGTCACTTATTTTTTCTTATGAGGATTTTTGTTACAATAATACTTATTATTCTTTCTTTATATTCTTTCCTATTATTTGGGTTTTCTACCACATGTATTGTTATCCTCTTCAAAACAAATCACCGAATCTACAAAATAATAGAATTATTGGAAAAAAGCCTCTGCGCCCGTGACGTTTACTCCAAAGGAAAAGTCAGAGGTTATGTTTTGCAAATAATATAAATCGGAATAAACACAGAAATAATGTATTTTGCTGATGTTTCGGAAAGTAATCTCTCTAATATGCGATCCTTGAGGAACGCCCGAAGTAACTAAAATAGAACATGATACGGCTCCTGAGCATCTGGCGAACTGTGTTCGGTTATATAAGTAAGCTTGGGTATCTCAGATTGGATACAAATGGTCAGATGGTTTTTGATTTCATCTCTTTTACCAGATTTGTGAATTGGTGTTAAAAGCTATTTTTCCAGAACTCGGGGAAAATGCCGATACACAGTGACAAGTTATTGGTTTTTGTGTAATGGTATCGCTAAATACGCATGTTTTTAGAACGTATACTGGAGTGCCATCTGGCCCAAATGATAATTTATAAGGTACTCGGAGAAGTCTATCAATTATTTCAGCTAAGGTGACTGTGTACCAGTTAATGTCAACACGTTACTTGTTACACTTTTTACAAAGAATCTAAAATTTTACTCACTAATTTAGGCGTAAAACCTCTTTCCCAACCAATTCTATTCAAGTTCCAAATTACAGACCACATGTTCATGGGGTATCTGCCACTGTAACTAGTTTGATAAGGTATTTGCTTATTTTTCTTAATCCGCCTTCCGCAACAGGACTATTGCGGAAGGCGTTATTTTGTGATAGTGAGTCATGACGGACGACGTATTAAAACACTTTACCTTGTATCTATCACTAATTTATTGTAACTTGGATGTTACCTCAGTTTCGGTATTTAACGTAACATTATTATTTGTATCATTCGTTTGATAATGGTACGTTATGTACCGAAAGTGAGGTAACGTTCAAGTTATAATAAATTAGTGATAGAAACAAAGTGTTTTAATATATCAATATAATGTAGTGACGTTAATACTTAATAAAACCGTTGTATCTTTGGATATAAATTGAGGTGGCAACAAATTATGCAATGAATGTTCAGTTTACGCCAGAAATAAATACAGACTTGTTGCTCATGGCATAAAACGAAACATTTCAAATTTGTATATTCTTTAAACTGTCAAGTTCAGACCAATTGCTGTACTTGTCCAATGAAGCTTCAATAAGCTTCTATTTTTAGAGTGGCATTGTCTGTCAAGAAACAGGGTTATGTTCCTATAAGGGGTAAATCGGGTTAAAATTTTTACGCGTGCATCATACTCTCTGTTACGTATATAAATCTGAGGAAAATGGAACAGGAACCACAGCGGTTCAAGAATGGATAAAGCGGCCGAAAACTGTTATTTAAAAAATTTGATATGTTCTATGTACGCCAGTAATTTTTTATCAAAAATGAGTGTGGTAATAGACACCATGTAATTTACCCACTGAATGCTCTGAAACATCAAAACCATTCAAAACTGTAGTACTGTTGCTCTGCAATGATAGGGATTAGAAAGGCGACCATTTACAGACTTTTACAAAAAGAAAAAATGATAAAGAGACTGTCATCATCATTTCCAGGGAGACAAAAAGTCGTTATTGAGGAGGAGAATTTTACTCCAGAACTGCCATAGTATGTGTATTTCTAATTAAATTTCTTTAATAAAAGTACAAGTTACCGATATAAACAAATACTAGGAAATATTTCTAGAGGATTCGCACCCGCAATGAGCGTATATTACACTTTCTCTTTTCCCACCCAAATAACAATTAAAATGCTGTTTACTGTGGCTTTCGTTTTATACAGGGTTTATGAAGGATGTTTGCGGATTAATTTTTCTATAGTGTTCATTTTTAGCGATGCGTCGTCTATTTTGAACTATTTTTTAGAAAAGTATAAAATCAAATATATTTATTCCACTATTTTTTGTGTAAAAACTTACATACATACACTTTATATTACCGGAGTTTTGTAATTTTAGTAATCAAAAATTGCTTTTAGTTGGTATACCGTTACGTAGGGCCCCGAGGAGCCTCTTTTTTGCCCCCCCCCCCCGTAGAGATGTGCCCCTTTTTTCTTGGGGCCCCGAAGAGATCCAACCTCGCGCGAGCCTCCGTACGGTCAAAGGGCCCCCGTGCTGTCAAAGGGTCCCCGTGTTACTGTCCTCGTGGGCCCCCGTACAGTCTGGTGCCCCAGTGCTCCCAATAACCTCACTAGAGTTCCCGTGGTACCAAGGGGCCCCCATAAAGCCTTGCACCTTTCCCTAGGCCCCCGTAATGCTCCTCCCTTTCCTGGGGCGGGAAATTCAAATCCGGGATATGTCGGTAAGTAGGGTATCTGCATTATCTACCGGCTGGCTGGCAATTCAAATCCTCAGGAAATTCAAATTTAGCGGGAAATTCGAATAGTTAAGGAAATTCAAATTTAGGTAGGAAAGCCTACTACGCACATTAAATTTGAAACCAGTATTTTTATAAAATTTAAGAATTTTTATAAAATTCTAAAATTACTGAGAGGCATTAAAACTTTAGAGCTAGTTTCATACATTTCAACAATAATTTGTTTGTCGATTGAAACTTTTGGGAGTACCATCATTTAGCGGCTTTCTATAGACATATTGAGAACATATAAAATAATTTCATTAACCTGACATCATGTTTCATAATATTAAGCCTTCTCCGTTGACTGTAAAACATTTCTGTTTCGTTACAGGAACAATAAACTGAAATGTCATTCGAATAGTAAATATTAAAAAATAAAACAATGTTTACGATCATTATTGAAGGCAAACTTAGCTTTTCGTGGTACTATGAAAGTCTCGATAAACCCTTTCGTCTAAAACCAAATGCTCTTATTATAGGTTTAATCGAGTTCCCTAGGCTTTCATAGAAATAACTTGATAAGTTCTTCATGAGTAGGATATAAGTTTTAAAATAGTTTTAAGCATTTAGCTCACAACCTCCCAAAGATCGTTCTCCTTTGGGCCATTTTTTGAGTTTATTAGACTCCTATGTCTAGTGTCACAGAAACATAGATTTATCAGTAGTTATACAAACAGTTACAATAAGAGTCAAATAGGTTATTGAAAAACTTAAATTGTACTTGGGAAATACAGTACAGCAAAAAACGTATTTTAGTTTAACTTCTTCATTTTATGCATAACTTTATTTTGAGATAATCTCTTCCTGTTTCAAATAACCAGCTGGGTTATGGCAAAAACACAAATGGAAAAGTTAAAATGAGATAACCTTTACAAGTTGATTTCGACATTTGTAGGCGACTCATTCAATATTGTTTAGGATCACTGAACCGAAAAATTATGGTTATCTCATAAATCTGGGTCATCCACATACGCACACAAAAGCAAATATAATTTTAGAACCTAATCCTTTGGTGAGGATTGATTTTTATAATTTCTATTACAAATAAAACGTGTACGTAGGATCTATCTCCATCGCTTATCTTTTAAATTTCCAAAACTACAATTAATTACTTGAGAATTGCTTAATTCGTTCCTAAATTTCTGGTCGGGAAGAGAAACGGAGCAGCTGAGCGATGAAAATAAATATCCGAAACAACTTCTATCACGCGGTTTGTTTCCTTTCTGGCGAAGAATAATCGCTAACGAGCACACCTCTCGCGTAGTAAATCTATTAGAACCAAAGATAATTACTGCCAAGACATTGTGCTGCCCACAGTTATTTATGATGCTCAATGGAAATGGGAAATCTATTCTAAAATTATCAATATACTTTGTAAAATGCCGGTGTATAAATCTGGCCGCAGGGTCGGACTGTGGGCTAGTCAACGTCGCCCTCAAATAGTGAATTAATACATGAATCAAACTATTGTACAGTGTGTATATTTACGCGCAGAGACGTTCGGAGACCCTTAAACCTAATATTCAAGTTACGTACGTCTGTTCTGTATTTAATTTCCCTATATAAATATGGTGGTGATTTATTCAATATTAATGCATGAAACAAACACGCAGCTATTTTGCATATTAAGCCATTTTACTTCGCGTAATTTGTGTGATATTCTTTGATTTTTTCGTATTTAATATATTAATCTAAGGCATGAGTTTTGTAGTTTTTGGATCTTGCATAATATATAACGTGCATTGAGGCTAGGGCCATATAAAGAATCTTCATAATTAAGGAGAGATAAAACTAGTGATTCGCAAAGTATTACCTGAAGACAGTGCCTGTTTCCATATATTAATTTTAGGGACAGATAACCTTTCTGAAGTACCTTATTAACATGACTCCCAAACCTTAAATCACTATCAATAATAACGCCAAGACTTTTGACTGCATCTTTTTTTTCCAGTACGGTATTCTCTACAGTAATATTTAAAATAGATCTAACGGTATCTCTTTGTTTCTTAGGTCCGTAGATTATTACTTCAGACTTGTTTGGATTAGTTATTAAACAGTGACCTTGAGCTGCCATTATAAATACTAATATCTTCATTTATATGAAAACTGGCTGTCTCCGCATCTAAAGAGGGAAAAGAGTATTAGAATTGCGTTTCGTCTGCACATAAGTGAATTTTACAATAATTTAAGTTATTAACGAGGTTACTTGTGTAAATAATAAAGAGCAGTGGGTCAAGGATGGACCCTTGAGGCACACCAGATTTTATAGTTAAATGATTTGATTTTACATTATTTAAACGCACACTTTGCTCTCGGTTTTTCATAAAATTATCGATTAATTCTGCTGAATCTTCAGAGATACCTATATAATAAAGTATTTTTGGCGTCCTGTTAAAAATTACTGTTAAGTTATTAGTTATCTTTATTTACTGTTGTTCCCATTCATCTAAAAATCAGTATTTCCATTCAGTGAATAGACTACAGTTGACCGTTATTTAAAAAATATTCTTAGTCATGTTTTATCATTGTTTTTGGTTTCAGATCTAAAATCTATCGTGTAATGTCGTGTAGTAAATGTCCGTGCGGAATGTTCCGTTTTTCTTTTATTAGCGTAGAGCCAGATTGAACCAATATATTATTATTCTTGTTAAATGTCATTATCTAAGCAATATGGTAATTTAGCTAGTACCTATTTTTTATTGATAAAAAATATGAAAATTTCGAATTTTAAGAACAATTGTTTTTTAAAATTATTATTTTAAAAATTAGATCATTAAATATAACTGACTGGTATTTGCTAACGAAGTTAGCATCATCGAGATATGATAAAATTACAAATAGACCATTTATATCTAAAAAATAATTCTCAAATACTGACAAGAGTATAGTATGTCCATCTAACTTTTTATGCCTTTGATACGTTTGTTTTATTTATAAGACTAATACGCACCAAGTGAGGCTCGTCCGGCCCTGCCGGATGGAACGCTGGACGTATCTCGCTAAACGCTACTTCAAAGGGCACACGTAAAAGCTAATGGCCGACCATTTATCAGCGTTTTAAAAAAAGAAAATAACACTGCCAGCATATTTTCCTAAGGATTTATTAAAGTTTTTAAATAAAGATATGACTCGCTCGGAGCTCCGTGAATAATTAAACGACACTTTAATAATATATCCAAGTTAAAGCAAGGGTTTCCATCACCTGAAACTTTGAGTGTTTAAGGATCCCTTAATAGAAATCATATTGATAAAATTTGTTAATGTTTTGAGTCACTATTTATGCATATTCACAACAAGCTTCCACCACATCTACTAGTCCGTGTGCCGGTCTCCGATATTTAACAATTTGGTATAATTTGGGAAGTGAGGGGCAAAATTATATTTGAGGGGATTGTCAACTAGGCTGTGGTAATCACAAAAAGATTGCGTATATGTTTCCAAAGTTGAGGTTTTCAATATGGCGGCTATTTCAAAATGGCGGATTCACAGCTTCTTAAATTAACTGTATCTTCTAAACCAATTGTCTGGTCCTTACCAGGATCATCAGGATTTAAAAAATGACTAATGCATTGTTGAGATTTTTCCGGAGGCGCCGCTGTTATTAATATATATTTTATTAGCTTCACCTGTCTGTTTGTTTGTAACGAAATCTTTGAATGTGATTCTCACCCAAACTGTCTCAGCGGTTAGCACAAGAGCGACGCACACATAGGTGTCCAATTTTCGCAAGCTTCTGCGCATATGCGTTGTGCGTCTAAGTGAGCAGCGGTAATTCACAGCAGACAGTTACGCAACCATCCGCCCTCGCTTTAGCTAATACTCGGCGGTTTCGAAAAACAGGCGGGTGTCAGCTGGTTTCTATATGTATCGGTGTTCATGATGCTAATTTTAAAATTCACCAAATCCAATATATTGGTAAGAAACGTGCCGAGGGATGAATGGCAAGAGGGCAACTAAAAAAATTATAGTTTAAAGTATTGGTTTAAAAAAAACACGCTTTAATGGCAATAGGCTGGGGCCGTTACCTTTTTGAGATGAAAAAATTAATAGCAGGCAACGGCCGGCTGGAATATATAGTTGAGGTCATAAAAAATGAAAAAAAAACTTTGGAACTTAGAAGTAGTGAAATGGGGTGCTATTTAAGGGATGAAAACCGTTTTTCGTGATTTGTGGCGAAACGTGACTTCCTAGAGAAAAGTGTTTCATACAAAAGCTGTAGATAATAAAGAATCTAAAACTTTTATTGTATATATTTTTCGACATAACCTCAAAGTTTGCGAGAAAATGACGAAAAACCGATTTTTCTGTTTTTATTTTTTTTTTCTCGCGTGAAAATTATTTAATTTAAATGAAACTTTGTGAAAGTACGTAATTGTTTGCATATAATAAGCATGAATTTTTTCAATTATGAGAAATAAATATTTTTCGAGATTTTACCATTTTTCCGAAAAAACACCCCTATCTTCGGCGAACAACTTTATTGATTTTTTTTTGGATTTTGATGTTCTACTAGTGCTCATTTTTTTCGTCGAGATGTCTACTTTCAAATGGTATGTCGATGTTAGTGATTTATTGTCATTTAGCAGCTTAAAGTTAAGAAAAACCGAAAAAAAATTTTTCGAATCTCGAATTTGTCGATTTTTTTCATTATTTTCAATTTTTTAGCATATTTATGTTAATAATTCATAATATTTTAATGAAAAAACTTACTTTGGTATAAAATAAATAAAGTTGAATGAATTCCATCATCATCAAAGATAGGGAAAACTTCATAAAACTTAACATTTACATGGAAATCAATAGTACTTTATTAATTTTCATAAGCTACAGTTAAGTTTCGAAAACTTTATATGCATATTAAATTATTCTAAATACATATGATAAAATACAACACACAATTTATTTATATTGGCTACGAATTCTTTACTTTATTTACAAATATTTACTTTATTAATATTGGTTGTGTATAGCTTATAAAAAGAAAAATCAATAAAATGATTGTTAACATCTAATCAATTTGAGGCCTTTTTTTGTTGTGGTTCGTTTTCTTCATCGACCAAACTCTCAAATTCTATATTATCTTCAAAATCATTGGCATTTTCAGGCTCTTCAATTTCGATGTCATTATTCTTTGCTGGCTCTTCATCAATATCTTCAGAATCACTTAAATCTACAAATACTTCTCTGTCTCTATTTGAACAGTTCTCAGTGCATGTATTGCATAGACTGGTACATTTTAAGCCGTGTTTTTGGCAGCCACACCTTTGATTATTGCCTCCACTTTCACAAGTACAGTTAACGCTTTTTAACAACTTTCCGGGAATCAAGTCGGAACTGTCAGAGATGTATTTCGGCATGAGTCTTCCTACATTTTCGTTCCAGCCCCAGTCAATTGCTTTTTTGTTGTCCTGATCGTTGCCAAAATTACCCAACCAACTTTGCAATTGGTAATAGACTCTGTAGGAGTGCTGTGCAGCTGCTCCTTCAGTTGGAGGGAGTTTTTCTAATTTAAAAGTGGATTTGTTTGTAGTTTGCTGATACAGCTCAAATCGTAATTGATTTAATGAGTTATAAATTTTCTTACTTTTGTAAATACTAGCTGTAAGTTGAGATCCATTTTTTGCTATGGTTATGTGGTCTGCATCTTTTTGATAATAAACACTGGCTAGGTTTAATAAATTTTTATTGTCCAATAAAGATCTTACTATTTTTTTCCCCTTTTCCAGCAAAACATGAAGTTGTATCACACCCAGAGAAAGCATGAAGAAACGCTATTACACTTCTGTATGGTTCGTATTTAAATTAATGGGATGTATAAAATGAATCTTTGACGTTGCTTGAGCCTGGTTTGTGAAAATAAATATCCAGCCCATTCGAATTTAATTGGTGTAAAAGAACTAGTAAATCGATGTCTTGACCCACGATTATTACACTTTTATCATCTTGTTTAGCTAATTGGATCGCAGTATTAACAATCAGTGCATCGGCGTCTTCAGGAGCTCGCTTACACAAAAAGCCCTCGGACTGTAATTTATTTGATATTGTGATAATTAAATTGTTTTTATTATTTTGATTTGATAAAAATTTTTCTTGTGAAAAGGGTATTCGTTTAGTTTTAATCGAAAACTCAATCACCACGTGCGTTTACAAAGGACGCATCACAAACTGAAAAAATACTTTTACGCAACTAGACTAATAGAGATTTACTACTACAACAGAACGAGCTCTGCTGCTCTTGTGCAGGCTCACTTTGTCCTACCCCTCTCTACCCCCAACCTTCAGCCGTTTTGGGCGGGCATTTCAAATACCTGTATGCTGAGAAATTTCAAATTTTTGTTTGAATACGTAACAGTATTTTTTTGTTTGTATTCAATTTTAGCGTGGTTTCCAATAACTAAATTCATTCGACTTTAGTTATTTTATACCATAGTAAGTTTTTTCATTAAAATATTATGAATTATTAACATAAATATGCTAATAAATTGAAAATAATGAAAAAAATCGACAAATTCGAGATTCGAAAATTTTTTTTTCGGTTTTTCTTCATTTTAAGCTGCCAAATGACAATAAATCACTAACATCGACATACCATTTGAAAGTAGACATCTTGACGAAAAAAATGAGCACTAGTAGAACATCAAAATCAAAAAAAAAATCTATAAAGTTGTTCGCCGAAGATAGGGATGTTTTCTCGGAAAAATGGTAAAATCTCGAAAAATATTTATTTCCCGTAATTGAAAAAATTCATGCTTATTATATGCAAATAATTACGTACTTTCACATAGTTTCATTTAAATTAAATAATTTTCACGCGAGAAAAAAAATTAAAACAGAATAATCGGTTTTTCGTCATTTTCTCGCAAACTTTGAGGTTATGTGGAAAAATATATAAAATAAAAGTTTTAGATTTTTTTATTATCTACAACTTTTGTATGAAACACTTTTCTCTGGAGGTTTCGCCACAAATCACGAAGAACGGTTTTCATCCCTTAAATAGCACCCCATTTCACTACTTCAATTTTTTTCTTTTCAGCATTAAAAATCCGTAACGGCCCCAGCCTACAAACCGAACTAAAAAGTAAAAATATAGCTATAAAAAGTCCACTAACTCCACTAACTCCACTAACTCAATATAATTAAATGATTTTTAATAAGTTTAAAATAAGAATGAAGTGATTGACAAAAAAAAACATTTTATTGTAAAAAGCGTGGGGCGTGCTTTTTACTATATTTTTATAATTATTCTACTTGTTTTTTAGCAAAGTAAACGAGACAATGCAGATTCGCTTCCTCGTCACTGAGCATTCGCGTATGCGAGCAGTATTAGTAATGACATGACTCTAGACGACACACCTTCATTAATAAATGTTTTAGAGTTAAAATGCCTAAATACCCGCATGTTTCGCATTTTCCACGGTCAGAGATTACCGGCTGAAATATAAACCTGTAATTTAACACCATATATGCGAGTTTCGCATGAGGAACTCTACTTTGAATTAGTTTACGAAAATAACCCTGCAATGATTAAGGTGGCTTTAACATAGAACCCAGCATTGTGACTCATCCGTCCACTCCACGGAATCCTTTCACACCAACAACAATTTAATAAAAAAAATTAAATCTAATAAAATCCGACGCCATAATTTTTAATTATGGCTGTCACGGAGTTGTTAGCTTGTCAGTCGAATTAATCAATGGCCAGATATTAAGGCAATCACTGGTAGCGGTGAATGTAAATAAGAGGAAACGCTGTATGTATATTATACAATCACGACTTCGGCCCTAACAGGTTATAACATCTGTTTATATTTATATATTTTTTGAGACTTTAAGAAATTGTCTAGTAATAAATTAGAAAGTTCTTAAGAATTTGTTTATGTGTGATGGTGATGTATTAGTAGTTATGGGAATATGCTTGTTTCTTGCTGGTTGTGTATAGATTTATTACGATAGTTTCAAAGTTGGGACTATGCACATTTGTTTCTTATTCTCTAATATAAACACATATATTCGTTACAAAAAATGTGCCACCCTGGGGAAATACATGTAATAAATATAATGATCATTTCTCAAAACGTGCTCACGAGGAAAACATTTTGAAAACAAATTTATTGTCATCTACTTGTTTACGTAGCAATACACAGAAGCTGCCTGAGTCTTGCCTCGTGGTCACTCGTTAAGATATTTACAAACAAAATGCATTAATATAATTTTTTACACTTATCGTAATACGCCAATCAAATGCAATCAATATACGGAGTGACAATGAAATTAGTCCCATTCAAGTTCCTTGGTTGCTTTAAGGAAAAATATTTTGACATATCATTTGCGACACAAAAACTCACATTTTGCACTTACTAAGTGAAAAGGTAAGCATGTGACGACCGGCACGAGGATCCTTTGACTAAGGATTTTATAGAGGAGTTTGCGACTAAAAATATTATGTTTAATATTCCGCCCTCTAAAAGCACATTTGAACTATGCTAAGCCCAGTCAGGCTATTTATTTTTCGATTGCAACAGACGCTGGACCGCTAGATGGCGCCTGCTGACTGTTTTACATGTCGCTATTGTAAAAATACCGGGATGTACCAAATAGTCAAAGGATCCTCGTGCCGGTCGTCACATGCCTACCTTGCATTGACGAGAGCCAACAGCTCGAAACTGCAGTCTGCAAGTGGTGTGTGACGACTAGCAAGAGAGCTCCTTTAAGTAGTATCGGTCTTTCGGCTGGTGTTTGTTGCAATCGAAGCATTAGCGTTTTGATGGTAATATGCAATTATTACACTTAACGCGCCAGACTTGTAACTTGTAATTCAGCGCTCGGCGGGGCACATGGCCCGGAGAGCAGCTGTTGGTTGCAGTCTGGTTACGTTCCTTGTAGTAAAATAAGGATTTTATAGAGGAGTTTGCGACTAAAAATATTATGTTTAATATTCCGCCCTCTAAAAGCACATTTGAACAATGTATCACAAGTAGATAATTGTTTTCAAAATGGCGGCATACATTCGAAAAAATGAAAAGGCTAAGTTGGCAACTGCAAGACTGTGTTTTCAAAAAATTCACACAGTAGGCCTTGAATCTGATGTTTCGCCTTCATTTTTATTGTTGCATTTCAATAAAAATTTATTTCGTGCAAAAACCATTATTGTGAATTAGAAAATAATTTTTGAAAAATATAAAAAAAATTAATTTTATTCAATTTTTTAAAATGGTAACCATATTTTTTTTAATTGCACCAACGAAGTCCAACACGTTAACCTTTCATTTGATATATAATACGTCTAGTTTCGGTGCTAATTTACTTTGAAATTATTGGATTTCTATAGACGCTATTCCTCAGTTATCTAATAAAACCGTATGCACTGTATTAAATTTTACAAGCGTGCCATGACAACATGATATTTCTTTTCAAACACTTGCCCAAATTATTATTTGATAAAACTTATGTAGTGTTTTTTTATTTTGCTTGTGATTTATTTGCTAATATAACTATTTAAAAGCTTTAAAAAAATACAAAATGGTGGTATTTACCCATAATGAAAAGGCGGATATGTTACTTATTTGTGGGGAACCTAAAACAAAATGCATATCAAACTAAAAGGTGATATGCAGAGCGGTATCCTGGAAGGCATAACCCTTTTAGAAAATATTTTAAGATTTTACAAGAAAAATTTAGGGCCCAGCCAAATGAAAATGAACAAAATACGTTTATTATTGACGAGGCCACAGAGATTAATGTTTTAGTGTCCGTGGAAATGAATAAAAATGCAAGTACACGTGAGATTGGAAGTGCTCTTGATATCTCTTGAAGAATATTGAGAAAACATGGATATAAATCATATAAATACCATAGGCCGTCAGAAATAATGATTTGAGGTGGATTTTCGAGAAGTTTTTTCTCCATCAAATTTTATTGGACAGAATGATAGATCATAGTTTTGGCTGGAAGACATATTTAAATACTTTTATGCAAAAAAGTACATTTTTTGCTATTTTTTCGGATTTTTCGATAGTTTTTCAAATAAAATCGTTTCAAAGTAATTAATATTGACTGGAAACTTTTTATTTTATTATCACATAAACTTTATTGTACATATAGAGTCATTTTTGACCCTCCATATGCAATTTTTAGCTCTTGATTGCATCCAAAAGTGTATTTTATGCATCATAAAAAACAATAACTTTATTAATCCTTCAATATTAAGTATATTTCGGAAAAAATTTACTCGGGGGTTTTCATGGTCACTGATTATGAATCTGACATGAAAATTGGAAAATTCAAAATGGCTGACCGGAAATGGCGCGAAATTTAAATTAAAAAACTGCTTTTTTCGCGTTCTTTTCACTTAAAACGTAAAAAAGACTATAAAAATTGCATCTGAGAATTTCCTATTATAAATTTTTATTTTTTTACCCCCCCCTCATCCTTCTTTTCCTTCTCCCTCGTCTCCCTTTTACCATGTCCTTCGTATGAAGTTGACAAAATGTAACGGGAAAAATGGAACACTTGGTATGATATTATAGAATTTATTTCAGTTGTAGAACGTAGTTCTCCTTGTGTTCTTTTCATGTGACAAGAAGCAAATGAGGATCTTTTACACGAAGAAAGTTATAACGGTTCTTGCAAACCGTTGCACCTGTCAAATTTTCTATAAAATGTCAAATATCTCTGAAACGGCTAGGTTTAGGTATAGGATATGCTACATATTTTCGACTCAGAATTTTATACTCTTTTCGAAAACCCTAAAATATAGGGTGTTCCATTTGAAATAAGCAAGTTGGTATCGACTTCCAGTATAAGCGGAAGTGTCAGCTGCTTGTAAATATTTTAGTTGGATTGGCCACACCGACATTAGTAATTATCTAAATTTTCAAAATTTTCTGATGCGTACTTTTCTCTATATCGATCGATTCAGTTCCCGGTGAGACACCCTGTATATAGAGTGCTATTTAAAAATAAAAAGTTGTTCTACAACTGGTTGGACCGGAAGTCACATTTTTCACTTAATAAGTGCAAAATGTGATTCTTTGTGTCACAAATGATATGCCAAAATTTCAAAGTTGTATTCCTAAAATCAACCTAGAAATTGGAACGGGCCTAAATCTCATTCTCACCCGGTATATGTATTCTTGGTTTTCATATTTGCGAAAAGCGTAATAACTATTACATAACATTAATATAATAAGAATAATGGTCTCATAATTTGTTGTTTCATCAACTTTTGTTTGTTACGTTGCGGTCTGCAAACCGCCAGAGTATTCTGTATCATTGTAGAAAGCTAAATATTACTCTCGACGACCGCATGCAAATAAAACAAATGAGGAGAAAGCTCATTACTAAGTGTCGCGGCATAAGAGTATGCTGTAATTATTATGCTTATTTGAGGAAGGCTAATAAGCACTTATAAATGAGACAAAATGTTTTACTGAAAAAATTTAATTTCAGCCCGTTTTACATCGTGCCAAATGTTAACAGGTGACTATGTTCTCTTGACGGACTTCAAGTAATTCAAAAAAGAAGAAAATTTAACCTGTACGTATGCAGGTTAGCTACCTTTTACATTGAACATTGGCAGTTACATAGCACAATCAGAATAGCACAAAAAAATCAATATAAAGGAGCTTTTTCCATTAGCAATTTTATGGTTGGATTTTGTTGGGAATATGGAAAATTTTTTTGTACTTCAAAGACCATGTGCTTCAATTGTTATTAACAATTAAATTTTTTAACCGCGTTTCTCAACCTAAAAATGTTAATAACTTGAGATATATTGATCCGATCAGGAGAAAAAAAAAACAATATCTTTGTAATTAAATTTTCTACAAATCTAGTCTCTTAGTGTAGGTCTTAAGAGTGCAACCATAGCCTACAAAATTGGAGGAACAGGCCAAAAATTGTGTTTTTTTTTCATTTTGCTGCCCGGAGCCGCTGGGTGAAGAGATCAGCTTTAAACTTTCAGAAAATCTACCTTTTGCTCTAATACCCTGAAAATTTGGTGCAAAAATATTACACCCAACTGTAAAAAAATAATTTAAACCTATTTTTGCATTTGTTTAAAACCCAATGAACAAAAATGATTTTTTTCGGCAAATTTTTTTATCGGATCAGAAAGAAAATTTTAATTCCTTTATTTTAATTTTAAAAAAGTTTATTTTGGTCAAACTAGACTCAAGATATTTAACCTTTTGCATTTTAGCCCAAATTTTTCTTTTCATAAAAACTAATATGCATATATTTAAATGTAGTAGTTAATTTACCTGAAAATGACTTTTTGATTTAATTATCGATCTTAGTTACAAAATGCAATAACTTGCTTGTTTTTTAACCTTTTTAGGACGCGGTTAAAAAAATTAACGCTGCTGGTCTGGGGATCTTTGAAGTACAAACATTTTTTGGGTACTCCTGAGCATCTCCCTAACAGGATCCAACCAAAACTATATTTGTTAGTTAATCCACTTACAGATTTTTACAACGATTTATCCATTATTTGTAAAAACATGATATATCAATCACGATTAATAAATATAGATGTTTTGTGAAAGTTAATATGTTGTTTATTATGTATACGAATGTTACTATATCGCAAACGTGACATGGTTGAGGATAATTAAGAATATTCATATAAGTAATCAAAGTCAATTAAATATGTTTTTATATCTTTAAGATAATATTGAATAAATTATTTCACGATAACTAACAAAGCGCGTTATTAGGAGAAACATGGTTCTTTCTTCTGTAGCAAGTTTTAAACTCGAAGCTAAATTGGAAAAATTGTATCATATCTAAAATTATAATTATTTATTGAAATCAAGGTGGACGAAATAAATTCAATATTTTCTCAGTATTTGCATTTGTATAAGTTTTATCAAAAGAAATTCAAGTTTCAACTCATTGAGCTGTTATTTTCATACGTAAAAAATATGTTTTTCATGTCTCTGAGCATATTACAACCTGACAAATAAATATTTTTTTATTCAGCATTCACCACATCATAATAAAATTACGTCACAAAAGTTGAACAACAGCGCAATAATAATATATAGCGAAGTATTTTTAACATAATTCACAGACTAGTATGTACAAGCTTCCTAAAAATCTATCAATAATGAATGCAGGAGTTAATTTCTATGGTTATATTGAAAAAATTTTATTTGTGACCAAACACAGAAATAATATATTTTGCTGACGTTTCGGAAAGTAGTCTCTTTCCGTTTTCAAAGCTTATTTTTTGGAAGAACTCTTATTTTGCTGTGTATGCCAAATACACAGCTTTAAGATTCTGTTTATGTTATTTCCATACATATTTACTACTTACACAGAACTGATGAAATTTTCTTTTAGATAATGTTGAGTTTGTTAAGTTCTTCTTTTAACATTGGTAGCCAGGTTGTACAAATATCTA
Organism: Leptura quadrifasciata; assembly: GCA_963675555.1. Lineage (NCBI taxonomy): Eukaryota > Metazoa > Arthropoda > Insecta > Coleoptera > Cerambycidae > Leptura > Leptura quadrifasciata. Next base: position 3,107,524 of record OY776681.1, on the reverse strand, counting down.
CAGAACAATTCGATACGCACTTGTCTTCATTTAATAAGATTATTGCTGATTCTATAAGCGTTCTTCCAAAAAAAGCTTTGAAAACGGAAAGAGACTACTTTCCGAAACGTCAGCAAAATTATTATTTCTGTGTTTATTCCGATTTATATTATTTGTAAAACATAACCTTTGACTGTTCCTTTGACGTAAATGTCACAGGCGCAGATGCTTTTTCCAATAATTCTATTATTTTGTAGGTTCGGTGATTTATTTTTTGAAGAGGATAATACATGCAGTAGAAAACTCAAATAACAGGAAAGAACAGATATGTTGTAGCATCTTTAGTTTTCATTGAACTTACGAATAATATGAACCTGGGGCTTAGAATATTTTAAGTAACATAGACGTCGTAAAGTGTTACTAAAATACCATATCTACTTTTGCCCATGACATGTTTCAATCTGATACAGCAAAATTTAAGCTGCCCAGAGCCTTTCTTTCTTTCACTGAGATATCTCTTAACGCCATAAAGTTTGTTATATTAATTTTGGGTATACTAAAGTAAAACTCTCATATAACAACTTGAAATCTTTAGTATGCCATGAAGTGGTAGTGCCATCGGCAAGAACCGTGAAAATTCCCGGTATATTGATAGCTGCCAAGTCACTAGTATGCACTAAAAAAAGAATCGGGCCAAATACAGCCCCTTGTGGTACTCAATAGTTTACAAATTGTTATTTTGTGATTGGGTGTAATTTTAATTTCTGATAAAATCCTTCTATAGAATGTCCGAGTCAATTGATCCGCAATTCCAGGATTTATATTTAATTTAAATTATTAAGTTATTGCCAAATTATTGCATGCTGGGTCTGTCAATTAAAACGCGTTGCTACAAAATTAATTTAACATTAACCACAATATGTTATATTAATTTGTATTGTTTGCTATCATGTTTCCATCCTGCAACTGGAATGTGAAACTTTTACCATTTCGATTACAATTAAATCCACCTACTCCGCCATAAAACTTGAATATTTACAGTAAACAGTTCCAGACCATTATCAAAGAAATAACTTCGAGAGAACCTGTGTAACGTTAAATTAGAATTCAATCATATATATTTGTATAGAATTTTAAGTTTATAAATAACTAAAGCTACAATTGGGTTTGTTGAATGATTGCAGAGCAAGGATTATTTCTAGTAGGTATTCCTCTAACTTTGTTGACAGCATTAGGACAGAGTACCTAATTTTGTGTTGGTTAGGTATTGCTTGTTTGAGTAAAAGTAGCCTCGGAAACATTCTTGTTTTCGATAAATTTTATTCAGGTAGCAATATACTTAGGTTGCATTGTTTTGATGTGTTAGTAGTTGCTATAGGCTTGTTGTACGTTAGCTTCTTCTGATGCAGGACAACCTCTCCGTTGTCTAACCTAAAACCAGTACAAACATTTAAGTAGTGGTTTTCACCGAGGGGTATATTATTGTATGACTTACTTTTTATTTGACGAGCTATTTAGATTGTTCTTTTTCCTTGCTAGATACTTTGAAATTCGGTTCCTGTAGAGGATGTAAACATCTTTTGGAATGCCGATATGTGTAGGCAAAAATACATATTTCAGAGGGTGCTGGCTGGAAAGCAATTTGGTTAGTCATTTGAAGGGTGGATAATACCAATAATATTCACTTACTTGTATTTTGCAGGAAGGTTTTAGTTTTAAATAAATAAGCTTGGTGAATTCTCTGTTTATTCTTTTTCGTCAGCTGTCATATGTCATATTTCACTGGGGAAATTGTTACCAACATTGATATAGGAAACTGCTCAGTCGTCATTTAATTTATTAATTCTAGGTTTATTTACTTTATGGACAATTATTGTTTAAAATGGTGATTTGCACTCATGGGATTTCTTTGTAATGTCTGTTTTAATATTTCCATGTCAAGAATTATTTTCTGTGTCGTTAAAATTTTAATTGTAAATATGCGCGCGTCTTTAGGAATTGTGGGTAATTTCGTAGGAGTTGTCAAATGGTGATTGGTGCTCGAAAACATGTGGCTGAGGAAAAAAACAACAAGTGGTTTCCGAGTTTCCGGATCCTTCGATTCAGCAGCGTGTCGTTTAGCCGATAAGACGAGATTTTCCTTTTGAATGCTTTTAGAGCAACCCATTCTGAGTTTTGGGGATTATACTGGAAGTCTTTAAATTTGGAAGTGCCGTTTGGTATGTTGAGCTGTTTGAAGCCGATTTTGTTGTGTGGAACTTCTAAATAGGCTTAGAAACGAAGCTATTGAATCCTTGTGTTTTTTTGTGTGCCCAGGCCATTTTGTTGGGTAAGCAAGTTTCACCAAATTTCATAGAAATACCGACTTCTAAAACGCTATTTTATTTATAGGCAAATTTTGTACGGGTATTAAATCTACCCTAGACTTGGATTTCTGTAAATTCCTGGTTTTGGGGAGTTACGATATTTTTTTGGATGGACGTTTTTATGCTGGGAAGCCACGTGTCGATTTGGACGGGACTTTTGCTGTTTTGGTTGAGGACATCACTGGAACGTATTGTTTTGGGACTGGAGTGGAGTCGGAGAGCCTTCTGCAGATATAATACAGGAGTTTCGAGTGAGGAACTGGGAATGTCGTTATCAGTTGTCACCCTTAAAGGCGTTAGAGGTGGGATAAGTACCCTTAGTATTTACCATGTGTATTTAGAATCATTATTTTCCTTATGTCTATGATTTTTAATTATTCTATAAACGGCCATTTTATAAGCCTAGCTGGTATGGACAATAATAGTTCCCTACTAGTATGAATTACCTGTAAGTAACTGCGCAGTTATATATCCAGATGTTTTGATAATTATATGTATAATTTTTTTTTTTTGTATTATGTGATGTATAAGGTCATATTGGAAAACTTATTTAGTTGGGTATATTGAAGGATGGCTCCCCACCACTAACCTGTCCTATTTAAATTAGTTATTTTGTTGAATGTAACTTGGCCTAAAATATTCATTTTTCACTTAGAAAAGACATCAACAGTAAATCAGAATTAAATCAGAAGTAATTTAGAATTAAATAAAGATGAAATTAAAATTAAATCAACATTACATCAAAGTCAAGTCAGGATCATGTATATAATTTAATAATGTGATAATTAGGAAGACACTGTCAGTAATCTGGTAGTTCTTAATTTGAAAGTCACCGGTAATCAGATTTTGTTAATAAATGTTATAGGAATTTTAACCTCGTTTTTATTTCTCGCCGTTGACTTAAGGTTGAAGATAAGTAACACTGAATTTGGTAATTTATGTAGTCAGTGTGTCTGACAATTCGCTTGAGGTTGGTATATTAAAATTACCTGGCGCTCACTATTTCACCTTGGCAAACTTTAGGAATCGTTAAAAAAATAAACGAATCTCACCCCTGGAGTCTCCTGTTGGAGCTAGCTGACCTTAAGTTTTTTTATTCGTCTTATTTTTAGACTTTTAGTCGTAAATTGAGTTTAACACGTAACAAGTAAATTTGGCGCCTGGTTTGACGTAGCAAACATGTGGGGCCATTTTTTGATTTCATTTTGCCATGGTTTTTTTTATATTATCAAATAATTATATATGTGATTTTGATTTGCTGTTGTGTAGATCTTGCATAAGGCCTTTAACATTTCGGTCCACATAGTATGTTGGTGGTGCCATTGCCAAAACAGTGACATTAAGAGTTTCCAATTTGAGGTAGCTCATCGTTAAACAATTCGGATAATCGTTAAGAAACTTACAGAATTTTTGTGGTTTTATTTGAAATTAAGTATACTAAAATATTATCTTTTTTTTATATATTTGAGGAGATATTTTTACAGGTTGACCTTTTATTGATAAATTTGTGGTATTAGTAACAATTGTTTTTCCTTTTCTTCCATCGAACTTATTTGACTATCAAAGAGTACGTTACACTTGTTGCCTAATACTCTAGGTGTTTATTTTTTTTTAATTGCCTTCTACAGGGTGATCGCTGCTATATATAAATTGTCATTTTCTTTTGTAACATTGGTAAGTTCATTTTTTTTTTACAATGGCTTCGAAACTAGATTCTGGTCGATTAAGTAAGGATGAATTAATTTATGAACTGAAAATTAGAGGATTGGAAGATGTTGGGACTGTGGAGCAAATGCGTGCAACTTTGAGAAGAATATTACGAATGGAACGTTCTGGAGACTCATTGACTTATCCTGAATACAATTTGAACAGTACCGAAGAAATTAAAATAGCTGAAAAGAAAATTCAAGAACTTGAAAATCTTATCAAAGAGTTGAGCACTGGAGAAGATAGTGGACCTTATAAGAAGATAGAAGCAAAACTTAGTCATATCTTAATGAGAGTGGATCGTGTCAAAGCAACTGAGGATGAGACAAGGAAGCAACGTAGTCAATTATTGGCTAAAATTTTGCAACTTCAGGCAACTTTAGGGCAAACAGTTAAAAAAGTTAAGACTGAACGAAACATTCTGGAATTAAGTATGCTAAATGTACACGAGGACAGTATAGCTTCGAACGATAGCGATGCCGAAGTTTTTATTGAACATAAACCACTAGGATCAAGTTCTACTCAAATTCATGCTACTGCTTCAACGGTTAAGTCAATTCCCGTGATTAAGTGGAATCTTACATTTTCTGGAAAACCTAAAGAAATGTCGGTTTTAGCATTTATTGAAAGAATAGAAGAATTAAGTGTTGCTAGACACGTGTCAAGTCAAACTCTTTTTGAGTCAGCAGCCGATTTATTTACAGGTCATGCATTGGTTTGGTTTAGGGCTAATCATTCGAAATTCTCTAACTGGAATAGTTTATGTAAGGGTTTAAAGGAACAGTTTCTTGAAAGAAATCATGATGAGAAGTTATTTCAACAAATTAAAGAACGTAAACAGCGAGAGGAGGAGTCGATTGGAATTTACTTTGCGTACATGAAAAATGCTTTTGCTAGATTATCTGTCAAAATTCCTGAGATGACACAGTTAAATATTTTACGGGAAAATGTCAAACCTTTCTTTCAAATTGCTATTGCACGTGAAGAACCAAGGTCACTTGATGAGCTGGAAGAAATGTGTGTGAAATTGGAACGAAGATGTTCGTCAATTGATGGATTTTCAACTGCACCTGTGAGGAAATGGGCAGTGGAACCCGATCTCATGTATATTGCTTCAGAACCTTCGACTAGTTCTTCTCCAACTGACTATACCGTAACAACGTCTCGAGGATTGACAGGAACTGCCACTCTTACTTGTTGGAATTGCCGTGCAAAAGGACACAGCTCACGTCAGTGTCGCCAACCAAGGAGAAAATATTGCTTTAAATGTGGAACTCCCAATGTTACCAAATACAATTGTCCAAAATGTAAAAATCAAATTTCGGGAAATGCGAATGCGAGCCATTAAGAGGTCGGTTAGTGGAGAACTCGTGTACGACCACCATTTCGACAGTTTCGGTGGATGAAAACTTCTTTCAACATAAAGTTATTTTAGACTATATTTTAAGCCATGCGGAGAACGATCAAAGACCATATTTGGAAGTATCAATTTTAGGGAAGAAAATGTTAGGTTTGTTGGACAGTGGAGCAACTCGAACCATAATTGGAAGAAAAGGTTGGAAAATATTACAAAGTTTAAATTTAACATTTAACACGGAAGATTCACCTATTTGTAGATTAGCAGATGGAAGTAAACTCCCGAGTAATGGATCCGTTTTAGTACCAATAGAACTCATGGGTAAAGTGAAGCTTATGAATGTACTAATAGTACCGGATTTAGATCGCGTTCTTATACTTGGGTATGATTTTTGGAAAAAAATGGAAATAATCCCGGACTTAAAGAGAGACGTGTGGAAATTTTCGACTCAAGAAGAAGAAATTTTTGAAGTGAACACTATAGAGGTTGATTTAAGTACTGAACAAAAACAAGTTTTCGACGAATTTATAGAACAGAAGTTTATGTTAATGGGAAATTCTGTAGGATGTACTCATTTAATAGAGCATGAAATTGTTGTGGATTCCCCTCCGATTAAACAAAGGTATTATCCTGTTTCACCGGTTGTACAACGTCAAATCAATGAAGAACTAGAGAAATTATTAGAATTGGACATCGTTGAACCATCTACTAGTGCTTGGTCTTCACCAATCATTTTAGTATCCAAGAAAGAAGGAGGATATAGATTTTGTGTTGACTTTCGGAAATTAAATCAAGTAACAAAGAAAGATGCTTATCCTTTGCCATATGTATCGACTATTCTGGATCGTTTGAAAGGAGCCCGCTATCTTAGCAGCTTGGACATCAAGTCAGCATATTATCAGATACCTTTAAAATCTAACAGTCGTGAATATACTGCATTTACCATACCTGGTAAAGGTTTATTTCATTTTAAAAGATTATGTTTTGGATTGACCAATGCACCAGCTTGTTGGCAAAGATTGATAGATAGAGTTTTGGGGGCGGATTTAGAAGAAAATGTTTTTGTCTACTTGGACGACATAATTGTCATATCTTCATCTTTTGAGAAGCATATGGAAATTTTAGAGAAAGTGTTCTCTAGACTGATTATGGCGGGATTGACTCTAAATCGAGAAAAGTGCAAATTTTTTAGGTCTGAATTAAAATATCTAGGGTATGTTATCGACAATAAGGAAGGATTGCGAGTAGACCCGGACAAAGTACAAGCTATTTTGAATATACCTACTCCCACTTGTGTTCGAGATGTTAGGAGCTTTCTAGGAATGGCCTCATGGTACAGGAGGTTCATCGAAAATTTCTCTTCTATTAGTGCACCTTTGACAAATTTATTAAGGAAAAGACAAAAATTTTTATGGACTTCTACTTGTGAAGAATCTTTTCGAAAATTGAAAGAGTGTTTAATCTCAGCACCTATACTGACTACCCCAGATTTTACCAAACCTTTTAATGTGAAAACGGATGCTAGTGGATATGGACTAGGAGCTGTTTTGACGCAGATGATTGACGGCCATGAACGAGTCATTTGTTACGTAAGTCGATCTTTGACGAAGCAAGAAAAAGCATATAGTACGACTGAAAGGGAGCTTTTGGCGGTGCTTCATGCGCTGGACAAGCTGAGACCATATCTAGAAGGGGCTACGTTCACCGTAGAAACGGATCACCATAGCTTAGTATGGTTGGACAATGTTAAAAATCCACATGGTAGATTATGTAGATGGGCTGTGAAATTACAACAATACAATTTCAAGGTGATTCATCGAAAAGGTAAAGATCACGTGGTACCTGACGTACTTTCAAGAGCAGTTCCGAATATAGATTATATCACCGATGAAAATTCGACTTTGAATACTTTTGGCTATGATTTCAAGGACATAACAGATCGATGGTACTCAAGAATGATAGCAAATGCTACCACGAATCCTTTGTCTTATCCAAAATGGAGAGTACAAGATAAATATCTTTTTAAATATGTGCAAGGTAAAGTTCCTGAGCTTTCCGAAGAATCAGAGCACTGGAAATTGGTTGTACCTAAGGATTGCCGTCAAGATATTCTCAAAGAATTACATGATAGTCCTACTTCGTCTCATCCAGGAATATTCAAAACCTATGAAAAACTATGTCACCGTTTTTATTGGCCAAAGATGAAGTGTGATGTTACCGCATATATTAACCGGTGTAGGGTATGTGCAAAACATAAAGCTGTTCAGAAGAAACCCGCTGGTCTTATGGGGCAACGCCCACAGATAACCAGACCTTTTGAGTTAATTAGTTGTGATATAGTAGGTCCATTACCTAGAGGAAGTCGAGGATATACTCATATTTTAGTAGTATGTGATTATTTTTCCAAATTTGTTCTAACTTTTCCATTAAGATCAGCAACTGCCAGTAAAATATGTAGACATCTTGAAGAAGACGTATTTTTATTATTTGGAGTCAGTAAACATCTTATTACTGATAACGGAGCACAATTTACGAGTAAAGAATTTCGAAAATTATGTGATGATTATAATGTGAATATTTTGTATAATGCTGTTTATCATCCTCAGAATAATCCGACAGAGAGAGTAAACCGTGTCGTAAAAACCATGTTATCATGCTATATTCAAGAAAATCAACGGAAATGGGATGTGGTGTTACCCTTTGCAACCTGTGCGATACGCACTCAGATGCATGAAGTAACCGGCTATACTCCATATTACGTAAATTTTGGTCGAGAATATATCGGAAATGGAAAGTTTCATAATAATGTTACTCTTAATCATCAATCGGATCTAGAGATAAATAGGACTGAAGAAAGAATAGTGAGAGACCGTGGATTTGCAAAAATTTATGAAGATATTAAAGTAAGGCTACGGAAGGCATACACACAAGCTAGTCAAAGATACAATCTAAGAAGAAGACAAGTACAATACAAGATCGGAGACTTGGTATGGAGAAAGAATCATGTTTTGTCCAGTAAAGCGGATTATTTTAGTGCAAAACTGGCTCCTAAGTATGTCGGACCTTGTAAAGTTAGGAAAGTTTGTGGTACATGTAGCTATGAAATTGAAGATGAAAGTGGAACATTGGTCGGTGTATATCATGTAAATGATCTCAAACCTACCCACGGTTTGGATTAGAATTTTTTTTTGGTAGTTCTCTAATTGTACATTGATATTTTGGTTATACTATTGTAAAAGGATTTTTTTTGTTGTGGGAAAAAAAAAGTAACCTGCGTTCAAGGCTCTAATTCATTAATTTTTTTGTTTTGTCATTTTTCCTTGTATACTGTCGTGTGTAATCGTCCGGAGGTGAACGATTGCAAAACGTTTAAGCCTCATATTAGTTGCAAGTGTGATAGTTGTGGAGCGAACTATTGCCAAGCATTTAAAGCTTTATTTTGTTTCTTTTTCTGGAAAAATTTTTTTTTTTAAAAAAAAATTTTTAAGAGGGAAAAGGGGGAATTTGTAACGTTAAATTAGAATTCAATCATATATATTTGTATAGAATTTTAAGTTTATAAATAACTAAAGCTACAATTGGGTTTGTTGAATGATTGCAGAGCAAGGATTATTTCTAGTAGGTATTCCTCTAACTTTGTTGACAGCATTAGGACAGAGTACCTAATTTTGTGTTGGTTAGGTATTGCTTGTTTGAGTAAAAGTAGCCTCGGAAACATTCTTGTTTTCGATAAATTTTATTCAGGTAGCAATATACTTAGGTTGCATTGTTTTGATGTGTTAGTAGTTGCTATAGGCTTGTTGTACGTTAGCTTCTTCTGATGCAGGACAACCTCTCCGTTGTCTAACCTAAAACCAGTACAAACATTTAAGTAGTGGTTTTCACCGAGGGGTATATTATTGTATGACTTACTTTTTATTTGACGAGCTATTTAGATTGTTCTTTTTCCTTGCTAGATACTTTGAAATTCGGTTCCTGTAGAGGATGTAAACATCTTTTGGAATGCCGATATGTGTAGGCAAAAATACATATTTCAGAGGGTGCTGGCTGGAAAGCAATTTGGTTAGTCATTTGAAGGGTGGATAATACCAATAATATTCACTTACTTGTATTTTGCAGGAAGGTTTTAGTTTTAAATAAATAAGCTTGGTGAATTCTCTGTTTATTCTTTTTCGTCAGCTGTCATATGTCATATTTCACTGGGGAAATTGTTACCAACATTGATATAGGAAACTGCTCAGTCGTCATTTAATTTATTAATTCTAGGTTTATTTACTTTATGGACAATTATTGTTTAAAATGGTGATTTGCACTCATGGGATTTCTTTGTAATGTCTGTTTTAATATTTCCATGTCAAGAATTATTTTCTGTGTCGTTAAAATTTTAATTGTAAATATGCGCGCGTCTTTAGGAATTGTGGGTAATTTCGTAGGAGTTGTCAAATGGTGATTGGTGCTCGAAAACATGTGGCTGAGGAAAAAAACAACAAGTGGTTTCCGAGTTTCCGGATCCTTCGATTCAGCAGCGTGTCGTTTAGCCGATAAGACGAGATTTTCCTTTTGAATGCTTTTAGAGCAACCCATTCTGAGTTTTGGGGATTATACTGGAAGTCTTTAAATTTGGAAGTGCCGTTTGGTATGTTGAGCTGTTTGAAGCCGATTTTGTTGTGTGGAACTTCTAAATAGGCTTAGAAACGAAGCTATTGAATCCTTGTGTTTTTTTGTGTGCCCAGGCCATTTTGTTGGGTAAGCAAGTTTCACCAAATTTCATAGAAATACCGACTTCTAAAACGCTATTTTATTTATAGGCAAATTTTGTACGGGTATTAAATCTACCCTAGACTTGGATTTCTGTAAATTCCTGGTTTTGGGGAGTTACGATATTTTTTTGGATGGACGTTTTTATGCTGGGAAGCCACGTGTCGATTTGGACGGGACTTTTGCTGTTTTGGTTGAGGACATCACTGGAACGTATTGTTTTGGGACTGGAGTGGAGTCGGAGAGCCTTCTGCAGATATAATACAGGAGTTTCGAGTGAGGAACTGGGAATGTCGTTATCAGTTGTCACCCTTAAAGGCGTTAGAGGTGGGATAAGTACCCTTAGTATTTACCATGTGTATTTAGAATCATTATTTTCCTTATGTCTATGATTTTTAATTATTCTATAAACGGCCATTTTATAAGCCTAGCTGGTATGGACAATAATAGTTCCCTACTAGTATGAATTACCTGTAAGTAACTGCGCAGTTATATATCCAGATGTTTTGATAATTATATGTATAATTTTTTTTTTTTGTATTATGTGATGTATAAGGTCATATTGGAAAACTTATTTAGTTGGGTATATTGAAGGATGGCTCCCCACCACTAACCTGTCCTATTTAAATTAGTTATTTTGTTGAATGTAACTTGGCCTAAAATATTCATTTTTCACTTAGAAAAGACATCAACAGTAAATCAGAATTAAATCAGAAGTAATTTAGAATTAAATAAAGATGAAATTAAAATTAAATCAACATTACATCAAAGTCAAGTCAGGATCATGTATATAATTTAATAATGTGATAATTAGGAAGACACTGTCAGTAATCTGGTAGTTCTTAATTTGAAAGTCACCGGTAATCAGATTTTGTTAATAAATGTTATAGGAATTTTAACCTCGTTTTTATTTCTCGCCGTTGACTTAAGGTTGAAGATAAGTAACACTGAATTTGGTAATTTATGTAGTCAGTGTGTCTGACAATTCGCTTGAGGTTGGTATATTAAAATTACCTGGCGCTCACTATTTCACCTTGGCAAACTTTAGGAATCGTTAAAAAAATAAACGAATCTCACCCCTGGAGTCTCCTGTTGGAGCTAGCTGACCTTAAGTTTTTTTATTCGTCTTATTTTTAGACTTTTAGTCGTAAATTGAGTTTAACACGTAACACCTGTTATCAACCATTGCTACCCATTATCTCCCGTAATAACTAACCGCGGTTTATAGTACCATATAAATCTGCCCAAAGTTATCCGAGATATGTTATCCCTCGCGGCTGCATCTTATTTATTGACGAGTAGTATAAAAGTCCTTCGCGAAATGCCCTGGGCTGCAAATATATCACCATCGTATTTTGTTTTATGCCTCAAACTTGGCGAGAAAATATTAATATTGGTACTTAGAAAGGCATCGCGGGCGAGGACGAGTCTTGCGCATCGCCATTCTATTTTTACGACCAAATTTATGTGTTGAAAACTTGGAGGCGTAAAATACGAGGGATTATTAGAGTGATTAAATACAAGTAATTATAGGTCGTTTTGCAAACTAATGTAAGTACGCACTCTTTATATCCAACTCTGTAGTCATTTATAAAGCGATGTTTAATAAACGTTTTATTGAAGAATGAGCAAGTTTGAAAAAATTATGAAACACAATGCTATTCGGTATTAATTTTAATTTTCAACATGTCTCAGATCTCTGCTATAAATATCAGTTTGTCTTTGTATTTCATGAAATAAATAACTAGTTCTGCCTAATCTGAAAATATTTAAAATGAATCCTACTACGTGTATTAATTAATCTCCTTTCACACATAATTAATAGTTTGAAATCGCGAAAATGTGGAGTAATATCACCATGTTGGGACACAGTTGTAAAATATCATACTTTGGGTTTTGATTAACAAATAATTTAATGTCATTAAATTTATTTACAGCAGACCCAGCAGTAAAATGACTTGGTCTTATTTAACTTTAAATTAGATGAATTCTGTTCTTGACTCTGGTGAAACTGAATACAATTTAGTGTTAAACTTTGAAGGGTGCAGTATTAATTTTTTTCTTTTGATTGTCCGCTTTTTTAAGTAAACAATTACGTCAAAAATAAGGCGGGTTAACATCGATGTCAATTATTAGTTTCTTTCCAAACATGCTACAAATATCAACTGTGATACCTATACAGGGTGTTGCATCATGAGAGGGACATAGCTTAATAGGAGGTAGAGAACATCAGTGGTAACCGGAACCTCCCATAGAAATGTCTCATTGGGCCTTCATTACGAGGTTGCTGGGTGTTAAATAATTTTTGACCAAACCTGTTTTTTGTCATAACTTTGACAGGGAATGAAATAACGGATTCATATTTGGTACGGCTAATGTGCTAACGAGCCCCAAGAGGTACATGTATAAAAAAATATATCCAGGTCCGGACTCACTATAATTTATGTTTCTTCTTTGCATCAATAAAACATCACCCTGTATATATTTTTTTGAAATTTCGATACGATATTCGAAAAGAGCAAGAAAAAACAAACAAAATGGCCTATTTCATTTTTTTGTTACACCTTCGTGGTTATTTAAATACGTTGTTAAATGTGCAAGAAAATGGATTACAGAACCCTATTAAATGGGAGCACGTGAAATAAATAGTTTCATAACTAAAATTTGCAAAAATTCTATTGAGCCTAGGTGGTCTGGGTGAATCCTAATTCCGGCACGTTTTAAAGGTCCATTTTGGTAAAAAAACTGTGGTCCTAATAAGTAATCGGGTATGAAATAACAAAATTTTTAATCAATCATAGTAGGCTTGTTCAAAGAATAAAAGTGACAGATAATTTAAACCATTTAGGGCTAAGCAACCAGTTACTTTGATCAAGAAAATCATCAACATTTTATACTTAATAAAAATTGGAAAAGAGAACAAACTAAAATCTAAATAAATAAAATATTTTCCATTCAATTAACAATAAATAACAAAACAATAACTAAATGTGTTTAAAAATAAAACGTAATTGACACTAAAGTAAATTTTCAAAATGTCCTCCCCCACATTATGTGCATTTTCTTGCGCGTTTAGAAAGGTCACCAATTGCTCGACGTATCATTTCTGGATTATTCCGTATTTCGTCGCAGGTTGTAACGATGCGCTGGATTAAATGTTGTCTACTTTCAATTTCAATGCTATAAACCTCGTTTTTTAAGTTGCCCCATAAAAAGTAATCACAAGGGTTACAATCAGGAGATCTTGGTGGCCATTCATGTGGACCCCCGCGTCCAATCCATCTATTAGGATACACATTGTTTAAGTGTTCCTGCACAACTTGTTTTAAAACACGCTCCACAACTGCAGAAGTAGGAAACTTTCCGTGTTGTCTTGCATACTGGAACACCGTACTAAAGGTTTTATGATTAGGGCATCGACGACCAGGAAAACGTAGCCGATATTCTTTCCGTCGACCTACCATTTCCATTACAGAAACCATAGATGAATATTATGTCAGCATATTCCACGTTTGTAAATTTTACTGGCATAGTTAAAATATTTTCACAAGTTTTCACTAACTAAATGCGGATTATTGACACATTAAATTACTAACAAACAATTATTCAACTGTTTAGGAGATTTCTTTTTATTATCTGTCACTTTGAACAAGCCTACTGTGATTGATTAAAAATTTTGTTATTTCATACCCGATTACTTATTAAGACCACCGTTTTTTACCAAAATGGACCTTTAAAACGTGCCGGAATTAGGATTCACCCAGATCACCTAGGCTCAATAGAATTTTTGCAAATTTTAGTTATAAAACTATTTATTTCACGTGCCTCTCATTTAATAGGGTTCTGTAATCCATTTTCTTGCACATTTAACAACGTATTTAAATAACCACGAAGGTGTAACAAAAAAATGAAATAGGCCATTTTGTTTGTTTTTTCTTGCTCTTTTCGAATATCGTATCGAAATTTCAAAAAAATATATACAGGGTGATGTTTTATTGATGCAAAAAAAAAACATAAATTATAGTGAGTCCGGACCTGGATATATATTTTTTTATACATGTACCTCTTGGGGCTCGTTAGTACATTAGCCGTACCAAATATGAATCCGTTATTTCATTCCCTGTCAAAGTTATGACAAAAAACAGGTTTGGCCAAAAATTATTTAACACCCTGTAACTTCGTAATGAAGGCCCAATGAGACATTTCTATGGGAGGTTCCGGTTACCACTGATGTTCTCTACCTCCTATTAAGCTATGTCCCTCTCATGATGCAACACCCTGTATACAAAAAAGGTGATAGGGCAGTAGCAACTCGGTAATCAACAATATTGAAAAATGTATAAAAAATAGAGTAGTAGAATATTTAAATTGTAGTAAAACCATTTCTCCCAATCAATACGACTTTAAGGAAGGTATGAGTACTGATGATGGTATGTATGAGATTGTAAAAACTATGTATAATTCTGTAAGTGATAATAAGAAACAGATCGCAATATTTTTTTATTTGGCCAAGGCCTTCGATACGGTGCCGCATGACATTTTACTTAACTATCTTAACGAATATGGTATAAGGAGTATAGTTAGCGACTTGATCAGAAGTTATCTTCAAAATAGGGAGCAATGTGTAAAAACTGGTAAAAGTACAAGTAATTTAAAAATGATAAAATATGGTATTCCTCAAGGAACGGTTCTAAGGCCAATTCTCTATAATATTTGTCAATGAATTACTTCAATTTCCAATTAATGGAAAAGTACATACATATACTCATGTATAAATAAACGAAAGCGTGACTGTATATGTGCTATGAAGTTGCAGCAAACAAAGAACATTAACCATCCGGAATTATCATACATCAAAATTTATAATGGACATAGAACATTCAACAATTAACCAACAAAATGCACAAGTTGATTTGGAAATTGTACCACCTAAAAAATATTACGCCTTTTAACACTTTAAAGTTATTGTAGCATGCTTTGATCGAATCAATTCTTAGATATGGAATAATAACATGGGGAAGTCCATATTCAACAAATTTGAAGTCTTTAAATATATCGCAAAAATATATAAAAATTATCTTGGGAAGAAATAAATACTACTCTACTGAACTACTATTCAAACAATTTAATGTATTTAATCTGCAACTCCTACATACCAAGTCTGTTCTAATATTTACATAAACATAAAAAATTAGATACACAACAACACAAAGATCTATAACGTATTATGGTCCAAAATTTTATAATATTTTACCTGTTCAGTTTAAGCAATATCAAGAAACCCGATCAGGTTTCGTAACTAATTTTCTCTCTGCCATGCGAAGGGAGTCATATGCAGCAAGATGTTGCTGTCGTACTAAAAGAAATACTAAATGTATAATTATTATTTCTTAAATACTATGTAATTATTGTAATTGGAAAAAAGTAATACAGATTTGATGTAAAAAAAAATTGGTCTAGTGGAAGTATAGTAACGCAATTTTTTTTTTTGTTGAAATAGGTTTAAAATGTCATGAAACGTCGAGATTTTAAATTTGAGCAAAAAAAAATCCTGTCTGCCAGTCTGTCTGTCAGTCTGTCCGTCAGTCTGTCTGTCTATAACTTTTTTGTACGCACGTTTACTCTGGAGCTGTTTATGATATTGACTTGAAATTTGGTACACTTATGTATTGTAACGAGATCTGGAACTAGATTATATTTTGATCTAATTCCGTTGAAGGGTTCGGGGGTAAATGGGATAAATAGGCAAAGCAAACAGGTAAGAGTCCATAAAATTGCAATTTAGGGCATGTACGAAGAGTTAAGTCTCAAAATTTTTTTTGGCATCAGCCCCACCCCCACTGTCACCCCCAATACCAACCCACACTATTATGAAAGGGAGTAAAAAATATAATAAAATGTGATTTAGCATGTAAACAAGAACGAAACATCTCAAAAAAATTTTCTGGTGTTAGCCACCCCCACCCCATTAATAAAAGGAGTAAAAAATTAAATTGGGAAGTATGTGTACGAGAACCAAGGGACTCGAAAATTTTTTTGGCATCAGCCACCTCGTCTACCACCCCCATTGCCACCCCCACCCTATTATTAAAGGGAGTAAAAAATTAAATTGGGATTTAGTGTGTGTACGAGAACCAAGGGCCTTTAAAATTTATTTTGGCATTAGTTACCCCTTCTACCACCCCCATTGCCATCCCCACCCTACTGTTTAAAGAAATAAAAAATTAAATTGGGATTTAGTGGGTATACGAGAACCAAGGGCTTCTAATTTTTTTTACATTTGCCGCCCCCTCTATCGCCCCCACTCTATTATTAAAGGGAATAAAGTATTACATTGGGATTTAATGTGTATAAGACTGGCTACAAAATCTGGACTGGATGTGGAAGTAGTGATTCCTTGGGCAGCGATTTTTTCTGTTGTAGAGAAACACATTTTAAACATTTAGTTTGATTTATGCATTTTTCACATTTAAAACATCTATAGATACGTACATACTCAAAAACTTTACACTTGGACCAGTCAATAAAAAGATAATTTTGATCCATAATCTTCTTGAAAGTAGCAGGGGTCTAATTTCGATGATAGCCATAGGCTTAGTCTTCATTTTCTTTATAACATTTACACTATTCCATCGAGTACGCCTATGATTTATTGAAAATAATTGTTAAGTTGGCTTGTTCCGAGCGACACATCATAAAGTAAACAAAAACTGAAAAACTTATTAAGATAGGTCGGAAACTGGACTACCGGAAACAGATAATAATATTAAAAAAATTTACTCCGTAAATATTCGACTTTAAAGTTCGAATTTCTACGTAAATAGAATCACGTGACTGAAAACGGATTTCTTATTGGTGTGACGTTATAAGTCATAAAATACGGGTACGTCAATAGAAACGACATTAGAAAAGCACAGTTTATTATGGTAAAAGTGTGTTTTTACTTTTGAATCCGAGGCCCTGATTGGTTTAGGTATTTAACGTCATTTCAATGAAAAAAAGAGAGATGAGGATGCGCTAGACGACATTGAGGTTGATGAATGAAGTACGCCGAGAACTTAGACGGATGATTAAAAGAGTGTTGCAAGTGCGAAGTAATGTATAAAGTTGAGATAGTTACTTGTAGATTCGTTTGATGCTCAAATCTGGCGATATTACCTTCATAAGTTCCAGTTTAGAGAGAAATTTAATTTGGTTAGTGAAAGACGTCATGTATTTTCGATGTAAACGGTAAGTCATACTTATTACGAGGTTTTCACGTTCAGTTCTGTGATATTTACGGTATTAGTCCATATACAGGACTGTATTATCAAAGTGTAAACCCTAGAGACTTTCCCAGAGAAATAAAGACTTTCTGTGTGGAAGTAACCCTTGTCTTGTGCAGGAACCCTTAGTGAATTAGGTATTAATTAGGGGTGTTAGGGGTTAATTTGTCCACTTTCGATCAATACACCCTCCCCAAGTGGGTATTTGAGAAGATTGTTGCAAGTGCCAAG
The DNA here is from genome assembly GCA_963675555.1 of Leptura quadrifasciata. Lineage (NCBI taxonomy): Eukaryota > Metazoa > Arthropoda > Insecta > Coleoptera > Cerambycidae > Leptura > Leptura quadrifasciata. The sequence goes on along the minus strand of OY776681.1, from coordinate 3,089,861 downwards.
TTATTGCCTCAAGTGACAAAGTGCAACGTAAACTGTAAATACGTTCTAGTTAAGTTCCTGAATGGTTTTCGGCTTTTTATCAAAAAATAAAATCCATGACGCCCAACTTTCCTTTCGAGATTTTGACTTTAAGAATTATAATGTGTGTTAATGTCAGAGTATCTAATTATTTTTTGGTATACTCCAGATTTTGTCATGCTTGTATATTATCTTTTTTTACTATGATTTTGTTCATATTTGTAAATAACCTTTGATTGCGAATTCGAATACTGTAGATTTAAATAAACCCTTGATTTGCTTTTGACCTTGATGTATTTTTATGCACCGCGGCCTCAGGGTCACCCACCTATTTGTTGTAATATAGGGTTCAATTTTACATTGTTTTTGTCTCATTAATCCAGTTTTCCCTCACCCCTGATATTGAGGGCCTTTTAAGTAGAAATATTCGTAAAGAAATTTATAGTCAAAAATTTTAAGTTGTTTCAGAATAATGATGACGCGCTAGACTCCGGAGCGTTCTTAATAACTAAACATTTTTCTGTTATCTACGATTGTTTTAACAACTACAGGCAATGCTATAACTGTTTATGTAAACTTGTAAATATTCAAATATATACCGCGAGATACGTATTCTGCAATTGTATCATTCACTGATATAAAAACCAACCAAGAGGAAGCGTACAATACGTAATTAATTATACACCAGGAAATCAACTGGATCATGATCTTTAACTCGATCGCATTGTTCCAGGCAGGCAAGGAACTTATCAATATGTCGTTTTATTGTCATCATCAAATCGTTTGAAGTGAACGAAAGGCGTAACGATACTTATCTAAAATCTCCGCTGCACATTTTGCTCAATACAGCCGAGAGTCACGCTTATAATGAACAGAAAAGCGAATAGTTTCTAGTCCGATGGGGCGCCGACATCACACAACCGTCAACGTGTGACAACCGACGTTTTATTCTTAGCACCAAAGTCAAACGAAACTCGTAAACGCTAGTCAAGGGGTGATTTATAGTCATTGGGCATTCTTAGGAGGAGAATGGGCCTCTGCACTGTCACATATAAATAGGTGAGAACCTTCACAAACAATGTAACTGTAAATCATCTTAAGCCTACAGGTTCCATTCATTAATATTTCATTATCAATTTCCGCTGTTTCATATAATTACCAGCTGAATAAATAAATGTCGACACTTAAGTAAGAGACAAATATTTAAATTCGTCTCCTAACACGAAAATTATGTATGGAATTCGTAGAAGGAATCTGTAATAGCAAAGAAGTTTTTAAAAACAAGAAATTCGGCTTATCTTTGTTAACCAAGTGCACATTCTACACGTTTCTATACACCTGAAAGATAGATAGAAATAAGATAGTGTCCTCCCCTTGTTGTTTCTCTTTGAGGTGTTTCTGCGTTTTTTTCAAAAATCAATATATCCAAGTTTATTTAGGGTGGGCAGTTTTCATATACCCATAGTGGAGTAGATCGGGCAGAAAAAAGATCCGCAATTAGTAGTCCTCAAATTGAAATTTTTTTTTTCCCCAATCGACTAAGTCGGTTCTCAGCATTGTTTCCCCACTTACGTCCCACAGATCTGAGGGTCGAGAGGGGGGAGGGGACCATTTAAAAATACGGGAAACCGGTTTTTCGTCAGTAAGTCGGGGAGGGTGTTGATTCCACAAAAAAAGTATACTTCCCAAAAGTGAAGAACTTGACAAAACACGCAATTTTGGTTCTCGATCTCTTTGACGTCGGACCATTATTTAGCGAGATATCAAGTTAACGTTACATTAAGAAAAATTTTTCAATTGATTTTTTCTCAGCTCGACATGCATGTAGGACTTTTATTATTTTTTTCATAGAAAGGTAATGTCACCCATTTTAAGAGGCCAGAGGGTGGGAGTGGTGGGACAATTAGGAAGGGAGGGAGAGCAATTCACCGTATTACTAGTGCATGTATAAAGAACTTCCTAGCCTAGTACAGATATTTTAAGGTCGCGTGGCACACCCTTTCGTTTACAACCCTTTATCACAGCATAAATTAATTTGACATAATTAGGTACTGACTAAGTTAATGCTAAAACTCTAAAAAGGCTGACATAAACAGTTCTGCATTCCCAACTAGAAATTAATCATACTTAAATATGAAATAACGAAACAAATAAAAATGACATAAAGCAAAACAATGGCTCAGAGAATTGCCCAAGCTATGGAAGCATTAGAGTTCAACTATGTGAAATAACACCAATAAACGTGAATGATATATTTTACTTTCTAGTTTTTATTTTTATCAACCCGGAAAGAATTAACTTTTTGTATTCTGATGGTTTTCTGCGGTATAATAGAAACTCGATTTATCTTTTTATAGTATCTTCTGTTAGTATAATCGCGTTACGCAACAAGAACAAATATACAAAGTTTTAGATATATAATTAAATATTTGTTTTAACGCCAGTCAAGTTTCACGCGTTCCAGCAAGTGTATTTTCTGATTATTACTGTCGGATAAGATTAAATATTTATAGTAATCCTATATAGTGCAAGTACTGCATGAAGTTTCACACGTCACTTTGTATGTTAATTACGCTCTGTATTCGTTATATTGCACTAACATATGATTTGACGCTTTAATAAACTCCTGCTTTAAGTTACTGAAAATAATTGCAATATTTTTGTGGACAAAAATTATTACGACACTACATATTAAGATTATTTAGGAAGGAATGTTTAAGCATGGTAATTGGAATCACATTTTTTTAAAATATTGTCTTCTTCAGTAAGTCTTCTTGAGTAAGACAGGGACAGTATACAATATCTGCGTAATTTAAGTGCGATAGAACTATAGTTTCCGAAAGCAGTATTTTAGCATTTGTATCCGGATACTTTTTAAAGGTACATAACTGTTTTAAACAATAGAAAGCTTTTTTACAAATAATACTAACGTGATTAGAAAAGCTTAGTAAAGGATCAAAGTTAATCCCAAGATTTTTGGCGCTATTAGTTGATGTAATGATATTATTGATTTAAATATTCAGCTCTGTAAAATTATGTAACTGTTAAGAATTTCCAAAAAACAATATTTTGGCTTTTGATTGCATTAAGTACAAGATTATTTTGGAGTGTCTATTAGAACACCGGATAAAACTGATCTATTTTGTAATGTAAGTATCGAGTTTCCTATATTAATATTATTATACTGTTGTCTGTCATTCTGATAATTTTTGAAATTAGAAAAAAGTATTTCCAGATATATTATAATAACTTATTTTGCAGTTGGGCAATTAATATCTAAGGAGTCAGAAGCTTTATTATATTCAGTAATGTCAAAGCGGTGACTTTCGTGTTGTCAATCGCTCAGTTATATTACTTAGTAGTATAGACGTACTAAAGCCTCTTCGAAATCCGAACAGATTAGAAGGGACTGTTGAATTTTGAAAGACATATTTAGAAAGTTGTTCATATACTGGGTGACACAAGAAACATGTAACACCTCGTAGCATGTTTATTTAAAAAGATATTATCTTGAAATTTGGTATACTTATATAATGCGCGATTGTCCTTTTTTAAGTACAAAAATTTTTCCCACATCTAGTCTGTTATTTTAAATGGCACCCCGTATATATTTTTTTACTTATCTGATTCGTCTCTAGATTCTCTTTTCAATCATGTATCGGAACACGGCATTTGATTTTAAAATGACAGTTAATATCAATTTTAGTTTGTTAAGTCTAGGTGGCCCTGATATGAACCTTGGCAGATATTGATGCGTAGTGTGCCGTAATATCGAAAGACCTCTGGTATGCGACTTTGTGCCTCATATTTTTTTGGGAATAACTAGTAGCTGAACAGACTAATAACATTTAACTTACTTAAAAAAAATATCTTTAAACAACCTATGATATCATAAAAACCAAGATAGGAACCCCATTTTTTATTTCACCTAGTTAAAAAATACTTATTTATCTTTTATTTTTGTCCAATACAATTGCTGTGCCTATCCTATTTTACTTTCTTCATTAAAGTTAGCATCGAATGTTATTGCATAGCAATGAATATTGTACTGCAACAAAAATAGTAAGCAGGCGGTGGAAACAAAAGAAGGTAAAAGAGGCGTCATTTTGATTTGACAATTAAGAATTGTTTACTTGGCAGCAATTTAAGTACTTTTCATTAAATTATACCCAAGTTATCACGTTTTTAACTCTGTTTTGCCATGTATTCACGAAATGAAAAAGTAGATATGCTACTAATCTATGGCGAATAAGAAAAACAGCAGGCGGGCCGCTGACTTATACCAATAAAGATTCCCGAAAGAATTCATCCACCAAACAACTATTTTGTAAAAGTTGAACAGCAATTCAGAAGTGAACCAGATGTACCGGAAAATAATTTCATTATCGATGAAGAGCCGGAAATCAACGTACTTGCAATTGTCGAGGCAGATCCCACGATTTCGATAAGACAGATTGAGGACCAAACCGGTGTAAATCGGGAATCAGCTCGACGCATTTTGAAAAAACACAAATTTAAATCATACAAGTTCATTTATACGAAAATGATTTTCAAAGAAGATTGAACTATTGCAATTGGTTTCTGAACACACACAATTTGGACAATAATTTTCATGAACAAATTTTATTTTCCGAGGAGTCCAGGTTCACTAATTTGGGATTATTTAATCGTAACAACACCCGTTATTGGGCACAAGAAAATCCCAGAAATATGAGATAAAGTGCATAACAGGAGCGATTTAGTTTTAATGTATGGTTAGGAGTAATTGGCAGAAGAATTATTGGGCCAATAATTTTTGATGATCCATTAAATGGAGAAAGATATTTGGGATTTTTGCAAAACCAGATACAAGATTTTTTGAAAGAACTGCCACCTAATGTTAACCCAAAAATTTTTCACAGGATGGGGCTCCACCACATAACAGCAGAGTTGTGGTGAATTATTTAAATGAAAGGTTTGGAGAAAACTGGATGGGAACAAATGGGCCCGTTCGATGGCCTGCAAGGTCACCAGACCTTACGCCGCTTTATTTTTTGTATGGGGCCACCTCAAAGAAAACGTTTATAGAACTCGACCAACAAACAGAGAAGACATGGAAATGAGAATCAGAAGAGTAATCGATACGATTACTGAATTACAGTTAGATAACATGCTTAGGGCTACCGTCACAAAAACACGATTGTGCAGAGATAATAATGGACAACATTTTGAGCATCTGCAGTAAAAAATGCTTTTGTATGTAGTACTTCAGTAAATATTTCATTTTAATTTCATTCATTCGTTGGAAAAGTGTATTACATAGTGTAATGGTTTGTCATCAATTTTGTTCAAATGTGTTTTACTGATGTTTCTTATTTATTAAAAAAAATCGTTTTACCTACTTTTATTTTGTTTCCACCGCCTGCTTACTAAATATCTTTGTTGAAGTACAATATTCATTACTATGCAATAACATTCGATACTAATTTTAATGAAGAAAGTAAAATAGGATAGGCACAGCAATTGTATTGGACAAAAATAAAAGATAAATAAGTATTTTTTAACTAGGTGAAATAAAAAAATTGGGTTCCTATCTTGGTTTTTATGATATCGTGGGTTGTTTAAAGATTTTTTTTTAAATAAGTTTGATCTTATTAGTCTGTTCAGCTACTGGTTATTCCCAAAAAAATATGAGGCACAAAGTTGCATACCAGAGGTCTTTCGATATCACGGCACATTACGCATCAATATCTGTCATTTTAAAAGCAAATACCGTGTTCCGATACATGGTTAAAAAGAGAATCTTGGGACGAATCAGATATATAGGTAAAAAGAATATACAGGGTGCAATTTAAAATAACATAGTGGTGGGAAAAAAAAATTTGTACTTAAAAAAGGACAATCACGCATTATATAAGTGTACCAAATTTCAAATTAATATCTTTTTAAATAAACATGCTACGGGGTGTTACATGTCTCCTGTTTCGCCCGGTATAGCTGACTCTACAATTTTTAGTACAACAGAAAGCATGCTAATAGGACGTAGATCCTAAGTTGTTCAGGATTTTTTTCTCTTAGGTATAGGCTTGATACTGGACGTTTCCCATTGAGGAAGAAGAACACCTAGTTTTAATGATATATTAATAATATGGGTCAGTAGTGCCGGTTATCCACTGTAGTGAAAGTTGTAACATTTTTGCCGATAGTCCATCCGGGCCAATAGTGTGGAATTTTTATTTAGTAATGATATCTGCAATTTTTTTAACAGTAATATTATTACAATACTTGGTTGTGGCAGACATACTGAAGGAAAGTCCAGTTAGAACACAAGGTCAATTTTTTCAAGCCGAATTAATCATACATCAAAACGGCTTACCATACATACGGTCGTTAAAATCCCCCATATTTAGCGAACTGACCATAAAGGGGTGTAGCGACCTATTATTGTGTCTATATTGATAGAAAAGGGAAGTTTGTTTAGACCCAAACCTGTTATGCAAATCGGCACGTTTGTTTTATTCTCTCATCACGTTTCCGAATGTTTGCTTTTTATAATATACTACAACGTTACGTAACTGATTTAAAATTTCCGATTGAGACAGATGCAGAATAAAATTTGAATAACCTAAAATTCCCATATAGTCGATTAGGCGAAACAGATGTTTGAAATTAGTAAATTACGATCTATTAAAGCGGTCTGATCGTTTCAAACGTAAGTACCGGCGAAATACCTGAATAATTTGAATTGTACAAGCCGTTACTTCGAGATAAATAACTATCCTTTGATATACCATCTGGATAATTATATTTCGTTCATATTTTAAATAAACTTTAAATCATTGTATACAAATACTACATTAACCTTAAAAGATGATTTTGTGTTCTCTTGTTTCTTCTATTTAAACTTCTGTAGGTTAAAATCTAAACATAGATCTGCGCTACTGTAATACACTTCCTATTTTTGTAATAAGGTTAGTATTTCCTGTGTTGAATTTCATCCGAAGCTCACATCGTGCAGATACCGCTATTAATTGCCATCAACTTGAGTGTGAATCATGTCTATGATGAATAACACCTCAAAACCACAAAAAAATGCCAACCAGAAGAGAAGCTTCAGTTTCAACGATGTCTGTTATGTGCTGTCTCGGCAAGTACGTACTTTAACCACAACTTCCGGTATTCGATTCCATTGTGTGAGGTAAAAATAGCTCACGAACTCAAGTATTCGCCCCCAGAGGACCGGCGTGGATCTTTTTCAGTTAAGTCCGTGCCACAGGGGGATGCAGTATTTTCACATTCGTATACCTACATCAAAGTATAGCAGACATGATTTATTACAACAACCAAATTTTAACAGACGTAAGGAACCTTTTCTGAATCTATTACGACAATTTTTTCTTATGATGTCTGGCCGTCCATCTGTCTATGTGCTGTCACTGAATGAAATACATTAATTAAATCTGCTGAGCGGATATTTATGATCAACAAAATACAACCCCAAAAATCCACACAACAATAACAATAAATGTTTAATATAGAATCGCCGTTCGTTCCCCGCAAGCACAAGCAAGAGACACGCTGTCGAAGTAAATGGGACCAATATTATCATAATAAAAATAATGTAATAATTTATCAAACCAGTTTTGACGACCATAAACCTTATAAGTGCATAGCCGGGTCTGGTGCTCAGTTTTCAGATGTATAGAAACATGTAGCTACCTTATTAAAAGGTGCGAAGAAATGCAGCTGCACTCACTTCCTTACATTTTTTTGTCCCCGATGTAAATTTATCAATTTTTCTTGAGTTGTCATAACCAGAAGAAAAATTGTAACCTATCAGACATGCCTTGGTAATCGTGCATTTGTTTAAAAGAACAGTGACAGGTGTATATGTGGAATTTATTGTTCAAGAACTTTACAGGGGCGGCCTAGAAAATTGTCACGATATGCTGTGACCACCAGGGGTAAGTAATAATACAGTCATATAAAGTGAAAAAAGGGGTAAACCATGCATGCATTGAATCACTATTTGACTGGATTATGATAGTACTGGAAAAATTAGCAAATACATAATTTTTCTAGAGAAATATAAATCGTGACGCAAATCATCCAAGAGAATTATATGCGAGTTAATAATTCTTGTTTTATTGTGATATTTTACAATAAAATAGCAAATGAACAGTAAATAATAACATAATGAATTAGTAGTATTTCCAAATAGGTAGATTGGAAGACGTGGTAATGTTGAATGGCCATCAAAGCCACCGGATCTTATCCCGCTAGATTTTTTCTTTGGGGTCACCTAAAAAACGTAGTGTACACATGTGCACCTGACAATATTGAAGAAATAAAAAAACAAAATTAGATTATGGAATGTAACAATACTTCTTAAGAAATTATAAATAAATTTCAGCAAAAATTCTTTGATTGTTTGGGATACTGTCGGTCACAAGAACGTTTAAATTCTTTATTTTTTATTAAATTAACCTGTTGACACCTTTGTACCCAGAAAGTTAGATACTTGTCAACTTAAATTTTCCTCAAAAAAAAAAATGTTTAGGTTATATCTTCTACTCAAAGTGGTACTGTCGTGAGCAGAAAAAAATAGGACAACTTTTTTTCTAATGTAAATCTGTCTCTATTTGAATATGTAATGAGTAGCCGAAATAAAATAGATATCACTTTTAATTTATTTTTTATTTTAATGCTGTAGTTATTGATATAGTAGATGATGGATGGTTAATGAGATAAATTGCACTGCGTTATAACATTAACAAAAAATTGGTGTGTAACATTTTAAGAAAGTGGAAAATAAACGGTACAATTAGTAGAAATCCTGGATCAAAGGACAAATGATATCCTACTTAACAAGAAACTAACTATTAATATTTCGTTATTGTACTATTTCTATTTATAACTTCTATAAGTCTGTTTGGCATAGAATTAAATAACCTTATACAATAATCATTAGTAATAATATGTTCCCATGCATTATTTACTATTTCTAGTAATTCTTCGGCATTCCGTGGTCTCACATTTCGTTTTTGGATACTTCTTACGAATAGTCCCCATACTTCTTCCACAGGGTTAAGATCTGGACTATGACTGGGCCAGTTAAGAACATTGATGTTATCTTGAAACCAGTTAGTTACGGAATGAGCAGTATGAACGGAACAATTGTCTTGTTGAAATATGAACGCATTATTAAGAAATAATTGTGACCCAGAAGGGAGCATAATATTGTCTAAAATCCTAATATACGTTTCACTATTAAATCGTTTCTCAATATGCCACAAAACACCAGGACCACGTGCCGATATCCAAGCCCACATATTGACGGAAAATCTACCCCTTTTATCATTGTTAGATATATATTTCTAATCGAATCGAGTATTAGGAGGGCGGTAAACACGAATACGACCGCTGTGTGTTGACTAGAAAGTTTTTTCGTCTGTAAAGATTACATTGTTCCAAAAATTTACACCATGCGCTAAAAATTCAAAAATCCTACTCGAGCTTTAAGTAAGTATTTCTGTGCTGCTGCATGAGAGCCTAGCTCCGATTCTCTTACTCACCGGCGACCAGTACTACTCTATCCAGAAAAATTCATTTCTTCAGCAGCCTGAATAACTGAGTAAAATGGATTTTCTACTAAAGCATTTACCAATTGCAAATCTTGTTGTTGAGTTGATATCCTTCGTCGCCCTGATCCAGGATTTCTACTAATCGTACCGTTTATTCTCCACGTTCGTTATTAAAATGTTACACACCGAATTTTTGTCAATATTATAACGCAGTGCAATTTGTCTCATTGACCATCCATCTTCTGCTTTAGCAATAACTCCAGATTTAACTAAATCGCTTATATGAGGCATATTAGTTTTTTGCACACTTGCAATAAATTATGACAACTAACTGACAAGATGTACACAACTAGATTTTAGCAAAATACCGTTATAAGACTTGTCCTATTTTTCTTTGCTCACGACCGCACCATCGCATGAAGAATGAATTCCTGTATCAAAAAATGTAAAAATATACAGGGCGTCCTGTTTTAAAAACAGAGACTGCGGTCATTTCCGATGAAATTCTTGTCATTTCAATTTTACACCCTATATGTTAAGGTTAAATTTGCTCTTTCAGTAGCTCCACTGAAATACAATACTGGACTTAATACAGAACCCTGGGCCACTCCAGTATTTATATCAATAAATTTGGCTTCAGTTTTGTTACTGTACATATTGGAATCTATCTTCAAGATATTAGAAATATTATCAACACGATAATTCATTAAGATTGCAAATAAAAAAGGGGTTAACTGTCATGTGTACTGCACCGTAGTAGAGTTTGCTTTCATAACCGCCTTTCAAGCCATGAACTCATTGAAAATTAAGGATTTTGAATTTTATGCTAGATAAAGGGAAACTAGGCATTACGGTGTATAATGGAATTCGAACCACTTCTTGAGGATAATTTTATAATTAATATTACTTCTCAGTGAATAGGGTTCGAATCCACCTCCATTTGCAAACTCATCGCCTCCACCCACTGGGTAGTCGAAGAAATAAAGCACAAAACCAGGCCAAACAAGCTCAAATTGGTGCAGTAAGATGATCCGCGATGGGATTTTTTGCATTCGATTCGTAATGCCGTCCCGAAACTTTGTGAAGATAGTTATTGAATGCATTTTGAATAAATAAATTATTGCAATAAAAATACTGATTTTAGAAAAGCAACGCTAAGAAGCATTAAATAACTATTTTACAACTCGGTCAATTATTATAGAAATAAGTCCAATTTTGTTACTCGGGAGTAAGTATTTTGGTTTGGTATTTCATAAATTAGAGGCAAAACTCCAGAAGACGACGTGCTTGACGCCCACCCTGGGCCCCAGGTGCCTCGGACGCCGTCGCCGACTGCATAATCGTGCTCAGCGACCCCTAAAACCCCCGAGTAACAAAATTGGACTTATTTCTATAATAATTGACCGAGTTGTAAAATAGTTATTTAATGCTTCTTAGCGTTGCTTTTCTAAAATCAGTATTTTTATTGCAATAATTTATTTATTCAAAATGCATTCAATAACTATCTTCACAAAGTTTCGGGACGGCATTACGAATCGAATGCAAAAAATCCCATCGCGATCCATCGTACTGCGCCAATTTGAGCCTGCTCAGTGCTTCATTTCTTCGGCTAGGGCTACTGTCCTCGTAAATAACATTATTATTATTATCATGGATCAAATAACACCGGAATTATTGTTAAGGCAACTATTTCTACGACATGCGGTCCAGGATTAAAGCGATCCACTGCGGTGCCAAAGGCAGAGGAAGCTTAACGTCTTACTTAAATTGTCTTAAAATTTATATCAGCCAGTATTAATATCTGACATACAACTTCTTTCCTTACGATATATTGAATACTTAAATTATCCAGATGTTGTTATGATTTAATTAGGCTAAAAGCATTTATTATTTTTATCAGACCTTGACGAAGCTCTATCTTAAATCAGGTTTTTATTAAAAGATGTTTTTTACTGCAGCGCGTTTTACGACTTGCGGGTTTTTTCTCGCGATTAAATTGATTAATTCAAACGCAGCCTGCTTGACAGAGTTGTCTTTAAATTTTAAAATGCCTTTCGTAACATCGCGTCGGTATTACGTAAATAAATAAAGCTTTTGGATTTTGAATGAAAGAAAGCTTGTATTATCGCTGAGTTGATCGATTCTATGTCAAGGTTTACTTTGTTTTTGTCTGTTGGTTGTTTGTGACATGCACATGATTTATTTCTTAATTGATCGAATAGATTTATATCTTGTAACGTTATAACTTACCACTTGGCCAGAGATATAAAAAGTCACTTACCTGAAAAAGAAAAAGAGTCAGTAAGTATGACAAATGACCATATATTTCAAAAAAATCAAACTATTGCATTAGGAGAAATAATTAAATTGTTAATTTGTGATGGCGAATAGTAGTTATTTTTGTGGTAAGGAAGGTTGTGTTGCTTGTGTCTTTTATGGAATTTATCATGATCTATACAGACCCGCCGTACCACATTCGTTTATTTATTAAATTACAAAATCCAGCAGGTAAAGCCCAGTGAAGGGGTTGTTGGGTACCCTGTTTAATTACTAAAGAAAGTACTGGTAATTATGTCACCAGTATATTAATTACTATTTATTTATCTGAAGGATAAACAAATAAGATTGGCCATTTGCGTGATCGTCTAGTTTTGTTAGTGTAGGACCCAAATTTCGTTGTGTGTGTGTAGTAACTCTTTTTAATTTACCCAGGTTCTTTTATATAAAGTTTAATATTACTTGTTTCTGTCTGATACTATATACCTTAGAAAATTAATCACTGTGTTAATTGAAATACCTGGTAAACTTGAAGACCTTGTCTATTAATTGAGAGACCTAGTTAATTATATATGTTATTTATGTAGTATTTTATTACTCAAGATTGCACTGTACATTTATAGTTGAAGTTTGTTTTCTATTTTGCTTTGAAACAAAACCATTTATTTAATTTATTACTTATATGACGAAAAAGGTAAAGGTGAAAGAAAAGACAATAAATGATGAGAAAAAATAGTAAAAAAACCCAGTTTATTTTATATAAATTGATGTAGCAAATAGCTATACATGAAATCAAAAATAATCTAAATATTTGAGACAATTGTCTAAATATTATAATAGGAAAATATGCATCGCTATAGTAATGACCATGCTATAGATATGATGAGTGTTTTGATGCAATAACAAGAACTGAGATACAAAAGTATGCTGTGTTATTTTAGTAGTAATTAGAGTTGTAGCGAATGCCTGAATAAACATATCACATGTCTACATTGAGAAATTAATATAGACAAGAATAAGAGCAGTGACAATAGTCTATGTACATAATAATTAATAATTAAACTACATAGAAATTTGAAAATCATTTCCTCCGACGATGCCAAGGCCGGAGCTGGGATTCGAACCCAGTGGCGCGATACTCGTGTGATTAATAGCGATTGCCACCTCGCATCTCAAACAACACGGCTATCGGCCAGACAATACTTATTTTGAACAGTTGTGACAATAGTCTGTAAATGATAATAACATGAGTGAACAAACGTCAAAGATGTTACTTCGAAACAAAGAGACCGCAACTGCAGTGTCAAAGTTTACGAACATAACAGAGAATAAGTGTTTCAACCTAACAAAAGTTTATTTGATATTTTCTGTAGTAGTTGGCTACGGTGCTTGGTTTCAGTGAAAACACTCACGAGCTGTGGGAATGAAAACTCCCTTTTGCAAGTAATTAATAGTTGTGGAAATTTCCAGTTTTATTATAGTTGTGCTCTTATCTACTGACAAGAAAGATAGCAGGATACAGTATATGGCAATTACCGACTGCACCTAACCAATCGGTTTAGATAGTATTAGAAAGAACAATCTAAACAACGCTGGAAATTTAATTTTGTGTCAATTGACTGATAAACTAAACAGCAGTAGTAAGTGTTTAGCACCGAACAGATGTTAAAATGGGGTGGCCGAAAAGATCGACGATCTTACAGATTTGTGTGGACAAGTGTCCTTAAAAACAGCGGACTGTTAATTTTAAATTTAGATCGAACCCCGATAGTCCGTAATGCACCCATTTTACTGTTATGTTGTGCAAACACAGTTCACAAACAATTACGTTCTCATAGTCACGAGAATTTCACATCGTTGACAATTTAGTAGTTAAATAAATAAAATTGGTTGAAGTAGACAAAGACTCTTATAACAGCTCTTATATCAGCGTAAAGCGCCTAAGAAAAAGTATTTGTAAACTTGTAGTGTATGGTCAAAAGCCATATTTCTTGAATATAAACTTGTTATTTTGCAAATGCAAACTTCCCTAGTAAAACATTCAGAAAATGAAATTTTCTGAATTAAAATCGTGAATAAAATCATAACTGAATAACTGGTAATATAATATTATGATAGTTAAAAAGCTAATATTCCATTTAAAATATTAATCTAATATTCTTTGGGTACCACAAATGCGTCATTTAAACCTTTTTTAAGGACCCCGTAACCAGAATATGGATGCAATTGCTTTGCAATTGTAAAGTAGTAGTAGTAGTGTAAAGTAGAATCTCGAAACAAGAAAGTAATCACCTTTAGAAATTTATGTCAGTTGAATTTCTGTGCGATCTGTATAGCGTTATACCGCCCGTGAATGCTCTCCCCCAAGTTCTACATGTTGGACGTCCTCGTCGAGCATGACGGTGGTTGAGAAGAATTCGTTAAAATAAGATGTAAGTTATAATATTGTTTGGTTAGTAGTTTAGACGGCTGATTTAGTGAAAAATAATACCAAAATAATTTGTTAGGCTCGGCGAGAAACTCGCGACGTAGCTTAGAATGATTTCAAAGCCAAATATAAAGTTCGGCGAAAATATCGCGGCGTAATTTCGAGGTGTTTCCAATTTAATTTAGAAAGCTCGGCGAAAATATCGCGACGTAGCTTAAAAGGTGTTGTCTTCAGATGCCGTCTAGCTTCCCTCTTCTCAATACCACGCCATCTTCCTTTTATGTGGTTCCTGATGTCACCCTTCTACTCGGATTATGCATCTCCGATTGTTTCTTGTGGCAACTATTTACATTAACCAAATTAATAACGTTGGATACGACGTAGTTCTGCATAGACTTTTAGGATGACACTCAACTCTGTATCTTTTTCTATAGTTCAGGTAGAAAAGTGTAGGCGATTTCATACTCTGGGAATAAACGAATTACTCGACACTTATCTGAATATACGATAAACAAACCCTGTGACTCGACTCGATTTTATGTAACTTTTTAGTTAAACTGTAGCTTTTAACTTTGCTTTAAAAGAATATAATTTTAAAATGCATTCTGGTAACTTTACTTTATTCAAATTTAAATGAATAAATAATTGTAAAAATGAAATGAATTAACTGCAATAATTACTTGAATTTGGAAATATAAATAGGAAAAACTAAATTTATATATAGGGTATATACAGGGTACTTCACTATCCACAATTCGATAATTCGATTTTCATATTTTAAAGATGAAGGGTGGATGTAGAATTATTTTTTATTTTAATAAAACTCCAGAAATTGTTTGGGTTGATATTTTATTGAATATACAGCGAGCGCATAACTTAATATTTATGAATTTAATTGTTTATCTAAATTAGAGTTTATTTCCCTTTAATATAACAGTCAATGAAAAAATCATAAATAATTAAATAGATATGGTTTTTATGAACAATCTACAATTTATATTTTTAGTCTTTGCTGTTATTAATTACCTGGACTATAATTTAAATTGAATTTCCGAGGATTCGTCCGGTCAGATTTCTGAACTGAACACTAACCGTAGTTCTAGCCACCTCCTCGCCTGCCACACCCCACATTCGAAGCCATATTTTTTTAATTAACCATGAATCTTCTTGAGTGTACGGTGGGTGGTTGGGTGGAATACGAGGCAAAGACGTATACTTGTATACATCATATAATACGTACGTGAGATGTAATGCACACCTTCGGAATAGTAATCGCCAAACTTCATTAGTATTGGGTTACTATCTTGCTGTGCTGTCTACAAGCCTCGTAGGTTCTTGTCCGAAAACAATATCGTGCCTTGCAACTCAAGCATTTTTATGGTCCAGTTTTAACTTTGCATAAATAGTCATGACTCAATGGACTAGATTTAAAAAGTTGGAAAAACCATAAATCATTAATTATTGAAACTAAGGATAACATTTAAATGAAGGAAACAAAGAATGTGATAGTAGAATGTCCTAATCTTAAAAATAGTGTGGAGTTTCTACAGTTAAAATTCTTCTTGATTTTAAAGTTTAATGAAGGTATATAAAATATACCTTACCTTATTTCATCTCAGGAGAAGCAAGGTTGATTGCAGATAAATATGATTTACAAATGGATACAAGAACAAAATTTGTGTTGTGTAATTTTCTTCATGTATTACAGGAAATTATTTTTCTTACTGATTTCAACATTTTAGGCATGAGATAAATGTGTATAAGATAGTGTTTTTTAAATTAATTCTTCTGTTGCAACAGAGAATTGTTTCTGTTATCAGATTATCCTTTTCACAAAAGATCATTAAATTCTGTAACCCAACATAAACCTACTCTTGTGTTTGCATAATTAACAAATAATTATCGGTTTATGCCAACGAGGAGGTGCCAACATGTTGGGTAAACTGTAAAATAATTACTTGAGAAGGCAAATAAATATAACCAGACAGAACTCACCAGTTTCAAATAAGTACAGTGAGAAATTTAGTATTTAGTAGATTTAACCATGTAGAAGCTCCCAAATTTAAAGTGGATCTAATAAAATATCAATCATTTTTTTTGTGACGTATGTGACATATTGACAGACTGCCCATTTTGTCAGTGGCCAAAAAGTGCACAACTTGATGCAATGAACTGCATTAATTATAAAATATAACAATAATAATAATAATAAACTTTATTGTACTGTATTGTAAGTGTATAACAAATACATTACATTTCTAATGCATAAGGCGAAGTATAGCCATGCGGCTACGCTACTTAACCTTACTTTATACGTTATAACAAATTAATGTACATGATACAACAAATTAAGAGCAAAAGAGGGAGAAAACATATAGTGATAATTTATGTGTATAATAATAAACACCACAGAAATTAGACAACCCCCAATTCCAGAAGCCAGGGCTTGTGCGGAAGGGGGTTACATATTGAAAAAACGGACATACAACCATTTCCTCCGACAGTACCGGAGCCGGGATTGGTTGCGATTGCCACCTCGCGCTTTAAACTACTCGGCTATCGACGAGATGCTTATACAGGGTGTCTCACCGGGAACTGAATCAATCGATATAGAGATAAGTACGCATCAGAAAATTTTGAAAGTTTAGATAATTACTAATGTCGGTGTGACCAATCCAACTAAAATTACAAGCAGCTGGCACTTCCGCTTATACCGGAAGTCGATACTAACTTGCTTATTTCAAATGGAACACTCTATATATTTTAGGGTTTTCGAAAAGAGCATAAAATTCTGAGTCGAAAATATGCAGCATATCCTATACCTAAACCTAGCCGTTTCAGAGATATTTGACATTTTATAGAAAATTTGACAGGTGCAACGGTTTGCAAGAACCGTTATAAATTTCTTCGTGTAAAAGATCCTCATTTGCTTTTTGTCACGTAAAAAGAACACAAAGAGAACTTCGTTCTACAACTGAAACGAATTCAATAATATCATACCAAGTGTTCCGTTTTTCGCGTTACATTTTGTCAACTTCAAACCGCGAAAACTTGTTTAGGTCAAATGGAACACCCTGTATTTTTTTACGTCAAGTTGTATGAAATTGAATTCCTTTTTTTCTGATATTAGCATTGTGGGGGTTAAAGTTACAACTTTTTGAAATATTTGCGATTTTATTAGAAATTCATGAATTTTGTTGATGTTTGATCATCTGTTTTTTTTTTGACAACTAATTTCACATTTGACTCCAGAATTGATTATGTAGATTTTAGGGCATTCATAACCCCAAAAAATGCTCAAAATCCCTTTAAAAAATCAAAATAATATTTTGTCATACTTATTGACGAAGTAATTTTCAATCCGATGCCAGATTCTGATTGGTAGGTTTCGAGTGAACCCTAACCTCGAAAAAATGCTTGAAATCCTTCAAAAATGAAATTTTTATACATTATAATATCATGGATTTGCGAAACAAAAAAATCAAAATAATTTAAGTAGGATCACTATTATTGTTACTATTATTCGCTAATACTTGGATAGGTTTTAAGATAATATTTACTTAATTTTTAAAATTAGAATCTTCCTCTGCCTTAATTAACAAAATTAATCATTCGAGTGGTTAATTACACACATACTACGACTTATTGTTGTAATATATCTTTCAAGTTATGATTCTCATTCATAAAACAAAATAAACACTACTACATGTTAATTCAACGCACATGTTTTACTTTTGAGAAGTACCGACAATTAAAGTTGAACAATGCTACACCCCGAAATAAGGTTCCGCATTCATACAGAACGCCAGGCCATGTGGTGAACAAACGGATATAAATCCCTCTACTTATTGGGCTTTGTGTCTCCAAATCTGGAGCCATTGTATTAGCGAACCGCCTTCAATAGAGTGTGTCAAAATGACGTGAATTGATTAACATTCTGCGGACTTAATATGTATATTCTGGTGTGGCAACTCCTGCTTTTTCTTATTTAACGTGGAAATCATTTAAGTAAATATTAGAAACTGAATAATGTCAGTGAATGTTGCAATAAAAAAGAGATTTATACTATAAATTTCGTTTATTCCCTGGAGCACCTAATTTTTCTTTATAAACTTGATGTAGGGGAGATGATTCTAATATATTAGTGCGTGGAGTAGGAAGCATGAGTACATTATTTGTTCGAGAATTTAGTCTCGGAATTCGATACCTAAGAAGTGAGGTGAGGCAGGTGCAGCTGATTTTATTATTGACAATTTTGTGTAAGAACATTATTGAATGCATTACACGTCTCCTTATTAAACTACTCATACTAAATTTGTTTAAAAAAAAATCTTGTTGTGTCCCTCTTATTGGATATGTGCCCTCCTGAATAAAAGTTGCGGACTTAAAAAATCTTCGTTGTACTTTTTCCAAAGACGCTATGTGAATGTTGTAACTAGGACTCCAAACAATGGACGCATATTCCAGTTTGGATCTGACAAATGTTAACAAATAACATACGTAGAGTAGACAATTCAGTAAAATCTTTGCTGTTTCTCAAAATAAAACTTAAATTTCTAAATGCACTACTGGTGCGTTCCTCGATATGTTTAGAAAAAGTTAATACAGTATCAAAAACAAAGCCAAGATCTTTTATAAACTCAGGTCTATTTAGAGTACAGTCGTTTAATTTAGTTGAATGAAATTGTATTTACTTTACGTGTAAAAGACATGACATTACATTTAGCAGCATTAAGAGGAAGACGGTTATTAATGCACCAGGTATTAAGAAGATCCAGGTTACGCTGAACCCTCAGGCAGTCACAGTCGGAATTTATAGGAAAGTATACTTTTAGGTCATCAGCATAAAGCAAATAGTGAACATCCAAGTCATCCACAATGTCATTGATAAACAGTACAAAAAGCAATGGTCCAAGTACCGAGCCCTGTGGTACTCCAGATGATTGGCTGTAATGATCAGATCGATAACCACGATACTGAACATATTGAGACCGACATGCATATATATAAATATATTTGTGTATATATTATATTGTTTTGTACCTAATCCTGTAAATGGGCTTTACCTGTTTGATTTTGTAATTAGAAAATAAAATAAAATAATTTTACTGAAACACGACTATTACCAAAACACGTTTTATGACTGTTTTCCTAATCCGCTAGTCTAATGGAATCGATACTAGTAGATCGCAGTCCGCATCAACAGAACGTGATAAAAACAAACCACTCAACTCACGAACTACGTATCAAATGGCTTGATCCACGTAACGACTGGTCATCGAGAGATAAACACAATGTTTACATGAACAAAAATCTAAAATTTGAAAGCTCACTGATATTGTAATATTTAACCCAGGATCTGTATCTGTATCTTATGTTTGTATGACAAGCTTGCTGTCATACTTTGCCTAAAGCCTGCTTATAACATAACCTTGCTAAGGACTTAAATAATCAGTATAGGCTAGAAACATCACCACAATACATTTTTGACAATTTTTACTCCTGTAATACCGTTGATCGTTGAATCTTCCTAGTTTTATCTCGCGTTTAATTTTAACAAATTGAGGCGTGATGAGTCCTTTCTAACTCCATTTATTACAGCTACAGTAAAATATTAAAACAGTTTACAGGCCGGTAAATAAAACTCCCTCTTAACGTGCTAAAATCTTAATCAGAAAAGCGAAGTATATGTATGTAATTTACTTGGCTCGTTAAATAATTATTAATTGCAGTATTTAACAGGAAAGGCACAATGTTCACGGAAGTACAGCTCTATGCAATTTGCATGGCTTAACAAAATAAACATCTTTCACACGAATGGCAATTATTTATCCCAATAACATTACAGACAGGTTTTTTACAACAAATAAAGGCCTTCCATTGAATAGCCATTGTGTCGGGTATTGTCTGTACGATAGACTAATTTTAAACAATGCCGCGCTTGGGATTTTTGTGATAAATAGACCGCAGCGTTTGAAGTGACCTTTATTTTTATGCAATAAATCATTTTCATCGACAAATATAAAATATATCTGACTCTTCTCAAGTTTCAAGAGTTATTTGCGCTTCATTTTTCTACCATAGCAGAATGCAAGGTTTCAAAATATTTAGGGCAAAATCCTTCACTTCCCTGTCGACAACCACAGAACCAATTTTTTTTTATACATGTGTATAGAGAAATCAGTGACATAATAAATCAGAAAATAAAAACCGTTATGTAGTTGACGATAATAAAAATTTTATTCATAAAAGTATTAGTGAAAATATGAAATGATTCAATGAATGATGTCTCCTAGATATTTTTGAAATAACCAAAGTTATTCCTCTGTCCAAAAAAGATTGTCCACATTTTAGAAAATGACACACGATTAAAGAAACAGCAATTTAAAGTAATAATCAGTTTTTGAGATAACTACTATGGATAGAACTAAACGAATGGAAAAAGGCAAGTGATATAGGGAAAATAACTGGTATAATTTTCTTGGATCTTAAAAGAGCTTTTGAAACCGTAGATAGAGATAGATTGTTAGATAAATTGAAAGGATATGGGTTTGAGGGAGTGGTACATATGTGGATAAGTAACTATTTGAGTGTTAGAATGCAAAAAGTAAAGCATGATGAGTATGTATCTAGTACAAAGTGTATAAATGTTGGAATACCACAAGGAAGTATATTAGGTCCCCTATTATTTATTTTATATATTAACGACGTTGCAACTCTGTTTAATAACTGCGGTTATCACTTATTTGCAGATAAAGCAGTTATATATATAACGGGTATGATTTTAGGAAAAAATAAATTTAAAGATGAAGTAGGACAGGAGGCATTAGGATTTAGAGTTTGTGCTGAAGCGATTCAGGTTGTTAATGAAATTAAATGCTTAGGTGTTAGGTTATTTCAGCACAAAGCCCTCTCAATTTCTGGGCGTTATTCTGTAAACTTTATTCTTCACTGTTCCCCAGAAATAAAAATCTAGTGACATAATATCGGGAGACCTAGGGGGCCAGAGTTCAAAAGGGCTATTTCTTCCATTCCAGCGCATTGTGAAATGCTCGTCCAACCACTTATAGAATTGTGAATTGACGCACCATCTAGCTGGAGAAACATCTTCTGCCGTACGTTAAGGGGAAGATTGTCAATTGCATCCCATAATTCCACTTTCAGCATTTAACGATTCATTAAAGATAAACGGACCAATTATTCGGTCTCCTAAAATTCTACACCATACGTTAATTTTCCCTGAATACTGATATTTAAAATTTATAACCTAATGAGGATTTTCTGTAGCTCAGTATCTACAGTTTTGAGGAGACACCACCCCATTAGTTGTAAATGTAGCCTCAACAGCAAACAAAATTTGGCTTTGATGCGTTGAAACTATTTTGTGAAAATACATTTATCATAATATACTGTGAAATGTGTGAGTTATATCGACCAACGAAATGGAGGAACTAAAAAGTTCAAAACCTATTAAGTTTTCTGGCTGCGAACGATTTTCATAACAATAAAATACGCTTAAAGGTGTCAAAGGCAATGAATCACTTTTACATTTAACATTTCTTATTACTTTCCTGCTATACTTTAATTTATCGATGCCTAAGTCCGTAGTTCCATTATATTCTCGACAGTACAACACGAACATTTTTTAAGTCGTTCTCTATTTTATTTGACTCCTTCGGTCCAGGGATCAGAGAAGGAACTGGGTCAAGCTTATGCATTAAATTGAAATCCTTTATCGCTTCTCTTTCGTTCCTCAATATATCACTTTTATAGCTATGCATGCCATAGGACGTAGTGCAAAATTTCAAAAATCCTCGTAGTAGGAAATCTAAATCCTGAATTAAATTACCAAATATGACTGGTATGTGAAATATTTATGAGCTTTGTTTTAAGAAACTGTATAAGCAAGTGTCAGCTTTTCAATATCTGTTTTGTATGTTGTAACTAAGATGAGTATTTAAGGTTGCTCGCACTCTTAATCTCTGGCTTGTAATTTATTATAGGTTTTTTAAATTTTAGATTTATTTATTTCTCACTTTATTATAAGATACAATATGGATAATAATCAATATTATACAGAATTAACAAAAAGTAGTAGCTAGGTACATCATAGATACGGGAATAAGAAATGTATACCTATACAGGGTTACTGGTAATTCGACACATTCCTTTGGAGATGTGATGGGGCATGAGCTAAGGAGTAAATCTAGCCCTAATATACATTATGCAAAACTCAATAGTTTTTGAGATATTTCAATTTTTTTGTTTTTCTCAAAAAAGTAGATCTTAATGTCTTAAAAGTTAATTTCCGAAAAATCTACTTGACATTTTTAAAATTTTTTTTACTGGATTACTTGTCCAATATTATAGATATCCGTTTTGAATGAAAAATATCCGGAAACATTTCGATCATGTGAATATTTAAAATAAAAACTTGTAAAAATTTTTTTTTAAATCAGTTATGAAATTTACCTATTAGGTTTTTTCAAAAAAATATTAATGTAGCACGCGTACAAATTATTATAAAAACTTCCTTATTTCAATAGCTATCTAACTAGGTAGAAATGTTTAATGTACCCTTGATAGTTCTAATAAAAAATTAGTAAAGATAATGCTGGTGGCGGAATTTATTAAACGACTAATAGTTCATTCTCATTTAAGTCAGTCAGTCCTTGACTTTGACGCTTGTGCATATATGTCATTAACTGACATTCTTATCTCCGTGTCCCTTAAGTTTGTTGGTCTTGTTAAATTAGTTATCGAAGATTTTGATTTTGCTCGTAGTTGTTGTTATTAGTTGTTGTTATTGTATTTTCTGTGCCATGGCCGCGTATGCCAACGCAGAACGCACATTGTATAAATGTAAGCAACAAAATAAATTTTCCTTTATCTTGCATTTATACGCACAATGCAAATGAAGAATAAAAATACTTCCCAAGGAGCAGATAATCATTATATAAGAAACACTAATAGCGACAAAAGGCACAATCTTAGGCGCTATTTAAAGTGACTCTGATAAATTTGAAGAAGAAAGGCAAAGAGATATACTTTTACAAGGTATTTAAGCCCATATGTCACTGAGATAGTGCCGAGTTTATCCCAGACCCACTACATGAACGGATACCGCAGTGTCTTTTAGACCTGTCTGTCCCATATAAAGGGAGATATGAAAAAGGTCATATAGTATATCACAACACCAATGGCGTACTTGCATCGTATTTCTAAACCAAATTTAATTCAAGTGTTTTTTGAATTACGATGTCCACTATTATGGAATTCTCTCCACGTGCAATGAAAGATTAACAAAGTACAGTTACTGATGGTATATTTATTTGATCTCGGGCCAAGAATTTCCAGGAATGAATTTTGTGCTATTTTAGTTGTTACCTCGGTACCTTTTGTATAAATGCAAGCCTTTTTCCGGTTTATGAAATGGTTTGATGATCTGTAATAATGGTAACTAATGGTAATTACAGCGGCTTTTGAGTTGGGTCTCGAAAACAGGATATTTGTCATAATCTTTTCAATATTCGCATGTTGCATATTTATTGTTATTATAAATAATAGTAAAGAATTTATTACTCTTTGGTCTAGTGAACAATTTTGAACTATGTTGCCGACTAAACTATTCTCATTGCTTTGTTTTGCAATTTCTGTAATCTATCAAAATTTGTACAGGTAACATATAACACAGGGCAGCAATACGTAAAATGAGGTAATATTTAGTCGGAAATGTTAGATAGGGAGCTACCCTTCCTAAGAATATAATTTGTTGCCAATTTTCTTTGAAATATAGTCTATATGACTTCCAAACTTTAGTTCTCTCTCAATTAAAAACTCAGATATTTCATTTGGTCTACTTGTTCAACATCATGCTCATTTAATTCAATTTTTAAATTTAACACTTTATTGTACTAGTAATTGTTACATATAAGCATCCATTTGGATTTTAGTTCATTTACTTTCAGTTAATATCTAAATTTATTTGCAAACATTTTTTAAGTTGATATTAGTTCATTGAAGTTATCGTGGGCATAGTATATTAAGGTGGCATCTGCAAAGAGGTGAATTTTACATTTATTTAGGATATTTCCTACATCATTTAAATATAATATAAATAACAATGGTCCAAGCACATTTCCTTGAGGAACTCCGAAGTTATTTATTTCCAATGATGATTTTATTTGATATTCCCTATTCTTGTACATTGACAGCGGCTAGAAAGGTAACTTTCAAACCACTTTAACACAATTCCAGTAAATCCATATTCTTTAAGTTTCAGTATTAATATATCTCGATCTATAGTTTCGAATGCCCTTTTCAAATCTATAAATACTGCACAAACTCTGAAACCTTTTTCATTCTCAGTTTCACACTAGTGGTGTCCTCTAAACCCTGATTGATAGCTACATAATATGTTGTATGTGTTATTGTACTTCCGGGTGCTCTCCCGCGTCGATGGTCGACTCCTCCAGGAGTCACGGTTGTCTGGACGACGTTTCGGCAGAATCTCATCTGCTATCTTCAGGTTCTCACTGAAAGCTGCCTACTGCTGCTCCTCGTTGCTCGAACTGAACTGACATTCTCCGCGTTGTGCAGCTCCTTATATGGGCTGTTATCTAGGGCGCTCCTGCGCGACTGGCTACGTGTCACTGGTCCCCTACTACTTGTGGGAGGCGTAGCGGGCGGCTGAGCCAACCCGATAAGTGGCCTCGCTGAAACGTCACGCTCCACGTGACTTCTCGTTGGTGGCTGGGCATCGTCGTGTCCAATCGTTGCCGTAGAATGCCGAGGTTCTCTCTGATTGGTCAGCGCTCGGCTCTGACTCTTCGTGATAGGTCCGCTTCAGGCAGGTTGCTGTGTTTCATCACTATTTGCCAATGCTTGAACGTACCTCCTCGTGATTGGTTCGTCCACGGTGGATCGTCGTGTGTTTTCTGTTACGTATCTTCTTACAAGAGCGGGCTTCCAAGAATTGGGTAATCTCTGCGTATCATCTCGTTTATTAAGATTTTGTGGTCTTTTTTCGATCTCTATGGCCTCTCTGGTAATCCTTGACCTATAATGCTCGATATTGGCTACTGTTCTGGCGTTGTCGAAGTCTATTTTGTGTCCTGTAGATTTTATATGCTGTGCTATCTGATCATGTATTTTGCTTAGATCTAACCTCAACTTCCTTCATTGGGGCCACTTTGTCAATAAAAAATAATATTTTCTATAAATAGTTTACTAACTAAATTAATATTCGTGCTACTATATCCTCATTCTTTTTCAATCAACAGTTCTGTCATTTTATCAAAATTAATACTCTACACAATTATTTTCATGTTCATTTTGTTTTAATTCAATTTGAATTATAGAATGGTCCGTAATAATATAGTCCTGTTCTACATATACAATTAATGTGTAGTCATTACTTATTACTAAGTCTATTAACATTCTACTAATATTCGTAATTCTAGTGAATTCCCTTTTGTACCGATTTCTCTAATGACTCCAGCAGGTTTTGTTTCACTTTCCAGGGTATAAAGGTCATTCTCACGAAAATATGACATATATATGAATGGAATATTATTGTGATTCTAACCGTTTTGTAGAAGACAAATACTTTTGTTATACCTATAAATAACCAACAAGGCAACCTAAAAACAAACTATTTCCAAATTGGTCATCATATTTTCAGTACCCCACTCGTTGCATATTTTACCCCGCCTATGCATGTAACTTGAGGAAGTTATACCAACAGTTCACACGGTGATGTTTATATACATATAAGATATATTATAATGATTAAGTTTTATGACAAAAGGTTTATGGGTATTGGGACCGTCAGCCTCTTTCTTCTTTGTAATAGAATGTCGATTTTTAAAAGTACACATGTTTAAAAATAGTTTTCTTTTATTCGGAAGTATTATTTTTCCATCTACAAAATTTACATATTTGAGCAATTTCTTAAAGTATCTAGTGGTCGACTGCAAAGTACAACTGAAAAGAAAAGCGTACAAAAAATGAAATTATTGAAAAATAACTTAGTGATATTTGCTTTGCTCATAGCTTGCATAGATATTATTATAGGCACACAATACATTAAAATATTGCAAAATAGCCCAATCAACATGATATTTACAATATAGGAGGTAAATCTGTTCCTTAATGATATATTTTCTTACATAAAGAGGAGGGTAACCACGATCATCAAAGCCTGTCGACTTTTAACAAAAGAGCGCTCATTGTTTTACCATATGATATTTTGGAAGCAGCTGCTTGCACTCACACAAACTGTTATTCTTGTTTAATTACGATCCATTTGTAAAGCGTATCGAGATTAATTCCGATGTCATTAACTTAGCCATTCATTTCTAGTCCTAATTGGAAATGTATACACTAATTTTAGATTCAGGAAAGGTGCAGATCATTATACAGCTATCTTAACTGATAATATTCAACTGATATGAGCGGTAACTCAAAGTCAGACTAGTGTTTCATTAGATATAAACATAAATGACACAGGGATGTCTTAAGGATTCATAACTGCCATGAGTCAACAAACACATGATCAAGATATATGAAAAAATGCTTTTGATTGGACTATTATTAATATAATTTCATTGTTATGAGAAATTGTAAATTATAGTAAAGTTAATTTAGGAGAGGTATATAGCAAGAAATATAGGATGAACATTTAACAAATATCTATACAGGGTGTCCCACGACGAACTGCGGCGATCGAATCTCGAAAAGTAGACATCGGAAAATTTTGAAAATTTGGTAGTAAACTAATGTCGATGGGGGCAACTCGACTAAAATATTTTCAAGATGGTGGCACTTCCGGTTATACCGGAAGTCGATACCAACTTGCTTATTTTAAATGGTACACCCTATATATTATTACATTTTTGGATTGTACGCAAAATTCTAGGCCGATTTTGTGTATCATGTCCTATACCTAGGTCTCTCCGTTTTTGAGATATTTCAGTTTTTATGTCAAAAATGACGTTTGCGGGCCCTAAAAGAATTATCAATTTTTTTTATAAGTAAGTTTTTTATTATCTAATTTGGGTTTGATTCTTTGTTGAAAAAGACCTACTTTAATAGAGTTTTTATAATATTTTGATAAGTATTAATACAGAGTGTTCAAAAAATAAGAATAAAGATGAAATTGAGAAAACTGTCAAAAATCAATGTTTTCAAATGGAAACCCCCAATTTTTATAATCTTATATCTTATTCGCCATTAAAAATAAGGGTAAGTCTGTATATGGATGTCTATTCCGAAAATTTTTAGTTTTCGAGATATTCCCAATTCAATATTTCTATATGGGTATTTTGTTATGGATATTAAGTTAAATTACTCTTAGTTGACTATGACGGCGTTGAGTGCTAAACAAATGTATGTAGCTGTCACTTACCATTTGACAAGTATCAATTATCATGCCGGGGTGCTTAAATTATACGCACGAGGATGACTTAAATTTGTTTATAATCTATGGAGAATGTAACAAAGTTTTATCAAGAACGTGTGAAATATTTGCTAATAGATATCCAGATAAACAAAAACCGTCTCCGAACAGTATTAAATGAATAATGGAGAATTTCAAAAATTTTGGCACCGTTAAGGCAACAGTTCATAAAATAAAACCAATTGTCGATAATGAAAATATCGAAATTGCTATTTTGGGATATTTTGCGGCATATCCTATGACATCCTTAAGACAAGTGGCCTTACAAACAGGAATCTCCAAGAACTCTATTCATAGAATTATTTTAAAACACAAATTCCATCCCTATTCCATTTCTATGGTTCAACACCTAAAGGACACCGATTTGACCAGAAGAGTTCACTTTTGTGAATTTATTTTAACAATGTTACAAGGCGACCTTCGATTTTTGGACAACATAATTTGGACTGACGAGGCAAAATTTACGAAAAATGGACTTTTCAACAGACAAAATTCCCGCTTTTGGTATGATTCAAATTCCCATGCCGTGAGATTGCGAAATTATCAAGAAACCTGGCAATTTAATGTGTACTGTGCTGTGAGAAATGATGGAGTCGTAAAACTTAATTTTTATGATGAAAACTTAAATGGTAATTAATTAATACTTAAATAGTTTCTGTTTTTCAAATTACGTATCAACTTTTTTTTAGGTGAAAGATATTTGAATATATTACAAGATATAGATAATGAATATTTGAACAATTTACCGCTAGCTGAACATAGGCAAATATTTTACCAACACGATGGCGCGCCACCACACAGCAGCTTCATAGTTAACAACTTCTTGGAAGAAACTTTTTACGATAAGTGGATTGCTAACAATGGACCTTTTCTGTGGCCTCCCCGTTCTCCTGATCTGTCTGTCTTAGACTATTTTATATGGGGAACAATAAAAGATATGGTTTATTTTAATCCACTCACAACAATGGAAGATTGTCAGGCAAGGAGAGGAGAGGTTCTATTAGAGCAGCCACCCATGACGAACTAATCAAGAGGTGCGAAAAATATTTGGAAGTTCAGGGTGGACACTTTGAACACTTATTAAAATAAAATATTTTCCTGAGTACAAGTAGTTATACTGTTAGTATTTTATGTAAGAACCTTTTGTATCTAAGTTACATTTGTTTAATTATTTTATGAACTGTTGCAGTGCCAAATTTTTTGAAATTCTCCATTATTCATTAAATACTGTTCGGAGACGGTTTTTGTTTCTCTGGATATCTATTAGCAAATATTTCACATGTTTTTGATATATTTTTGTAACATTCTCCATAGATTATAAGCAAATTTAAGTAATCCTAGTGTGCATAATTTAAGCGCCCCCAGCATGATAATTAATACTTGTCAATTGGTAAGTGACAGCTACATACATTTGTTTAGCACTCAACGCCGTCATAGCCAACTAAGAGTAACTGAACTTAAAATCCATAGCAAAGTCCCCATATAGAAATATTGAATTGGGAATATCTCGAAAACTAAAAATTTTCGGAATAGACATCCATAACTTACCCTTATTTTTAATGGCGAATAAGATAAGATTATAAAAATTGGGGGTTTCCACTTGAAAAAACGGGTTTTTGACAGTTTTCTCAATTTCATCTTTATTCTTATTTTTTGAACACTCTTTATTAATACTTATCAAAATATTATAAAAACTCTATTAAAGTAGGTCTTTTTCAACAAAGAATCGAACCCAAATTAGATAATAAAGGCTTCCTTATAGGAAAAATTGATAATTCCTTTAGGGCCCGCAAACGTCATTTTTGACATAAAAATTGAAATATCTCAAAAACGGAGAGACCTAGGTATAGGATATGATACACAAAATCGGCCTAGAATTTTGCGTACAATCAAAAAATGTAATAATATATAGGATGTACCGTTTAAAATAAGCAAGTTGGTATCGACTTCCGGTATAACCGGAAGTGCCACCATCTTGAAAATATTTTAGCCGAGTTGCCCTCATCGACATTAGTTAACTACCAAATTTTCAAAATTTTTCGATGTCTACTTTTCGAGATATCGATCGCCGCAGTTCGTCGTGGGACACCCTGTATGTTTATTGAGCACGGTAAGGAAGAAGATTAGAAATTAACGTTAAACGATAGATTTTCACTTGATTGGCTATAGATTATTATTGTATTTTACTTGAGTTCACAGTAGTACCATGAAATATAAATATCCCTACATTATAGCTTTGATGAGATATGTAAATATTTAATCATAAAAATTGTCGGTGCATTATCTGCTTCCAAGCCATTTTCTCACTAGCATCAAATTTATTTATTATTTTAACTTTATGAAATTTTGGAACAGGCTCCAATTTAGGTTTCGGGGAAATAAAATTATCGATTTTTAAGGAACATTATTAAATTTGACGAATATTGATAAGAAAATCAAGTAGCGTGAAGCTTGTTACTGCCGAATTCATGTCTACAGGCTATAAAAGCATTTAACCTGCCAAATAAATGAGGGACCTGTTCTGCTGGAAACTTATACAGTTAAGTCATAATAATCTTGAATAACAAGAGGAAGACCGCGAACATATTTATTTATGCTGTTAAAGAAGAATTCTTGAAAGATTAACCTGTAATATTTGTCTTTGTAATATATATGCTGTTGGTAAGTTATTATTAGTTTTCTTGCAGTTAATGAACTGCCAGAAATTATTAGGATTGACTTTATTATTTTCTATGTGGCTACAGTATTTCTTATATTCAACGTCGATCGGTTATTTGGTATATGTCCTTGATAATTCAACTCCTCAAGTGGATCCTTCAAAGTTTTTGTAGTCATACCACCCTCCACGTTTTAATTTAATATTATTAATCTATATACACAGCCATCTTATCAATATTCTTCTCATATTCATTTGCATTAACCATTCCTTATCTGGAATGTCGAATAGACAGCATTCAAGGTGGTATATTTTTAATTTTACAGCAGTATTTAAGTATTTTATGTCCATATTTTCTTGGCGCATAAAGCTCGGAATGTAATCAATTCTCTACGAGATGAGGTAATAAAAATTATTAAAAACCACTAAAAGTTTATTATCTGAGAGCATTACGAAAGTTAAAAGCATTCAATTAATTAGTTGAAACATCAGTAAAACGAATAGCGGACGATTAAATAAATAGTTATGAACAAAATTACCGATTGACATTTACAGAACCGCTTTACCTAGATTGTAAAATAGTAAGCGAAGAGACAGCAAAAACATTTCATGAAGTTTATGCGCTTAACGTAAAAATCATTTATCTGTTGTAACTGAAGATAGCCAACGCAAACAATTAAACGCTTCAAGATCCTAATAAGCATTATTATAATTTCCGCCAATTTAAAGTCACATACGAGAAAATGTTACTTTACAATACGTTAACGCAAGACCACACGTCGTGCCAGAATAGTAAGTGCCCCTTGAAAACCAAAGGTGGACTATTAACAGTCCTGACCTTACTCTTATTGAATATTCGTAGGAGAAATTTGCAAAGGCTTGCACGTCTATGAATCGTAATGTTTAAATTTATAATTCTTCGGTTTCCATTCTGATGAATATGTTTTTGTTTATTTTCAGTTATTTTCATTTTGTTTGGCTGGCATTATGCAATACACCTACACACGGAAAAGTTACAGAAGCGACGTAAACTTCCTTGAATCGCAGATGTATTGCCTGTAATGCCTCGGTAAAATATATTCTTCCCTCTGGGGAATTCTTTGTCGGTGGCTATCAAATACGGCCGCAATTATTTGCACCTGTTGTTTATTCTATCATTTCCTCCAAGCCCTTCGCAGATTTAATGATGATGTACCCAAACGCGAGGCGCAAAGGAGGGCAGTAAATAACCGCTGATAACTTATTTGCAACTTACGACTGATTAAGATGACAGCAGCTTTAGGGTACACCGTTTTCTGTTCAAATAAAGGTTATGCTGAATATCGCTTGACTTATAGTGATGATCTTGTATCTTATAAATTAATTAAGTCCATACTTAAGAAATTTGTTCATTGCCCTGCTGAATAGAAGACGGAAATTCAGCTCAAGAAATGTTATAGATTCTTATGCACAATCAGATACTCTTTAAGTCCATTATAAAAGCGTTATAACCACATTCTAGAGGATTAGTTAGCAATCATCCGCATTTTATCGAGAAGTTAATCAAAGACTTTACACGTCTCGTCAAGGCTGTGCAACGATTTTGACGCGCACTTGGCATTTCGAATTAGAATGTTTTAACCGGAAGGCCTAATAAGAGCGCTGGAACATATCAATGTAATTATTAACCAGAAGTATGTCCAGAAGAAATCGTACGATCTGTCACAACTTATCATACACGCCAACATGCTTGTACAACAACTAAATCAAATAATTCAACATGTGACTTTGTGTGGTATGATAACAAATGCATAATATAAATATAATCTTACCAGAGGTTTAAAAAATGAGACGTGGTCAGAGGTTTTCAATGAAAACAATGTTGATATTGCGACAAATAAGTTAATTAAATATAAATATAAAATAAAAAATTGCCCAAAAAATAATATGCTCTAAAATGAATAATGAATAGAAACTAAAACCGTGGATAAGTGAGGGGTTAATAAAGTCTATGCAAAAACAGGGAGAAATTAAAACAAACATTATTAAAATATCCAAAAAATTTAGAAATAAAAATTAGATACACAATGCACAAGAATACGATAAATAAATTAATTAGAAAAAGAGTGAGTGAATATTATAAAGTTCAATTCAAAGAAGCTACTCACAATATAAAAAAGTATGGGAGCTAATAAAAGAATCAACAAATGAAAACATGAAAAAAAAATAGAACAATAATAAACCAAATTCAAACAGAAAATAAAAGACTAACAGATTCCAAGGAGATTGTCTTTCGAATTTAATACCTATTTTTCTGATACTGGACACAAAATGGCTCAAGATATAATGAAAAAATAATGAGAATAAAACTTGGCAGAAAATACAAAGGCTATAATGAAAAACTCAATATTTTTGTATCCAGTCTCAGAAAATGAATTCATAAATAGTATATACCGGGTGTTAGAAAAGTATGGGAACGGCGGAAAATCTCGAACAGTTTGCATAAAATCGAAAAATAAAAAAATACGTGTCAAAAATTTTTCAAAAAACTATCTACTGATACCAAAATGACCTCCCCACCCACCACCCTGTGGGTGGGGCGAGGGGCAACTTTAAAATGTCAAATCGGATTCTACGGCAAGAAATACGTAAATTTTATTCCGGACATTTTTTTCGATTCTTGCATGATGTCGCTGTAAGCGCAAAAAATGAAAAGAAAACATTACTGTTTCAAGGGTAGCGTCTTGTGCCCATAAAAAAACGTCCAATTCAAAAACTGAAAAACACGTATTTATTATTTTTACGAAATCTATCCAATGACATTGGATTCGACTCTCCCGCCCCCAACCCAGTGGACGGGGCGGGGGCGACTTTGAAATTTGTAATGAAAATCCCTATTTTTATAGCGGATTCGGATTTTACGGCCAAAAATACGTGAATTTTATATCGGGTATTTTTTCGATTCTCGCAAGGTGTCGCTGCAATCGCACAAAATTGAAATAAACCTTAAGTGTCCATAAGTTTGTAAATATTTACAAACTCTAGCTATTCGTGTTGACAAAAAAACATTCAGTTTAAAAAACAATATCTGTGATATCTTGGTTTTTATGAATGTTCTTAATAACAGTATTTGTTTTGTGAAATTTCTACGAGAACGTTCAGTTCCTTCCAACTTTTGTAGAGGCAGGAGCGCACTTTTGTACGGAAAAAGTTATTTCATTTTTCATTAGTTCTCGCGTTTTTTTCTTCATAATGGCTACTTTAACAGAGGAAGAGAGAGTTTCTATTTTAATGATGCGAGGGGTGGGGCGATAAAGAAAGGTCCTATGATGAAGTTGTGATTTTATTCAACGAAACTTTCCGTGTAGATCAAGTGGGAATTTCGAAATCTACTGTGTCCCGTACCATAAAACGATTCCTAGACACAAGGACAAATAAAAATCGCCTAAAATCTGGAAGACCAAAATCTGAAACATCGGAAGCTTGACAAATGGAAGTGGCCCAGGCATTTGTTGAAAATCGAAGGTTATCAATCAGAAAAGCCAGTCAACAGCTTGATATGAGTGCATTTTCAGTTCATAAGAATTTGAAACTTTTGAAATTTCATCCCTACAACGTTCACGTTCACCAAGAGTTGAATGAAGATGATTTTGATCGGCGACTTGAATTTAGTGAATTGATGATGGAAAGGAGTAACCAAAACCCAAATTTTTTGTCATCTCTACTTGTCTTCTCAGATGAAGCAACTTTCGAACTCAGTGGAAAAGTTAATCGCCATAATTTTAGATATTCTAGTGACGAAAACCCTCACTGGATGCTTGAAACACACACGCAGTATCCACAAAAATTAAATGTTTAGGCAGGAGTTTTCAGGGATCGAATCATAGGACTGTTTATCATAGATGGAAATTTGAATGCAGAAAAATACCTGGAAATGTTGACAAATCAAATAGTTCCCGCAATACAAGAGATTGCTGGTGATGAGTTCGATAATGTTTGGTTCCTGCAAGATGGGGCTCCTCCACACTATCGGGATATTGTTAGGGATTATTTGAATGGCCAGCAAGATCTCCCGACCTCGCGCCACTTGATTATTTTGTTTGGAGCTACGTGAAAAGTAAGGTTTATTTCACTAAACCGCGTGATTTGGAAGAGCTGAGGAAACGCATAATAAACATTTTTGCAGAAATACCACCTCAGATGATAAAAAGTGCTATTGAAAATGTTTACGTTAAAGCGGAAAAGGGACTTTCACAACGTGAAAATTTGGTTAACAAAACATTTATTACCTGTCAATAAAACAAAAACAAAATTTTCAACATTTTCTTTAAATTCGGCAAGAAAATCCCATAGTAAATTAAAATTTCATGAATGTAAAAACCTCATTACTTGTGATGGTTGCGAAGATTCTATTGAATTAACTGAAGACATCAAATACTTAAGCTTATATATTAACCAGTTTTTGAAATGGGACAAACACGTGGAAACAAAAACACACGAAAAATTCGAAAGTTAGTATACAAATTTCATCAGCTTAGACAATACATGGATTTACATTCTCTCATAAGCTTTGGTAGAGTCTATAATTAAGTACAATTTAATACTTTGGGAGGAGGAGGGGGTCATAAGACAGTACTCTAAATAATCTTAAAATAGTGCAAAGACACGTTTTAAAAATGATTTTAAATAAATCTGGATATCCAACACAATCATTATTTCAAAATATTAAAGAATTGGATATTAACAATCTATATATTATCGATATTCTAAATTATGTACAAAAAAATTCCCTAGGTAAAGAATAAATCAGATCATATCTACTTAACTCGCTCGATGGTAAAACAAAGACAGTATAAGACCAAAATCAACAAATACAGCCTTCTCAAAGTATATAGATTATACAGGAATTAAATTGCATAACGTATTACTTGTGCCAATAAAAGACAAAATATTTTAAAAAATATGAGAGCAGAACCCAAATATATGTACCTAAATGAAAATATAGATAAATTTAATCAAATTTTGAGAAAATAATATTGTTGGTTGCCCTCTGTACTCGATTCATTCCGATAGTATAGATACTTTTTATTTTCTTTTTCTTTCTTTTCTCTCTATAAAATTTAGATGTATTGTTATGATGTACAAATATACATATTATATATAATTTCAATGCTCGGTAATTAAACACATCAAATAATTATGAATAGATAGACACAAGACAAGCTTCCTGTGAGCTTAGATGTCATATTTGGACTTTTTATTACTTAGTATATAAGTACTTGATACTTAATAAATAACGAATAACAATAATAAGTAACTTTCGATCTTTTCAACATAACAAATTATAATTTATTTTAAATAGCATTCCATTTTGCGAAAATAATGAGAGCTCTATGGAACGAACCTTCTTGAACTCGTTACGTCGCTACGAAGAGGCGGAAATTTGCTTCGTGTAATCGAGAGCTTTCACTACTTTCAATTACAGTATACCACAGCACGAATTGTTATGTCGATCGTGGAATTGTGTTGGACTTTTTCGGATATGAAAGAAGGTCGTCTATTTTAATCTAACTTATACCTCAGCAATTAAGGCAATTTCAATCTTCTGCGCAATTGTGGACTAACCGCAATTCGTTTATTGTATTAGATAGCCGACGATCAAAGCGTGAAAGAAATCCTGCCTCTAAATTATCACAAAGCCAATCTAGTGGGGTGCTCGCCTGCGCCTAAGCGGTTTTCCGACAAAACAGCTGCTTCGTATAAGTCTAAATAAAGCAAAGCAAAAACTCGCACCCTCTAAATTTATTATTCATTAGATTTGGTATGCAAAGCTT
Source organism: Leptura quadrifasciata (assembly GCA_963675555.1). Classification (NCBI taxonomy): domain Eukaryota; kingdom Metazoa; phylum Arthropoda; class Insecta; order Coleoptera; family Cerambycidae; genus Leptura; species Leptura quadrifasciata. Next base: position 3,053,647 of record OY776681.1, on the reverse strand, counting down.
TTTAACATCTTACACACTTCACGCATCTTTGGATGGTCTTTCCAACGGAATATGATGTTAAATTGAAGTAAATCACACGATAACGTATCTTTTATCATTAACTTGTTCAAAGGATTTTTAATTGTTTAAATTTGGTTATTGTCAATATACAAATATGTGTTTATGATTATATTTATTCACCATTGTGTATTTAGCTGGTGGCGATCCAACCAGTTACTTATTACATTTGTTTCTATTTACATGAACATATTCTTGGGAATATTGAGCGGTATGTCAATATTTCTGCCCACTTTTACAAAAAAATGCCGTATCTATTATTGTTAAATCACATTCTCTCTTGGTTGTTCTTAAAGCAGTGTTTCTTCTTGCAATATTTTAGTTTATTGATGTATATATTTCACATAGAAACATACTAGATAAATTTAGAGGTTAATGTATACGAAACTCTTTATAATTAGCATGCATTTGCAGATAGCTTTGCAGTGCACTAGATGAATGATTGGATAAAGAGATTCGACCAGGATTGTATCAAATTTCTCAACAGTAATCAAGCGGTATAGATATCAAATAACAATAAACCACGAATTTGTGTTTTCCATCAACGGAAGTTAAATACGGACGCTCCCCCAACAACTTCCGGCTCTAGCACATTCAAATTAGGCGCATCTAAATTTAAGATTATTTTTATTACACCATGTACTTGAAGTGCACAGTGTGATTCAGATCTTTCTCTTGAAAATGCATTTTAAACATGCGGAATGCAACGGATCCGGCAATTACTGGAAATAGTAAATAATGTATGGGAAAATATTATTACTAATGATTATTGTATAAGGTTATTTAATTCTATGCCAAACAGACTTATAGAAGTTATAAATAGAAATCGTGCAATAACAAAATATTAATAATTAGTTTCTTCTTAAGTAGGATATCCTTTGTCCTTTGATCCAGGATTTATACTAATCGTACCGTTTATTCTCCACTTTCTTAAAATGTTGCACACCGAATTTTTGTCAATATTACAACGCAGTGCAATTTGTCTCATTGACCATCCATCTTCTGCTTTAGCAATAACTCCAGATTTAACTAAATCGCTAATATAAGGCATATTAGTTTTTTGCACACTTGCAATAAATTATGACAACTAACTGACAATGTCACAAAAATTAAAGTTAGATGTACACAACTAGATTTTAGCAAAATACCGTTATAAGACGTCCTATTTTTTTGCTCACTACCATACATAAAGAGAATTTCTAATAGTACTTCATTTTGGGTTCTAGTTATTTTTTTGTTGATATGTCTATCTAATTGTAATGACTTATAGTGTTTGTACATTAGGGTACAAGTAGTAGTGCAGAACTGACTTTTTAAATTAGGTATTTTTAGTACTACGAATAGCTCGTGGGAGGGTTGGTCCCTAGGTTTTTTACACATTATTATTATAATTGATTTTTGCAGAGACTGCTTGAAGGCTACTCACATAGGTTCCTCCCCATACTAAAATTCCATATGTGGAAACGGAATGTGCCAGTGCGTAATATATCATTTTCAAAAAGTGTTTTGGCATAAGCTGTGCTGCTTGCTTAAATTTTGCAAGGATGCTAGGAATTTTTTTCGAGTGTTCTGTTATGAGGTTTCCAAGAAATATATTCATCATAAGTTACATCTAGATATTTAACTGTCTCTGTTTGCTCTATTGTGTGGTATTCACGATCCACTCGCACATTGCAAAAAAGCTTGTGATATTTTATTTTCATATTCCAACTTTTCCCTAGGGTAAAGTTTATAAATTTAGTTTTTGTGGCATTCATTAGCATTTTGCTGTATACTAACCATTTTTTTAGGAATTTTAAGTGGCACTCGATATTTCGTTGATTTTGGTCATTCCACTCGCCGGCATATAATAGGGCAGGATCGTCGGCAAAGGTGTACATTTTCCCTTTTAACTTTGCTGAGCATAAATCATTTATATAAGCAATAAATAGGCTAGGGCCCAGCGTTGAGCCTTGCGGGACTCCCGAGTTTACTTGCACTAGTATGATTCTTAATACAAACTGCCTGTGTTCGGCCATCCAGATAGCTTTGAAACCTACCTCTTCATCACCCCTCTACCTTCAGCTGTCTCCAGTTTTTCTACTAATTGAAACTGAAACTGTATCTAATGCCTTTTTAATGTCAAGACACTTAAAAAAGCTGTCAAAGGGCAGTAAAAAATAAAACTGGTTATTCTTGTCAACATTAATCATGTATTTTTGTGAATGTTCCAGAATAATTTATAGTGAATTCTGAACCATTTCTTGGGTTGACGTATAATTGCAAATTATTTCGCAGTAGCTGAGCCTCCAACCCGCTTCCGATTTAATTCAGTCAACATAACAAATATTTCAATAATGATCATCACAGAAAAATTATTTGCGCAGAAATTCGTTTAACACTAGCTCCCCTACTTTTAATTTTAACACTTATCGACCATCTAAACCCCATTAATAAGTCGTGGCTAGATCAACTACCTATTTTTTTCCGTCTTCTGTTGCAAAAAAATGCCCTACTCTACAAAGTAACTGTGAATTAAATTAATATATAATTCACACGCCGTCGACAAATAAGCAACACTTTTTCGAGCGTTTCATTGTCTTGGGTCGCTATTACACTGCGAATTGAATTGATGATAGAGGCACATACAACTACAAGCCACAAGTACTCCATTGTTCCCCTTGTCGTTCATCTTAATGCTGAATATCCTTAACATAGTTTAGCAGGCACGTCCTTCAATCCATTAGGTGAGCAAAAATGTTTGGATAACCCGGGTTAATGTTGGCACTTAGTTAATTATCATTATATCGTATATATATATGTTCTATTTTCTCGTCTAAAAATTGTTTTATAGAAGAACAACTCTTCATTTAAAATAAAGTAAAATGACTGGAATAACATTGATAAACATTGATTACTTTGACTCTTTTGGAGATCAGATTCCCCCATCGAAAATTTTCTCCCTCATTTTTAAGATTTTGGCCAATTGTTCTTGACGATCTTATGCTGTATTTGTATTCACAATAGTTTAGCGAAGATTAATAATAATAGTAATATATATATTAACCATTTGTATGATACAATATACAGTGTATCCCATTTCAAACCTTAACACCCTTATACAACACCGAAAACTGTTTTTGATGTTGTATCTTTAAAAAAAAACAGTCAATATCTATTAATAAATACAACTTTTATGAGGATGTTAAGGTTTGAAATGGATTACACTCTATGTAATGTATAAGTTCGCTTATATTTAATCTATATTGTACAAAAAATATTTTGAATATATTTCTGCCTATGTGAATTTGTAATTTATAAACCAGATAATAAAGCTGAATTTGAATATATCGATCTTATTAATCGTTCTTGTAACACAAATACTCTAGATATTCCACTGTACTTCCCCAAAAATGTATATTTTGAGTTATATACGAATAAGCCAAAGCATATACATCCATTAAATCGTCTTCACTGAGTTTTTTAATTGATAAATTGCAAAATAAGATTTATTTAATTTATAGCTAACATAATCGATATGATGTTCCTATGACAGTTTGCTGTCGATACATGTGTCCAACAATTTCACTTAAGGTGATACCACAAAGTGATATATTTCTTCTAAGTTTGAAATCTATGAATATTGTTTTATCCAATTTAATATTAATTTATTTCGATCACACCAGGCACTCATCTCATCTGCAGTTGTTCTAATGTCAGAATTAAGCTCATCAGTACTAGATGCAGAGATACACACAGTAGTATCATCTGCATACATAATTGTGAGTCCCTTGTTAATGTGCGACGGTAGATCATTGATGTAAATGGAAAATAATAGAGGTCCCAGGATAGATCCTTGAGGTACCCCCAGAGTAATAGCTTGTGGGGCCGAGTAAGCTTCATTATATTTAACTGTTAGGGTTCTGTTATCCATAAAAGACTTTATCAGATCAAGAATGTTGCATCTTATACTTATATTTTCCAATTTACTAAATAAGATTAAAAGTGAATAAGTTGAAATGTTTGTGTGAACATTAATTTTCATATACCTACCTAATTTAAATAACTTTATGTTTTATGTCTTACGTGTTGAAATTATACACTTAGAAGATATAATTCTAGAATCCACCGCGATACAAAGTGCACACCGCTTTACAATTCCAAGCGGCCGTCGTATATATTACATCCCTAATACCGCTTCGGGAGTAATTCCTCGTAAATTATGAATTATTTATTCAAAAAGATTAAAAACGATTGAATTTGCATATTTCATCCTATTTATTTAAAAGAGGTAGATGAAACACGGCGACGACATAAAATTCCATGTAGTGAAATTATTTGCGGGGATCTGGTAATTAAAAATAAACTGGACAATAACTTATTTGCACGGTATATCATTAATAATAATGGAATAAAATTTCCTTCCAGTATATAAACTCCATGAAATTACTTAAGCAAATAGCTTGGATTAACAAGGAATTATGTTTCGTACAAGAAAATGTGTGAAAACAAGCTTAATTAGGAATGCTAGGTATTAGTTTTGTGTCGGAAGGTTTAAACGAACAATATGGTGTACTTAATGTCTTATTATCTTGCGTTTAGGATATTATTTTTAATTATTGTTAATTGCAATGTAGAAAGTTTCCGCCAACATCACCTGGGACGCTATTATTACTATTACTGAGGTATTTAGCTGATAACCATTGACAGTCTTGTAAAAATACAATGAACGTGGAAACAAATATGCGTCGATTTTTTTATAACATAAAAGACTCTACATGATGAAATTAAGACACTTGTGTCGTAATCTAGGTTTATTAAATATCCCTGTAAGGAAAATTTAAATGTTCTATATACTTACGTTTGTATTATCTACGTAAGCTTGTGGGTCAGAAAAAATAATGGATCGGCCTAAAACGAATTTGGGACAAGCTGATTTTAGCCTGATTGTGTTCGCTATGGGGCACTTTTTATGTGCCTAAAAATGCCCAGTGATCCCCCAAGCCAAACTACCCCAAAACCACCCCTAAAGGTATAATTTTGTATTTTTTTGCGATTTAAACTTTTTGACAAAACTTCAAGATACATTTTTCATAGAGTATAAAATTCCCTATCCATTGGTGTATATACAGGCTGTCCATTTTATCAGGGCACTCGAGAATATCTCACTTAATATCGGTCGTACAAAAAAAATTATTTTTACGAAAATTGTGTCGATTTATATAACCTACAAAATGGCTTAAAGACATTTGAAATCCATGGCCTACTTTAAGAGTTATGGCGGAAAATATCGAAAGTGCGGAAAACGTTTAGGCCAAATATCTCCGTTACTTGAAGAGATACGAGAAAAATTCTAAGGCGAAAATTTTTTGCAAAACAGAGTGTTTCGACGAGGTTTTATCTAATTTTTTTCAAAACCGCTGTATTTTGAGATTTACTCTTCAGGCTGTTAAAAAAATTATTTTGAAACGGGCGGGAAATGGCGCCATTAAATAGAGTATTTTCCTCCCTTTTCAACGATATATCCCATGCCATATTTATTAATTGGTACTACGTTAGTAGTTATAAAAACATTTCTTTAAAACCAATACATTTTTTTTAACAAGCATTATACTTGCCGTGGAGAAGTATGATTAAATAAAACGATAAAACAATTCAATAAGTTGCTCAAATCTTTGCTATAATAAAACATTAACACAATTAAGAAGAATAAAGTAAATTCAGATGGATATATCGTTGAAAAGCGAAGGAAATACTCTATTTAATGGCGCCATTCCCCGCTCGTTTCAAAATTATTTTTTTAACAGCCTGAAGAGTAAATCTCAAAATACAGCGGTTTTGAAAAAAATTGGATAAAACCTCGTTTTGCAAAAAATGTTCGTCTTAGAATTTTTCTCGTGTCTCTTCAAATAACGGAGATATTTGGCCTAGACGTTTTCCGCATTTTCGATATTTTCCGCCATAACTCTTAAAGTAGGCCATGGATTTCAAATGTCTTTTAACTCTATTGTAGGTTATATAAATCGATACAATTTTCGTAAAAATATTTTTTTTTGTACGATCGATCTTAAGTGAGATATTCTCGAGGACCCTGATAAAATGGACAGCCTGTATAGTACAAATTCGAGTAATTGCAAAGTCCTCTATAGCCTTTTGGAAAATAAATAAAATTAAAATTCTGGAATTTTTTTTTCGAAATAGTGCTTCAATTGTTATTAACAATTTTTTTTTTTTTAACCGCGTTTTTTAACCTAAAAATATGAACAACTCGAGATATGTAGGTCCGATCGAGACAAAAAAAATAAAAAAATTTGTAATTAAATTGTCTACAAATCTACGTTTAGCGCGGGTCTTAGGAGCGTAACCATAATCTACAAAAGTAAAAGAACTGACCAAAAATCGTTTTTTTTTTTTCATTTTGTTACCCTGAGAAAAATAAACTATGTTTTTTTAATTAAAATATTAAAATTTTCTTTCTGATCTGATAAAAAATGTTTCAAAACTTTTTTCAAAATGGCCGATAAAATTCATTTTTTGTTAAAGAAGTCTTCATAAAGAAACATTCCAACTTCATCAGCGCTGCTTTTATCTACTAGTGGCAGAATTATTGTTTTAAGTTCACTTTAAAACAAACAGATGTTATACATAATTTCTAAACGTGTATAAAAAATTACACCTGCTGGATGAATTAGTTTAAAAAGATATTTGTGTGTATTTCGTCAAGCCTTCAATCTTTCAATAAAAGTATCAGTCATTAAATTTTGCTGCAAAGTTTTGAGAAGCTATTCATGTTGTAAAGAACACACCGGTATAAATTTACTTCCACTAACACTAACATACTGTCAGTTGAATCGACGCCAACGAAGTAATTGAAGTGTGACAACAAAATTTATCGTTCAATTGAAATGTATTTATGGGGGCATTAGTAGATTTTGTAGTTTAAAAATTAACAGTTGCTAAACTTCGCATGTTATATGTATCACTTTCAAGGGGTGCACTTGACAATGAAGCCTATAGAGACTACAGCAGATGTGCGTTAGTATCTTTCAAACTTGCCCTCGTAATTCAATTGTTACTCTATTAAACGTACAATCTGGCTCAAAAAGATACAAAACACTTTCACCGGCCAACCATAACCATTATGCAAGTACTACCGGCAGAATGATAAGGGCCAATATACCACAAAAATAATATATGTACAAGTAAAGTACTGGTGTTGTAAATAGTATATATATGCTTCCGTTTTCATTCCTTGTGTCGAGGCGGGTGATACCACATTGCAGATACATAAGTATTTAAATATTTATATTTTCCTATAAATTTTTTGCGTTCTTACACGAACTGAAACCGTTCATTTAACTGAAGCATTAAAGCATGAACAAAACAGCTTATTTCATTTTGCACCATTGTACAATTTGTAGGTAATTGCTACCTCAAACGCGATCTAAGCGAGTTGAATTGCAAAGTAACTCGACTCTTTTTGCTGCTATCCAGTAAACGAAGCTGTTTCAAAGCATTGTTAGCCTAAAAATTGGATATTTTCATTTTATTAAATCACTGTTGATGAGCCATTTCCATGAAGGTACCTACTCTTAATTTTCATTCTTCATAACAAAGACATATATGGAACAGGACTATGAAAATAAATATGTAACTAGCCTGTAAGGTTAGATCTAAGTAAAATACATGATTTGATAAAAAATGCAAAGAAAAACAAGGCATATACTAGTTATTTAAGATACAAGTTGACATTGTATACTCATTTAGATATAGATATAGTTGCTATATACGTTATTAGAATCAATGCTTGTAATAATACACTCAATGCTGCCTATATAGTATTTGCTTAATACATCTGGTATTTCATCTTCATTAAATTTCAAGCTAAAGATGCCTAAAATATCATCGAAATCTTCAAAACATTCAATCTGCTCATTCTACAGCCAAAACTTCTAAAATGATCAACTTTAAAATTATAGCCCCTGTACATTTTCAAACTATTCATAATACTCTTCACACACCTCTGGTATCAATGTTTAATTCGTTTAAATAAAAATTCTACAAGCATTCAGTCTCGCGATCTAAATGTCTATCCGACATTGCATCGTAAATAATAAACGGTTATTTATCTTTCTACACGTCCTCCCATAGCCCCTCATCAATATTTACTTCCGCTTCTTAAACATTCACACGTATAAATTTTTATATAAAATCTACATTCCGCAGCAGTTATAATTGATATTATATCAAGATCTACCTCCGTTCCGAGAGCGACATCAGCACTTCGTATGACCGCAGCCGTGAGTAAGTTCTGGCCTGGGGATTAGTAGTACGGGTATTAGGCGAAAATTATCACAATAGTTTCAGACAGTTCTTCATATAACTCCTATAATAAAATAGATACAGGGTTCATCAAGAAACCAAAATTCTTCCCATTTTAGCTCTACATGACTATATATTTTCCAAATTAGATTTCAATCGATTTCGGTTATTACGCAGTTAGTGCACGCACTGACTGGCAGGGGCAAGAAACTAGTTTTAGACCAAGCCCGCACGGAATATGGAGACCTTTCCAGACAGCAAAACAACGATCGTGCCTGACTCGATGGGGCACGAAAAACTAAACGAAGCAACGATATAAAAGATCGGGCGCAACGAAGCTCGAGCAAGTCAAGTGCGTTACGTGCAATCCACCACGCAACCTTGTAAAAAAGAGTTAGCTTTAAGTGAAATCTCTGCCCTCGCGCATTTTTTATTTTAAACGAATTAACCGGCACCTTCGCCCCAAAGTGAACTTTTAAAAATTCTTATTCTTATTCTCTATTCAAGCTCTCCGACTGGTATTTATTTTATTTTCCCAACCCGAGGGTCCCGTTCGTGTTTACAGTCAGTACAATATTCTTCTTAAAACCTTAATGCTCTTAAAATTTCAAGTATTTAAAGCAAATATAAGAAATTCAGTTAGACCTCCCATAGAAATGTCTCATTGGGCCTTCATTACGAAGTTACAGGGTGTTAAATAATTTTTGGCCAAACCTGTTTTTTGTCATAACTTTGACAGGGAATGAAATAACGGATTCATATTTGGTACGGCTAATGTACTAACGAGCCCCAAGAGGTACATGTATAAAAAAAATATATCCAGGTCCGGACTCACTATAATTTATGTTTCTTCTTTGCATCAATAAAACATCACCCTGTATATATTTTTTTGAAATTTCGATACGATATTCGAAAAGAGCAAGAAAAAAAAAACAAAATGGCCTATTTCATTTTTTTGTTACATCTTCGTGGTTATTTAAATACGTTGTTGAATGTGCAAGAAAATGGATTACAGAACCCTATTAAATGAGAGGCACGTGACATAAATAGTTTTATAACTAAAATTTGCAAAAATTCTATTGAGCCTAGGTGGTCTGGGTGAATCCTAATTCCGGCACGTTTTAAAGGTCCATTTTGGTAAAAAACTGTGGTCCCAATAAGTAATCGGGTATGAAATAACAAAATTTTTAATCAATCACAGTAGGCTTGTTCAAAGTAACAGATAATAAAAAGAAATCTCCTAAACAGTTGAATAATTGTTTGTTAGTAATTTAATGTGTCAATAATCCGCATTTAGTTAGTGAAAACTTGTGAAAATATTTTAACTATGCCAGTAAAATTTACAAACGTGGAATATGCTGACATAATATTCATCTATGGTTTCTGTAATAGAAATGGTAGGTCGGCGGAAAGAGAATATCGGCTGCGTTTTCCTGGTCGTCGATGCCCTAATCATAAAACCTTTAGTACGGTGTTCCAGTATGCAAGACAACACGGAAAGTTTCCTACTTTTGCAGTTGTGGAGCGTGTTTTACAACAATGTGTGCAGGAACAAAACAATATTATAAACGTAGTTCAAGAAAACCCAAATATGAGCACTAGACGAATCAGTTTGGCAACTGGTATTCCGCATTGGCGAGTATGGAGAACCCTAAAAAGAGAACGTTACCATCCATATCATATCCAGCAGGTACAGCGTCTTCAACAAGGCGACGATATCCCCCGCCTGGCATTTTGTCATTGGTTGTCTAACCATCGCCCAGTCATTTACAGAACCTTATTTACGGATGAGGCACAATTTACAAGGGATGGAGTAAACAATTCACGAAATAATCATAAATGGGCACAGGAAAACCCACATGCGGTACGCCAACGCCGTTCGCAACACAGGTTTTCTGTAAATGTTTGGGTCGGACTTGTGAATAGACATTTGATAGGGCCACATTTTTTTGAAGAAAGATTGAATGGTGAAATTTACTTTGATTTTCTTCAAAACATTTTACCGAATATGTTAAAAAATATCGGTATAAGAGGCATGTTGTTTCAGCATGATGGGGCCCCACCACATTTTAACCTTCAAGTAAGAGAACACTTAAACAATGTGTATCCTAATAGATGGATTGGACGCGGGGGTCCACATGAATGGCCACCAAGATCTCCTGATTGTAACCCTTGTGATTACTTTTATGGGGCTACATAAAAAACGAGGTTTATAGCAATGAAATTGAAAGTAGACAACATTTAATCCAGCGCATCGTTACAACCTGCGACGAAATACGGAATAATCCAGAAATGATACGTCGAGCAATTGGTGACCTTTCTAAACGCGCAAGAAAATGCTCAGAATGTGGGGGAGGACATTTTGAAAATTTACTTTAGTGTCAATTACGTTTTATTTTTAAACACATTTAGTTATTGTTTTGTTATTTATTGTTAATTGAATGGAAAATATTTTATTTATTTAGATTTTAGATTGTTCTCTTTTCCAATTTTTATTAAGTATAAAATGTTGATGATTTCCTTGATCAAAGTAACTGGTTGCTTAGGCCTAAATGGTTTAAATTATCTGTACTTTTATTCTTTGAACAAGCCTACTGTGATTGATTAAAAATTTTGTTATTTCATACCCGATTACTTATTAGGACCACAGTTTTTTACCAAAATGGACCTTTAAAACGTGCCGGAATTAGGATTCACCCAGACCACCTAGGCTCAATAGAATTTTTGCAAATTTTAGTTATAAAACTATTTATTTCACGTGCCTCTCATTTAATAGGGTTCTGTAATCCATTTTCTTGCACATTTAACAACGTATTTAAATAACCACGAAGGTGTAACAAAAAAATGAAATAGGCCATTTTGTTCGTTTTTTCTTGCTCTTTTCGAATATCGTATCGAAATTTCAAAAAAATATATACAGGGTGATGTTTTATTGATGCAAAGAAGAAACATAAATTATAGTGAGTCCGGACCTGGATATATTTTTTTTATACATGTACCTCTTGGGGCTCGTTAGTACATTAGCCGTACCAAATATGAATCCGTTATTTCATTCCCTGTCAAAGTTATGACAAAAAACAGGTTTGGCCAAAAATTATTTAACACCCTGTAACTTCGTAATGAAGGCCCAATGAGACATTTCTATGGGAGGTTCCGGTTACCACTGATGTTCTCTACCTCTTATTAAGCTATGTCCCTCTCATGATGCAACACCCTGTATATGTATATGTGTACAAGTAGCATAAGTGTAATACTGTATTAATTCTATATCTGTTTTTAGATTACAACTTTACAAATTTAGTCTGTAAGCTTGCAGCTGTAAATATATGATAGGTGTATTTTAAAATTGTATACTTAATTAATATCTGTACTCTGGATAAATAAAGATTACTTCATTTTACTTAATATTTGATGAAAAACACAGTTGGGTCAACTTGTATTTAGGGAGTGCTATGCAAATATCTTGTGTGGAATTTCTCATCTAAAACATTTAGCATCAGTGGATACTAGACATCATAAAATCATAATAAATTTATTGAACATAAACTTTCGGCTGTCCATTGTTTATCACTTTATTGTCTCCGATATAAGAATAAATTTAGAAGAGCCCAACAAAATCATGACCCAGAAAATGAAGGTGGTCAATGGTTCACATATTTTACGATAAAGATAATAATTATGCTAGAGATTGAATTAAGTCTTAGTATAATCGCAAGATTTACATACTATTCAAACTTTACGATCCAAAAATCAAACACGATATAATCGAGAAAATAATCGTAATCTTGACGGACCAACACCGCCAAAAATATCGATATTTACTCTTCTGAATCACAATCAAAATAGTGTAATAAATATCCAACATGTTATTGACACACCACCATAAAGTTCCTATGATAGTTGTTTACCACATTATTTAATATTTGATAAATAAACAGAATGATGTATGCATTTATGTCAAATATTTACAGCGTACGATAATATTTCAAATGGGTTATAAATAATATACCAACTAGATGCAAGGAATAAATTTATATAGAGATGTGATAACGTATAATAACTCCATCGTACAATTAATGCTTGATAAAAATAAACGACGCTAGGGAATTCATACATAAACTGGTTTCTATCCATTACATTTTTATTTACGTGAATGGGATAATAAAAAAAATAGTCCTGCCTACAAACTTTCCTCTTCATTATATACGAGATTGCTTGATAAGTTACTAGCAAATATCTAGCAGGCGAAACTGGTAATTAACATTATATACTATGTCTACGTCTATTTATGTACAGGGTCATTCACTATATATTCACCCCCTTTATTTATCTTATTATTGAAAATAGAGAAAAATGTTTCGTATAGAAGTTGTAAGATCTTACCTATATTTTATTGAATCGCGATAAAAAAACAATATCATGTATAGGTCACGTGATACGTAATAAATATATGTTTTATAAACATGGAACACCCTATATATTATTGCATTTTCGTGAAGTCCTTTTTCCCCTGACTTCAAATATTATAATATTGTACAGTTGTATCTTAAATACTTCTTGACATATTTGACATTCAAAATGTAAATGAGCTGCTCTATTGCAAGAAATGTGAGCCATGCGTGTCAAAACACAAGCGAACCAAAATTACCAAGGCATGCCACGAAAATAATTATTTTATTGTTTATTCAGTTTAAATCCATAGCAACAACAGTAAATAGTTGTTTATTCACTAGTAAAATAAAAAGATTTTTCTAAGACTGCTTTAAAAAGTGCTACTAACTACGCGCTACTAATTACACTTGAAAATTATTGATTTCTATCTTTAACGCACGCTAATAGTATGTGAAAACGCTTTCGCGTATGAAAAGTGCTATTTTCAACATGTCAATTGTATATGACCTAACTATACACGTGTAAATAATTAATATGATATTAGAATAACTTCATATTTAATTTATTGAAAAACAGATTAACCAAAGCAAGATAATATGTATAATAAACTAATACTACATAACAAATCAATTACAGAAATTGTTCAAAGTGGCCATCATTATTTTCAATGCAAAGCTTATAGCGTCTTCTTAAGTTAAGGAAAATATTGCAAATAGCTTTATTATGGTTTCTGTTTATGTTGTTAATTTCTTCTTGAATTTTTGCTTTAAAGGTTTGAAGACTGTGGATAGGATTAAAATTAATTTTGTCTTTTAAAACCCCCCACAAAAAGCTATCTAACGGCATCAAATCAGGACTATTTGGTGGCCATCGAATGGTCCTAGCACTGCCTATCCAAATGGGAAATTAATTATTTAAATCCCGAACTTCTAAAACGCTATTAAACTAATGGACGTATTGTCTATACGTCCATTAGTTTAATAGCGGGGTACTTTATAGTTACAATAAATGAGGTAGATTTTTTTATCATCTTGTATATATTGTAGAGAGTATGTAGAATCCAAGTCTTAGACCTCCAAAACCCTTTATCTAATTTTTGTGTGGCCGAAATACCACGAATTTTTGTCACTTTTTTCAGTTTGTGGCCTATAACATAAAAACAATGCATCCAATCGAAAAATCATCTATTATCAAAAGTAAAGAGCAATAAATTTCGCTTCGATTGAGTACCTCGTAGTTGAAATTTCATCAAGAGATATGGGCGTAATTGACAGTCGAATAATAACATTTTATTCGTTTGGTAACTTTAAACGGTCATATCTCGAGGTAGGAACAAGCTGGAGAGTTGCGGTTTATGCCATTCGATTTTTCGTTTAATTTTCTATTGGCGACCGTGAGGCTTTCCTTTTGATCTTTTTTCTGGAATTTACTGCCGTTTAAGTAAGAGCATGTCGGGCGAGAAGCCAAATCCTCGTACTTCCAACTTTGAACGATGATAATTAATATCAGGAAACGCCAAAATAATTCGCGCCCCCATCATTCGATTGGAAATTTAATTTTAAATCGATCTAGCGCAAAAAAGAGTGTCCATTTTTTCATTCAAAAGTTACAGTGGTTTAAGTAAAGAGATGCTAAAATTCGATGAAATTTTTAATTTCAAAAATTTGCCAAAAATCAATATATCTCGTAGGAATCTGAAATAATGTAACTAACATTCCCTTTCGATGACGCCGTTCCTAGGCTACATAGAGAATTCTTGAATTACACGATCTACCTCTGGTAAAATTATTTCGAGATATGTAATGATAAAAATAGGCCCAACTACTTCGTTTTGAAAAATTTCGCACCAAGCGTGGATTGATTTTCTACCCGATTTTTTTATTTGCTTGACCTTTCTCTGTCTTTGGTTTTTATTCTCCCAGGAACGTCTGTTTTTTCTATTAAAAACTTCCGCCGTGAAAAAACTTGACTCATTTGTCCCATAATTTCTTTAAAAAATCAGGATTTTCATCTAATTCATGGAGCCATGACCTGACAAAACTCCAATCTTCTACGTTTTTGGTCTTCATTCAGTTCCTGGACGGGTAATATTTTGTAATGAAACGCCCAGTATATAGGGCATTTACAAATTTAATTTTTCCTATTTATGTTTCCAAATTCAAGCAATTATTGCAGTTAATTCATTTCATTTTTACATTTATTTAGTCATTTAATATTGAACACGGTAAAGTTACCAGAATGCATTTTTAAAATTATATTTTTAAAGCAAAGTTAAACGCTACAATTTTGAGACAGAATTTACATAAAATCTAGTCGAGTTGCAGGGTTTGTTTATCGTATATTCAGATAAACGTCAAGTAATTCGTGTATTCCCATAGTATGGAATCGCCTACACGTTTATAGCTTAACCATAGGCTAAGATAGAAAGTTGAGCGTCACTCTAAAGTGTTGCACAATATCAAATATTATAATAGCGTTAAAATAAACATATTCCCACAAGAAACAAGCGGAGATGCATAATCCGGGTAGAAGGGTGACATCAGGAACCATATAAAAGAAGATCAGACTGTTCAGAGGAGGAGATGCATTTGGAATTCCACCTGAGGTACTTTGCAGACTTCGGTCAGCTGTACTTCGGAAATAAAATTAAACCACGCTCAAGGTACTTTGTAGACTTCGGTCGGCTGTACTTAGGAAATAAAATTAAACCACGCTCAAGGTACTTTGCAGACTTCGGTCGGCTGCACTTGGGAAATAAAGTTCTAATACACCATTGCATCGCAGTACTTCGTGTTCGTTGTACTTACATCAAAAACAATCACTGCTTGACGTACACTTTAAGAAGTGTCGTTTTAACATCTCTACGATGCCCTACGAGGACGTTAAACATGTAGAACCTGGGGGAGAGCATTCACGGACGATATAACGCTATACAGGGCGCACAGGATTCAGCTGGCATAAATTTCTAAAGGTGATTACTTTCTTATTTCGAGACGCTACTTTATTATTTGCAATTGCATTCATATTCTGGTTACGGAGTGTTTAAAAAAGGTGTAACTGACGCATTTGTGGTACCAAAAGAATATTAGATTAATATTTTAAATGAAATATTAGCTTTGACTTTTAACAAGAAAATATAATATTATATTACCAGTTATTCAGTTATGATTTCATTCACGAATTTAATTCACAAAATTTCTCTTTCTAAATATCTTACTAGGGTACTTTGCGTTTGCAAAGTAACAAGTTTATATTCAAGAACTGTATATTTAGAGCTATGCAATAGCAAGGTACTTTATCACAGACTAGCCAAACTTCATGTCTATCATTATTATGCAGTTTTTATAAAACAAATAGTGGAATTTCGTTTCCACCACATCTCATGAAAGGTTTTTTCAAGAATGCTTTATATTTAAAGTAGACTAGGAATATTTTCCTACTGTAACCACAAGGCTTTCTGATTGTTGGACATTTACCTATAGTAAAATATTATAGTTATATGAATTCGGTGTACTTTGCGTTAACAAAGGTTTGAAACATTGACTACGGTCAATTGGCTGGTTCTGTTCTCCAATTGGGTTCAGTTACAACGAGGGATATGTCAATATTTCAGGCAGTTGTCTGGTCACTTGTTTCGATTGAAGGGTGATGCAACCGCACTTTCTTACCTTCGCGGATTCGCGGCTTCGTATGTTTGACAATAATAGGCAATCTTCTGGTTGCTTTTCTATTTAATTACTATAGGGAGATTTCCCCAGCAGCATTCTAAAGGATTTTATGTGAGTGTAAATTCTCACCTCTGCAAGATAAATATGATTATCTGAACGATTGTTCCTACTCTAATTTCAATCACTAAACTGTGTATAATTAAAGGATATTTCATCAACACTATGATATGTTACACGAACATTTAATGGTCATTTTTCAACTTAATTTTGACAATGTATAAACATGACATGATTCTTGTCCCTTGTTTTGCATTCGATTCATTATTTGGCTATTGCTAACAACTTTAATTATAAATCATTATTATCTAGTGATTGCTAACAACTTTATTTAATTATAAATCATTATTACCTGGCGATTGCTGACAGCTCTATCATAGATTATCATTATCAGGCCATTGCCACAACTCTAATTACTATTAAAGTAACACAGCATACTTCTGTATGCGTTCTTGTTATTGCATCAAAACACTAAGTATATCTATAGTATGGTCATTACTATAGCAGCGCAAATTTTCCTATTATAGTATTTAGACAATTGTCTCAAATATTTGGATTACTTTTGATTTCATGTTCGACTATTGTTGCATCAATTTATATAAAATAAAATGGGTTTTTTTTTACTATTTTTTCCCATCAATTATTGTCTTATTCTTTCACCTTTACCTTTTCGTCATATAAGTAATAAACTAAATAAATGTTTTAATTTCAAAAGCAAAATAGAAAACAAACTTCAACTATAAATGTACAGTGCAACCTTGAGTAATAAAATACTACATAAGTAACATATATAATTAACTGGATCTCTCAATTAATAGACAGTGTGTTCAAGTTTACCAGCTATTTCAATTAACCGAGTGACTATAATTTTATAAAGTATATCGTATCAGACAGAAACAAGTAATATTAAACTTTATATAAAAGAACCTGGGGTAATTAAAAAAGGGTTACTACACACACAACAAAGTTTGAGTCCTACACTAACAAAACTAGACGATCACGCAAATGGCCAATCTTATTTGTTTATCCTTCAGATAAATAAATAGTAATGAATTTACTGGTGACATGATTACCAGGATTTCATTTATAATTAATTGGGGTGGGCTTCAACCTCTTCACTGGTGCCGTGACCAGGATTTATTATTAAACAATACACTGGGGCGCCAACCTCTTCAGTAAGGCCTATATTGATGCTTTTTCAAAGTTTTTTGAATGTTGGAATAACTTTTTTCCATTTCACGACAAGCATTTAATAAGCCATTAACCGAATTTTCTAAAATAATATATCGACCTATTTTTATAATAAATTATTTTTTTAGCTTCAAAATATAACAATATATCAAGATCTTCTTTCTGGTTTGATATAACGTTACGTCATTTCTTGAAAAACTATGGGTCCTATTTACATGACGGTAAACATTCAAAAACGTGTTTACACTAGGAATCGCTTGATCCGGATACAACTCATGTATTCTCTTCTGGCGACACACTTATTTTTATTATTTTTCAGATAAAGGGAAAATATTTCGACTTTTTCAGCCTTGCTATAACCCATTTTGATTAAATAAATGTTAATAATAACGCTTTGAAATGTCAAAATTGAATAAACAATAAACTAATTATTTTCGTGGCCTACCTTGTTATTTTTTGACAAGCATGGCTCACTTTTCTTGCAATTAAGCAGCTCATTTGCATTTTGAATGTCCAATATATCAAGAAGTATTTAAGATAGACCTATACAATATTATATATTTAAAATTAGGGGAAAAAGGACTTCTCGAAAATGCAATAATATATAGGGTGTTCTATTTAAAGAAAACATATATTTAATTAGTATCACGTGACCTATACATGATATTGTTTTTTTATCACGTTTCAATAAAATATACTTAGGTAAGATCCTAAAACTTTTATACGAAACTTTTTTCTATTTTCAATAACCCTGTACATAACAATAAAAATTATTATGAGCAGAAAACAAAGCCATTTAATTATGGAACTTTTCAATATCACCCCAATTTCTAATTGCGTGTAGGCACGCTGATAATTCAATTGTCTATTAAATTCTTCTCATTCCTTAACATAACAGTCTTTCCAAAAGGAGCTTTTAAGTCATTAGTAGCCGAGGGGGTGACTATAATTTAAACGTGAAATGTAATATCAAGGAAACAATTCTTTAGAATTCGTCAGGTATTCGCATTTTAAGGCATTGTTTCCTTGCCTTGACAATCCTTACAACTTTTCTATGGAGGCTCCCTGTTGTGTTTTGTATCAAATTTTTAACTGTACAAAAGCAGCTTGTTATAATTATTACTCTACATTTTAGGAAATTATATTAAAGGAAATGTCATCCTCATGTTGTTGTCGACAAACTTTGGTAGTTCAAACAAACGGATGAGAACGGAAATTGTAACTCTCACATGTACAGCCTTCCCGGTTGACGTAGACTCGTAGTTTCACATTATTTAATGGTTAAAAGGGTTATGTTCAGAATAAAGCTTTACCAAAGTAATTATCACAGGGCGCTAGGGTGAGTAGGGTGAAATTAACCAGACCCTGCTATTATCTGTTAAGAGGTGAGATGATTCGTCTGATTGTTTAAGTAATTTGGGACATATTTAACAGCTAACTCTGAAACCGATACAATTGAAAGATGTACGAGGCAAAAATGTCAAATGAAAGCACTTTCACGTACTCAGAATATGCTCATAATTTGTTTTATCCACTTTATTGTAATTATAGTATATTTTTCTTTTAGATTAAAATGAAGTTTATTCGAAACTATAATTACACTATTTTTAGATAAAACGTATCTCTCTAATGAAACAAGCGAAACTGACAAGCTTTAATAGTACTACTTTTATTTACGGACAAATACCCATTAAATGATTGCAAATATACAGGGTGTGTCTTAATTCCAGGTGAAATATTTCTGAAACTACTAGAAACATTTGAGTTCTGTAAAAGCCCATCGCTAGAGCATATAAAAGGCTTTAGTTTGGAATGCAAATAGTTTTAAATATGTTATTGGGTAGATGGCGCTGCGCTACAAAGAATTTTTTGCGGTAAAGTCATGAGCCCTTAAAGTAAAATTATATAATTCAGTTTTATCATCGGAAATGTGTGGATTCACCAATATACACTCACAATTTTCTGCTAAATTAGCGGCGATTGGTAATCCTATGTAACTACTGGCTCACTGAGAGTGGAGGTTGCTGGTGGGCAAATGACGTCATGAACTAGATGGCATGGGTCCATCAGGATATAAACAGAGGAGAACAACATAAGAAGAACAACAACAACCAGCAACGTATGCATGCCTATCCTACATCGCGGGAGTCACAGATAGGCTGAAGAAGATTTTATTAAAAAAGTAGGTGTACGGTTTCGAATAGTGAAGAAAATACAGCAGAATCAAAGACCCTGTCGCCGAACTGTTATCAAAAGGTGTTTACCAGTTGAAGTGGAGATGTGGTAAGAGTTACATCGACAAACAGGACGGAGTATCCAGTGCAGAATCAAAGAACACCAGAGGAATACCAGATTTGGATACACAGATAGCTCCGCGATAGCAGAGCATGTCCATAATAACGAGAACCATAAAATCGACTACGAGGACGTCAATATATTAGACAGGAATACGCGTTATTATTCACGAATCATTAGGGAATCACTGGAAATTATGAAAAACGTGAACAACTTTAACAGAGAGGATGGGTATCGACTTCGTAACACGTGGAGACTGGTATTGCCAAGTACCAGCACCGTAGTAAATCACGATCAACCAAACATGACGAATGAGCAGTGAAGCGAACCAAGCACGTCGAATGACCAGCGAAGCGAAACAGCGCCTAGGTATATAACGAGGAGTGTAACACAACAAATCCAGTCTTTAGAATCCTTCTGAAGAAGCTGACAGGATGATCAGCGAAACATCAAGACAAGTTCGACGACCACGGGAAGACCCGGAAGAAACTACTTCATTAATTATAAACAGATTTTAAACAGATAAAAACAGGTCTAAAGAGGATTTAAACAGATACAAACAGGTCTTAAATCACAAAAACTCCTGATGGACACATGCCATCCAGTTCATGACGTCATTTGCCCACCAGCAACCTCTACTCTCAATGAGTTCGTAGTGACATAACATTACTACTGTGGTGACATAATCTATTGCTATACATGAATTGAAGCTTTCTCGCAAGTCAATTCTTGTTGTCTCATTTACTAAGGATGTCAATTATGCCATCTAACGACTTACTTTCACGGGTGTTTGATAATTTGTCTACGTTAAAATTTCCCTTTAGTTCTATATACCTAAAGTTGATAGTAATGTCTGCCAAGGATATGGCAAACATTCATAGAAAATCTTTCTCTGCACCAATGTGTATTTTCTCGTGTCCACTTATAATGCATATTTCTATTGAAAAATCCATTAGAAAAATTTGATTCATCTGACCAAAGAATTTTGCTACATATCAGCGGATCATTCCTTTTTTATTCAACAACCATCTACAAAATCTTACTCTCCTCGACTTATCTCCCTCATTTAAATGTTGAACTTTCCTCATTTTGTAGAATCGAAATTAGTTGTATTTTTAATATTTTTATTGCACTGTCTTTTTTTATGCAACAGTTTCTTTGAATTTGTCTCAAAGAGGTTTCTTCATTTCGGTTAACATCAATATTCTATTCACTTTTCTTACATTATCCGCAACATGCCCTCCCCTTAGTACTTTTTTTGAAAATAATCGTGCGCTTTTAGATTTTGAACTAACTTCGTAAACAGTTCGATTTGGCTGCGGAGCATCTGGAAATCTATCTCCGTAAACCGTGACTGCCATCTCAGCGTCAAAATTGCGCTGACAATAAATGCTAACCATATCGAATTTGTTATTATTGTAATTACTGATATAAAACTTGTCTTAGAACTCGACAATGCAACATACAACAGTGGCAATCTGTTAAATTTGTTAATAATTGTATACATTGTTTTTCAGTAATCATGGCATAGCTGATTTCTACGATTCAATGATATGAATTGTGGTTTTCGTAAAATATTAAATATTAACATATCAGTTAAAATTTTTGTGACATGTTTTATATCGTTGGAAAGAGAAAAAAATAAACGGAATTAATGGTGTCATGGCCTACTTTGAGATTTGTTCTTTTCATTTTTACACATGAGCGTATTTCAAAGCTAACTGCGCTTTTCGAATTTTTTGATACGCATTATTATCCTTATTCTCTTTGCCGTCAACTTTCGTTCCTTTAACTTTTTTCGTTTTGGCTATTCCATAACGTTTTTACGTAACTCATAAATTGTTTTCAGTTTGTTGACCTTCATAGATTTGCCCACTTGAAATATCCACAATAAAAGTATCTAAAACTGGTTAAAAGCATAAGCACAAGTACCTGAAACTTGCACATGACTCACATTAATA
Organism: Leptura quadrifasciata; assembly: GCA_963675555.1. NCBI lineage: Eukaryota > Metazoa > Arthropoda > Insecta > Coleoptera > Cerambycidae > Leptura > Leptura quadrifasciata. Next base: position 3,031,725 of record OY776681.1, on the reverse strand, counting down.
ACAGCAACTACCTGTTGACCTCAAGGCTCTTAATAGCAGGTTTATGACAGTGGGTCAATTATACTTTATTAGTCAGCCGACAGTTATCAAATTGGCTAAGTAAGTACTTCAAATGTGCATTCCTAGCGATAAACCGCATCCGATGTTGTGAATTGCGCACCGCAAGATGTACCGCTCTGCATTCAATCGTCCGTATTTGGCAGTGTCTTGAAGTCCAAATATGAAGCTTCCCAAACATAGTTTTCCGACCATATGGTCGAAGAAAGTCCTCGCATAGGCATGGATACGCTTAAGTTTATTGCATAACAGTTATGGACGGAACTGTACAACGCTACAAACTTATATAACCCTATTATTTATATTTACTATATTTTACACTATAAAATGTCATCACAATATAACGCAGCCTCCAGTTAGAAGACCGGAGATAATTCTAAGAGCTACGTTTATACTTGTATACAAGCTATTAAATGTTGCAATTTGAATTTAATTAGCAGTATTTGCAACTAATTATTATCGTTAATTTTCTAGTTAATAGTGAATCTAAACAATTACTTTCCCACGTTTAGACGTGAGTCAAATGTAGTAGTGGTATTATAGGAGACAAAATTGAACAAAACTAGTTTGTCATTTTACGCAAAATCAGGAAAATTTATCTTTGGATTTTCACCATTCAGAAACTTGATATAGTATAATGCACAGCTGGGTTTAGGTTAGGTTGAAATGCGAGTGGGTCTATACCAGACCCTCCACTGCGACCAATCGGTCTACTGTGGCTCACTCCTAATTTATACTTCACCCAATAGGTTCAGCCTGTTAATAAAGCTGATAACCTTGTTGGGTGAGAGATTGTCCAGATCCTCAGTCAAAAGCTGACCTTTGCCAAATAATGAGAACCGGGTTCTTTCTGCAGCGGGACAAGTCCACAGGATATGCCTTGCCGTTTCATCTACCTCTAGACACAGACGGCATTAGGTGTTTTCCACCAGTCCAAGTCTGTGTAGGTGATGATTTAATCTGCAGTGCCCAGTGAATAGGCCGATCAGAGTGCATAGGTGTAACCTATTCAACTCTAGCAGTTTTTTAGCTCTTGATTTCAAAGGATGTGTAATGAATTCCTGCGAATGAGCTAATCCTGGTAGTTCCTGCCAGTGGTAGAGAGTCTTGCTCTCGGCCCAGTATAGGACATTTGTTTTGGCAGTGCTTGAAGATATGCCAAGAACTGGTTCTGGTCCTATAAATTTTGATGCCGCGCCCTCTCTAGCTAGGCAATCGGCAATTTCATTGTCCTAAAGCCCAGAGTGGCCAGGCACCCAGACCAGAGTCAGTTTGTTATTCCTACCCAATTGGATTAGAGCCTTTTGGCAGTTCCACATTGTTTTAGAATTACAGCGATACGATCCAAGTGCTTTAAGGGCTGCTTGGCTGTCTGAGAAAATCTTTATTGATCTGTGTCTAGAGTGCGTTGATTCCAGCCTTCGTACACGCAGTTCAATGGAGTATATTTCAGCCTGAAAAACTGTCGCGATATCACCCAGGCTCGAGGTTATTCTTACCTTTGGAGAGGGACTATAAACTCCAGCTCCTGTTCCTTCAGGAGTTTTGGAACCATCTGTATACCAACAGCTGTCTGCCTTCTGTAGGGCGGTTTAATGCACAGTTACTTGATACTGCCGGCTTCATTGGAATGGACCTGGTAGGTGGCACGAAATGCAGATTCTGCCAAGAGGAAGAGGAAGGAAGCTAACCACGTACTAGTCCATTGTGAAGGGCTAGTGAAACTACCAAAGACTGGTAGCTGCACTAATAGGTCCTCTTGAACGTTGCGAAGTCTGATACATAGCACGAAGTTGAATATGATTCTCTAAGAAGAACCCAATAAAATTTTACGACCACCTCGTTCTCCAGATATAACCCCAATGGTTTTTTTTATGGGGGTATATTAAAGATAAAGTGTTTTCGACGATACCGCAAAATGTAGAGGACCTAAAAGCTCGAATTCAACAGGCATGTATTACAGTTACCCCCGAAATGCTGAGTAATGTTTTAAATGATGTGCCTTGCCGCTCTCGATTGTGCATAAGAAATCGCGGTGGGCACTTTGAACACTTGATATGATATCTTAAAAATTATTTTGAAGATTAGATAAATATTAATGTTCTGTGTGCTATATTCTTTTTATTATTAAATTTTTTTGTTACCTGAATTTACTTTATTCTTCTTAATTGTGTTAATGTTTTATTATAGCAAAGATTTGAACAACTTATTGAATTATTTTATCGGTTTATTTAATCATACTTCTCCACGACAAGTATAATGCTTGTTAAAAAAAAGTTATTGGTTTTAAAAAAATGTCTTTATAAGTATTAACGTAGTACCAATGAATAAATATGGCATGTGATATATCGTTGGAAAGGGAGGAAATAGTCTATTTAATGGCGCCATTTCCCGCCCGTTTCAAAATAACTTTTTTAACAGCCTGAAGAGTAAATCTCAAAATACAGCGGTTTTGAAAAAAATTAGATAAAACCTCGTTGAAACACTCTGTTTTGCAAAAAAATTTCGCCTTAGAATTTTTCTTATATCTCTTCAAATAACGGAGATATTTGGCCTAGATGTTTTCCACATTTTCGATATTTTCCGCCATAACTCTTAAAGTAGGCCATGGATTTCAAATGTCTTTAAATCATTTTGTAGGTTATATAAATCGGCACAATTTTCATAAAAATAATTTTTTTCGTACGACCGATATTAACTGAGATATTCTCGTGTCCTGATAAAATGGACATCCTGTATAGAAGAGAAATCCATTAACTATTCACTAGCTGATATTAAATCTATACTTTCTATATATTCCCCTTGTTTTTCAAAACTGTTTGAGTATGCTTAACTTGCCCGGCTTTTAAAATTTATCGAGAAATATGATATAATCACGGAAAATCAGCATGGATTCCGTGAAAATAGGTCTACTAGTACCGCTGTATACTCTTTCTATAACCAGTTAATAGAGCGTATTGAGGCAGGCGAGTGCACTGTAGGGATCTTTTGTGATCTCAGTAGGGCATTCCACTGTGTCAATCACGAGAAGTTAATGACTAAATTATACTTATATGGTATACGGGGTGTAGCATATGACTGGGTAGCCTCCTTCCTAAATGGTCGGAAACAGTATGTTAGTCTAACATACTCCGAGAACCAAGCAATTCCAAACATTAATTCCGAGTACAGAACGGTAAATATTGGTGTCCCACAAGGTTCAGTATTGGGCCTAATATTATTTATATTATATACAAACGACCTTGAAATCAAGACACCAAGTGCATTCTCGGAGCTATATACCGATGATAAATCTTTGTTGGTTTCCGATAAATCAGACGACGCGTTGGCTTATAAATGCAACACTGTATTAGATACCGTATGTAATTGGTAAGGTTTTTTTGAACAAGGACAAGACAACAGTCATAAGATTTCATAACAGACAAAAGGAATGTTCCAAATGAAATATCAACATGAATGATTTCATATTAAATACCGATGAGCACAATACATTTTTAGGAATTATAATTGACGAGTGTCTAAACTGGAAGGCCCACTGTTGTAATCTAATATCAAAATTAAATTCAGTATGTTATTTATTCAGAAATGTTAAACCGATTATGACAATAGAACAATTAGTAACTATATACCACGCTCAGGTAGGATTTCGGCTATGGAATATGTATTTGGGGTAAGTCCACCCTATCCTCCGATGTTTTTATCGTTCAGAAACGAATTTTAAGATGCATTGCAAATGACTCCAGTAGAGAATCATGTAGAAGTCTGTTCAAAGATTTTAAAATTTTAACCCTTATATGTTTATTTATTACGAATTGTGTGTGTATGTTTTTAAAAACAAAAGTAAATTTATGTTAACGAGAGATGGGCATAACATTAGGACTAGATTAAATAATAATTTTTATGTTCCTTTTTGTAAATATAACATCAGTAAAGATTCACCCGCTTATCTTGGTCCAAATATTTTCAATAAACATTGATAAATAATTTGATATTCTACGTAAAAAATAAATATTTTTTGCAACCTTTTTTATAATATAATCAGTACTATATTCGAAGGCCAAGGATCCATCTATTATAAACCCCAGGTTCCTATTTAATTTCCGAGACTTTTCTAAGTTTTTACTATCCAATACAATACTTTGCCCAGCTTGTTGCCGATTTAGTATATGTTTCTTGCCGAGAATCATATATTTGCATTTATCGGTGTTTACTTTTAAGCTATTATCACACAACCAAACAAATACATCTTTTAAATCTTGATTGATAACATTAATAGCATCATTTACATTTTCTCCATAAAAATAAATGAACGTATCATCTGCAAATGAATGTACCTTACAATTTTTATTGATTTCAGTATGTCATTTATACACTGCACAAATAATAAAGGTCCTAGCACTGATCCTTGTGGTACTCCGAAGTTATTGTCTGTGCACTATTTACGTATCTTGTTCTTTGTTTCCTTGAAGTTAGGTAAGATTAAATCCATTTAAGCACAATCCCCCCAATGTCTCTTTTTTACAATCTTGATACCAATAGTTGTCGATTCACCGTCTCAAATGGACGTTTAAAGTCTAAGAAAATTGCAACTATAACTTGATTTTTACTTACTGTCTTAACCCAATCCGATATAGTGAACTGAAGTGCCGTTTCACAAGAATGACTCTTTGAAGAAGGATTCTTTGAATGGTTGTAACTACCGATAGTTTCCAATTATTAAGACAAATTACAATTCAACTTAATAATATGCGAAATATCAACACTCACTAGAGTAGCACTGCAGACAAGTCTGTCTCAGCCTTTCCACTTTTTGGATTATTCAATATATTAATTTAAATGAAACGTTTGAAAAATTATCGAGATATTAAACTAGAAGTCTATCATTTAAAGTAATAATAATACAATTCTGCAATAGCGGAAACTTATCGAGCTAAATATCAATATTTAAAAAACTATATACCTACTTAAGTATTCTCAATCTCACCACAAACCAAAACAACCGTCCATTCTTATATTCAAACTATTTCAACCTACCACATACTTAGTCATATATTTCTTACGATCCTATCAAGAAGGTATTAGAATTCCTCGATATAAAAAGTAAATAAGAACCTAAACCGCCTCTAAGGATTATAAGCAGTATTATTAAAACTCTCACTGCACCATTATAATCGTTTATCTCAGGCTCAACTAACCAGCAGAAGCTTACAGGTGATCCGAAGATTGTAAAAAGCTCGGCAAGGATTAAAGACCTGTTTGAGCCTACAGTAGTGTAATATTTTGCACGGAATTAATTGGGTTCGTAGGAATTTTATAGTTCTTTCAATTGACGCAAAGCGTATCACCGATATTTATAAGAAATCACTTAGCTGAAGATTATGAGTTAATGTTAATTCGGCTCCTACACAACATTACAACTAAAGTTATATTTCGTTAAATATAACATCATTATCATAATCATCATTTTTCGTCCTCAAAAGCGTTGGAATATAAAATTCTGCTTCCGTCAAATGCCTGTGGTAGAGCAAAATTTTTTTAATTTGAGGATATGATTAGGTTCTTTGTTTTATAAAGTAAACAAACATATGAAATACTCAAATACACAATTCATTGTCTGAAAGTTATTTGTGGCATTCTACGAATATTCTTTCCTATCGTTTGGGTTTTCTACCACATATATTATTATCCTCTTCAAAACAAATCACCGAATCTACAAAATAATAGAATTATTGGAAAAAAGCCTCTGCGCCCGGGGCGTTTACGTCAAGGAATAGTCAGAGGTTATGTTTTGAAAATAATATAAATCGGAATAAACACAGAAATAATGTATTTTGCTGACGTTTCGGAAAGTAGTCTCTTTCCGTTTTCAAAGCTTTTTTTGGAAGAACTCTTATTTTGCTGTGTATGTCAAATACACATATTTGTTTTCTCTATGAATTCTTTCAGAAATAAGTGGAATTGATTTCTTGGAGACTAATTCACAGTCATGTAAGAATATGTGCTTATTAATCAAAGGTTTTTGCACAACCGAAAAATTTTTATCAGTCATTATCATTAATATAACTGTAACAAAATAACGCATTCAAGATGGTATGCTTGAAAACTATTAGTACGTACGCCCCTGTGTTATACTAAGAACTGTATATCTTTCCTCTTCTACGGTACAGGCTTACAGGTTTTAGTGGATGGGACAATAAACAAAGAATATTTTACAGGTAGATCTTTTCAGAGATGAGTCTCAATGAAGCAAATTTGAAAGTGTTTGCTTTTGTACTGTTCTATCCCAATGATGGGATGGACGATACGTTATGCATCCCAGCATTACAAGGTGAACTAACACTTCCGTTTATTTCTATGGATATAATGGCCTAAAATTAAAATTCTTTCCTCAGTTAGCGGATATAAAAACTCTAATTTTACGCCATAGGTGAAAACAGGTGCAAATTTTGTGGCGTTGTACAGCACTAGCACTAATTACTCTTATTTGTAATTAGTGTCTAGTTGTATTAAATTTCAGCTTAATGTCAATTTGTTTCATCAATTATTTGTATCAGACTACATAATAATAAAATATATAGTAATTTTTTTAACAATATTCTTAAGTCTTCACTAAGCAGTAAGAAAGAAAAAAATATAGTTTATAAAATTAAAAAATGATTAAATATTATGATTTTGTTCAACAACGATAGATTGTAAAAAGCGTGGCGAGCTTTTTACTATATTTTTATTATAATTCTACTTTTATCAATAGCTACCAAACAAATATTTATAACAATTGATATCAAGTACCCCACGCTTTTTACAATCTATCGCTGTTGAACAAAATCTTAATATTAATTATTTTTTACTTTTTAGTTCGGTTTGTGGCTCTTCCGGCAAAATCTCGAAATAGAATGGTCATTTTTTAAATTTTATTTTATCCTGATGATCCTGGCGAGGACATTAAGACAAAGTTCCTTGATAATGTTAAAGAACGCTATAACCCCGATATACTTTTCGACGTTGTAACAAAATCCGACTTAGGAAATATTTCGTAAGAAAAGCGTGCTTCACGTAAAAACGCCGTGGAGGAGGTTTTTAATTCTTGGAAATAAAATTTTGCTCTTCGGAGCGTTTTTTATGCCAAATTCTCTCCTCTTCGAGGAGCGTTAATTTGGTAAGTGTAGTAAATGTCGCTGCACAGGGACGTAATGTCGCCCCGACCACCCAATTTTGGAAAGTATTCTAAAATTGGACTTGAACTTCCAAATTTCCAAGATTAAAAACCCTTTTACGAATCCACGTTGTCAAGCACTGCAACTCTTACGAAGTGTTGAATATGAGGACAAGTTAGTCCAACGACTATTCAAAGTATATCGGAAGTTATAGCGAAAATAGCCCTTAGCGACATGGGACCCCCATCATTTCCTAGCAGTCGGATTTGACGGGGAAATGATGTGTTTTGACGGGGTTTGCCCTAAACCGGTTCCTCAGTGATTCGGAGTCAAAAAAGTATTATTACCATGTACTCACACGTGCATGGGATCTGCCTTGCCTGAACGTAAAATTTGTTATTGCATAATACAAACGAAGTAGATACGCTTCAAGCAATTTTAAGCTCCGAGGAGCGACCAAAATTTATGTGAATTAATAAATACGTTTATAAAGACAGGCAAGCATAAGCCCACCAAAATTTCAGTTACATGAACTGTTCCTTGAATCTTTTTGTGCATCGTTAGCTTTTCAAACTGCATATTGGATGGTAGTTGGTACCGTATGAATCGTCCCGTTCCTCACCATGTGTTGTACACGGGTCAGACCATTGTTTGTTAACATTTTCTCTGAAGAAGTTGTTGTAAAAACATAAATTTTTTAAAGATTTAATATACATTTTTTGAACTTTATATTGTCTTTTACTTGTGTTTTCTAACAAAATTTCCCTTTCAGATTTAATTTTAAGAGAGTGTTAAACAGACAGTGTTAGATTTATAGTGTTACGACGTCTTCCAATTGATACCATCAGAGCCGCAGTTAAGCATAAACGACAGTAAGTATGATTTATCCATTAATCTCCGTCTGAAACAGTCACTTGAACCCTAAAAATTTTGTGAACGTAATATTTTTATTTAGTATTTAGAAAAGGTTGAGGAAAAAGAAAATTAATTTTTTCTTTTTCCTATTTTTTTCAATTTTTCTAAGTTTTTCGAACAGAAAATACGTCCTTCAGACTTCCATCAAAAGCATGGATCGTTCACATGGCGCCCGAACAGGGACCATGCCGTCCCCAAACCCAACAAATCCTTTCTCATTTATGGCGGAAGACTCCGAGGGGTCGACCCCAAGAGAATTTTATGAGCGAGTCACCGCACCGCTCGTCGACGACGGTTCTAGAGGGATAGAACCACAGCGACTGTTTCCGGAGGGAGATAATGTTAATTTATCAGCTTCACAGCCACAAACTGCTTCGATGGAGAGTATGTTTCTGAAAATGGCAGAGGGCTTCGTGCAGGCGATACAGAACGTGTCGACCTGTACGCCCCATGAGAGACAAAGATGTCCGAACGTGACGTTCCATGGGCTTGATCATGAAGATCCAGAAGCATTTCTGAAAATTATGGAGGAATATTTCGACAGAGCTCGCATAAGCCACGACTATGATCGCCTCCATAACGTAACCGGCCAACTCAAGGGCGAAGCTCAACGATGGTCCGAACAATTTAGGACGTTGACTACTTCGTACGCCTTATTCAAGGAAAGATTCCTTACGAGATTTAATTCTCCCGACATACAGTCACGAGCTATTGCTCAACTGTATGCCGTCAAGCAAACGTCTTTAGACGACACGGCAGTGTTTATCACAAGGAAAACCTGTCTTTTCGATCGTATTGATCCCTTTAAATCCGAAGCCATCAGAGCTCGGGTCATCATGGACCAACTGCGTCCAGAAATTAGGTCACGCTTGAGAAGCAACCTAATTTCAAACACAGAGATGTTAATAGCAGCGGCTACTAACGTCGAGCGGGATTCAGCTGACGAACAGACGTCGCTAATCCAGCTAATTGATCAACGTCTGTCCCGCGCGTCTTACTATCGAGAGCCGGGACACATCAGTCCACAAAATTCAAGTATAAGGAGCAATGGAAGCCCAACTCCGACAGCACCGAGGGTGCACTTCCGAGAGGACGTATCTCGACAGGACGGTCCAGGCAGAGCGCCTGGTCGTCCTTTTTTTATGCCTAATTTATCAAGCGGATCAGTGAATCCTGACCGCAGGCAAACCAATTTTAATGGCGGATCGGGGAAATTCCGAGTACCCGACCGACCGGCAACCCCGTGCCGATACTGTACAGACACAGTGCAGTGGCACTTCCATAGCCAATGCCCGAATAACCCGCATCTCAGCAGGAGACCGGGAAACTTTCGAGGGGCCAGAGACCCAGGCCAGGGTCCATCTGCAAGATCCCCGGCACAACGGCCGAACCAAGGCGGCAGCAATGTCCAGTAATTTTTTCCGATACTCATGACCACTACGACGCTCCTCTGCACAAGACAAGAGAGTCAATAAATTATATGAGCGAAGCGTTCCCTTTGCCTCGTATAAAAGTTCAAATAAATGAACATGCGGTCGACGCACTGATAGATTCAGGCTCGACGCGAAACGTTATCCATCCGAGGATGTTGGATAATTTTAAAAATCTCACGACACGTCGATCATTTGCTATGGCGTGCGGAGATCGAATGGTGGACTCTCTTGGAACGACAAAATTACAAGTAATAATTTCAGGCACCTCTTTTGAAATTGATTTTCAAGTAATCGAAAATTTAAACGAAACAGTAATATTAGGATCACCATTCTTATATATGAACAATGTCGCATATGATTATGGCAGAAAATGCCTATATGCCGGCACAGAAGAGCGTATTACCGTCTTCTGGAATCAAGCTTCTCAGAGGGAGAGACAGCAGGCAAAGCTTCCTGAAGAGCTTGTTATAAATGACAAATTTCTACGGCCGCTGTTCGAGGAATTTGTCGATCTGTTCACTGCGGAACCGACTCAAGCAACCACAGTGACTGTGAAACACAAAATTACAGTGAAAGACACGAAACCATTTAATATCAGACCATATCCGATGTCTCCGAGTACTAAGAAAATTATGTACGACCAAATCGAAGAGATGTTAAAAGCTGGCGTCATCGAACCTAGCACTGCCCAATATAGTTCACCACCAGTGATAATAAAACGCTCGGACAAGAAACCACGATTTTGCATCGACTATCGCCATTTGAATGAAATGACTGAAGACGAGGCTTCCGTCTTACCAAAAATACACGAAAGTATTAAAGATTTAGGCAATTCGAAGATTTTTTCTGTGTTGGATTTAAAAAGTGGATATTGGCAAATACCGCTAGATGAAGCATCAAAAGATTTTTCGACTTTTACCACTCCTGATGGGGCAGCTTACAGATTCAATGTCATGCCTTTCGGACTCAAGACAGCTCCCTGTACCTTTCAGAAATTCATGGCAAAGGACGTTTTAACGGGTTACCTGCACCATTTCTGTAAAGTGTATTTAGATGATATAATCGTTTACAGCGTAAACGTGAAGGAGCATATGTCCCACTTGAGATTAGTCTTTGAAAGACTACGTCTGCATAATCTGAAAGTGTCACCGGAAAAGTGTGTAATAGCGACGAATGAAATCCAATATTTAGGCCATACAATTAGAACCGATACTTCCCAACCATTAGAAAAACATGTCTTACAAATTCAAAATTATCCCGTTCCAGCTACGAAAAAGCAGCTACAAAGTTTCCTAGGGCTTTGCAACTGGGTACGAGAATATCTACCAAATGTGGCGATGATCACGAAGCCACTAACGAAACTTCTTTCGAAGGAAAATCGTTTTCACTGGAACCATACATGCGATGAAGCGTTTAGAAAATTAAAAGAATTATTATCCGGACCGCTGGAACTCCATCGGCCGGATTTTTCACGTCAATTCATTTTGCAAACAGATGCATCCCTCCAAGGCCTTTCGGCCGTATTATATCAATTAGGCGACAACGGCGAAAAATACATAATCTCGTATGCAAGCAACACGTTATCTCCAGCGGAGAGACGTTACCACATAAATGAGCTAGAATGCTTGGCGGTGGTGAACTATATTAAAAAGTACAAGATGTACTTAGCAGACAAACCGTTCTTGGTGAAGACGGACAACAGGGCGTTACTTTGGTTAAACAAACATAAGGACGACAAAACAAAATTTACACGATGGTCATTACTATTGCAAGAATATGCATTCAAAATTGAACACTGTCCAGGAAAGGAAAATTTGTTAGCAGATTTTCTAAGTCGTAACCCACAAAATCAGTATGTCGAGACAGACGATGAAGAGGAAAGAATGTTCCTACCAAATTATAAGTGTCCAGAACGTATTTCTGTTTTAACGCATTCAGAAATATACGAAGATATCGTACAGGCTCAATTGAGTTCACGAGATATTCAAGACAAGATCCGCCGTTGGAATGATCTATTTCAACAGGAACAACGTTCCGATGCGGATCTTAATTTTATGAAAAATTTTCACGTCCAAGACGATGTACTTTTTAAAGATTGCGATCGAAATTTTAAATTAATAGTTCCAAAGAGGAAAATAAAAGAATTGATTTACCATTATCATGACCGAGATGAAGCATGTCATCCAGGACGAGACGAGACTCTCAGGAAAATAGCGAAACGCTACTATTTCAATAATATGGCCAGGATCGTAGGCAAATACATAAACGACTGTCTGATATGCCAGTCTGTAAAGACAAGACAAGCCCAACCCAATGCTCCACTTAGAAGTCATGCACCACAAAATGCATTTGAAACCTTGAGCGTCGACGTAATTGGCCCGCTGCAGAGGACTAAAGACGCCGAAAACCGATATATGATTATCGTCGAAGACGTTTTCAGTAAATGGATAGAGGCAAAGGCATACATTCAGGTCGACGGCAGAACGATAGCCAAATATATCGACGAAGAAATAGTAGCAAGATTCGGAGTCCCTCGAGTCATAATATCAGACAACGGTGGTCATTTCAATTCCGAATGGTACATCACATTTTGCGAAAGGAATGGTATCGAACGATACTTAATTCCAGCATATCACCAACAGTCCAACCCCGTGGAACGACGGGTGCAGGAATGCAAGAAAATTTTAAAGACTCTTTTATTCAAAAAGCCAAACGACACTTGGGATCGCTACGTGCATCAAATGACATATATATTAAGAAATCGTAGGAACGCCGCTACAAATCAAACACCTAGCATGGTCGTGTTAGGATATGATCCAGCCGAAAGAGGCGAATGGGATTTGTATGCCTGGAGGCAAGAAAGAGCCAAGCAACAAACGCTTCCACGATACGAGCGGATCAAGGAAGCCCGTCAGGCCCAACAAAATTATAAACAGAAATATGCGCCGAAAGAGGCCGTCACTCCGATCGTCTACAAAGTAGGAGACAGAGTCATGAGTAAGAGAAAAAAGAAGGTACATACCTTCACGCCGTCTTGGTCAGGCCCGACCAGAATTCTGAAGAAGTTTTCAGACGAAGTGTATCTCGTGCAAAAGGGAAATGTAACGACAAGAGTACATGTCGATGATTTGAGACCAGCCCCGCCAGAGGAGCACAACTTGGAAATCGAATCTTCCGATGAAGAAAATGCTAGTCCAGGCGGAACATCACTCGATGGAAATGATTCCCCGTTCTCAGACGATTCCACAGAACCTCTACCGCCGGAGCAAACGGTTGTACAAATCCATGCACCGCCACGAGGTGCTTCCACTTCTGATTCAGAATCCAGTTCTGGAGATTCAATCATCTTTTTATAATATTTTTCAACCTAGGCTAAGTTTTAACTTAGTGCTAGGTTTATTTTATATCAAAATTTCCATACCAACTTCTTGTCGTGTCAGGCAAAAGTTGGTATTTTTTATGCATTTTTTACAAGTTATTTTCATCTGAGGATATTGTATCCAAATACAAATCTTCCAAATTCACTGCAGCAACTCTGACCGTGTCCGGCAGAGTTGGTATTTTTTATAATTTTTTCAAAGTCCTCAAGTGTTACTAAACATTCTTCTGTAAGCAGAGTCCGACCCAAAGGGTTCAAACAAATGTTCCATTGGCACGGCATGGAAAGACGACAACTCTGACGCAGAGCGCGATTCAGACGAGTCTAGCAACTCAAGGGCGAGATGCCGCCACGTCTGCTGGAGGGGCAGATGCAACGATCCGACGGATGCAGATTCTGTCGCAGATTTCTCACAAGAAGAGATTTTAATAAAAACTATTTCAATCAATATAAGTCAACAAAATTCAATGTTCCTATTCTCAAAGACGACGATGTGATATCGGTCGCAGATTTCTCCCAAGAAGAGAATTTTTAACTACTCGGAAACCATTTCAACCAATATAAGTCAACAAAATTCAGTGTTCCTATTCTCAAAGACGACGATATGTTATCGGTCGCAGATCCCCAGACGGGATGTAAACAAACATTTTACTAAAATTTTGTTTTATTGTTTCATATAAACCGAGCAGAACCAAGTATAGCTGGAGTTAAGCAGTCCGAGGACCACCTAAGCTGTTCCAGAAGGCAGTTCGACACCGAAGGTGATCGACGAGGCATAGACACGAGGAGGAGCAGACGCAAGCCCGCATTAGTGGAAGAACACTAAGAAAGATAAGTGCGTCGAAAGTGTTTGTGTTGTGTCATCGAGAATCTGAGGATTTTCGATTTTTTCTTTTTTTTATGCCATTTTTGAAACATAATGTTCAATAATTCAATCGAATGCTATAATGTTAAAGAACGCTATAACCCCGATATACTTTTCGACGTTGTAACAAAATCCGACTTAGGAAATATTTCGTAAGAAAAGCGTGCTTCACGTAAAAACGCCGTGGAGGAGGTTTTTAATTCTTGGAAATAAAATTTTGCTCTTCGGAGCGTTTTTTATGCCAAATTTTCGCTAACTCTTCGAGGAGCGTTAATTTGGTAAGTGTAGTAAATGTCGCTGCACAGGGACGTAATGTCGCCCCGACCACCCAATTTTGGAAAGTATTCTAAAATTGGACTTGAACTTCCAAATTTCCAAGATTAAAAACCCTTTTACGAATCCACGTTGTCAAGCACTGCAACTCTTACGAAGTGTTGAATATGAGGACAAGTTAGTCCAACGACTATTCAAAGTATATCGGAAGTTATAGCGAAAATAGCCCTTAGCGACATGGGACCCCCATCATTTCCTAGCAGTCGGATTTGACGGGGAAATGATGTGTTTTGACGGGGTTTGCCCTAAACCGGTTCCTCAGTGATTCGGAGTCAAAAAAGTATTATTACCATGTACTCACACGTGCATGGGATCTGCCTTGCCTGAACGTAAAATTTGTTATTGCATAATACAAACGAAGTAGATACGCTTCAAGCAATTTTAAGCTCCGAGGAGCGACCAAAATTTATGTGAATTAATAAATACGTTTATAAAGACAGGCAAGCATAAGCCCACCAAAATTTCAGTTACATGAACTGTTCCTTGAATCTTTTTGTGCATCGTTAGCTTTTCAAACTGCATATTGGATGGTAGTTGGTACCGTATGAATCGTCCCGTTCCTCACCATGTGTTGTACACGGGTCAGACCATTGTTTGTTAACATTTTCTCTGAAGAAGTTGTTGTAAAAACATAAATTTTTTAAAGATTTAATATACATTTTTTGAACTTTATATTGTCTTTTACTTGTGTTTTCTAACAAAATTTCCCTTTCAGATTTAATTTTAAGAGAGTGTTAAACAGACAGTGTTAGATTTATAGTGTTACGACGTCTTCCAATTGATACCATCAGAGCCGCAGTTAAGCATAAACGACAGTAAGTATGATTTATCCATTAATCTCCGTCTGAAACAGTCACTTGAACCCTAAAAATTTTGTGAACGTAATATTTTTATTTAGTATTTAGAAAAGGTTGAGGAAAAAGAAAATTAATTTTTTCTTTTTCCTATTTTTTTCAATTTTTCTAAGTTTTTCGAACAGAAAATACGTCCTTCAGACTTCCATCAAAAGCATGGATCGTTCACAATAAGTATGCAAAGTTTCAGTTTAATCTGACGTCACAAACAAACAAACTGACAAACTAACAAACAAACAAACAAACATACAGGTGAAACTAATAAAAGCGCGTTAAAAAGAAAATCTAGTGATAAATTTAAAAGACAGAGAAACAAAACATATATATGTATATATAACAGGGAGTTTTCAAAAAGGAATAAATAAAAAAGTCTTTACGACCAATAGAAGCCGAGATAGATTTATTTTAAATCACTGTAGCGTTGTTTATTAATATTAAGGAATGATTTTAGCTGGAATCTACAGAGGAATATTCAAAGAATCCTATCAACAAATTTTGAAATAATAAATTCTTGAAAAAATGTCAGCTATCAGAAACTAATTCGACTGGAGAAGGCTGCAAGTTCAATTTCCAAGACACATTCACAAAGCTTATTATTATAATAACGTTCACCTTGATTGCAATATTCATTTGCGAAATAAGCGTTTCGAGTTACCACATAAAAAATAATGAAATATAAGTTATAAAATTAGTTTCCAATTAATGATAATTAATGATGCAATTAATGTTCAAATTTCAAGCGTCTATTCATTAGTCAGTTTTTCAGCGTTCGGTATGGAAACAGTTTTTTACGATTTCTCTTGAAAGCAAGCCGACTATAAAAGCTGCCGAGCAATTTTAATCAAGGTCATTTTTTTTCTCCTTCGACGAAATGTTATTTTGATACAATTTGTATACTTTCATATAAATGAGTGAATCGTTTGAATAAATATAATGGTATGCCAATCAATACCATTCTTGTTGCGGTGTAATAATAATTTGTATAAGAAAATTAACAAAATTGAATTTCAAGGGGACCATTGAATGTTGAATGTCTTGGTATTTACACCAATTGTTTACCAAAAAACCGCTGCCCAAGGAATCACTACTTCCACATCCAGATTTTGTATCCAAGCCTTATGCACACTAAATCCCTATGTAATATTTTATTCCCTTTAATAATAGAGTGGGGTGGTAGAGGGGATAGCTAATGTAAAAAAAATAGAAGTCCTTGGTTCTCATATACACACTAAATCCCAATTTATTTTTTTATTCCCTTAAATAATAGGGCGGGGGTAGAAATGGGGTGGTAGAGGGGGTAACTAATACCAAAATAAATGTTAAGAGGCCCTTGGTTCAAATCCCAATTTAATTTTTTACTTTTCATTTTTTTAGATGTTTCGTTCTTTTATACACACTAAAATACATTTTAATTTTTTTTACCCCCCTTTAATAATAGGGTGCGGGTGGCAATGGGGTGGTAGAGGGGATAGTTAACGCCAAAAAATTTTTTTAGACGTTTCGTTCTTGTATACTCACTAAATCACATTTTAATTTTTTTTGACTCTCTTTCATAATAGTGTGGGGGTGATAGTGGGGGGGGGGGACTGATGCCAAAAAAAGTTTTGAGACCTTAACTTTTCGTACATACCCTAAATTTTATGGACGCTAACTTGCTTGTTTTGCCTATTTGCCCTTATTTACCCAATTTACCCCCGAACCCTTCAACGGAATTAGATCAAAATATAATCTAGTTCCAGATCTCGTTACAATACATAAGTGTACCAAATTTCAAGTCAATATCATAAACCATTCCAGAGTAAACGTGCGCACAAAAAAGTTACAGACAGACAGACCGACAAACAGACAGACAGACCGACAGACAGGAAAAAAATTTTTCACCTCAAATTTAAAATCTCGACGTTTCATGACATTTTAAGTTTATTTCAATAAAAAAAATATTTTTTTTTGCGTTCCTCTCAGCGAGACCCAGTACCTAGTAAATTAGTTATATATTTCAGTATCATATATCAAATAAAGTAATCTCTGTAATAAGGAAACAAAAGCAAGAATACTATGAAAGAAAAATTGATAAGTTAAAAAATAATCCAGATGTGGAGAATTATCAAAGATATTGTCAAAGGAAAGAAAAAGAGTAGAAAAGAGGGAATCGTATTTAATGACAAAATGATTTCAGAAGGTTTACAAATTGCTAACGAATTTATTACATATTTCATAACTAGTATTGAGGAAATTACAAGAAATTTAATAGTACAATCAATGAACCGATTCACCTCCGAAATCTGATCAACTCAACCGATTTGTTTGAAATTTTGACAGTAGCTCAAAAATGATGCAAATAACAAACCTGACTTAGTGCCGATATGTGCTTCCACCCCGGGGGTGAATGCAACCCTTTCTCGGGGGTGGAAATTTAAAAATTCAAAATGACACAATGAAATCGATAGAGTATCAAATTTTAAGAAGAAAATGTAGTATAAAGTTTTTTCTACAACCTAATAATTTCTGAGTTAATCGCGATTGAAAATTCCAATAAAGACACATTCTTATCAAAATTGAAGCTTATAAAGAAACAAGGCGATCCGTCGGTTTTTCTTTAATGTTTTAGGTCATATTAAGCGACTTTTGTTTGTCGTAAATTTATCTAAAGATTTAAACTCGAATAACGGAAAAATGAGTAATTTTTCTGAGAAAATGTTCATGACCTTTTTTAAAGTGCTTTATTTAAAGCTTTTATAAAAGCCTCTAGCATGAAAATTAAGGAAGTTATGACGAAAATAAGTTAAGTCTCTGGAATTTTTGAAAAAAAATTGACAATAAAATTGGCGCCATGAGCGGCAAAATTAAATTTAATCGTAGCCCATGAAAAATTAACTTTATTTTTGTCCCAATAACACGTTCACCAAAAGTTTGAATGGTTTAAAGAATGTACATTTTGAAAAAAGTTGTTTTAAGTAAATTTTTTTTATTTCAATTTTTCAAATGAAAATTTTTTTTTTCAAAATAACTCAAAAAATAATGGATTTACGAAAAAAAGTGTTCTCAATAAAAATTTACCTCTCTTTTTGCTGAAAATTTTGCTTTTTGTTAAATTCATGTAGCTTAAAAGTTAAGCGAGAGATGGGCATTTAAAGCTTTGATTTCTATGCGAAGGAAACCTCTTTTTAGCCCTTCAACCTTAAAATTCTCTGAACGAAAGGGTGTAGAAATATTGCAATCATCATGACTTTATAGCTTATGAAATTCCCTACAAAATGATGTGTGGGTGAATGCAAAAAGCTTAAAAGGAAGCCGAGTTATCATTAAAAAACTAAATACATTTTTCTAGAGATAACGTAGGAAAATTACGGAGCGCCTAAATTTTGAACGTTTTGGAGCATTTATTCCCCATTTTTCCTTAATTTTTATTGTAAGGGGTGGTTTTTAGGGGTTGAGCCATATTGAAAAATGATGTATCATGTCGTTTACACTTAAAGAATATATTTTTTCTATTCAAGATCCAAAATAAAAAGATTTTATGCCCTTTAAACCGTTTTTTTAATAATTGTGTGAGGGGTAGTTTTTAAGGGTAGTTACATAGTAAAATATCGAAATATTAGTTACATTATAAAAAACAACAAATATTTAACATATTTGAACATAATGATAACCTATCACTGCTTCCATCTATTAGTTTTCAATTTTTCCTAAGTTTTATTGTTAGGGGTGGCTTTTGGGGGTTGCATCATTAAAAAAATGAAGTATCAGATTTCTCATACTTAAAGGGAAAAATTCTCCTATTACGATCCAAAATAAAAAGGTTTCATGCTTTTTAAACAAATTTTTTTATTAATTTTCGTGTGAGGGGTTGTTTTTAAGGGTAGTTAAATAGTAAAATATGGAAATATTAGATCCATGATTAAAAACAATTGATATTTAACATACTTGAACAT
Organism: Leptura quadrifasciata; assembly: GCA_963675555.1. NCBI lineage: Eukaryota > Metazoa > Arthropoda > Insecta > Coleoptera > Cerambycidae > Leptura > Leptura quadrifasciata. The sequence continues at coordinate 3,012,803 of OY776681.1, read as the reverse complement.
AATTATGGCCCATCACTGCGTTAATTTATTAGTTTTCAATTTATTGGAGTAAGGGGTAGTTTTCACCCCTTAAAAACAAAAAGCACACTTTGCGATCAAGTCAGGTTTCAAGAGGAGGGTAAGATGAACTTAATTCTAAATTTTCAAGAAGATCGGAGCAGTACTTCAGATTTCGGAGATTTGGCCCCTTTTTAACGTTGGATGACTGTACTATAAATGTTAATGAAAATTATGAAAATATGCTAAATGCAATAGACCAACCAAATTGTAAATTACAAAAATTGAAGGTGCTAGAATTTAGGGAGTTAAGAAAACTTATAAATGAATTGCAAATAAAAGAAGTACCGTTGAGGGTATAAATACAGGAATATTCAAGTTAGCCTTTGAATGTATTGGAGATAGATTCCTTCAAGTTATAAATAATTCTTTACAATCGGGAAAATTTTCTAGCGCATGGAAAACGTCAACAGTGGTTCCAGTAGAAGAAAATCAACACCATGATTGTAAAGAATTTAGACCGGTTAATATGATACCTACATATGAAAAGAGATTCTAGTACAAAATCAATACCCTGAAGCATTTATTGATAGAGTTTTCATAAATGTTAAAAATAGGGACAATCAAGTACGACAAAAACCTGAACGTATACGGCAACAATTCCTAATGTGTACGGACTATGCTTGGGAAAACGGACATAGAATAAACTGGGACTGCGCAAAATTTTAACAAAAGAGGCAGATAACAAAAAAAGAAAAATGAAAGAATTAGCAGTAATCTTATTAAGTGCAGATAAATGCGTATCGAATTGTTCTATAGATATTTGTACAACCTGGCTATCAATGTTAAAAGAAGAACTTAACAAACTCAACATTATCTAAAAGAAAATATTATCAGTTCTGTGTAAATAGTAAGTATTTATGGAAATAACATGAACAGAATCTTAAAGCATAGCAATTTAACATACACAACAAATAAGAGTTCTTCGAAAAAAGCTTTGAAAACGGAAAGAGACTACTTTCCGAAACGTCAGCAAAATACATTATTTCTGTATTTATTCCGATTTATATTATTTGCAAAATATAACCTCTGACTATTCCTTTGACGTAAACGTCACGGGCGCAGAGGCTTTTTTCCAATAATTCTATTATTTTGTAGATTCGGTGATTTGTTTTTGAAGAGGATAATAGGAAAGAATATTCGTAGAATGCCACAAATAACTTTCAGACAGTGTTTTTAAGCAGTATCAACTCATCTCGTGTACACTGTGCGGTTTACTTTTGAAAAAGTGGAAGTTCCACGCATAGACCTTATCGCGAAGGTTCTTTATTAATTAAATCCCATCATTTAAATCCTGTTTCCATTACAAGAATTCAAGCTAGTCGGCACGCCACATTGAACGTGCTATAGCTACAAAACCTTCGGATGAAATTACATCGATTTACATTATTCAATTGATGCGTTAAGCCCATCGACTGCGTATTGTAATGCTAATCAAAACGATGCTTTCAATAAACGCCCTTTTAATTGTGGAGTATGTTTTATTGATGAAATAATATAGAAATTAGGAAGTGCCGCCTAGGCGAACCGTACACACATAAAATGGTGAGGTACCGCCGCTTAAGAAGGTAAGCCGGTTAAGAATATACAGATGAAAATATCCAGATTCAAATTCCCACAGAGTCAAGGGTCCGTTTTACAGGGACGGAATGAAGGAAAGAATAGCACAGTCAGTTTATGCCCAAATTTCAGAAGAATGTTATGAATATGAGTTGAATATAAATTTTCTGTCAGTAGCTAAACGTATTAGTCAAATAAATTATTTTACAATAGATAATAAAGAGACAAATCTGAAGAATACAACTCTTCTGAACCCAAGAAATGAAGATGAGGTAAAAAAAAGTACCAGGGCATGACAATATAAAAAAAGCAAGGTTGCTAAATTATCTGCGTCAATTATGTATATTATCAACAAAGCTATGGACTTAGAAGTCTTTCCACATATTTTAAAAGTTAGAATAATTAAACCGTTATATAAAAAAAGGTTCAAATGTCAAACTGCAGACCAGTCTCTCTAATACCAAACATTTAAAAAATATTTGAGAAAATTCTAAAAATAAGAATAAAAGTTTTAAATAAATATACTGCAATATCGGACAAACATTTGGATTTAGGGAAAACAGTTCTATACAGGACGCTATATCATACCTTACATATCTGATATAAGACTGATTAGACAAAAGCAAACTCTCATTATGCATATTTGTCGATCTTGCCAAAGCGTTCGACACAGTCTGCTATAAAAAAGACTATACCGGGTATTAGAAAAGTATGTGAACGGTGGAAAATCTCGAACAGTTTGCATCAAATCGAAAAATAAAAAAATACGTGCCAAAAATTTTTCAAAAAACTATCTACTGATACCAAAATGACCTCCCCACCCACCACCCTGTGGGCCGGACAAAGGGCAACTTTAAAATTACACATGGAAACCATTATTTTTTATTGCGGAATCGGATTCTACGGCAAAAAATACGTAAATTTTATTCCGCACATTTTTTTTTATTCTCGCAAGGACGTGTCGCTGCAATCGCAAAAAATTGAGTGGAAACATGAAAATTTTGAACGCATACTTAAAAAAATATGAAAAATAAAACTACTGATCTCAGAGTGAATGATTTCCCGAGCTGTTTTGAGAACAGTGATTTTACACGGTCGTGCGGCAATAAAAAACTTGATTAAAAAAAAACTAACAGTGGTTTTACCTCTTAATTCAGCCACTTCAGACAAGTTCTTGATCCCAGCCAGTGAAGGCAAAGAGGAAAATAATCAAGTGGCGTGAGGTCGGGAGATCTTGCTGGCCATTCAATAGTTCCTCTTCGACCTATCCATCAATTTTCTAAAGTACCATTCAAATAGTCCCTAACAATATCCCGATAGTTTGGAGGAGCCCCATCTTGCTGGAACCAAACATTATCGAACTCATCACCAGCAATCTCTTGTATTGCGGGAACTATTTGATTTGTCAACATTTCCAGGTATTTTTCTCTATTCAAATTTCCATCTATGAAAAACAGTCCTATGATTCGATCCCTGAAAACTTCTGTCCAAACATTTAATTTTGGTGGATACTGCGTGTGTGTTTCAAGTATCCAGTGAGGGTTTTCGTCACTCCAATATCTGAAATTATGGCGATTAACTTTTCCACTGAGTTCGAAAGTTGCTTCATCTGAGAAGACAAGTAGAGATGACAAAGAATTTGGGTTTTGGTTACTCCTTTCCATCATTAATTCACTAAATTCAAGTCGCCGATCAAAATCATCTTCACTCTTGATGAAGGTGAGTTTTGTAAGGATGAAATTTCAAAAATTTCAAATTCTTATTAACTGAAAATGCACTCATGTCAATCTGTTGACTGGCTTTTCTGATTGATAACCTTCGATTTTCAACAAATGCCTGGGCCACTTCCATTTGTCGAGCTTCCGATGTTTCAGATTTAGGTCTTCCAGATTTTGGGCGATTTTTATTTGTCCTTGTATCTAGGAATCGTTTGATGGTACGGGACACAGTAGATTTCAAAATTCCCACTTGATCTACACGGAAAGTTTCGTTGAATAAAATCACAACTTCATCATAGGACCTTTCTTTATCGCCCCACCCTCGCATCATTAAAAGAGAAACTCTCTCTTCCTCTGTTAAAATAGCCATTATGCAGAAAAAAACGCGAGAACTAATGAAAAATAAAATACCTTTTTCCATACAAAAGTGCTCGTAGAAATTTCACAAAACAAATACTGTTATTAAGAACACTTAAAAAACAACATTCATAAAAAAGCAAGATATCGCATATATTGTTTTTTCAATTGAATATTTTTTTGTCAACTACTCGTGTTGACAAAAAAATTTTGTAAATATTTACAAACTTATGGACGCTTAAGGTTTATTTCAATTTTGTGCGATTGCAGCGACACCTTGCGAGAATCGAAAAAAATGTCCGATATAAAATTCACGCATTTTTCCGCTATAAAAAATAGGGATTTTCATTACTAATTTCAAAGTTGCCCCCCGCCCCACCCACTGGGTTAGGGGTGGGAGAGTCGAATCCAACGTCATTGGATAGATTTCGTAAAAATAACAAATACGTGTTTTTCAGTTTTTGAATTGGACGTTTTTTTATGGGCACAAGACGGTACTTTTGACACAGTAATGTTTTCTTTTCATTTTTTGCGATTACAGCGACACCAGGCAAGAATCGAAAAAATGTCCGGAATAAAATTTACGTATTTTTTGCCGTAGAATCCGATTCCGCAATAAAAAATAGGCGTTTCCATTTGAAATTTTAAAGTTACCCCTCGCCCCACCCACAGGGTGGAGGGCGGGGAGGTCATTTTGGTATTAGTAGATAGTTTTTTGAAAAAATTTTTACGCAATTTTTTTATTTTTCGATTTGCTGCAAACTGTTCGAGATTTTCCACCGTTCCCATACTTTTCTAACACCCGGTATAAACTAAAAAAATTATGGATTTAGAGGTAAAGCTTTTGAGTTCATGAAAAGTTATTTATCAGAAAGAACTCAATATGTAACTATCGACGGTATCAAAAGTGAAAGAAGAGAGATAAGTTATGGGGTACCGCAGGGTACAGTTATGGGAGCAATATTATTTATCTTATATCGGAATAACCTATTTATCTTAAATACAACTAGACAAGTTCAAAGTTTTGCTGATGACACTGTAATATTCTATAGTGGAGACACCTGGAAAAATTTGAAAACTATAGCAGAAAGTGACTTCAATAGAATAAAACTAGTTTGACAAGAACACACTTACTATGAACATAGATGAAACCAAATATTTAACTTTTACATCATATAAAAATAAATTGTCCAATCCAGGGCCCCTGAATATAAATAGCCGTACTATCATAAGAGAGGCCGAATCAGTAACGTGTCGGGGCATAATTGTAGTCAGACATCTGAAATGGGACCTACAAATAAATAATATTAATAAAGTAAGATAGCTCCTAACAAATTTTAAACACCTCAACAACTATTCAGAAAGAAACTACTACAGTGCAGGGCCGTTGTGCATCGCCAGCCGTAGACTAGTTTCGAGCTTGTTAGCTCCCATCAGTATGATATAGGATTAGGACACGCTTTAGGATTAATCTACCTGTTGGGTTCTTATTGCAACCAGAAACAATGAACGAATTAAAGTACCAGGAAAATAATAGCTCTGTTTCAAACTGATAAAGTAATTTGAGAAAAAGATACTTTTCTACATTTGTGTACACTATTTTTGATGAACACAAAATGCCAAACAATAACAATGTTGTCATGGTATACTACTGCGTAGTAATTAATTAATTATACTTTAATCAGTTTTTATATAGTGGAATAGCTCTTGTTTTGCTTAATTGTTGTTATATGCAAACGTTCGGTTTGTCCTATATAACTTAAATTACAATTATTCTTACTCTCGCCCTTGTATCCAGCACAAAATAGCTAGTTCATTCATCAGTTAAGAGATATACTTGAGAAATAAAAGACTTAAGACTGTGACTGGGTGTATTAACTGATTCTTGATACGCGTAACGTTCAAAGCCGGTTCTGGAATCGGGATGTCACGGGCGGGCTCACTGCGAGGCCGTGGAGCCAGTCTATAAACCTTGGGGCCATTCGGCCCACCGGGCAGCGCATACCCTCATACCAATAGTCTACCAACCTCGTGGTCGTTATTATGGTCTCTATTATAAGTATCTGCACCGTTTTAATAGCACAAAAGGGATTTGTCGACCTAAATTCCATTGTTAAGGCGGTTCACACGGAATTCCCTTTTTAATTTTTATTAAATTAAAAGATAAGGCAACATATTATCGATGTTCTTTCCGTGTAATATCCGCCAGAAAAATTAACAATAATTTATATGGCGGGGAAAGTACGGCAATTATTTCAACAAATATGGATGTGACAAATTTGACAAGTGTTATTTGCATACTCGAGTGCGCAAATATTTAGTATGGCGCCCACGTGGCTTAATGGTGAGGCTAAATCTGTCCCAAATGAGTAACAGTTATTTAAATATCGTGGGCGTGTTATTATTACAAAATATAAAGGAGTAATGAAAACCAAGCAACAAAAGTAACTTTTTATCGCAATCTTTATTGTTGTCTTTACGACTATGTGAAACTTTTCGCCATGTCAATGACCGGATGGAGTACGGCTTTACATGAACTAAAAATTGTATTCCAAAAAAGCGTAATATGCTGAAACGTTATGCACCGCCTTACGCGCTGAACCCGCTTTACTACTGTATGATTAGCTGTTATGCATTATCTCTTATCATATATGTAATTTCACCATTGCTTAGCTGTCTAGTAATATATAGAGTGTAAATTGACAGTTTATTATCTTTGATAATGAACTGTCAATTTATACGAATTATATTACTCTAGTCAACATAGCTCGAGAAAAAAATTCAGAGATAAAATGTAAAAGCACGAGTGGTATTTAGGGAGAATATTTCACGAATAAATTAATCAAATACATAAAACGGCCCTTTAATAATATTAAGCTGTTTTAAAATAGTAAACAAAAATAACATTATTTAATTATGTTCACGGATATTTGGATATGACGGTTGCTATGACAACGAAGGAACAAAGTAGCATCTTTGGACCATAGCATATATTAGAATAAAAGAGAGCATGGCATTGAAGATATTTGATATAAATTATTTCTTAACATACTGATTGCAAAACACGATTTAATTTGACACGGGTGCTGATCATATGTTTTGTCCCGTCGACATTTTCATCTAAAACAACAATTCGTTTTTTTTGTATGCTTAGTTGGTGACTATTTAGGGAAATATTAATATTTTTGTGGATAGTTTTAGGTTGCGTTTTAATCAACATACATTAGTACAATAAAATTAATCTATCGTTTGGATTTTACATCTCATCTCCTGGGTGGGTGCCCGCGCAGCACGCACCGTTCGCGCTATTCCGCCATGTCGCAAAGGGGCGTGGCGACAAAGGTCACCAGACCAAAGCTCTTACCACATGTGCACTTCAACTGGTAAACACCTTTTGATAACAGTTTGGGGACAAGGTCTTTGACTGAGAAGAGGAAGTAGGTGTACGGTTTCGAATAGTGAAGAAAATACAGCAGATGCTTCCCTCAGACAAAGACCTTGTCCCCAAACTGTTATCAAAAGGTGTTTACCAGTTGAAGTGAACATGTGGTAAGAGCTACATCGGACAAACAGGACGGAGCATCCAGTGCAGAATCAAAGAACACCAGAGAAATACCAGATTTGGATACACGGATAGGTCGGCGATAGCAGAACATGTCCATAATAACGAGAACCATAAAATCGACTACGAGGACGTCAATATATTAGACAGGAATACGCGCTATTATCCGCCAATCATTAGGGAATCACTGGAAATTATGAAAAACGTGAACAACTTTAACAGAGAGGATGGGTATCGACTTAGTAATACGTGGAGATTGGTATTGCCAAGTACCAGTACCGTAGTAAGTCACGGTCAACCAAACACGACGAATGAGCAGCGAAGCGAACCAAGCGCGACCAATGACCAGCGAAGCGAAGCGGCGCCTAGGTATATAACGAGGAGTGTACACAACAGATTCAGTCTTTACAATCCTTCTGAAGAAGCTGATAGGATGATCAGCGAAACGTCAAGTCAAGTTCGAAGACCCGGAAGAATATACTTCATTAGGTCTTCCAGTACTTCAACACTCCTAGACGAAACAATTATTGAGGTGTCGTATCTATACAAGAAAATTTTCTCACATTTCATAACTTTAGGCAAGTCATTAATAAATGACAAATTTATCAGAGGGCCGAGTATACTGCCGTGTGGGGTTCCTGATGATATGTCATATTTCTCCGACATAATATCACGGATTTTAATCGAAAGTTTTCTACCAAACAAATTGTTGAAAAGAATTTACGGAAAATATCACATTTATCCACGTTTCGACTGTAAATACTCTCATTAGATAACTGACATTGAATAACGTCATTTAAATTGTATTTATATAAAACATATCCTTCCATTACATGTCGTAATGTCGGCTCTCTCTCCAACACCTGCGGCCTGCGATCTTGATAGTCCAGCCAGTCTATTATTAACCCCAATGGTAAGGAGTTAGATGTTATTGACCATTTGCTGTGTTTACTACACCTGTGTCTCCTAGAAACACATCGATCTAGAAACAACACGCAGAAGTTCAGGGTAAAGTACACATTTCGATAAATATTTGAGTATCTGTGGTATTAATAGAAATTTAATTAAGGAAAGGTTTCACTTTTGCGTCGAAGCGTTGTGGTACACAGAGAAGCGAAATGAAATTAAAATACTTGAAAATGCAAAAAAATGCTCCCTCCAATTTTGGGGAGGACTAATATTCATATTATCTCTCTCTCGTTTGGCATTCATAATTCGAATAAAAATACCTAGTACTAGGTGCAGATTAATTAATTTGTTCACTGCTTGACTCGAAACTGGCATCCAATCAAGTTTTTATACAAGTCTATGTTAAACCAGGAATCACGCTCCAAAAATCAACGTTCAATTGAGACCGCTATATTTAGTATTAAATGCACAAAAAGGTCGTATTTTATTTCACGCCGTTATTAAATGGCATTGGCATTGTTTCTTTTGTAGAACGGGGTAGGAAGTGGTGTGAGAAAGATACAGCTAAATTCCCACAGGTCGAAGAGCTATAATTTTTGCCCCACATCGAATATACGGTATAAATACTGGCATTCCACCAGGGATCCAACGGAGAATAAATTATAACGCATTCCGTTGTGTGCAAACCCCAAATTCTGGTCGGACAACTTTGAGATAAACACCAAACGTTTAATTAAGGCATACTCTTAGACAAGAACCAGATATATGCGTTTTAAAACACAGTTTACCATTTACTTTGCGCGTTATTTGAAAGTAAACAACCTTTTTTAAATGTCGTTTTTTCAGTACATCGGTTTCCTTTGAAGGTTTTTTCTAATAGCTCTAATTTTTTCATTAACCGAACCAACTTTGAATGAAATTTATATCCATAGGGTATCTTGAAACTGTTAAAAATTTGAACAGGTATGAAACTTAGAAATGTTATCTACAGGGTGAGACAATAGTGCGTCGGACCTCGATACGAGTTATACGATAGCTAGAAATTTTTTTAAAAATTGTAAGTAAATTAGATAAAAAAGTCTATAACCGGAAATTATTTTCGAACATCAGTACGAGCCAAGACGAAATTACAGGACCAAGTGCCTTTTTTTAAACAGAATGCTATGTATATCTGTACATTTTTTCAAGCCTCTTTCTAGGCTCTATTCATTCCTATATTAGCATTGAATAACTCCCAACCATTTGGATATAATGAATTCTTTTGTTGATATAATGCAATCTGCAGATGGATATTAAAAAAATCGCCAGTCACAATTATGGGTTTTAAGGAAACTTATGTGAATATCAGTTACGAGACATCTAATTAATGTTTTTGAATCATTTTCATTTCCTAAAAATGTGCAGGGTGGCCAAAAATTATTTTTCAATTAAGAACAATTTAAATTGAATTTTCTCAATTCTTTCAAATGGAATACCCTGTATATTTTTCGACGATGTGATGTAGAGACGAAAAAGGAACATTTTTTGTAAGTACTTCCCTATGGCTAATTGCAACCATTTTCGTTTTATAAATAAATAAGTGTTTATTTTTCAACTAAGAACTTTTTAAATTGAATTTTCTCAATTTTTTCAAAGGAACACCCTGTATATTTTTTGTAAGTACTTCCCTAGAGCTAATTGCAACCAATTTCGTTTTATTGAGCAATAATTACAAAATTCAAAAATAAACTTAAAAAAGGAGATTTCTTCAAATAACTCAGTAGAAAAAATTATAATAAATGTTCCACCTGTTGCCCATTTTGATTGACACACAACTCTATGCGCTTTTGGGATGAGGTCCCAGTGTTCCTAAAACTTCCGGTGTGATAGATGTAAAGGCAGTTATTATTCTTTCCTTCATATTTTGTGCTGTTGTTGGCGTGCCTCTATAAACAGTCTCCTTCACGTATCCCCATAAAAAGAAATCCATTTTTGTAAGATCTGGGGATCTAGCAGGCCATTCAGTGGGTCCATTTCTTCTAATCCATTGATTAGGGTAGGTATTATTTAAGTGAGCACCATCTTGCTGAAACTACATCCTATTTATTCTTTCAGGGAGATTTAGCAATAATTGTGGCAAATAGTTTTCCAAAAAATGAAGATAAATAGCTCCATACAATGTACCATCAATGAAATGTGTTACTATTACATGTTCTCCAATAATTCCTCCCCAAACGTTTATAGACCATCTATGTTGGTTATCAACTTGCATAAAAAAGTCAGGATTTTTCGAAGTATAATAATGGAAATTGTGCCTATTAAGAAATCCATATTGATGAAAGTTACCTTATCACTGAATAAAACAGTATTGAAGAAATTGACATCATGTTGCATTTCACCTCTAGCCCAATTACAAAATTGTAGGCGCTTTTGATAATTGCCTTCAGATAATTCCTGATGCATTTGAATAAAATGTGCATGCAACTTATTTATTTTTAAGATTCGACTCACAGACCGTCTACTTATTCCTACTAATGAGCTCACTTCTCTTTGACTAACATGGGGATTCTCAACCGTTGCCAGCACCACAGAAAACTCATTTTCTTCGTTCACAACACGTTTTATTCTTTTACTTTTTTTATATTCGACATTTCCACTTTCCAGAAATCTATCGAGAAGGTTTTGGAAGCTGCTAACATCAGGAATCCTTCTTTCGGGATAACGTTGGTGATAAATTCTATTGGCAAGTAAACAATTTCTGTCTGACTCGCCCAAAACAAAAGTCCTGTCTACAAGTTCCGCTTTATTAAATTTCATATTGTAAAATTCCAAATATTTTAAATTCAATGCAAATTGTAACGACCGATAAGTCTGATAAATGCTCCTTTGTACACGACAATTTATACCAAACTGAGGTTCTATTGCTTGTCGAATAACTAAAACAGCAAAAAAATGTACAAAAAAGAACATTACAGTAAAGTGTTGTTAAAAATATTAGTTAACTAACAGTTTATAAATAAACTTTAAATAAGAACACTTGTTTACAATAGAAATATTTAAAACAGGCATATTTACATTTTTAACAAGCTCCCAATGATTACTGAGCCAAGCAGATCGATTTATCTAACAACTTGTAGATATTTTTACCTACATCCCGATCCATTTAGTTTGAGGTTTAAAATTCGTCCGCTATTTTCGACTTCCTATCAGCTGCTGCGGCACTACGTGACTATAGCTTTTTCATCGCAGTCACCCTAGAAATTTTCGAGGCAACTGGCTTGCGTTATGACGGTTATAAAGACCGGAGGTAGACAACAAGGCCCTTCTGCCTTCCGGTTTTCATCGACATGCAAAGCAGCTATATGAGGATTACCTAACCAACGGTTGCAAGAGACATGGAATGTATACTTATTACAGCTTGAACAGTGTTGTGGAACTTGAAAACAAAAAAATCAAAATCGGTGTCAGTTCCAGATTTTAGCTGAAGTTCAGACGCAAGCCATTGAAAATTGATTAATTTGACTGTTTTAACGAATTTATAAGCACAAAGATTTACTCACAGTTCCGATAAGTATAGAAATGCTGCAAAATGTGAATGTCAAAAATAAGCTCAAGTGAACTCCATCCGAACTAGATCTTTTCTTTCTATAAACATAAACCTACTACAAGTAATAAACATTTAAGAATATCGTGAGAACTGTTGCCAGGAATTTAAAAACAGAATAGAGAATTTCATATATTGTAAACCCAGGAGTAAAAATACCGCAAACAAGGCTGGTATAACAGTTTAGCCTGATAATGAGAAGACATTGTGTGCAGTAAAGATATAAATGGGTGTTAAAACGTCCTTTAATAAATAACACAAACATACTGAGGAAAAGTAATGGGGATACCAAGAACTGAAACATAAACATAATAAGAAAACTTGTTACCTGTTACACAATATATGAGGGCTATTACGTAAGATTCTTATTAGCCTCCATCTTTACGACCGTTTCAAGCTTTTGGCTTAAGATTGTTAAGAGGAATTCACATCTATCGTCGCCTTTTCGATGATTCTTTTACAGTTACAAAATTTATTTTAATTATTTATTTCTTCATCAATAATAGCCAATATTAGAGCGGTAAATTTGCTTTAGAGTGGTTTTCCCCGATTAAAAATTGAACATAAATTAAAATAAATATTAAGCTTTTTGTAGAAGCGTTTCGAATTGTGTCCATATCTTGCAGTAAGCCACGAAAAACAGATAAAAAATTGCACACAGCATCTGTCAAAACGTTATTGTTGAGTGAAATAGAGGTGTATTTATCATTTGTAAATATATGATTAGGTGCTTTGTTCAAAATAAGATACGACTTACGATGCTATATACACAAAATGAAAAGGTAAATTTACTTTTAATTTACGGCGAACGTCAGAAAAATACCCAACCGGCGCGCGTTACTTAAGCTTTTTGCAAAATGAAATAGAAAACGAACTGGATGAACTTTCCTTTGAAGATTTTAGAAATATGTACTTCCAACAAGATGGAGCACCGCCGCATAATGCTGGTTTTGTGTTAAATTACTTTAGTACAAAGTTTGACAACAGGGTAACATCTAATAATGGAACTATTAGCTGGCCTGCTAGATCACCAGACCTAACTCCACTTGATTTTTTCTTTGGGGTTATCTGAAGGACAAAGTATACTCAACGCCATTGAGAACATTAGAAAACCTCCAAAATAAAATTTGAACTGCCTTTGAATCCATAACCCCAGTCATGTTACAAAGTTTTATGAGAGAAACTATTCAAACAGTGAACAAGTGTTCTGAAATGGGTGGGTGTCATTTAGAGCACCAGTTATAGGTTTGGTATTTAGTTGTGTTGCTTTGTTCTACCTAATTATAATATTGTCTGAAAGTTATTTGTTAGAAACTTAATAAGGGAAAAACAGATTAGGCAATTACAAAATATAAATAATAATCCTTTAATTGACAGGACTGTCATTAATATGTCAAAAAGATTTTTGTCCATTTCAGACAGGCTTGTCCTATCAAAAGGTTTAAATTTTGCAATAAACCCGAAAACTGTTCCAAAATTTGATATAGTAGCGGCAATAGAAAAAACGGCTCAAAATTTACCAACAGATAATGGTAATGAATATCGCATACGGGCAAAAATTGCTTTAGAGAAGCAATACAAAATTAAAGATAATTTAACTCCAGAAGAAAAGTTATCGATAAATTCTTTAAACGCGATGAAAGTATAAAAATATTGCCAGCAGACAAAGGTAATGCCACAGTCATTATAGAAAAAGATATATATAACACAAAAATCATGACTCTTGTAAATGAGGGACCCTACTCAAAACTAAACAACGATCCAACAAAATCAATAGAGAGCAAAATTTACAGAACTTTGTTTAAATACAAACATGAATTTAATGATTTTGAACGAAGGAAACTTACACCACATCATAGTAAGCCTCCTCATTTTTATGGCTTACCAAAGACACATAAACAAAATATTCCTTTAAGACCAATTGTTAGTTCTATTAATTCACCATGTCATAATTTGGCAAAATTTTTACTTAAAATTATTGATCCATTATCTGGAAATACCGATTCATATATTAAAAATAGTAAACATTTTATAGAAAAAATTTATGAAAACGATATTCATGAATCACACCTGATGGTTAGTTTTGATGTAGTTAATCTTTTTACCAATGTTTCGGTAGATGAAACCTTAAAAATAGTTAAAGACAGATTGTTAAATGATAATAATTTGGAAACTAGAACTAAATTAAGTGTAAATAGCATAATGGAACTCTTAACATTGTGTATAAAAACAACCTATTCAATTGGACAATGAGTTCTATCAGCAGGATTTTGGTATGGCTATGGGGTCTTCATTATCACCAATTTTAAGCAACATATTTATGGAGAACTTTCACATGTTCAAATTTGTATAAACAAACCGGTTGTCTGGTGGAGATATGTTGACGACATTTTTGCAATTTGGTCTCATGGTGTCGATTTACTAGATAATTTTTTGGAAAATATAAATAGTAAGGAACCGTCTATTAAATTCACATTAGAAGTAGAAAGTAAGAATGAACTACCATTTTTAGATGTTTTAATTAGAAGGGTAAATAATACAATTGAAAAAAGCGTTTATAGAAAACCAACACATACTAATAGATATCTAAATTTTAACTCAAATCAGCCAATAAATGTTAAAAGGGGTGTTGTAAAATGTTTATATGATAGGGCCAAAATAATTTCATCTAATAATGAAATATTAAATAACGAGAAAAAATATGTCAAAGAGGTTCTAGTACAAAATCAATATCCTGAAGCCTTTGTTGATAGAGTTTTCATAAATGTTGAAAATAGGGACAATCAGGTACGACAAAAACCTGAACGTCATTATACAGCAATAATTCCTTATGTATACGGACTATCGGAAAAGCTACGCCGTATAGGTGATAAATTTGATGTTAGGACGATATTTCAAACGGGGAACATTTTAAGATCTATTTTAACAAAAACAAAACCGATAAATAGGGAGCAGAATTCAAAAAATTGTATTTACAATATCCCGTGCGAATGTGATAAATGTTATGTGGGTGAGTCATCCAGACCTTTCAGTGTGAGGTTGGATGAGCACAAGAATTACATTAGAAAGAATGAAATTCAGAAATCAAAGATTTGTGAACATGCTTGGGAAAACGGACATAGAATAAACTGGGACTCGGCAAAAATTTTAACAAAAGAAACAGATACCAAAGAAAGAAAAATTATAGAATCAGCAATAATCTTATTAAATGAAGATAAGTGCGTATCGAATTATTCTGTAGGTATTTGTACAACCTGGCTACCAATGCTAAAAGAAGAACTTAACAAACTCAACATTATCTAAAAGAAAATATCATCAGTTCTATGTTCTGTGTAAGTAGTAAGGTATCTATGGAAATAACATGAACAGAATCTTAAAGCTGTGTATTTGACATACACAGCAAAATAAGAGTTCTTCCAAAAAGCTTTGAAAATGGAAAGAGACTACTTTCCGAAACGTCAGCAAAATACATTATTTCTGTGTTTATTCCGATTTATATTATTTGCAAAACATAACCTCTGACTTTTCCTTTAGCGTAAACGTCATGGGCGCAGAGGCTTTTTTCCAATAATTCTATTATTTTGTAGATTCGGTGATTTGTTTTGAAGAGGATAATAATATATGTGGTAGAAAACCCAAATAATAGGAAAGAATACTAATTATAATATTTATAAATTTAGTTTGGTGCTGTCCAGATAGATACCATAACTTATAAATTGGTTTTGATTGTGTGAATTTTTGTTTTTTTGTTAATGATTCATCAATATTTTTGTTATATTTATCAAAATAGAACTTATATTTATTATCCCCGTTTTAAGAGGTGTATCTCCCTTACTATGCATAAATAAGTTTATATAAAAGATTGCCATTATTTTTTAATATACCATCAGCCACAGAAATACCGGGAAACAATTTTCGACCATCCTGTACATACGCCGGTAGCCCAATTGTGATGTTATTCATTTCCAAACATATTCTATCTGCATTTATATCAGTACAACTTAATTAAAATTGAATTTCATGCATCACCTTATACTTCTGTAAGCTAATAAAAAAAATCGCATAAAAATGTAAAAGGCAGCCTGCTTTATCATATTTAGCTAACATAATTTGAAACCGCAGTAACCTTGTAACCTTGGTACGGATAATACATAATTTGTGTGGAATGATCGTCAAGAACTTAATATTAACATACGTTAGCGGCTATATAATATTTCCTCTGATAATATCATAGAGAGTATCTGAAGTTTATGCCGCGTATATATCATGAGATTGCTTTGCCCAGCCTTCGAGAAAAAATAAATGACCGCTGAAAATTGAAAGTCTATTAATGGTGTCTTCCTCATGGTACTGATTTATTATCTATTAAGTCCGCCAACGAAGTCCTGAAGCAGGGTGGGATGCGTTCCACGGTATCAGTTGGAACTGATTTTGAAAAATAACTTTCAGTTCTTACCACTCTCCATAAGTAAGATCTATTAATTAAATAATGAAAATAAGTAGCATAAAAGAAAATACAAATAGAACTCGTTAATTAGCAGCGGGTGAGTCCCCGTTCATATTAACGATTGGAGATTAAATAAATTCTAGCCAATCTTACACGAATATTGGATATCCATGTTATTGCAGCACTTAAAAGCAATCGTCTATGTTTTTAAAGTGAGTACCTGCTTGCTCTGATTAACAAAAATGTTAATTACTTTTTCTTGGCTTTACAATAGGTACACCATACTATATTTACTGGATATAAAGTTCTGAAGTTCCACTAGAGATTTAGATGTCCGGCTCGCATGGACCAAATTTTGTGTCTCAGAGCTCTATCTGGCAATATAACTATTTGATTATTTTTAGCATGCATTTCCTTACATAACTAGTCAAATAATATGTTAAAGCTGTCGAGTGGATTAAATAGGAATTGTACTGTATTTTATACTGTATTAAAATACACGTTAGGAAGCGAACTTTTTTATTTATACAGATCTTGCAAGTCCGTTCAACCGTTGCATTCGCTAACTTAATGTCTAGATGTGTATATTTGTACAAAAAATTTGCTGGTATTATTAAAGTAATTGAATTTCCACAAAAACACTGAATATATCTTCTTTTATTCGAAATGACCTTGCATTCTTTTCAAAGCAATCGTTTCTTCTAATACATAAAATTCTCTTTTCTTTATTAATAATAATAGTTCATACAAGTTTTAGCTCATATATACAGGCTGTCCATTTTATCAGGGCCCTCGTGAATATCTCACTTAATATCGGTCGTACAAAAAAAAATATTTTTACGAAAATTGTGACGATTTATATAACCCACAAAATGGTTTAAAGACATTTGAAATCCATGGCCTACTTTAAGAATTATGGCGGAAAATATCGAAAATGCGGAAAACGTCTAGGCCAAATATCTCCGTTATTTGAAGAGACACGACAAAAATTCTAAGGCGAAATTTGTTTGCAAAACAGAGTGTTTCGACTAGGTTTTATATAATTTTTTTCAAAACCGCTGTATTTTGAGATTTACTCTTCAGGCTGTTAAAAAAATTATTTTGAAACGGGCGGGAAATGGCGCCATTAAATAGAGTATTTTCCTCCCTTTTCAATGATATATCACATGCCATATTTATTCATTGGTACTACGTTAGTAATTATAAAAACATTTTCTTAAAACCAATACATTTTTTTTAACAAGCATTATACTTGCCGTGGAGAAGTATGATGAAATAAAACGATAAAATAATTCAATAAATTGTTTAAATCTTTGCTATAATAAAACATTAACACAATTAAGAAGAATAAAGTAAATTCAGATAACAAAAACAAATTAATAATAAAAAGAATATAGCACACAGAACATTAATATTTATCTAATCCTCAAAATAATTTTTAAGATATCTTATCAAGTGTTCAAAGTGTCCATCGCGATTTCTTATGCACAATCGAGCGCGGCGAAGTACTGCATTTAAAGCATTACTCAGCATTTCGGAGGTAACTGTAATACATGCCTGTTGAATTCGAACTTTTCGGTCCTCTACATTTTGCGGTGTCGTCGAAAGCACCTTATCTTTAATATACCCCCATAGAAAAAAAGTCCATTGGGGTTATATCTGGAGAACGATGGGGCCATTGAATAAATCCATTGGTACCTATCCAATGTTGAGGCAAAATTTCGTCTAAATAATCTAGGCAAATCTGGGAATTGTGGGGAGAAACTCCATCTTGTTGAAAATATTGAAAGTTGTGTCGATTCTGTAAAGGTAGGTCATCTAAGAATTCATTAAATTCATTTCTCAAAAAGTTTAGGTAGCTTTGACCACTGAGGTGACCATCATAAAAATAAAGACCTATTAAATTGATGCCTAAAATACCTATCCACACATTTATTGAAAAACGATTTTGAAACCCAGTCTGTTTATGCCAGTGTGTATTTTCAGAAGTCCATTTGTAATGAATATTGCGATTAAAAAATCCATTATTGGAAAAATTTGCCTCATCGGACCAAAGTATTTTACTACATATTAATGGATCGGCACGCTTCTTTTCCAACAGCCACCTACAAAAAGTCGTCCTCCTTGGTTTGTCCCCCGCTTGTAAATTGTGTGAACTTTTTTGGCTTTATAACACCGGTAACCATTTTTCTTTAAAATTTTTCTAGCACTTGTTTTATTTATATGACAAGCAATTTGAATTTCTCTTAATGATGTTTCCAACTTTTCTGTATTTTTACTTCTTACATAATTAATAACTCGGTTTACCTTATTTACATTATCAGTAACACTGTTCAACCTTGTCTTCTTCTTTAAAAATGAACCATTACTTTTCAGTTTCGTAGCTAATTTTCTGAACAGAGTTTTATTCGGCTGTAGTGCTTGTGGAAATCTGTTTCTATATTCTACTTGAGCTAATCCAGAGTTAAAATTGCAATGCCAATATGTAACAAACATATTATAATGATCAATGTGAGTGAAAATCATTTTTGAAAATTCAAAATTTTTAAACGAGTGTGTTTGAGTGAGAGTTTAAGTATTGACTGAGATGATCTGTCAAAAAATTAAATTGTTAAGTTTGTTCATAGCCAACTATTTTAAAATAATTGAAATAATAGTGAAATCATGAAATACAAACAAATGTATATTATACATAACGCTTTAATGGAGGACCTCTATACATTGGCATAACTGCGAATACTCTTGCCATAATTGCTTCATGTTGCTTTCTTGATTATTATTTTGTTTTTGTTATCTGAGTTTACTTTATTCTTCTTAATTGTGTTAATGTTTTATTATAGCAAAGATTTGAACAACTTATTGAATTAGTTTATCGTTTTATTTAATCATACTTCTCCACGGCGAGTATAATGCTTGTTAAAAAAAATTATTGGTTTTAAAAAAATGTTTTTATAATTGTTAACGTAGTACTAATGAATAAATATGGCATATGATATATCGTTGAAAAGGGAGGAAAATACTCTATTTAATGGCGCCATTTCCCGCCCGTTTCAAAATAATTTTTTTAACAGCCTGAAGGGTAAATCTTAAAATACAGCGGTTTTGAAAAAAATTAGATAAAACCTCGTTGAAGCACTCTGTTTTGCAAAAAATTTTCGCCTTAGAGTTTTTCTCGTATCTCCTCAAATAACGGAGATATTTGGCCTAGACTTTTTCCACATTTTCGGTATTTTCCGCCATAACTCTTAAAGTAGGCCATGGATTTCAAATGTCTTTAGACCATTTTGTAGGTTATATAAATCGGCACAATTTTCGTAAAAATATTTTTTTTTTGTACGACCGATATTAAGTGAGATATTCACGAGGGCCCTGATAAAATGGACAGCCTGTATAACAACAGTTTATGGGGGCGAGCGTAGATGAGTCTTTACTATGTACATACATATGCGATGTAAAGCAGCATTAGGCGCGGTTAGTACTTGGATGGGCGACCGTTTCAAAGAAGACTATATCCTCGCCTCACATAACTTCCAGCGGCTTGTATATCAGTGTATTGACGGAAGCTATGCAACCTTAGGCGAGGGTTGTGTAGGTAATATAACATCCTTCGGAGGGGATGTAAAGCCGTCGGTCCCTTGTCTATTAAATGTTAGGAAAGTAAAAGTTCCTTACTCTTCTTAAGGGAAGAGGTTCGGCAAAATTCCTAGCTCGTCTAAAGGCGTCGGTGATAGGCCTCAGTAGCGGAAATAGACCAACGTTAATAAATGTTAAAAAAAACAAAACAACAGTTTATGTTGCTGTTCTCGACTAAATTTACAGATCGCTCTGGTCAAGAATGCCCGGGGTTATAAGACAACATGTTTGCTGTATGATTTTTTCAAAATAGATGATGAATCATTGATCATTCTGAAGATTCCACATAGAAAGTTATTCCGCTATTACGTGCGATTCGTGGTAATGTGCCTGCACTATAAATAAATACTCTTGGGTCGTTGATATCAAGTGACAGCGCGTTTTTGTAAAGTCAGACAATTTGTATGAATCACAAAAAACCGAGAAGTTAGGCGCGTGCGAGGAATTCGCGAATCCCTGTCATATGGGCGATCTTAAGCCATATGTTCACCACCCTGCATAGCGCATAGCTTCGGCATTTTTCGTTATGTTCTTCAGCTACGTAGGAAGAATAATATGACACATTACCTACGTGCATTTCCCGTTATTAGCACACAATAGGCAATTTCGTTGGATAAAAATATACATGTACAAGTACAATGAAAGGAGAAAATATAGTGTTGTACTCTAGATTTCTTTACAATAAATAAATATTCCTGGATGGATACGAGACGAAATTACATAACATACTTTGAAATTGACGTTATCATACTCTCAATTATTCAATTAATTTCATATCATTATAGGACAAAAATACTGCATGATGCACTGACGAGCGTTTAGCTACCCAAGTCGGCATCATCAGGAGATGATTCGACACAGCTCGGAAAGAGAATTGAAACCACACATGATGTTTTCCGAGCTCGTAAATCAACTCGAAATCAAAAGCTACTCTGAATAGCTTTAGTTTTGAAGACAAATAGTTTTTTAATATATTAAGGGCTAGATGGCGCTGCGCTACAAAGAATTTTTTGAATGACAGGAACTTAGAAATGTTAGCCATGTACTTCATATAAACCGGGATAAATTAAACGTGGTTTTAATTTATGGAGAATGCCGTAAAGATTCTTCTGCAGCTGGTGGTTTTATATGAAAGACGTTTTCCTGAGAGACCAAGGCCTGATCGGAAAATTTTAGTAAGTTTATGTGCTAATTTCGATAATTGTGGAAGTTTTAAAAAATAAAAACACTTGAAAATACAGCGTTAGTATTAGAAACAATATAAAATAATCCTCACACGTCATTGCGCAAGATAAATGAGCAAACTAATATTAGTGTAACTTCGTGTAGAAGGATTCTAAAAAAATAATAAACTTTATCCATATAAAATTCTTTTGGTGCACCACTTGAGACCGGGAGGTAATCAGCGCAGAATAGATTTTTTTTTTCAAACTTTTCCATTATCTTAGACGAATGATGAATCTAGATTTTACAACAATGGAGTAATAACCAGATATAACTATCGATACTGGTCTAAAGAAAATCCTAATTGGATGATAGAGACCGGTTTCCAAACAAGATTTGAGGTAAGTGCTTGGTGTGGTATTGTAAATGCATAAAATTGTTGCTCCATATCTTTATTATGAAAATTTAAATGGTGAACGTTATTTACACTACTTACAAAATAATTTACCTGTGCTATTGAATAATTTACCTGTTCGATTAGATACTATTTGGTTTCACCAAGATGGCGCTGGCCCACACAATGGCAATATTGTAGTAAATTATATTTAAACCAAACGTATCCAGGAAGATAGATTTGTACAAATGGGATACTCAGGTAATCAGGTAGATCTCCTGATATTACCCCATAAGAATTCTATTTGTGGGGTTATTTGAAAAGTGAGGTTTATAATAAAATTTATGCAAGTGCTGGAGCCATCAACAGGAATACACTGCTTAAAATTTGAAAACTAGAACTAAATTAAGTGTAAATAGCATAATGGAACTCTTAACAATCTGTACAAAAACAACCTATTTTCAATTGGAAAATGAGTTCTATCAGCAGGATTTTGGTATAGCAATGGGGTCTCCATTATCACCAATTTTAAGCAACATATTTATGGAGAACTTTGAGAACACACATGTTCAAAATTGTATAAACAGACCGGTTGTCTGGTAGAAATATGTTGACATCTTTGCAATTTGGGCTCATGGTGTTGATTTACTAGATAGTTTTTTAGAAAATATAAATAGTAAGGAACCGTCTATTAAATTCATATTAGAAGTAGACAGTAGGAATGAACTGCCGTTTTTAGATGTTTTAATTAATAGGGTAAATAATACAATTGAAACAAGCGTTTATAGAAATCCAACACATACTAATAGATATCTAAATTTTAACTCAAATCAGTCAATAAATGTTAAAAGGGGTGTTGTAAAATGTTTATTATACGATAGGGCCAAAATAATTTCATCTAATAATGAAATATTAAATAACGAGAAAAAATTTATCAAAGAGGTTCTAGTACAAAATCAATACCCTGAAGCCTTTGTTGATAGAGTTTTCATAAATGTTGAAAATAGGAACAATCGGGTACGACAAAAACCTGAACGTCATTATACAGCAACAATTCCTGTATAGGTGACAAATTTGATCAAATGGGGAACACTTTGAGATCTATTTTAACAGAGTCACCCAGATCTTTCAATGTGAGGTTGGATGAGCACAAGAATTACATTAGAAAGAATGAAATTCAGAAATCAAAGATTTGTGAACATGCTTGGGAAAACTGACATAGAATAAACTGGGACTCAGCAAAAATGTTAACGAAAGAGGCGGATAACAAAAAAAGGAAAAATTAAATAATCAGCAATAATCTTATTAATTGAAGATAAATGTGTATCGAATTGTTCTTTAGATATTTGTACAACCTGGCTACCAATGTTAAAAGAAGAGCTTAACAAACTCAACATTATCTAAAAGAAAATATCATCAGTTCGGTGTAAGTAGTAAGTTATCTATGGAAATAACATAAACACAATCTTAAAGCTGTGTATTTGACATACACAGCAAATAAGAGTTCTTCGGAAAAGCTTCGAAAACGGAAAGAGACTACTTTCCTAAACGTCAGAAAAATACATTATTTCTGTGTTCATTCCGATTTATATTATTTATAAAAAAATAACCTCTGACCGTTCCTTTGACGTAAACGTCACAGGCGAAGAGGCTTTTTTTTATCAATAACTCTATTATTTTGTAGATTCGATGATTTGTTTTTGAAGAGGATAATACATGTGGTAGAAAACCCAAATGAAAGGAAAGAATATTCGTAGGATGCCACAAATAACTCTCAGACAATATCTCTAGTAGCTTCCGAAATATTTGATCAGAGAGTTTTCATTGTCACACCCTGTATATGTTTATTTTTCGGTAATTAATTTACTTGCGTGTACTATCCAGGCTAGCGATAAATATTTCAAGAAAATAATAAAATAGCAATATATGAGACATTTATTTACTCCCATATGTTGTCTTGGTAAACACATTATCCTCGTTCCAAGTTGTTGTGTTTTCTTTTCGTTCGTTCTAATTCACATTATGGTGATGAAGCACTTAAATGAGCAGTTTTGGCCAACAACGACAATACTGTGCGCCTTTTAAATAATCACTAGGAAGTGTGAAATTTCATACGACAAAAAAAAAGTTATCTTAATGGGAGAACGTTGTCCTCTTAATTAATTGCTAGAACAATAAAGCTGCTTAAAATTACTATACTATACATGTTAGCCGTAAATATAAAATAAATGTGACGCTTTCGAACGTTAAGCGATAATAAACAGATTGGCTGAGAACTTTAACTACCCATTTGATGAAAGTGAAATAGATAATGCTGTACAACCCAAAAGGGTCTCACCGAGTTTTCATATGGAATCTGCGCTAGCGTTTTTGTTGACATGTTAATATGTTGCTACTTGTTGGAAATAATTTTGGGCCAATTATCAAACCTCTACCTTTATTCGTTTTTGGACAATAGGGGTTGTAATCCCTAACGTCAAAATCGTTTTTCTACGAAACTATGATAGATTTTTTAATGAACCCAAAGAGACAATCCAACCAACAATGAGGCAGAAAAAAAGATTGAAAAAATTAGGGATGGTTTTTGTGGCTATTTCTCGAGGTACATTAACCAAAAAATCACGTATAATCGATAAGTATTCAACTATAATGCATAGCAATTACACAGATGTGCGATGGGTGGAACATATTTGAAATAATAAAAATTCTATACAGGTAAGCACATAGTGTATTCTGGCCAATCCAATAAAAGTCACTAAAATTAAAATAAAAACAGCATTTATCTTAAAATACTAATAACTATGACTGATGGTCGAGAGGTGAGCGCACTTGCCTCTCACCCAAAAGTTCCGGGTTCGATCCCCGGTCGTGGCAGTGGAAAATAGTGTGAGGGATTTTTCCACTATACACGGATATTGGGTGTGGGTCCCTTGTCTCTAAATATGCAGCCCCCTCCCACACAAGGCTCTTCTAGAGCCGTCCGGGATAAAGGGGGTCGTCATTACCTGTGGTGTATATATTCCATTATTTATTATTATTATTTTAAGTGTAAAAATATGGAAATAATTCAATCTTCGCCACTATTGCCTTCTATAGCTGTAGTAACATTTGTAACATCAAATATATGTGTTAATATTTCAGCGGGCTAAATGATTTTTTATTGTGAGACGTTTGTATCCCTCCCCAATAACTTAATATCAAAATCCTGATCACTGTACCAGTGAGACGGGGTATGTATCTTTATTACACCTAAAATACTGGTCATTATGTCAGATGTAATTCAAACAAACGAGACGTCCCGGTTCAGTACTCGACGAAAAAGTAAACTACTCAGAATTAGAGAAAATTGACCCAATACTGATCGATGGCCTGTGCAGTTTGTAGTGCGTAAGGTAATTAAGTGGATGAATCGTTATTAAACACACATATATAGAAAACCAAATAGCCGCCGGTGAAAAAGCTTCCACAATAATTTGAAAGACAAACATTCTTGCGAATTTTACATGTCAAGATAGGCACACGGTAGCTCTTGATAGTACACCGCCTACCTGCATAGAATTTGTATTATTTTAAATATGTTCCACCCATCGCACATCTATGTAATTGCTACGCATTATAGTTGAATACTTCCTGATTATGCGTGATTTTTTTTGTCGATGAAATCTCGAGAAATAGCCACGAAAAACCACCTCTAATTTTTTCTATATTTTTGCCGCCTCATTATTGGTTGGAAATATATGAGAAAAATATGATATAATTCTAATTAGTAGCTTCCTTGTTGCTTTGGTTTCATTCAAAAATCTATCATAGTTTCGTTGAAAAACGATTTTGAAGTTAAGGGTGGCAACCCCGATTTTCCAAAAACGATAATAATTGGCCCAAAATTATTTCCAACAACTAGCAACATAATAAAGGTCCCAATGTCAATAAAGGCGCTAGTACAGATTTCATATGGAAACCTGGTTGAGACCGTTTACCTATTCAGGAGAGAAAATCATCCAATTCATTACACTCAGTAGCATAAGGAAAAATTTCCATATATAAAGAACAATAGGAGAATCGTTTGGTTACCCCATCGTCGCAGTCTCCTTCTGTGCCATGGGACCACACCACTCGCCTTCCGCAACCGAGCTGGTCAGTTGCATACCTGCTCCAGCTAAAACTTCAAATGCAGCTTCGTTTTCAGTCGATTAAGGCTTTAAAAAATGATGGAGCGTTCAAGTGGGACAAAATCATCCGGAGGTAAAATACCCTCCCGATCGGATCTCCGGGGGAGGGTGCCCACAGGGACACCTCATCGAATGTCGAAAAAACACCGACAAGTTAAATCCAAAAAACTAATTCTTTCATCTACGGCGCTTGGAATGTTCGTACTTTGAACGACAGCACTCGCACCGATCGGCCTGAAAGAAGAACTGCTCTAATAGATAGAGAATTTCACCGACTCAATGTTGACGTTGCAGCTCTCAGCGAAACTCGATTTTTGGAGGAAGGCTCTCTCACAGAAAAGTACTACACCTTCTATTGGAAAGGTCTTCCCACCAATTCAAGAAGACAACATGGAGTAGGATTTGCCGTTCGGAATCAACTTGTATCCAACTTAACACAAGTACCACAAGGCCTATCCGAGCGTCTAATGCTGCTACGCTATGAGCTATAAGATGGCAACGCGGTAAATCTAATAAGCGCCTACGCTCCCACTCTAGATGCAAGTCACGAAACCAAGGAAAGCTTCTATCAACAGCTGGAAGAAACCCTCTGTAGAATACCTAAAACGGAACGACTCGTTATTCTTGGCGTTTTTAATGCTAGAGTAGGGAGAGATGCAGACACCTGGCCAGGCGTCATAGGCAAGAACGGTTTGGGCAACATGAACGCTAACGGTCAACTACTCCTAACTAAATGCGCCGAACATGATCTAGTTATAACAAACACCATTTTCCGACAAAAGGATAAATTTAAAGGCGCCTGGCGTCACCCCAGATCAGGTCACTGGCATCTACTGGACTATGTTATCGTACGTAGGAAGCATCTCAAGGACGTCCAAATTACAAAGGCGCGCATTGATAGCGAATGTTAGACCGATCATCGTCCTGTTGTCTCTAAAATGAAAATTGTTATGAGACCCAAACACCGAAGAACTCAAGTAAAACGTAGACTCCGTCTCGGTATTAGTAAATTGCGTGACCAACAAACCGTCAAACAGCTAAAGCAAAAAGTTCAAGAGAATTTGAGTGCACTAGAAGAAACCAATTCTGTAGATGTCGCTGCTACCTGGACACAAATTAAAGACAGTTTAAAAAGTGCGAGTGAGGAAATTCTTGGCACTGCAGCAAGTAAAAAACAGGAGGACTGGTTCAATGATAATGAAGCTTTTATACAAGAACTTCTTGACCGCAAACATACTGCCTTCCAAAACGCTATCAACCACCCCAACGACTCATCAAAAGCAGAAGCTTTTACCCAATCTAAGTATGAAACGCAACGCGAAATCAGAAGAATAAAGAACGAGTGGTGGGCAAGCAAGGCCAGAGAAATTCAAAGGTACGCCGATTCACACGACTACAGGAATTTCTTTCAAGGAGTAAAAGCAGTGTACGGCCCCAGTCGGAAAAATATGTGCCCTATTAAAGATTTAAATGGAAATCTCCTCAAAGAAGACCAGGAAATAAGAGCCCGATGGAAAGAACACTACTCTAACATTCTTAACCAGCAAAGTCAAGCCGATCACGATATTATAAATCTCATCCCTCAATATGACACCTTCGAAGACTTAGATAAACCACTAACAACGGAAGAGATCTTAACCGCCATTGGGCAGCTAAAAAATAACAAATCTCCCGGCGCCGACTCACTCCCAGCTGAGATCTTTAAAGCTGTGTCGTCAGAGCTCATACCCTACCTCAAAAAACTGTTTGATGTCGTGTGGGAAAGTGGTCAAGCTCCGCAGGAGTTTCGTGATACACTTTTAATCAACGTCTTCAAAAACAAAGGGAGCGCTGCGGACTGTGGAAATTACAGGGGTATAGCTCTCCTGGCTGTTGGAGGAAAGATACTCACTAAAGCGATGGCAAATAGGCTAACACCTGTTATGGAAAAGTTACTTCCTGAAACACAGAGTGGCTTTAGACCAAACCGAGGCACATCGGATTTAATCTTCACACTTAAACAGCTTCAAGAAAAAGCACTCGAACATCAAGGAGAAATTCACATGGCCTTCATTGATTTAACCAAGGCGTTTGACTCGGTGGACAGGGAAGTGCTCTGGAAAATTATGTTCCGCTTAGGTATCCCTAGAAAATTTGTGGAAGTATGTCGCAGTCAACATACAAACAACAACACCCACGTTATGTATAATAATGAGGCAACCGAACCTTTCCAAACCCTCACTGGAGTTAGACAGGGATGTGTCCTGGCACCCCTACTCTTTAATTTGTTTACCACTGCTCTAACAATTATTGTTGACAACAAACTGACAGTCAGAGGAATAGGTCTCAGATACCGTTTTGATGGCGGTCTCTTTAACATAGGGCGCTTTAGAGCTTTCACGAAGACACGCACACGATTCATTTGTGATCTCCAGTATGCGGATGACTGTGCACTTTTAGCCTCTACGCCGGAAGAGCTTCAAGAACTTTTAGATGTGTATGCCCAGAGCTATGATTCCTTGGGACTTAAAATCAACATTGGAAAGACTAAGATTATGTCAACTCCTCATCAAGTGAACCAAATAGACATTACACTTAACGGAAATTCTCTTGAAGTGGTGGATCAGTTCAACTACTTAGGCAACGTTGTTAATGACAAAGCAAACATGGACAGCGAGATTCGCAATAGAATTAACGCTGCATCTAGAGCACTCTGGGGACTTAGAGAGAGAGTATTTGATAACCACGACCTTGCTTTGTCAACGAAAATGGCTGTCTACAGAGCAGTTGTCATTCCAACACTGCTATATGGATGTGAAAGCTGGGTCACTTATCGCCGTCATGTGAAAGAATTAGAACGTTTTCAGCAAAGACACCTCAGAAGTATGATGAAAATCCGTTGGTTCCATCACATATCAAACGTGGAAGTACTCAGGAGAGCAAACAGCCTTCCAATTGAGGTGCTTATTTCAAGAGCACGCCTAAGATGGGCAGGTCACGTTCATCGTATGCATGATAACCGCCTTCCTAAATGTGCACTTTATGGTGAATTGCTAAGCGGTAGAAGAAGGCGTGGCGGTCAACGAAAGAGGTTCAAAGACGCTCTCCATGAAAATCTAAAATCCTGCGGTATTGCAGACGAGCAGTGGGAACAACTTGCAGCGGACAGAACCGAATGGCGAGGGGTTGTGGCCAGCTATCAAGGAAATGTTGCTGCAAGAAGGCCGAATCCAAGACCTAACCAGGTCTATGTTTGTCCTGACTGCGGTCGACATGTGCTCTCCCGAATTGGCCTCTATAGCCATAGTCGTGTGCACCGTAGATGACTGGGAATTGCAATAGACTACACCTTTTACTTGTTTTTTATTGTACACAATCTATCGACTGTAACATTTTTTATACTCGGACTCGAGTAACGGCTAATAATAATAATAAAAAGGAGACGAAAGTCTACTCTACTCGGTTTCGGCTCCATTGTACACTCACATGCTTTAGAACAGCAAATAATACACATCCTATCATCTGCAATCTCTGTATATTGACTCAAATCCTTTGAAGAAATACCTTTTACATTTATAAAGCAAACAGACTGGCAGGTATTGACTCTATTGCAATATTTCCAGATAACTTACACAAATATTGATCGCATAAATAGCGATTTTATTTTAACTTGACAGTCCTGATGCTATTTAAGATTTAATAAGGAAATTTGCCTCACTTGCTCGTTCGTAGCGCCTGAGATAATTGCCAGCGAAAACATATGATATCATTCACGGTACGTATGACCTCTCTGAGTTTTAATAATTATATCAATTACTGCACCGGATGTATATTAACTGATTTACTCAACTCGTTAGCTGACGTCCATCAAGGAATTATACGCTCCGTGTTGACACTTTCTGACAGCTTAAGCATTATTTAGCATCGTTAATATTAATGAAATAGATGGATTAACGCAAATACTATGTGGTTTCTACTCTAAAAAATATAGCTCATATTTTCATCTCGACTATCCATCAAAATATAGTTTTCACCTAATACGAAACAAAAAGTATACAATTTTATGAAACCTGATTTTGTGTCTTTGTATAACTCATTATTAAGATTAGATTGGTCAATTTTAACTGAAATAAATGATATTGAAGTAGCTGTACATGAGTTTTATGAACTACTTTACAAGTCATTTGATGAAAACTTTCCATTGTATAAAACATATAAGCGTAGTTATCCGCCCTGGTTTGATGCAAATATTATTAAGAATGTAAAAAATAAAGCTAGATTGTTTAAGAAGTACAAGAAAACTCATAATGACTATCGTTTACAAAAATTTAGAGAACTACGACATTTGGTTAAGGAACAAATAGTGCTGCATACATACAATATTTGTATTGAAAATGTACAGTGCTCAATTTCCATAGATCTCCAATATTTCTGGTCATATGTACATTCTAAAAATAGAACGTCTAGAATTCCCGGTAAGATATCATATGATAATACATTTTATGATAAACCCCAAGATATTGTGGATGGAGAATTTTAAGAGTGTCTACTTACCACCTGAAACAGATGATGAAAAACACACTGAATTGCCTAATATTCATGAAAATATTACCTTTCAAAATATATCTGAAAATAATATCTTACACGCTACAAAAAAAATTAAAAAACAAAATGACGTCAGGTCTCGATAATATACCATCCTTTATTGTAAAAGATTGTATCGGTGTTCTAGCGGTTCCATTGCGTATAGGTACTATACAATCTTGCATTAAAAACAAAGACCTTTCCTAGTCGGTGGAAAGTGGCTAAAGTTTGTCCAGTGTTTAAGAGCGGTGATAGGGCATTGGTTGATAATTATAGGGCTATTTCTATTCTATCAAATTTTTCGAAGGTCTTCGAAATTATTTTGTATGATCACATCTATCTCTCTGTTCGCAACCGAATATCGCCTGATCAACATGGGTTTATGAGTAATAGATCAACGGTTTCAAACTTAGCGGTTTTTACCCAATACGTCTCAAATATATTTGATAGGCAGGGGCAGGTAGATGTCATTTATACAGATTTTTCAAAGGCCTTCGACAGGATAGATCATGCCGTCTTACTTAGGAAATTGACACAATTTGGTTTCCATCTTAGTGCTATAGAATTTCTGAAATCTTATTTATGGAAAAGACAACAGTATGTCGCATACAAAGGTTTTAGCTCATCTTGTTGTATGGTTACCTCAGGTGTCCCTCAAGGGTCTAACCTGGGTCCCCTTCTCTTTCTGTTGTTTATTAATGATTTACATGACGTAATCGAGTCTTGTAAACTATTCTACGCCGATGACTTAAAAATATGTTCAGTTATAACTTGTATTGATGACTGTTGGAAGTTACAATCTGATCTGAATCATGTTCAGTCCTGGTGTCTAGACAGTAAATTAGGCCTCAATGTTCCCAAATGCAAGATTACTAGCTTCTCAAGAAAGGAAACAATATGTAATTATCTCGACGTAATTCCAGCAAGGATTTAGGTGTATTATTTGACTGTAAATTTACTTTTAACGAGCATATAACTTTAAAAGTGTCCGAGGCAATGAAATTTTATGGGTTCATTGTAAGAAATTGTAAAAAATTTACTGATATCAATGCTTTGAAAATATTATATTTCTCTTATATCCGCTCTAGGCTTGAGTATGCAGCTCTGATTTGGTACCCATATTATAATCGCCATAAAATAATGGTGAAACGAGTTCAAAGAAAATTCTTAAAATATTCGACTTTCAAAGCAGACTGCGTTTATCCCGGAAGAGGAATAAATTACAACTATTTAACTAGTAGATTCAATATTATCAGCTTAGATTTAAGAAGGATTTGCATATCATTAATATTTTTATACAAGCTACTACATAACACGATTGATTGTTGCGTTTTACTTGGTATGATCAAGTTTAATGTACCTAGATTTGGCTCGAGGCATAACCCAACCTTTAAATGTGATATACCCGGAACAAATATTCTGTTAAAGTCACCAGTATATGTTATGTGCCAAAATTATAATAATTTATGTGATATTAATTGTTGTTCATTAGATACTCTTATTGAAATAGCAATTCTAAATCTTGATGTAAATGTTATTTAATACTTTGTCTTACAATTATCATATATTTCACAGGTACATCTGGTATGTAAACTACTTATACTTAGTTATTATGTACTATTATGTATTGTCCTGTAAATGGATCTTCTGTTGGTCCAAAAATTCCCTTCTCCAAATTAATATTCATTTTCAAACGACTTTCACTGACAATTCCATCAAGCGCTTCGGCATTCATAAGAATGTTACTGCAGTAAAAAAAGGAAAAAAAATGAAGAGATAGGTATAGTCTGGATACAGCAAGATTATGATTTTGTCCTGGTATGGGTATCACCCGGAGTATATTCCTAAGTTTTGGATCTCGAAAATCTTGTGCTAATTAACAATTTTTCTTTTTTTCTATAAGTCGGATCGAGGCAAACTAAAAAACAGTCTCTTTATAATACAATTGCCAATAAATCCTCGTTGATTTTAAATCTTTGACCTATGTTCATAACCTACAAAACTGAATAAATGAGAAAAAAATAGTATTTTTTTCATTTTAGTGCCCAAGACCGTCAACTAGACCAATTAGCATCAAACACTCAGAAAATATACTTTTTGATGTAACAAAAAGACCCTGAAAAGTTGGTGTCAAAATATTGAACCCATTGGCCATAATTGTATTTGGTATCTAACATTTGAAATACCCGCCATTTTATACCATTAAGTCCAAAATGAAAAATTATTTCTTCAATATGTAGATCTCGACACCAGCTTTTGAATACAATTAAAGAGACATTTTTTTAATGTAATTTTGGTTACTTTTTTACATTTTTTATAACTCAAATAACAACAAATGCATTTTAAGGCCATTTAAAAAAAAAATTTATCAGATTTGGTAGAGAATTTTGGGGCCTTTAATTAAAAAAATAAATAAAGTTCATTTTTGTTAACGTACATTTTGGACAATTGTTATTAACAAACGCATATTTTGAGCTAAAATTCGGACTGTATCATTTTGAAACTTATTCATTTCATGTGATAAATTAAAAAAAAATTAAGTTTTATAGAAATTTATATATTATATTTATATATTTTGTAAGAACTTATACACAAATAAAACAGGTAATAGTTTAAATGATTTTACCATTAATATCAGTATGTCTGCCACATTGAAAAGGATATACCTGACCACGTATCCTTCATTAATCAAACGCCGCAGCTTACTATAATAATACGATTATCAGGATCCCTCCTCGTTGTGGTCGCCCTTGGACGTAATTCTTATTTCTTCTCTATACAATCGTTCGATCAGGTAACAAACTATGCTGGAGCTGAATGCGAGGAGAGAAAAATAAACGGAATCCGTCCTACGTTACCTTGACGAGTTACGGGGACGGGGTTTTTGCAATTCTTGTCTAGCTTTTTCACATAACAAGGTCGTCGAAATCGAATCGAGTTCGTATCCGATACAGCTTATTCTTCTGCCGCTTTATGGTAATGCTTTCTGAGACGCCAGCCGAGGGAGTCGGCTGTTAAAGACATAATAGTCAATTTGGTTTTTGCACCAACCGGGGTAAACACCATTAATGAAACAATAGCACTGAATAATACCAAGTCTCAAGTAATTAGCACCAGAATGCTGCTCACAATTAGTTTGGGCCTACTATAGGCTCCGCTAGTGTTTAATAGGTGAGATGCAGTAATCATTTTCATACGCAAGGAACAATGCTTATGTAAGAAAAGGGGTTTTGCTTCCTGTTAATTGTTATGTATGGAGCATCCTTTCTAAGAACAATCATTTTAAATTTATTGCTAGGCAACGGTATTGATAATAATAGAAAATATGTATACATTTAGGCCAATCGTCAGGGAGTTGAGAATGCGTAAGTACAGATTTATATAAATCGGACTGTTGGACCTAGTTCATTATAGGCCTCTTTTGGACATACTAATTTATCCCACTCGCCACCCCCCCCTCGAAGCCCTCCCAATTTTAGGGCAATATCCCTTAAAAATCATTTCTTTGCAAATATCTCGGTTCTGAAATGGTTCAGACACATTTTTACGTAGTATTAATATTCTTGGAGTTATAGGCGGGGGGAAGTCAAGCACTGTATCGGATTCACTGTGTATATCGACACTTTCCTATACACCTCCACGCTTTCTAACTCCTATGTGTGAATAAATACACTTGTTAACGATTTTCAAATTATAAATATTTAAAACAATTGATATTTACAATCATTATAATTTCATTCAACAGTTTACAATATAGCGTTTGTCAGGTGGATATCGATATGACAGGATTATTTTAAATACCCAAGAGAAGTTGAGGATAAGATATTATTTCCTCCACGCATTCAGTGGATTTGACACAACTTCTGCATTTTTTAGGCAAGCCAAGCAAAATTAAATTATTACAAAAATACACGTATTACGAAACCATATGCACCCTGCTAAACAAGCAGTGTTAAGGATCTTAAAAAAAAACTATGCCCGAAGCAAATTTAACAGATCTAAAAATCCTCAAGATTGGCTTTACTATAAATCTTTAACGTAACTTTACTTTAGCAGCGATAAGGTCAGAAAAAAAAGCATTTTTAAATTCCCAAATGCATAACTCTGATAAAAAGTTATTGTGGAAGGCTGTTAATCTTCTTAATTTAAAGAACAACCAAGATATAAATATTCCTAGTAACTTGTGCAATCCTGATGACATAAATAATTATTTTTTGTCCGTGTTTTCTCAATAATTGTCCTAACATATTTGAGTTGTTTTACAATACACGTCATAATCCGGATATTTCTTTTTCTTTTCAAATGGCAACCATAAGTGAAGTTCACGACACGTTATTCAGCTTAAAGTCTTTTGCATATGGCTTATATATATTTAATTGTTGTTTGGAAACAGGTTGCTTTCCAGAAAACTGGAGTACTACTGGTGTTAAACCTCTACCTAAAATCAGCAATCCGGCCAATTATAGTGACCTTCGTCCAATCGGTCTAGTACCGGCTTTATAATTTTTTTTTAGAAAAAATAGTATACAAACAACTGTTGGAATATGTCTTATCAAATAAAATTATCTCGACTTTACAGTCTGGGTTTAGGAAAGGATATAGTACTACCACAGTATTATCAAATGTAGATGATATTCTAAGGACTATGGACAGAGGTGATGCAACGGCTTTGGTATTGCTTGACTTTTCTAAGGCCTTTGACACACTTGACCATGCTGTTCTTTGTTCAAAGCTCAGTTATTATGGATTAAATAATATTTCTCTTAGTTTCTTTAAATCGTATCTTAATAATTGTCGTCAGATAGCAGTTTTAGATAATGAATATTCTCAATTTGGACTTATTACCTCTGGACCAATATTGGACGCAATTGAAAAGGGTGAAAAGTTCAACTGGAATCTTCTGTGATCTAAGCCGGGCGTTTGATTCTGTTCAACATGATTTATTGCTGAACAAATTACATAGATATGGAGTAAGAGGCAAACCATACGATTGGTTTATCTCCTATCTTAGTGAAAGAAACCAAATGGTGACAATATATTACTCAGAACAAAATAGGAAAACCTCTTACACATCAACATTACTAGATAACGAAATGGGTATGCCTCAAGGCTCTATACTGGGCCCATTCTGTCCGTTATTTAGTCAGTAGAGAATAAAAGAATTAGAAGTAAGTTAACCAAATAAACAAAAAATAGATTAGGCCTATTGCGGACATCACTTTAAAAAAACGCGCTAAATGCTCTACCACAAGCTGGTGTGGAAACGAGCGCTTAATGGTAGTAACCACCGATAGATAGTTGTAGACATTTGTTATTTCAAAATTGATAATAAATATATTTACTTAAACTTCAAAAATGACATTTACATAATAGCAAGTAGAAAGCTTTGAAGTGTATAGGAAAGTGTTGATATACAGAATGAATGCGATACAGTGTTTGGCCTCCCCCTCCTATAACTCTAAGAATATTACGTAAAAATGTGTCTGAACCATTGCGATAAAGAATTTACTTATCTTTTAACTTTGATAACCATCCTTTTTTCCGTAAGACCATTAGAATCGAGATATTTGCAAAAAAATCGTTTTTAACCGATATTGCCCCAAAATAGGGATGTTCCGGGGGACGGGCGAGGGAGAAAAATTAGTATGTCTAAAAGATGTCTAAATGGACTGGTTCCAATAAAAAAATCTTTTTGTCCAACTTAGAGCGACTGGCCTAATTTGAATACATAAAAAGATAAACCAATAACTCTTTTGTGTTACACATTTGTCCATTACATGCTTAAGTCCTTCCATCCTGGACACTCTGTATATGTATTTATTTGATATATCCATTCAATACGAGTTTTTAAACGCCTTTAAATCTTCTTTAATAATATCCTCGACAAATCGTCTCATTGGTCCAACATACTTACTGCCTTTGGTTCATTCTAATTTTGTTTTTGGATTGCAGTTTTAGAAAGTATACAGTATGTTTTCGGTTATGCAGTCATTAATTATGTCAAAAGACATTTAAAACATTTCCTATAAACATGGATTTGGCACTTAGGACCAATTTTAAATATGGATTAGGTACGTATCAAAAGTAACTTCCTAAATTTAAAGATGAACTGTAAATATTGATAAATGACCTTATATCTATAAAAACAACTAGTAAACGTTGCAGATATGAATATACATATTTTTTTAAAAACATGTATATTAGTTATATATGATTATGTGATACCCACGTACCTACTTTAAATTATTTATATATTTCTATCTTCTAAAACCCGGAAATGTGAATAATTAGGTAACAGAAATATAGCTTTCAAATTCGTTACAACTTTTTTTAAAACCATTTAGCTGTTAGATTAATAGATAGATGTTTCTACTAACTTATATTTCCATATATTTCCCACGCTGTAAATGCGTTATCTGTCACCGTTTATAATTTAGTACGGGATAGGTATTTTAGTTTCGAATAAATAATAACTTTTATGTTTCTTTCATTTTTGCTTATTTTGTTGATCTGTGCAAAAATTGAATGGTTTTATGTACTATTTATATTTATCATACATGGGTTTTATTTATATCTCGATTTATATATACTGTATCAAAACAAGTTGGTTCCCACGAAATAATCTTTATAATGCTCAGCCATTTTTGCATGGTACCTATTTCAAGTGTCATCATTTGATTTTCTTAGGGAGTAGGCAACGATGTGCCGGTTTTTCGACAGTAGCGTGAAAGCGTAAAATCGCTGTGCAATATACCTTGTTATAAGCAATTTTTTTTACGATCACCCTGTATATTTTTCACTAAAAAATAAACATAGCAATTATTTAGATATCTGCCCTTAATAAGTTCTTAGTTTTTGATATATAATCAGTAATTTCACAACCGATTTCCATTTTTGTTGCAATTTTTATCAAATTATCAAATTTTTTAAAACAATAGCGATTTCGATGTATTATTTACATTTCGTCTAATTTCAGAAACATAATTAATAAGCTGTTCTAGTTATGTATTTAACAGCAGGGTAAAACTAACCTATCTCACAATGGTCTAAGCGAATGTATTGAATAAAAATGGCTGTAGCATTGATCCCTGCGGTACTCCGGTAAATGGTTTGGAAACCAAGTTAACATTACCCTACCAAAAATTGCTCATAGAAACTTAACTTACTAAAGAATATATACATCTATCTATAAGATTCAAGTTGGATAGTGAAACTGTAATTCTCTATAAGCCCTCATTGAACTTTACCAGTTTATAACAGAATTTGCATATATATCTTTAATCAGTTTGAAATGGTAATTCTATAATGATTCTTAAGAGTCTGTATAAGTTAACTGATGGACGGAAAACTACAAATTCGATAGATTCTTATATAAGAACAACAGGAAATCCAGATAAATTATTATTTAAAATATAATTTTTCAATCGCAAACTCCTCTATAAAATCCTTATTTTACTATAAGGAACGTAATCAGACTGCCACCAACAGCTACTCTCCGGGCTATGTGCCTCGTCGAGTGCTGAATTACAAGTTATAATCCTAGCGCGTTAAGTGTAATAATTGCATATTACCAACAAGACGCTAATGCTTCGATTGCAACAAACACCAGCCGAAAGACTGATCCTACTTAAGGGAGCTCTCGTGCCAGTCGTATCACACCACTTGCAGACTGCAGTTTCGAGCTGTTCGCTCTCGTCAGTGCAAGGTAGGCATGTGACGACCGACACGAGGATCCTTTGACCATTTGGTACATCTCGATATCTTTAAGATAGCGACATGCAAAATAGTCAGCAGGCGCCATCTAGCGGTCCAATGTCTGTTGCAATCGAAAAATAAATAGCCTGACTGTGCTTAGCATAGTTCAAATGTGCTTCTAGAGGGTGGAATATTAATATATAATTTTGCAGTCTCAAAGTAAAATCCTTATTTTACTATAAGGAACGTAACCAGACTGCAGCCAACAGCTACTCTTCGGACTATGTGCCCCGCCGAGCGCTGAATTGCAAGTTACAAGCCTGGCGCGTTAAAACTGTAAAAAGAACTCATATAATTATTTCTTGCCGATTAAAATCATTTGGGATGCGATGAAAAGAAATTTTGTTATATAATAAAAATTAAAACTGTATTTTCTTACAAAAAAGTCGACAATCGAATATTCCATAACATATTAACTTGATTAGTCTCATAAAGCATTAAGTACCATCTTTTCTGATGAAAAGATAATAAACATTAGAAATTTATTGTCTTATAGAAACTCATAACTACTGGCGTATAATCTAAGTAAGGACTTCCCGAAACATAAAAAACGCAACAAAAACTTTACAACCTCATTAAAATACCATTACTCTTTGTGCTGTCTCGACCGCAATTGACTCGCTTACCTTTATAGGTTTTTAATGTGCGTCGGATCGTTTGATGCGGCATGCCATGGCCCGCGGCGATAATAATTATGTCGTAAAGTTCTTGTTGTGTTTTTTATGTATCGGGAACTTATTACTTGAACTATAATTCTTGTCGGTTAAAAAGTTTTAGAATACGATAAACACTGAATCTGTATTTTCCTATAACTACTCTTAAATCCTAGAGTATTTTTCCCAAATAAAAGCTGAAAGGATAATATGATGAAAACTTTAACTGCATTGACTTATAAGAACGTCAATAATTTCTTGTCGGATAAAAACTCTTGGGATATGATAAAAACTGAAACTCTGTTTTCTAATAAAAACTAATAAATCTTCAAGCACTTTTTATCTCTTGAACAACTCATAGAATATTATAAAAATTAGAACTGTATTATCTTACAGAAATATAACAATTCATTAAAATTTTAATACTTTTATACTCTTCAAAACCCATAAATCCCTCACAAACCTCTAGACTGGTGAACAATACGTTTTTATTTCATTTTCTAGTTGTAACCGATTTTCCTCGCATTGTCGCGAAACTAAAATTAGGCATTTTAAAGCTACTGTTTCGTTTTTTAAAGCCGTCTTCAGGAATACCTACAGCAATAACGTCGCGACTCTGTTCTCTGATTTTTGTCTTTGTTTTCGCGTTTTGAAGTCCAAATCGTCCAAAACATACTTTTTCACTGCCGGAAAGAGATTTTCTTAAAAAATTTGGTCTCTTCCTTTCATTGTCCATTGCTTAATACGTTATTATTGGTTGAAGTAATATATCTGAGAAAAACAATTCGAATTAGAATAAATATCGGTTAATAATTTTCAATTAAAATTTAGGCTCTAGACGCAGTGCAAGTGCAAGTGAAAGAGAAAAAAAATCCCAGTGAATTTTACTCGGCTTAACTTAGGTTTGTCTAAAATATATGAGTTTTAAAAACATCGCCATAGTAAAATGCATAACGTGGACGTACTCAATTTTTCTAGACGTTTGCTGTCCTTTCTTTGGCCACATACTTTCAATCACTTACTGTGCTAAAGAAACCTCCAATATTTTTCGTGCTTTGCAATCTCGTAATATTCAAATTTTACAATTTAATTGCTTTGAAATCGCATTTAATTTATCGATTTTATGATAGTTTTGTTCAACATCGTAACACGTAAAGTTAACAACACCTGCGTTTTTTAACCGTCGAATGAAATTGGCTTCTGGCCATCTATAAAATTTGCAACTTCCATATCATCGAATACACCAAACAATCAACAATCGAATCATTTGTGTAAACATTGGGTCCTTTAATTTTAGATGAAAGTTTTGACGTCTCATCTGTTGATGATCTGATTATTCTTAAATATTTTTATATCTAATTGATACCCGATAATTTATCGGTATTAATACCTGATTAACAAATAAATTACCACTTCAATATGAGATTACTGTTATCTTTATAATGGATCTTTATTTGAGTTTAAGCTAAACGCTATATATTATCCAACTTGCGGTTACTTACGAACTGTCACTGCCTTCGGATCGTATTTGGCGACCTTCTCCTCAAGAACGTTTATCTTCACCTTGATGGCTTCGGACCTTTTGTTGACGCTTTGAAGTTGCCCGCCCAGCTCCGTGAAGATCTCGTTGGCGACCAGGACCAGCGAGGCCAGTTGCCGAAGAGCGTTACAAAGAGTGTTATTAGTAACGGCCTGCAGCTCCTCCTCGGTAACTTTTGGGTTGCCATCCTCATCGGATAGGTTCGTCCTACTCAAATATTTGGGCTCAACAAATCGCTGAACAAATGGCATGTTTGTTTAACATTTCTTTCGCACTTTCACCAAGTCCACTGTCACACACGAAACGCACAGTTTTGGTTTTTATCACATGTTTGTTTTTTCGGAAGTTTCACGCGCCAAAAGTCACGCGTCGTGCTTTCAGGTACGTCGCCGGCAAACGAATGCACGAGGTCCCGACTCCCGATGAAGGTACCGGCCCGCTTGAACTTTCTATGGGTATAATGGCATTCCCGCTGTTATGGTTTTTGAATTGTGGAGGCTGCGCATTGGCATCGAAGTTAATGGTATGGAAACTCGGATTTGTTGTTTGAGGTGACATCTACAGGGAGGTAGATTAACTTCTGTCGGTAACTTTGTTCGTCCATTGAAGGAATTTGTCAGATATTCTCTGCTTGATAAAATAGTTCAGCTTGTCGAAAGACTTCGAGAACTCTGCATAGATTATGTCAACTTGACTACCATCATCAATCGCATCAGATAAATATTCACCTTTTATAAAAACCATGTTGGAATTCTGTTATTTGATGTTTCACGTGGCAAAATACTTAATCGTGCAATGACATTTCAAGGACTTTAGCAAAATTATTCAAAATCACAATGGACTGGTAACTGGTAATTATGGATCTGTCATCTTTCTCAAAGATGGGTAGGATTTTGGACAACATTGTGGAAATGTTGAGGTTTTGAGAGGAGGATTGTCTCTGGAAATAGATTGAAAATTACATACATAATGATTTGGCAAACAATATTAATAATAATAATAATAATAATAATAATAATAATAGACATTTATTTCCAACAGGCGTAAAACCCAATTACAGGAAAGCAATATAATAAATAAACAATAACAGTTAAACAAAACTTAACACATAAAGCATTAATACATACAGTACTTAATAGTAAGTTAGCGTACTAATACATCGGTAAAAAATACTTAATTACTCCATAGATGGTACATTATGGGTAATTTGCATTCAATCAGTCACATTTCTATAGTATATATCAATGATGAATTTTAAGCTGTTAAAATTGATATCACCTCGATCTGATATAGTATTAATAATTCTTCACATATTAATAATTGGTGATTTATACATTCCATTCGTTCGTGCAAAAGAACAATAGAATGCTTGAGAGTGACGTGACGTAGGTCTGAGAACTAAAAAGTTTACCGCTTGATAGTACTGGACAATCAATGATATTATTTAATAAATTATAAAGAAATGAGATAGCAATAACTTTTCTTCGATCATACAGGGAAATCACATTAAAATTATCAAGTAAGATTTTATTGTCGATGCCTCTCGGGGGATAAAAGCCGTGACGCTTAAAAAAAAAAAATTTCATGCATTTTCTCTGAATCGATTCGATGGAGTGGATAGCATTATTATAAATTGGGAACCAAATTAGTGCTGCATATTCCAGTTTACTTCGAATAAATGAATAAAATAAAATTTTAGTGCTTTCGATCTCGAAAAAAATCCAAGTAGTTTAGACGCTGATTATATTACATAGTTGATGTGTTGTGAAAAACTTAATTGAGAGTCAAAAATAACTCCTAGATCCTTAAATTCCCTACAACGGTCAATAAGGTTGCAATTTATATTATAATTAAATTGAACAAAGTTTAATTTGCGAGTAAAAGTTAAATACTTGCATTTAGATACATTCAATTTCAATGAATTGTTGATGCACCATGCAACTACTCTGTCGAGCTCATTTTGAAGAATCACGCAATCTTCCATCCTTGTCAGTGACGCTTCTAGGTCATGAGACGCCTCCGTGCGAAGGCATTTTTGGCGCCCTTTTTTTTGGGGGGGGGGCAAAGGGTACGACGTTTTAAAAAAAATGTGAGTATAGGACGTGTCTATGTTATTATTATAAAAAATTAACAAACCGCTCAGTTGAAATAGTATAAAACTGGCTTTTTGGCGCCCCATGGCCTAGTGCGCCTTCGTGCGTAGCACGAAATGGCCCCCCGTTAGACGCGGTCCTGATCCTTGTTATTTCTACATAGATTTTGAGGTCATCCACAAACAGAAGATGATCACATTTAATTTCTGATGATAAGTCGTTAATAAAGATCAGAAACAGCAGCGGGCCCAAATTAGACCCCTGCGAAACTCCCGATGTAGCAATATATCTTTGAGATAAGTGACCACCATAATAGACATATTGATTACGCAATGATAAGTATGATGTAAATAACTTAATTAAGCTATCAGAGAAGTCAATAATCTGTAATTTATTTAACAATAAATTGTGATCAATTGTATCAAAAGCTTTCTGAATATCTGTGTATCAAACTGGCCTTCATCGTCTAGGGAATTACAAATAAACTGTGTAATGACAGCCAAATTTGTTACGGTTGATTTTTTCGTCATAAAATCATGTTGTGATGGGGATATTAAACTTTTAGTTTCATTATAGATATTTTCATACAATATTTCGAGGGCTTTCACAAAATTACTTAAGATTGCTATGGATCTATAGTTACTAAGACAAGAGGGATCGCCAGATTTCAAAATTGGGCAGAACTTTCCAAATGTCTAGAAACCTGGATGTATCAAGAACAAGATTGAATAAAATACAAAGTGGTTTAACAAATACCATGGCGCAATCTCGTACAAGAAAACTCGGGACATTATCTATACCGGAAGTTATTTTATTTTTTAGTTTCTTTATCGCCTTTATAATGTCATCCTCTGTGATGTGAATAATATTTATACAATTACCGTGATCTGATACGAGGTTGCTTAACAGGGGATGGTTAGACTGAGTATATATACTGGAAAAAAAAATCCGCGAAACCATTGACGATGTTATGCGGCGTGTCAAAAATTGCATCGTTATATTTTAATATTCCTGGAATTCGAGATTTGTTTCTCTTACACTGGACAAATGACCAGAATTTAGATGGATCACCAGAAATTTCATTTTCAATGTTTGAGACATGTTGTTTGTATGCACTATCAATTTGACGTTTGATTGTACCTCTAAGTGTTTGAAACC
The DNA here is from genome assembly GCA_963675555.1 of Leptura quadrifasciata. Taxonomy (NCBI): domain Eukaryota; kingdom Metazoa; phylum Arthropoda; class Insecta; order Coleoptera; family Cerambycidae; genus Leptura; species Leptura quadrifasciata. The sequence goes on along the minus strand of OY776681.1, from coordinate 2,969,488 downwards.
TGCGTAGATAGTAATCATTATTGTATTTCTTATAATTTTTTAGTGCTTCTTCCTTGATGCGAATATTGTTTTCTATTTCATAGTTAAACTACGGTGGAAAAGTTCTGTTAGTTTTTCTAAATTTTAGTACACATTCATCAAAAATTGAATGTAGAACTGCATAGAATTTGTCACAAGCATCATTGACGTTGCTGTATACTTCTAGACATGACCAATCGATCCGAAGAAGTTTATCGTAGAGAAGTATGAAATCAGCTTTTTTAAAGTTATAAATTTGATCATGATGCTGCATCGAAAAGTTGTTTTTACATCTAGATTCTAATTTTAAATGAATTGATAATGATGGGTGGTGCCTGTCCTCACTAAGTAAAGGTACACATCTCTAGAAACATTATATTCAAAGTTTGCTAAAATCAAGTCAAGCAGTATATGATTAACATTAGTTATAAAGTTAAATTGCCTTAAATCTAAGTACTGTATAAAGTTATTAATTAATTTTACTCTAGAATCATTAGGATCAGAATTGAAACTAGGTATATTGAAGTCGCCGCAAACTAAAATGTTATGGTTATTTTCGAAAAACGGTAGCCTCTCAAAGGTATCAAAAAATGATTCGAATTCCCATATGGTAGATTGAGGGGGAATATAAATCACAAACACAAGAAGAGTAATATTATGAGTCGTTAACTTACATCCAACCACATCTATGCCGGGTAAAACACTTACAGGTTCTAAATTGAGTTTGACCACTTTAAAATCGCCTTTAACTGCAAGCAGAGCGCCTCCTCCTTATTGATAGCCAGTAATTTCAAACTTCCGATCACTTCTGAAGACTGAGTAAGACACAGGAAACAACTCGTTGCTACTAATGTTAGAAGACAGATCTGATTCTGTCAAACATATGAGGTCATATTGTCAGGGTCACTAGTTAGTTTTGGCTTTAACTTCTTCAGTGCTTTAAGAACTTCATCTTCAGCGAAATTACGAACATATAAGTAAGAATTATTAAATACATTATGCTCATTATCAACATTACATTTATTCAGGTGCAGAGTACGATTGTTGAAAATATTCGGCAAATGAGTTGTTAATTACTTGGGAATCGGATATAATATCATCACTATATTAATTTAATATTTTTGGGAAGATTGGCGACATTTCTTTTCATGTTGACATAGCGTCAGAATTCCGAAGGATTCTGTGCAATATTTTGTTCTATAGCTCAAGTAGGAATATTCCGAAACATAAAAAACACAACAAAAACATCTCATTAAAATACCGGTACTCTTTGTAGGGCTGTTCGAAAATTGACTCGCTTACCTTTATAGGTTTTTAGTGCCATGGCCCGCGGCGATCCAATTATGTCGTAAAGTTTTTGTTGCGTTTTTTATTTACTGGGATCTATTTACTTCAACTAGCACCATGGCCCGCGGCGATAATAATTATGTCGTAAAGTTTTTGTTACGTTTTTTATGTATCGGGAACTTATTACTTGAACTATACATGCTTGTTGTAACTTCTGTGTGCAGTTTCAATATCAGACTTTTAAAGAAATTCTTCATTTCCATCAGATTTATATTGTCGCCATGGACGTCATGCTTTATGTTTTCTCTTATATTATTTATGATATTATTGTTAAAGTTAAACCAAGGAAGATAACTACGATTAGGTTTGCGTTTTATAGGGACACATTCGTTTAACATGGATTCTAATATTTCATAGAACATCGGAGAATTCGGATAACAAGTTCCAGTCCAAGAGTAGTAAATTACCATCCTTGGTTCCAGTCAACTTCAGAAAACATTTCATATAGCTTATATAATCTATTGTCAATTGTTGTGAGTTTAGGTGAACAATAAATATTTTATTATTATTATTATATTGTTTGAGAATTGTTTATTACAATATACAATCATCTCTATTAAAAAGTCATATATGGTGCGGCACAGGCTCTAGAACATTATTATATTTTCATATAAATCGAAGTAGTGTATCAAGAATTCTGCAAATACTGCGTGCAAAATATTGAATTTAGGTCTTTACGCGCCATCTTATGGGCAATAGAGATAACTGCTTTACTGCCCTTCCTGTTTCTTCCCACTGCCGCAGAATATTTGTACTTATTCTGTGTCACGGCATCCTTGCCTTGGAATGTCTGTGCTTGGAATTAATTATTTTGCTCGTGTTTGCAAAGAACGTCGTTTGTTGTTGGTTGATTTGACGCTCGGTTGTAAGTTCGGTAAACCTAACTTTTGTTATCAGGATAGCATAGAATAAAGAAGTAGAATTTTTCAGGTACATGATGTTCGTGTTTATTTTGCAACATAATAAATAACATAAATAAGTGAATGTGTAGTTACTGTTACTACTGCAGATACATTAAAATGCCATATCATTATTACTAAAAACAGTAGTTAAATTTTCGTTAATAAGAGGAGCCTAAATTTTTATTTGTACTGTTCTAAATGTTGCTATGGTAGGTATTTACCATTCCTCCATTTTATTCCACTACCGAAGTCCAAGGTATCCTAGAGAACGTTTAAAATACATAAGAATTTGTTTACAGTTTGTAGCGGTTAACTTAAACTTAACTTTAATCAGGATGACATAAATGGAAGAAGAATGACTGATTTATACGCTATATGTGGTTAAGCTGACTTCTACAGGGTTCTTTGTGACTTTTTTTGGTATTTTTTGTCCACAATTGGCCAGATTTATAAAAAAATGTAGGTAATACTTTGGGCCTATTGGTTAGGGGAGAAAGTGCACTTTCCCCAAACATTTCAATCAATTTTCATTTGATATTTTCTTAAAATTTTATCATGAAAATTCGTGGGTGGGGGTTATTTGTGGTGGGAAATCATAACACACCTTCAACTTCCGTCTAGGGCATCTAGTTCCTAGAGGACGCTACGTACGCTGTGTTTAATGTGTTAAAAGGGCCATAACTTTTTCACCCGCACCTCTATCACTGATTTCGCATAAATTTTGTATTCCTCTATCATTTCTTAATAAAAAAGGTATACTTGTTTCAAGTCTCTAAGTACAACAGGTTTTGAGAAAAGTGCAAATGAAAAGTTGTATGCAAATTCACAATTTGAAAAATGTAGCTAATATCGCTTACGTGGTAATTGTTTGTATGACGTTATCAACTACAAAACTTCAGACATTAAAACAAAACAGATGGCATACTTTTAACTAGTAAGCATAAATAATTTAATTCAAAATGGTAAACAATGTATCACAAATAATAAGGGTAATACTAAAGGAGAACGGAAACCTCGAATTTTTGCGTGATTTTTTCAGGATACCCTATTTTGGGGTCGTAAAACATGAATGTGAAATTAGTTTTGCGTGCATACGAATCGTTTCTCAAAAAAAAATTTTTTCTTATGACGCACTTTTTCATGCACTAATTTATACACTAACAGCATTTGTATATCGTATTTTTTCTTATTAAGATCACACTGTGCTGGAGCTCCACCTTGCATGTACCACATATTGTTTCTTAAATTTGTCGGAACATCATATAAGATCTCAGGAAGAATGTTTTCTAAAAAGTCCAGATAGGATGCACCATTTAAATTTGGTGGTAACTCAATCGGACCTAGTATACAGTCTCCGTTGATAGCATATCACACATTTATTTAAAATTCGTGCTGGAAGTGTTTTCCCTTGGATAAATAGGCATTCTCAAGTTCCCACCAATTACTATTTCTCCAATTAAATACCCCACGCCTGGTAAAAGTGGTCTCATCCGTAAACAATATTCGTTTCATAAACATAAGGTCATTATGTTGTTTGTTACGCAAAAATATCTACAGTTAAGCGTTGTACCATTACTTATGAATCACTCTGTATTATATATGATTTCTATCAATGTAAAGAAAAATAATACGCTCATGGCAAGTCCGTATCCATTTTTTTGTTGTTTTTTAACCGCCTTCCAGATCACCTGAATGATCCTCATAGGTTTAGGAAATCTAGATTTATCTGAGTAAAGAAACGGGACCCTACAGTTTAGAGTTGAATTTTTGGGGATAATTTACATTTGAAAATTACTTTCTAGTAGGTAGAGCTGGAATCTACTTCGCTAGGTATGCTCAGAGAGATAACTAAGCACGTTAAGGCACAGAGCTACCGTTCCCAACTATTTTATTAGTCTCTTCCTTTTCCAAATGGACTATAGCAGAAACTGCAACAACCCAGCAAGCAATCAACCCAACACATGTAAAATTTATGTCAGTATCATTGGCATCACTGACTCATATCGGATATTAGGACTGTATAACATCGAGACTGTGTCACCAGTCCAGAGCAGCTGCGGCGCTTCCCATAATATGCTCTCCTGGTGCAAATAACGTAACTCCAGGTTTTCTCAGTTGTTATTTGCAGAGTTTTAGACAGAATTTGCCATATACAAAATACGTCGTACAGTACCAGATAGATGGCTCTTATTTATTTATTTTTTTGTCGAATTTGGTCTCTCAGCTCTTCCCAAAATTGGTCTAAACCTTTAAGCTCTTTGTTCTTAGATCAGTAATAATACTGTTATCGGCGTTATTCCAGGATCTGTTGAAGGTAATATTTTTATTTCAACTGGTCTAACAGTTGTTCCTTTGTTCAAAAATATTCGTAGAATATTGACAATATGCTTTAAGTTGGTATTTCTTCTGAGTGCAATTATCTTTCGATCTACACACAGTTATGAGCTCCCGTTACATAGAACGTATAAGTCCTCCTCACATCAAGTTGGATGTAGTGCCTGTGTCCGTATGATGTTACGGGGACCCAAAACAATGTCGTCGTCTCCCGGCTATGGGCGGTCTCTTCAGCCCGTGTCCTCGAAATAAAGAAAGCATTAGTTATGTAAAATTGTAACTTAAACCTAACTCTCATCAGAACAACAGGTTCGTGAGGAGGTGATTTTGAATTTAACTTCCTTATTTCTGACAATAAGATTTACACATAACTACCTACTTAATACGACGAGATGCTTACGCCACAGTGAGAGTGTGAGAGAGTTGCTGGATTTGAAACTATAAAAATTCATCCACTTGTTTAAAAAATGAATGCCAAGATGAAGTTTAAAATGATGTGGATTGTTGCTGTGTATTTTTGAAATATGTGTATGTTTATCTTTATAATTGGTGACAACGGGCACTGTTGTAGCCGAAAAATATTAGTTTATTAACACTACTAGCAGCGACGATTATATCATAAATTTTATAGGTGAAAAGCAATATTACTTGCAAAGTTTCATCCTCTCATTGTTGGGGTCCTAACCAGGGCGACATAGATCGATTGCAAAAGTTAACAGAACACTATGCAAGTGTGTATAATAAACAAATTTAAAAAACTTTTAAAAACTTGCTTTTCTTACAAAGTAAAAAATAATTTTTCATGTACGACTGTAAAAAAAGCTAGGAGTGCGCACTTTGTATTTCCTCTTTCATATAACCACACGTACAATCATGCAAAGTGCGCAAGCCTTGCTTTTCTTGCAGTCATACATAAATAAATATATACACCACAGGTAATGACGGCCCCCTTTATCCCGGAAGGCTCTAGAAGAGCCTTGCATGGGAGGGGGCTACACATTTAGAGACAAGGGACACACACCCAATATCCGTGTAGAGTGAAAAAATCCCTCTCACAGTATTTTCCACTGCCACGACCGGGGATCGAACCCGGAACTTTTGGGTGAGAGGCAATTACAATTTACAATTTAAAAATCTTTATTCATTTTTATGTACATATCATTTTTATATTGCATTTATTTCATTTAATTCATTCAGGTTACAATGTAATGAACATCCGGCGCGTTACAGATTGCATATGCAATGAAACGGGACGGGGGCCGATGTTGTGCCAAATATGATTGCAATATAAATTAAAATAAATTTTATTCCATTGCTCTTCGAGACATGTTCAAGCAAATTAAGCAAATTAAATTTACCCAGAGGGTTTTTAGAAATGAAAATTAATTGAATTTTTAACTGAGATTATTTTTGAAGGATAATTTGCAGGAAATTTAAATTAAGAAAAAACCTGCTTAACGAAAATACTATCTACACTAAAAACACACCGATTTTGTGTGTAAAAATAATTTTTAATTACGTTTCAATTAGCTCAGTCATACATAAGTAAAATTATTTTTTACTTTTTAGTACAACTTTGTAAGAAAAGCAAGTTTAAAAAAAATTATTATTTTATTTTCTACTTTTTAGTCATACTTGCGTCAGATATTTGAGGTCGATTTTCGAGAGGCTTTTTCTCCATCAGATTTTATTGAATGGAATGGTAGATTTAGGTGTAAATAAAAAGAAAATCATAGTGCGCATTCACAGTTTTGGCTGGAAGACATATTTAAATGTACTTTCATGAAAAAAGTGCATTTTTTGCAATGTTTCTTACATTTTAATCTAAGCTTCCTGCAACCACGCCTGTGCAATTATTTTTGCACGAACATATAAAGTTTTTCAGTAAACTTTCAGGAATCATGGGCTGGTCAGAGAATACTCTTGCTGCTGGAGTTGGAGAAGAAATGTTGTTGAAAATATTTTAGAACCAGTATTCATTTACACCATTCTATCCAATAAAATCTGATGGAGAAAAAGCTTTGCGGAAATCGACTTCAAATCATTATTTCTGACGGCCAATACATGAATAGTGCGAAGCTCCCCATAGAAGCTTTAATTAAGTGAAAAGAAACAAAAAAACAACTAACTTGTGTATTCTATGTTTTGCCGGAGGCGCCGGTTGATTAATAAGTTTAATCAATTTTCACCCCCGCGTCCCCTATTTGAAAATATTTACAAAAGTAACGGTAAAATATTGTATTATTCTCATCCGATCTTAGTAACTGTGCAAAATTTAATCAATTGATTACGTTAGGAAGTGTGTTTTTATTTATGTATTCATAATATCTACAGGTAGTACAATCAATGAACCGATTCACCTGCGAAATCTGATCAACTCAACTGATTTGTTTGAAATTTTGACAGTAGCTCAAAAATGATGCAAATAACAAACCTGACTTAGTACTGATATGTGCTTCCACCCCGGGGGCGACTGCTACCCTTTCTCAGGGGTGGAAGTTTAAAAATTCAAAATGACATCGGGAATCGATAGAGGATCAAATTTTAAGAAGAAAATGTAGTATAAAGTTTTTTCTACAACCTAATGATTTCTGAGTCATTCGCGATTGAAAATTCCAATAAAAAACACGTTTCCAACAGTTTTTCGTGAATAACTCAAATATTAAACATTTTCTGGAAAAAACTATTCTTATCAAAATAGAAGCTTATAAAAAAACAAAACGATTCGTCGTTTTTCTTTAATGTTTTAGGTCATATTAAGCGACTTATGAGTCATTGAAGACGAATTTTTGTTTGTCGTAAATTTATCTAAAGATTTAAACTCAACACATTTTTCGCACCTTCGGATTAGTTCCTCATGGGCAGCTCTTCTAATTGAATCCTGTGATATGTTTTGAAATGCATTTCTTACTCTTTGCTCACAATTTTCAATGGTTGTTAATGAGCTCTCATAAACTTTATTTTTAATAGTTCCCCAAATGAAATAATCCAGAACAGATAAATTGGGCGAGCGAGGAGGCCATAAGAAACGTCCATTATTGGCAATCCACTGATCATAAAAAGTTTCTTGTAAATAATTATTAATTAAATATGCGTTATTTGGCGGAGCACCGTCGTGCTGATAAAAAATGTTTCTCTGTTCGGCGAGAGGTAAATTTTCTAAATAGTTATTATTCAAATTTTGTAACATATTCAGATCTTTCACTTAAAAAAAAACAAAAATTTACCTATACATATTGCAGAAGAGAAAATTTAATTTACCGTTTAAATTTTCCTGATAAAATTCTAATGCCACCACTCTATCGTTTCTTATGGCACAGTAAACATTAAACTGCCAACTTTCCTGACAGTTTCGCTCTCTGAACTTATGAGGATTTGAGTCACTCCAATAATGCGAATTGTGTTTATTAAAAAGTCCAATAAGAATTGTGACCCTCAGACCTTATTAGAATAAATTCACAAAAATTCTGTCTTCTTAGGAAATCTGTTTCTTTTAATCCTTGAACCATATGGAATGAAAACGGGTGAAAGTTATGTTTTAATAAGACTCTGTGAATTGAATCCTTGCATAGTCCAGATTCCAGAACAGCTTGTCTTAATGACATCCTTGGAAATGCATGAAAATATCCCAGAATGACAATTTCAATGTTCTCGTCATCAACAATAGGCTTTCTTCTTTGCATTTTTGCCTTGACAGAGCCATAATTTTTAAAATTTTCCAGTATGCGTTTTACAGTGTTTGGTGACGGTTTTCATTTTTCTGGATATCGAGTAGCAAATGTGCTGCAAGTTCTTGATATTGCTTTATCACATTCTCCATAAATAATAAACAAATTTAGAAAGTCTTCGTGGGTGTAATTTAAACGTGCTGACATTTTTTGACATAAGATAATGACTGATTGTTTCTAATCATGGCTATTTTGATGAAATGATTACAACAATTCATGAATTTCTAATAAAATCGCAAATATTTCAAAAAGTTGTAACTTTAACCCCCACAATGCTAATATAAGAAAAAAGGGAATTCTATTTTACACAACTTGGCGTAAAAAAAGAAGGGTGTTCCATTTGACCTAGGCAAGTTTTCGCGGTTTGAAGTTGACAAAATGTAACGCGAAAGACGGAACACTTGGTATGATATTATTGAATTTATTTCAGTTGTAGAACGTAGTTCTCCTTGTGTTCTTTTTATGTGACCAGAAGCAAATGAGGATCTTTTACACGAAGAGAGTTATAACGGTTCTTGCAAACCGTTGCACCTGCCAAATTTTCTGTAAAATGTCAAATATCTCTGAAACGGCTAGATTTAGGTATAGGAATATTTTCGACTCAAAATTTTATGCTCTTTTCGAAAACCCTAAAATATATAGGGTGTTCCATTTGAAATAAGCAAGTTGGTATCGACTTCCGGTATAAGCGGAAGCGCCAGCTGCTTGTAATTATTTTATTTGGATTGGCCACACCGACATTAGTAATTATCTAAATTTTCAAAATATTCTGATGCGTACTTTTCTCTATATCGATCGATTCAGTTCCCGGTGAGACACCCTGTATATTTGAAGGCAGGAACAATCTCAAAATTTAAAAAATCTAAAATAAAATAAAAACAACCATTATGGCACCAAATTTATTAACAAAGCAACATTATTATACATTTACATTTACAATATATATATCATATATTTAATATTTATATACACAATTTGCGACATATATAAAATTATATTTTGTTTTGATAATATTGGCCAAAGTTGTTTGCGTTATTATTATTGATCCCTTTTTAACAGTTTCATGAGAATAACAGGGGGCAAAGTGAGCCAATCAAAATTAGATGTTTTTTGAGTAAGTAGCACATTCTTTTGAAACAGCGGTGACAAGATTTTTACAGGTCAGTCGTCGCCAGCCGAACTTGTTTTTTCACTGCCGAAATAATTACTTAAAAACACCTCAATCTTGATTAGGTCGTCTTGTGTTTAGATGTAATAAATTCGTTAATTTTACATGTTTATAAAGTATTTCATATTAGGTTGCACCTAAAATTAATCTTAACCAAAGATATGTGTACTTAGAGCTAAAATCAGCTAAAACCATTACACTAGACTGTTTGTTATTACCTAGTACTTAAGGCTAGTCAGTTTCATAATAGTTTGAGGTTACTTTCAACATGCAATGATATGATTTGATATGGATTGTGTGTAATATTAGTAACATATTTTCAGGATACTCGAACGTTATTATTGGGAGGATATGTCACTTTAAACTGACCTTACTTTATCTAATGTATTTTATAACAGTTGATAAATTAATATAATATCGTTCAATACTTGAGCTTAAATGTAAAATTCAGAATTTTTCTTTGGTATAACTCAGGGTTTTATTCTTGGACCCCTGTGTTTGACTAATTATGCATTAATACTGCTGCATCTTTTAATTTATTGTTTCGTATCTTAATTTTAATAAAGTTTATTGAAGATATAAGTCAATAGGAACCAGATGTGTGAGTTACTTATATTAATATAATGGTTTACAATAAAAAATAGCAAGATTTAGCTAATTTCAACTCTAAGGTATTAAATTTGAAAGCGTCAACAAACCCTGTAACATTTCACCATCAATACACCTTTATACAATTGTAGAATCTTACTTTTTACAATAATTAGTATTATGATCACATATAAACAACCTTTTATTTTTAATATGTAACACATTTATTTTATATTTTTACTATATTTGGTACTGTAAGAGGGAACAAGCAAATTGTGGTGGGAAATAATAAAATTAATTAGATTTAATGTAAACTTATTCTAAAATGTAGGAACTTGGGTGATAAGTAAACGAACTCTGTGTTTTGTTGGTTGCGTATACGTCAGGTGCTTTATATCTGGTAAAATATACAATTCAGTTTTAATAAAAATAGGAAAACCGCAAAGAATTATAGCTTCCTTATTTGAGGAGATAAACAAGAATAATAGTAAGTATCAAAAAATTCAAAAAACTCGGCTTTGACATACGCTCTTGTGCAAAAATGAAAAGAACAAATCTTAAAGTTAGCCGTGACACCATTAACTCCGTTTATTTTTTTTCTTTCCAACGATATAGAACATGTCACCAAAATTTTAACTCATAGTAACAATACGTCCCATGACGAACTGCGGCGATCGATATCTCGAAAAGTAAACATCGGAAAATTTGGTAGTAAACTAATGTCGATGGGGGCAACTCGACTAAAATATTTTCAAGATGGTGGCACTTCCGGTTATATCGGAAGTCGATACCAACTTGCTTATTTTAAATGGGACACCCTATATATTATTACATTTTTGGATTGTATGCAAAATTCTATGCCGATTTTGTGTATCATGTCCTATAGGTCTCTCCGTTTTTGAGATATTTCAATTTTTATGTCAAAAATGACGTTTGCGGACCCTAAAAGAATTATCATTTTTTTCTATAAGGAAGCCTTTATTAACTAATTTGAGTTCGATTCTTTGTTGAAAAAGACCTATTTTAATAGAGTTTTTATAATATTTTGATACGTATTAATACAGAGTGTTCAAAAAATAAGAATAAAGATGAAATTGAGAAAACTGTCAAAAATCAATTTTTTCAAATGGAAACCTCCAATTTTTATAATCTTATCTTATTAGCCATTAAAAATAAGAGTAAGTTTGTATATGGATGTCTATTCCGAAAATTTTAAGTTTTCGAGATATTCCCAATTCAATGTTTCTACATGGGTATTTTGTTATGGATATTAAGTTAAATTACTCTTAGTTGGCTATGACGGCGTTGAGTGCTAAACAAATGTATGTAGCTGTCACTTACCATTTGACAAATATCAATTATCATGCCGGGGCGCTTAAATTATACGCACGAGGATTACTTAAATTTGTTTATAATCTATGGAGAATGTAACAAAGTTTTATCAAGAACGTGTGAAATATTTGCTAATAGATATCCAGATAAACAAAAACCGTCTCCGAACAGCATTTAATGAATAATGGAGAATTTCAAAAAATTTAGCACTGCAACAGTTCATAAAATAATTAAACAAATGTAACTTAGATACAAAAGGTTCTTACATAAAATACTAACAGTATAATTACTTATACTCAGGAAAATATTTTATTTTAATAAGGGTTCAAAGTGTTCACCCTGAACTTCCAAACATTTTTCGCACCTCTTGATTAGTTCGTCATGGGTGGCCGCTCTAATAGAACCTGGAGATAATCTTTCAAAAGCATTCCTTACTCTTGCCTGACAATCTTCCATTATTGTGACTGGATTAAAATAAACCATATCTTTTATTGTTCCCCATATAAAATAGTCAGACAGACAGATCAGGAGAACGGGGAGGCCACAGAAAAGGTCCATTGTTAGCAATCCACTTATCGTAAAAAGCTTCTTCCAAGAAGTTGTTAACTATGAAGCTGCTGTGTGGTGGCGCGCCATCGTGTTGGTAAAATATTTGCCTATGTTCAGCTAGCGGTAAATTGTTCAAATATTCATTATCTAATTCTTGTAATATATTCAAATATCTTTCACCTAAAAAATAGTTGATACGTAATTTGAAAAACAGAAACTATTTAAGTATTAATTCATTACCATTTAAGTTTTCTTCATAAGAATAAAGTTTTACGACTCCATCATTTCTCACAGCACAGTACACATTAAATTGCCAGGTTTCTTGATAATTTTGCAATCTCACGGCATGGGGATTTGAATCACACCAAAAGTGGGAATTATATCTGTTGAAAAGTCCATTTTTCGTAAATTTTGCCTCGTCAGTCCAAATTATGTTGTCCAAAAATTGAAAGTCGCCTTCTAATATTGTTAAAATAAATTCGCAAAAGTGAACTCTTCTGGTCAAATCGGTGTCCTTTAGGTGTTGAACCATAGAAATGCAATAGGGATGGAATTTGTGTTTCAAAAGAATTCTATGAATAGAGTTCTTGGAGATTCCTGTTTGTAAGGCCACTTGTCTTAAGGATGTCATAGGATATGCCGCAAAATATCCCAAAATAGCAATTTCGATATTTTCATCATCGACAATTGGCTTTATTTTATGAACTGTTGCCTTAACGGTGCCAAAATTTTTGAAATTCTCCATTATTCGTTTAATACTGTTCGGAGACGGTTTTTGTTTATCTGGATATCTATTAGCAAATATTTCACACGTTCTTGATAAAACTTTGTTACATTCTCCATAGATTATAAACAAATTTAAGTAATCCTCGTGCGTATAATTTAAGCGCCCCGGCATGATAATTGATATTTGTCAAATGGTAAGTGACAGCTATATACATTTGTTTAGCACTCAACGCCGTCATAGCCAACTAAGAGTAATTTAACTTAATATCTATAATAAAATACCCATATAGAAATATTGAATTGGGAATATCTCGAAAACTAAAAATTTTCGGAATAGGTACCCTTATTTTTAATGGTGAATAAGATAATGTTATAAAAATTGGGGGTTTCCATTTGAAAAAATTGATTTTTGACAGTTTTCTCAATTTCATCTTTATTCTTATTTTTTGAACACTCTGTATTAATACTTATCACAATATTATATAAACTCTATTAAAGTAGGTCTTTTTCAACAAAGAATCGAACCCAAATTAGATAATAAAGGCTTCCTTATAGGAAAAATCGATAATTCTTTTAGGGCCCACAAACGTCATTTTTGATATAAAAATTGAAATATCTCAAAAACGGAGAGACCTAGGTATAGAACATGATACACAAAATCAGCCTAGAATTTTGCGTACAATCCAAAAATGTAATAATATATAGGGTGTCCCATTTAAAATAAGCAAGTTGGTATCGACTTCCTGTATAGCCGGAAGTGCCACCATCTTGAGAATATTTTAGCCGAGTTTCCCCCATCGGTATTAGTTTACTACCAAATTTTCAAAATTTTCCGATGTCTACTTTTCGAGATATCGATCGCCGCAGTTCGTCGTGGGACCACCCTGTATTTAACACAATAATAAAAATATACAACAGTGACAATCTGTCAAATTTATTAATAACTGTATACATTGTTTTTCACTAATCATGGCATAGCTGATTTTTACGATTCAATGATATGAACTGTGGTTTTGTAAAATATTAAATATTGATAGTATCAGTTAAAATTTTTGTGACATATTTTATATCATTGGAAAAAAAAATAAACGGAATTAATGGTGTCATGGCTAGCTTTGAGATTTGATCTTTTCATTTTTGCACAAGAGCGTAAGTCAAAGCTAACTGCGTTTTTCGAATTTTTTTATATACATTATTATTCTTATTGTCATTGCCGTCAACTTTCACCCTTTTAATATTTTTCGTATCTCCTCAAATAAGGAAGCTATAACCGGTCTTGGTTAGCCTATTTTTCAGGTTTTTGTAATATATTTCACAAAGTAGGCTTTAGATTTTAAATTTCTTTTTACTGAAACACAGCTCACAAAAAATTGCATAACTGTTTCTAAAACTTTATTCTTCTACAATAGACATTAAACGATATATTTGGTATGGCCTTCGTAAAATAGACAGACGGTATATGTAAACTACATTGGAAGAAATTAACTTTTAATTAAATAAATTGATGTTACATATGATTTATTTTTTGGTGGAGTAGAATCTTGATTTCCTGCTAATCCTACTTTACATTATTATATAAATAACAATCCATTATATCAATCTTATAAGTACCATCAAATACATTATTGTCCAGAACCATCTTTTATGCACATTTTAGTGGACATTGATTTGATTTTTGTCATATTATATTGGCCAAAACTAAATTGCTCCTTCTCGATCATCACATACAGCGTTTCAAAATATGCATGTACTGATACATTTTCAAAAAGTGAATGTAGTTCCAAATACACGTATCAAAAAAAAATAGCGCTTCTACACAAAAATGCACATCTAATAGCATCGGTTTACATATCATCACATACAACTCTGAAAACCAAAGTCTCTGTTATATCTATCCTGCTTTAAAATCTCTATACAGGAGTCTCATTTACGTAACGGCCAAGTTACATCCAGTTTAGTAAGACGGCAAGCTGTATTTACTGTGGTCAACCGTTCTAAACTATTATGTTGTCGTCAGCTGTTGCACTATCATACTTGGCAGAAGTTTATTTAGTTACCACCTAAAGTTTGCTTCCTATAAATGGCAGTGTATTGTACGAGTAAGCCCATTTGATTCATACGTAACTGAAAGCCGTACGAGACACAGACCAACAAGTAAAGTATCTGTCTTCACCATCTGCGAGGTATTTGAATCTGACAAAATTTCCATACTGAATAAGATTCGTCTCCAAATTAATGAAAACAACATCTAATTATTTAAAAATTTTACAAAATATGATTGTAACAAATCCACATATCCTAACCCACTAAAATACCAATCCATTATTCATTAGTAATCAGGAAGTCAAACTCAGTACGGGTGGACCAGTTTGAACTTAATCATCTTTATGCAAATTTTGTCAGATTTAGGTCGATGTTAAATCCTCTCTAAGTCTGCATTAATTTAATTTGTTGGCCTGTGTTTACAAAACATACAGTTTAATTTTTACAAATTATTACTAGTTTGACATAAATGTTAGCAACATTCGTTAGTCCTTCATAATCCTGTCACTAGGTTCAAAAATTCATATTTGTTTCAAATAAAATTACAGTTCGCTGAAATTTTGTACACGCGTCTTTGATCCTGTTATAAATCTATATGGGTTGTATCTATATAAAAGATCTTACCAAGTATTTTGTGAAGTAAGAAAAGCTGTACAATATGCCTTAATGCAGTAGCTTTTTTAGACTTACATAGATGTGTTACTTGAGCAGTTAGTTCTAATTATGGAGCAAAAATTAGGGATAGAACAGTACAGGTTTACACTATTCAATTTCCATGATTTTATCAGATTTTTCCCGATCCGACATCTTAGAGTCTTTTCTACATTTTCTTATTACTATTAAAAGCACACGTGTAGAAAATTTTAGTCCCTGTCAATTTTTTTCCGGTGTAAAATGACAGTGACTGGACTACATTTCTCCTCACTACCTTGTAAGCTAAAAAATATGGCTCCACATAATTTAAATTATTTTCCCATGAAAAATATTTATCTTGACATAACTACATATCTACTATGACAGTTTGTAGACCATAACCCTTTGATACAGGTTCACAAAATTAAATGGTATTCAAATTAACTATGAATTTAAGCAGGTGCACAGAGGTGATGGGAGAGAATCGGTGCAATAGTCACCACATCTGTGACCCTTAAACTATTTAAGTATATAGGGTATTTACATCTACTATATATTTTAATTTTGTAACTAATTTATTTTTGTGCGGTGAGCGGCCAATAGTAGACACTGAACATTTCTAATTTTTTTAAATGCATCCTCCTGAAATTCAATAATAACAAAGATCAATATATTATTCCTTATATTTATATATTCGTATAATATTGCCGGTGTTGGAGATGTTGGGGGCTAAATAAATTGAGTGTATAATAAAAAAAAACTTGACTGCCGACTTGCTTGGATCCATGTTATGTAGTTTTTAGTTGTTATATTTATAAAAATCTGAGTTTTCGGGAAGGTGAGAGCATTTAAAAATCATTACATATAGCTTAGTTTCTCCTTTATTTACAATGATTGGCATTAGGTTTAAAGTAATTATATACAGGGTGTAACATAACTGAGTGTCAAACATGGATGAGCGTACCCTCCAAATTTGCATTCTAAAAATGGGCGAAAAACGTCGAGCGGCGTTCCATAACTCTTAGCGAAAACATACAAAAAACTTAAAAAGTACTTTTTTAAATAATTTGAAAATTTCACCTCTTATGCCTGGAAATAAAATACGTATATGTTATATGTTTTGAAACAATACACTCCTTCATTTTTGAAATTCAATTTTATTACACCATATAAAGGGTTATTCATTATAAATTACGCACCACTTGTCATCGTTATTATTGCCTATAGAATAGAAAATTTTACTGAAAGAAGTTGTTTCTAATGTTAATAGTAGTCTGTGACGCCTCTTCGTCGGTTTTGCAACTTGCACTTTGAAACTAGTGCAAGCTGTTTTTGCCTCGAGCGCCAGTTTCTGATTTTAAGTGTAGTAACACCACTTTCTCTATTAGCGGTATAATCGAGGCCACAAATAGAATCAGTGAAGACGGTTTATTACCAGGGGCCGAAACGTAGGCCGTCTTTCTCAAGGAATGGACAGCTGTAAAGATTTTTATATTTGTGACACTTTTACTTTTCAGGACAGTTTAACTTAGAGGAGTGACTCATAATAAGACACACAAAACGTTTTAATGATATATTGAAACTATGTACATGTCAAGAAGGAAAATCTTAAGATATATCATATAGAAATATATTTAAAACTTCTGGTACATTTATCTACATAAAAATAATTAATACAGGTAGTTGACATTCGTGAAAATGAAAAGAAATTTTCAATTACCCAAGTTTTGTAACCCTAATTTTATGCAAAATTTCTATTTTTACTCTCTGACTAGATTTACTACAAAATGATATTAAGTAAGTAGATGCGGCATATACAGGGCAAACAGAAAAGTGAAAGCAAAATAACGGGTATGACTAGCAAAGCAAAACGGTGGCTCGACACGTTCAAATGTGAGTAATTTCGGACTGACTCCACGACAGACAGACAAGTTACTAAATCTCTGTGGATTTTAACAAAATTAATTAATCTAGAATATTGCGGAGAAGCTAGAATTTACTACTTGACGTTGCGAACCTGGTTATCGGATTTTTACTGAATGAAACAAGTCGGTACGGCTCAGTTGGAGTGTCCCACTTAAAGGCAGCGTCTTCTAAAGAGCCTCAAAGAAAATAAGCCACTAAGCAAACAGGTTCGGACATCAAGTTTATCAGGAATTAATTGGTCTTTGTTATTTGCGATCGTGAATGCAAAATGGCTTATTTCGTTATCGGTGTATCTTTTCTGGCAAAGTGACAGTGCGACAAATTATTACGGCAAATATTCTAAGTCCAAAATTACCACAAATTGGATATGACTTTAAAATAGTAAATCCCTATCAAAAGTCGACTGGTCAGGTCGAGCGCGGAAAACCAAAGAGACCCTTAGCCGGAGGCCGATTCAGGATCTCCCCGTGTTGAGCTAGAAATTAGAACGTTTAGCGCAGGATGTGCGGGCACACCCCAAGCAGTCTTCAGTCGACGGCGAGGCAGAATGTTTATAACTAGTAGCGCTAATTGATATAAATAATAATTTTCTGATAATTTAGATGTTCAGAATCGCTTGCAAATAACTTACTTATATTATTTCGGAAAAAGAATGAATTTAATAGTCCCAGTATTAATAATTATTAATCTAAATAATTTATTATTAATTCGTTCCGAAATGAAATTTTAAACTTGACTTTTCCTTGAAATACTTTACTTCAAACAAAATACGGATATTTTAATTATGAAAGTATACCGGGTGTGCTTAAAAAGAAATGGAATTCTGGTTTTCAAGAAAATCAAAATAAAAATAATAGTGATATTTTCTATTCGAAAATAGCTTCATTACAAGTCCAGATATGAAATTTGAACGTCGTATCTCAAAGTTGATATTTTTGTGAAAATTACAATTAAAATAATTTTATAAATTCAAGGAAAGGACATAATTTATCGAATAAAATGATAACAAATCTATTTTATGTATTGTATCCATAGCAACATACACAGACAGTTTGGACCAATAAGATAGCCTGCACCTTCCCCAGACATAACCCCTCTTGATTTCTTTTTATGGGGATATCTGGAGCAAAAAGTTTATGCCCATGATTTAGAAGATAATTTAAACCTTTTAAAGGAGAAAATATCAGAAGCGATAGCCGACCTAAACGAGGATACAATTTATTTAGTTTACGAAAAATTTAGAAAAAAATATTGATAAATTTGTAGCAGTAGGAGGACAACACATAGACTAGTTTTGTTATCTTTTTATTCAATAAATTGTGCTTTCGTTGAATTTATAAAATTATTCATAATTTTCGTAAAAATATCAACTTTGAAATACAACATTCAAATTTCATATAGAAACAACTTCTTTCAGTAATATTTTTATATTCCTCTCAAATAACCAATACTTTACTCTTGGCACAAGTTCACGTTTCCTTATTTGCTAACCACCCTGTATGTTATTTTGAAAGTCTGAGTATGGCTAATGACTTTTCACGATAAGCAAAACTTTTTATTAAGAATTACTTTTTCTTTTAAATTGCGAAATAAGGAAAATTACAAGTATATTAGGTCCATCCGGGGACACCCTGTATACAAAATAACAAAAATAAACGTGAAGTAAAAAAGAGCATATAGGGTGTTGTATCCAAATCATCCAAAATACGTTCAAAAATATTTACCGAAAGGTGACTGATATCTGCAGTTTAGTGGAAAAAAAGCATGTAGGCCAAGCAAACCAGGAAGAAGCTGCTTCATTTCGAAGGTAAGCCCATCCATATTTATTCGCGAATAGACTGTTTTGAAACATTGCATTATTTTTTAGAAAATTCTGAATGTAGTATAAATAATGCAGTCAATCAATTAGGTAAAAGATATACCATATAAAATTTTTCCCAACAAGTTTTAACAGAGGCTCATAAAAAGGAAAGGCTGGACTTACTTTTGCCGCCAGATGATTCAAAGGTTGGATGAAGATCCCGGTTTTTTTACTAAAATATTATGGACTGATGAATCATCTTTTTCTACGGCAAGAGTTTTTATTAGGAAAAATTGAAGGTCGTAGGAAAACAAGCGCAACAGAAAAAGATTGGTAAAACAAATTAAAAAATAAGGAAGAAAAACTGTTAGCGTTTAGTGTGGAATTTTCAGAAAGAATATTATTGGGTATATATTTTATGATTATACTTTAACTAGAGTTACCTATCTGGAAATAATTATCTCAGAAGCAGAAAATATTCCTTGGCAGAATTTTTCGCAAGTCGAACTTGATGATATGATTTGGACGCAGGATGGGGCCACTCCGCATAATGTCCTACCCGTTCGAGATCATTTGAGTAATGTATTCCCAATGTGGATAGGGAATAATGGAGCAATTAAATGGCCACCTAATAGTCCGGATTTGACCCCTGTGGACTATTTTTTTTTGGGATTTCTAAAAGACATCGTCAATGTAACAATATAATAGTATTCAAGTCATTAAAGACATGATCGACTTGAAATAAATAATCTGAATGTAAATAATGAAGCCATTTCCGATGCAATTATGAATATAGTGCTAGTGCTAGTTAATTGGAAGAAAGCAACCAATGAGAAACAGTATGTTGTGGCGGTGTTTTTAGACTTGCATAGAGCTTTTGAGACCATTGACCGCCAGTTGTTACTAAGGAAAATAGAAAAAATTGGATGGGAGGGTATAGTCTTAAAAAGGTTTAGATCGTATTTGATTGAAAGAAAACAGAAACTAGATTTAAGTATGTGTCATCAGAATGTTCTGAAGTTTCAAATGGGGTACCACAAAGATCAGCGTTGGGACCTATATTATTTACTTTATTTATAAATGACATTGTTGCTACATTAAAATTGCATAACCCGAGTATTAACATACAGATGTTCGCAGATGATACACTCATATATGTAATAGGTGAAAATTTAGTCAAAATAACAGATGAATTAAATAATGCCTTCAAATCTGTGGTGCGTAAGAGGCTAATTTTACAAACAAAAAGAAAACTAAATAATAACTAAAACTAAATAACTTAACTAAAGGTAAACAATTAAATGATAACAAAAATTAACAAAATAAGTCTATGATTAGTATCCTCCTCCTCCTAAGAGTTGTAATCTAATAGTTTAGAAGCTACAGTTGTTGTGGAGAATTGAGAACCACATTTCGCATTTTGAATATACTAGTATTAAAAATATCTATATTATTATATAAAGAATCATGTTGGAACACATACGGTGCAGGGGAGAAAATAACAGCAAATTTGTGCTTGGTGCAGGCAAATAGAATAGAGACGAATGCGAGCGAGTCTGCAAATTAGGAACATGAAATCTAATGCAACTAAGAATTTCAGGGCAGTCAATATTTAAAATCTTAAAAAAGGAATACAAGTGACGACGTAGTTGAAGATCACTCGTGTTGAATATATGTAATAAGTCACAATGTGGAAAACCTCTCTCTGAATAATTCCCAGAACTTTTGAACCAGAGGTAATTAAGAAAACGCCTCTAAGGTTTTTCAATGCTATATTTATGATTTTCATAACCAGGACTCCAGACTATTGAAGCATATTCAAGTCTTGACCTCACAAATGAATTAAAGAGAAGTTTCAGTGTATTTTCGTTAAATTGTTTACAATTACGCATAATGTAGCCTAAATGTTTGAAGGAATTAGCGGTGATTTGGTTGATATGGCGAATAAAAGATAACTTTGGATCGAATATTACTCCTAGATCTTTGAAATGACCACAGCTCTTCAGTTCATCATCATTAATTGCATAGATAAATTTTATTGGGTTTTGTGCACGAGTGTATGTCATTAAGCTACACTTTGAGATATTTAACTGTAAATTGTTTACGCTACACCAAGACCATAGTTGTACAAGATCGTTTTGCAAATCAACATAGTCTTCTGCACTAGTGATAGATGTAAAAATTTTTAGGTCATCGGCAAAATGTAATGTTTTGCAGTGTAAGCCAATGACGATATCATTTATAAAAATGTTAAAGAGCAATGGCCCAAGCACAGAACCTTGGGGAACACCTGATGTCGCTGAGATATCCATAGACCAAAATCCACGGTATTGTACATTTAGTCGTCTATTTACCAAGTAGGATTCAAAAAAGTTTAGAAAGTGCTCAGTTAGCCCAAATTCGGATAATTTGTTCAGCAAAATTCCGTGGTCCAGTCTGTCGAAGGCTTTAAAAAAATCTGTATAAATGATAAAAAATTGTAGCAACTTGTCTAATTTTAAAAGAGAATGTGCAAGTTATGTAATGTCTTATTTACTTTGAATGTTTAATTATATAAATGTATTTCGTTAGCTATGCTAAATAAAGGCTATATATATAAGAAGACGTTATCAAGTATGCATTGACAATAATGATGGACACATTGAACATCCTCTAGGAGTTATTTATTTATATTTAAATTTCCTTAATAAATCTTCGTTATCTATTTTGTGTAAATATTTGAACTTTTTCCTCCTCACTATAAACCATTTTGATTATTTCATTAAAGAAATTACGCTTATCAAACATAATAGTTGTCATTTTCATAATTCACTTTAATAATGTTACCTTTTCCATATTTACAGTAACTAGTTGAAAATTTAGTAATGTACAGGGTATCCCATTTTTAAAAAAATATATAATTTTTTGTATCTTCTGAAATCTGCTCGCTATTGTACTTTTGATAACATTTTAACAAAATTCAGTCCTAACCACACAAATTGTAATAAAAACTTTTTTCCTATAGGCAAAAAGAGGTAGGTAATTAATAATGTACAACCCGCATGCAAAAGTATGTTCTACCTGTAAAAATGCGTATTGTCTTTCTGGTACGGTGCTATAAACACACCTGCAAAGGGTTTTGATCTAGCTTTATTATTATTATACAACTATTGCTTCCAGACAGCAATGGTAACGGAACAAGAACTTATTGTAAACAGCGACTTCTCAGTTTCTTAGCAAAATAATTATTAACAGTCATTTCTATCCATATACATTATTATATAAAATTCAACAAAGTATCTTATTGTATTAACAACACCTTTACTTAGCGTACACTATTAAAAATAAAGATAAAATTACAAAATAATGCTACACATGCGCCAGACATCTTTCCTATTCTATTTACCAAGTGGATGTGTAACATGAATTCGTAATTTTACCAGCGACTTTTAGGATTTCAACGTCGTCTTACATTTAATACATCTCGGACAATTCTAGTGCGTATATCCACAAATAAAGCAAATTCCTACGACATTATTTAAAACCTATCAAATCCGATGAACACATTTCAAGCTGGCACACGTCGATTAATCAAAGACTTGGCACTTGGCTTCATTTGAAATGATATCTCTTTGGAGTTTTTCATGGACGAGGCCTCTTCAATATTGTTGGAAATGAGAGCTTCAAAACAGGGCGCTCTATCGACGCAATCCCACCTGAGAAAAGGAACTGATTTAATGAGTTACATCATGAAACTATCTTGCGTAAACAAGATGAAATACAGGGCCACGTATAGCGCCGTGCGATACACTTGATTTTATTTGTAATCCACGGTAATTTTATCAGTAACAGTTTTCTGACTACTAGCGCCCTGGCTTGTGTTAAAAAAAATGGAAGCCGTGGCGGTTTTCGTGAAGGAAGTATCTGCCACCACCATACCCAGATGTCAACTAGTAATGAGACTGCAGCCCTACGGTAGTAACTTTGGGGACAAACGATGGTGGGGGGTTTTATAGGTTTATAGCCTCCCTAAATCGTGGAACTTTTCAGCCTAGATTGTGGAACTTCCTAACCTAGTTCGTGGAAATTCTACCCCAATCCGTGGAACTTTCAAACCCAGTCCGTGGACACTAAGAAATACCCATTTAATTTATAAGTCAGAAATGCACGTAAAACGTTATAGAATCCAAAAATGAAGTAATTTACAAACCTCTTGACTTGTTAAGGGACACAATCCACCAAAATTCCTGTACAATGGTGTAGCTGAATTGACAGCGAAGATACTCCCGAGGGAATCAACCAGCCTATAAATATTTGAAATACTTGGGTAAAGTAGAAAAAATATGGCGCGATGATAAAGTAATGTTACTCACGTGTGCACACATAAATCCCGCAGATGCGGATTAAACTCTCTCCGTAGCAACGAAATATTCTGATGAACAGCAACAACTTAACACGAAGGAAATTTTGCCGATAATCCGAAATCTATAAAGATGGCTCAAATAACAAGCTTTTAGGAATTATCGGCAGCGCACACACACACGAGCCAACGTTTACCTTTCACCTCTGGACGAGAAGGAAGTCGCGACGCTGTTCCCAGCAGCTGGAAGGCAAGCAACCGCCCTCTACCTGACAAAAGCCCAGATTCAGCTTTTCTCGGTTCACGGCTGTTAAAAAAAATGTTTTCTTAACCGCCTCTCAAGTTACCGAAGTAACTCCCTGGAAGATCTCAAGGATCTTGTGTTAGGCAAAGAGAGACGAGGCCCTACAGTTTAATGTGGACTCCGAACCACTCTTGGGGCAATTTTTTTTATGAAAAATTGTTTTGCCTTGCGGGAATCGAACCCACTTCGCTAGGCAACTCAGTTTGCTAGCCAGTCACTTTAACACACTGAGCTACCATTCCCCACAAACACAAAACACAAAAGGTGTGTTGCAGGTCACATGTGCATTAAGCAGTAACAGTAACAGGTTAGTAGATTATGTAGTTAAAGAGAGATTTGCCAATTTTTAGTCTGAGCCTTGCCACAGAGGTTTTTTTCTAAGGTACCGAAAAAATTAAACATCATCTGAAGCGATCTCACACTGAAAGACACCACCGAAATGTTCCTTCCCGCACTGAAATCAACCTATAACCGTTTTACATGTGAAGGAAATGATCTAATCTGCTTGCCAACTTCAATTGTGTTTCCAGAAAAGGTTCAAAATGATGTAGATAGAATGGGGGAAATTGGGCAAGCGGCTTATGATGATTTTGTAAATAGTAGAACTGTAACTTGTGTTGAAGGCAGTATCTGGACAACAATGAAGAGAAATTGAAGGTAGATGCTAAAACAACCTCACTAGAAATCAAATAAGATCGATCCCTTTTCACTCGAATTCTAATGCCACCAGAACACGTCCCGAAATCGACTTGAAAAACATTATTTGCAAATATGAACTCTCTCCAGTGCCTTGATCGATGTTGTACTTTCGTTAAAAAATAAAAGAATTTCTAAATTTGTTAGAAAACTTCCCTATTGAAAATGTTGAGATTAAAAATCATTCGTCAGAAGCCGTTGAAGTTATAATTATTGATGCTATGACAGAACTTCCAGGTTTCAGTACGGAAATGTTGTCGATATGTGTTGATTTGGCCACAAATTTCTGCGCTAAACTATTTACCAGACACAAGAAGTATAGTATACAACCTTAGGCGAGGGTTGTTTATGGGATATACCATCCTTCGGAGGGGATGTAAAGCCGTCGGTCCCTTGTCTATTAAATGTTAGGCAAGTAAAATATCCTTCCTCTTCTTAAGGGAAGAGGTTCCAAAATTCCTGGTTGGGGGTAGCTCGTCTACAGGCGTCGGTGTTAGGTCTCAGTAGCGAAAATCGACCGACGTTAAATAAATGTATAAAAAAAACTTGATTTAATTATGTTTTTTCTTATGTACTATTTTTTACTACGCCACTGCTTTTTTGCAAATAATGGTCTCATTTAAAGTATCTCGATCGTTCAATTATTATTTCCATTACAATCGATTAAAATTAGAACTCTAACTTTATAAATATATGAGTACTTCATCCAAATGGAAGATTATTTTTCCAATATTTGTCTATAAAGATATAGGTTATATGATAAATTTTTAATTCATTTAAGCGCGACTCAAGTAACTTCCTCGCAACTGATTATCGATGTTTTTCTCCTAAAATTGAACTACTGCAGAACGTTTTTGGTATATTCAGGAAAACTTTTCATTTTGAGGGTCCCGCTCATTGTGCGCTTATGAAACGGAGTTGAAAATTCTATCTTGGAATTTTTTTACTAACTTCTTTCATTAAAACCACCACGGCATGACAGTAGCTACCGTACTACACGGAAAATCAAAAACAAATTAAGCTATGTGACTGGAAGAATTGGAACTTAAATATTTAACATAAACTAGATATTCCAGGAGTTCTCTGCAATCATTTAAATTCCTGCTATATGCAACCAGAGATATATATATATATATAGGCCTTGTGCTATAATCGCAAATTAATAAACAGCACAACATGCTCAATGCTCATGTTATGCTAATCTCATTCAATGCAGATATAGATCATTTATGTCAGTGACAAGGATGCCAACGCCTTCTCAACACATGTTATTGATGTTGAAGGCACATTCGATACGGGTACTACAAAAATAAATTATTTTCCTATTTTACTATCTAATTTATGTTTTTCTTTAAATGCCGTAAATGAATATGTTGTTTTTTGTCGATGTTCCAAATAACGTTCATTTCTAGAAAATTAATATCTCAGTCAATATGATAGATAACAGAGTGATCTTACCTAGGAAAATGACTTTGGCTATGCGTCCACCTCATGGCATACCTCCATATAATCAGGATGCAACATTATGTCCTTAATCATGTCCTTTAGCATGGAATAACGTAGCACCATAGGGTAGATTTTGGCGTTTGTATATTCAGTCTAAAACACAATGTCTGTAACTATTCATTTATAAAACCGACACAAGCAAAATTTTCGGTTGTAAAAAAACATTTCACTTTTTCGTAAACATTGCATCTAGCTACAATTTCGTCAAGCCACCCCCCCTCCCCATAGAACTATCTAATCACGCGAGAATACTTTTGTATTCGACGTTTTGGCGAAGGTGCCGGTTGAATAGTATACTTCAATATTGATCCCCGCGTCCCCTACGTGAGGATTTACAAAAATAATGGTGGAAAACTGCATTTTGTCATCCGATCTTAGTAACTGTTCATCAATGGATTACGCCAGGAAGTGTGTTAAATAAAGGACGCGAGGTCTGGACAAACATGAAAAATACTATGTTGTGAAGAAAAGCAAGCAAAAATGGTTTTAATTAGTTCCCTTCCGTAAGAATCAAAGTCACAGGAAAATGATCAAGTCTGGGTAAAATAAAAATAGAATGAGTTACTTCTGGTTGTTACTTTCATGTCGCCTTTGTTAATATCAATTTACACTCAAATTTTGAAGGGACAAATGTTAGGAAATATGAAAGCTAGAATATACAGAATAATATTTAAAAAAAAAAGTTTATTTGTCGGGCGACATTCCAGCGCTGATCGAAAGCAATTAATTCATTAATTACTGGTTATAGAACAAGTTGAAGTGTTCAGGAAGTTATCCTTTCCGTTTTAATTGGATCTCAAATTTATATCGGTGTTAGTATTTTGACGATTAATTATTTGACGACAATGGAGAAACTTTGCAACACAATATCATACGATACTTCCAGGATAAATATTGCTTTGTAATATTGACTATAACCATAACTATAGAAATAACCTTAGTGTCTCGAAATGATCAGTACACACTCTACTCGTCAGTTACTAGTGATTGCAGCCAGCTGAGGCTAATAGACATAAATCTCTAATACAGCCGAGCTATTAACAACTGCGATGAAAAAAGTCGTGACCAGAAGACTGGATGCTACGATGTAAAGCAATACCCTCAATAACTATCGTATAATGAATATTATTCTTGTACAATCCCGTGTTGAAAATGTAACCATATTAACACCAGTTGTCGAGAGTATTCGCTGCAATGTGTTTCAATTTCAATCAACATAAATATCACTGAAACTGTTCAAATTGATTCCCCGATGCCTGTTCCTTCTACTCTCTTGAATAGTCTCAAGCTGAATGTTGTACGAAACCATCTCTATTTGTTTAAGTATACCAAGCGGGTAAATAGAGTATACAAGAAATTTTAAATACCCACTTTAACCTTTGAAGGTTTTTACTTTCAACAATATATACTATAGACATTTGGTTATTTGAATGTGTTTGTAGGAACGTGAATATATTAATGTTTATATTTATTACGGATACTATTTTAACTAAAGGACTCGTTACCTACCTATGTTTGAGACTTATATAATAGTGTAATATAGTGACAAATGAGGTTGCCACCCTCCTCGCTTTTATTGTGAGCCCTGCAGAAGTTGCGCATAGTAAATAAAACGTTGGCGATAGAATAAAGTTGTTTTATTGTCCTGTTACCGACAAATTTTCCCCGTAATTATCCATCAAGGACACAATTTCCATATTGCAAGTTCTTTTTGAAATTGTAAAGAAATTTAAGAGGAATCCTTTTCACCAATTTGTGAAGAATGAAATTAAGATCGATCATTTTTAGACAATTGACAGGTTTAAGGTTATACGTTCAGTCTGATCTGTTTATACTAACCTTTAATTGTCGAATAAGATTTCTTAAACCAGAATATTTTTTAAGCAGTCTATAAAGGTCATTTGTCATTTGAGTGTTCTCTGCATCTATTTGTGAAGTTGTCATATCTGAAATAAGAAAAATGTTTAGCATATGACGTGTCATTATTATTATTATCATCTATCACCTAATGCATTTTGATTCACTTGTAGAATTTTGATTAAAATCAATATACTTACTTTCCAACCGATCGACTCGTTCTCTTTTATCCTGGGCCTCCTCTGCCAACTTCGCCGACGTTTTCACGCCTTCCCCCGATTTCTGCGTTTTCTCCATAATGGCACAAGCTCTAAGGACAAAGGCGGGTACGGTTTCTTGTTTCTCCTGCTTGGGAATGTCCACCAGCGTCCAATATTGCGTTTCTAACCGTATAACGTCCTGAAAGCAAAAAAATATTTTATAATATACGGCTTCATAAAAAAGGCAATATTGATGATCCCTCTAACTATAAACCAATCTCCATAATACCTTTTCTCGCTAAAATTTTTGAGATAGTCCTAAAATTGCAAATAACATCTTATTTTGAGAACTTTAAGTTGTTTAATAATCATCAGTTTGGGTTCAGAGCCAAAATGTCCACTGCGTTAGCTATAAATACCCTAACTGATATGATAAACAGGGGTTTTGAACAAAGAGAAATTTTGTGCGCCGAGTTTTTAGATCTAAGTAAGGCTTTCGACTGCGTCTCACATGATATACTAATAAAGAAATTAGGTTATTACAAATTTTCAATTACCAGCCAGAAGCTACTTACATCGTATCTCCAAGACAGAATTCACTTTGTTAATTATTGTAATATAAACTCCAGTCCCATAAATGTGAAATTTGGTGTCCCCCAGGGCTCCGTCCTGGGCCCAACTCTGTTTCTTATTTTTATCAATGATCTTCCATATAACACAGCTTCTGCAAGATCTGTTCTTTTTGCGGACGACACAACATTAATATATAATAATAAAGATGTAAACGCTTTGATTTCTAGTGTGCGCGATACTCAGTCCACCATTCATGACTGGTTCTTAGCAAATAAATTAATGTTAAATGAAAATAAAACAGAATCGATGATTTTTAGTTTGAAACGTCACACATTAGATAATATGATAACCACAGACAGTGTTAAATTTCTAGGTGTCCATCTAGACCATAAACTAACATGGGAAAAACACGTTCAATTTATTTGTAGCAAAATATCCAAAAGTATATATTTACTACGCAATCTTGCGAGCTGTGTCACACAGAAAACTTTAATAACAGCATATTTTGGTCTAATTCACTCTGTACTTATCTACGCAATTTTGGTCTGGGGTCACTCTCCACATGCTGCAACTGATTTTGCGATACAAAGAAAAGCAGTAAGGGTAACTGCGGGTTTAAGTTACAGAGAAGATTGCAAGGAATCTTTTAACAAACTGAAAATCCCAACTGTGTATAGTATTTATATTTTGCAATGCCTCCTATATATCAAAGATAATGAAACAAAATATTTATCACGCGCTCAGCTACATTCCCATCATACCCGAAGTATTGGGAACTTACAAATTGATTTCCTACGTCTGTCAAAAACACGCAATGGGACAGCATACCATGCAATAAAATTTTTTAATGCGTTACCACATAATATTAGGAAACTATATTATACACGTTACAAAATTGTAATAAAATCGTTTTTAATTGAAAATGCTTTCTATTCATTCAACGAGTTTTTTGACGCAGATTTTTCTACTTTATGTAAGTAACATATTCTTATGTTTTTTTTGTACCTTAAATTATAATTGAATGTTATCTATCTCAGATCTGTTTGTTTTTTATCTCATATTTGTTTGTTCTGTATATCATATTTGCTATATATTTATTAATTTCTTTTGTATACATGTAATATGACTGCAATTTCTTGTATTTTGGGTATATATATATTCACATATTTTTTTCTCATTTTTTTATATCTGTATTGCTGACTTGTGTAAATACTCATGTATAATGCACCAATAAATACTTACTTACTTACTTACTTCATATGTCACTCAAGTGTTATTGGTACATGTATATAAAGAATATGGTCATAGTTATTCTAATATGGATAAGGGTGCCATATATACAGACTTCTCGAAGGCAGGGTGGATCACAGAATTATTTGGCACAAGATGAATACTATGGAATTTAATAAGACAATGTTGTCATTTTTTAAATGTTATTTGCGTAATAGATATCACTATGTAGAATGTATGGGCGTTAAACCTACCAAATTTGTTGCTGCATTTAGTATCCCGCAGAGTTCTATCCTAAGACCACTACTTTTTATTATGTTTATTAACGATTTGGTTAACGGCCTTATTGTTAAGTTACTTTTCTATGCGGATGATCTCAAATTATTTAGTCGATTGGTGCAATACCAAATGCAAAACTCTTACGTTTTCAGGGAAAGTATACGATAATACATGCATATTCGCTTGGGACAAATGTACTGCAAATAAATGAATGTCTTAGATTGAAGAGTAACATTTGATCATAAACTCTAGTTTGATAAGCATATAAATAACATTTTCTTGTCTGATATACGTTCATTAGGATTTATAATTAGGTTATCTGTCTGTTGGGCTGCTTTCCCAAATAAATAAATATAAATAAGTAAATAAATAATACAGATTTTATCAGGGCCCTCGAGAATATCTCACTTAATATCGGTCGTACAAAAAAAAATATTTTTACGAAAATTGTGCCGATTTATATAACCTACAAAATGGTTTAAAGATATTTGAAATCCATGGCCTGCTTTAAGGGTTATGGCGGAAAATATCGAAAATGTGGAAAACGTCTAGACCAAATATCTCCGTTATTTGAAGAGATACGAGACAAATCCTAAGGAGAAAATTTTTTGCAAAACAGTGTTTCAACGAAGTTTTATCTATTTTTTTTTTCATAACCGCTGTATTTTGAGATTTACTCTTCAGGCTGGTAACAAAATTATTTTGAAACAGGCGGGAAATGGCGCCATTAAATAGAGTATTTCAACGATATATCACATGTCATATTTATTCATTGGTACTTCGTTAGTAATTATAAAAACATTCTTTTAAAACCAATAAATTTTTGTTTAACAAGCATTATACTTGCCGTGGAGTATGATTAAATAAAACGATAAAATAATTCAATAAGTTCTTCAAACCTTTGCTATAATAAAACATTAACACAATTAAGAAGAATAAAGTAAATTCAGGTAACAAAAACAAATTAATAATAAAAAGAATATAGCACACAGAACATTAATATTTATCTAATCCTCAAAATAATTTTTAAGATATCATATCAAGTGTTCAAAGTGTCCACCGCGATTTCTTATGGATAATCGAGCGCGGTGCGGCACTGCATTTAAAACATTACTCAGCAGTTCGGGGGTAACTGTAATACATGCCTAATGAATTCGAGCTTTTAGGTCCTCTATCTTTTGCGGTGTCGTCCAAAACACCTTATCATTAATATACCCACATAGAAAAAAATCCATAGGGGTTATATCTGGAGAACGAGGGGGCCATCGAATAAATTCATATATCCAATGTTGAGGCAAAATTTCATCTAAATAACCCAGGTAAATCTGGGAATTGTGGGGAGGAGCTCCATGTTGTTGAAAATATTGAAAGTTGTGTCGATTCTCTAAAGGTAGGTCATCTAAGAATTCATTAAATTCATTTCTCAAAAAGTTTAGGTACCTTTGACCACTAAGGTGACCATTATAAAAATAAGGACCTATTAAATTCGTGCCTAAAATACCTATGCACGCATTTATTGAAAAACGATTTTGAAACCCAGTCGGTCTGGTCTATGCCAGCGTGTATTTCAGAAATCCATTTCTAATGAATATTGTGATTAAAAAATCCATTATTGGAAAAATTTGCCTCGTAGGACCAAAGTATTTTACTACATATTAATGGATCGGTACGCTTCTTTTCCAACAGCCACCTACAAAAAGTCGTCCTCCTTGGTTTGTCCCCCGCTTGTAAATTGTGAACTTTTTTGGCTTTATAACACCGGTAACCATTTTTCTTTAAAATGTTTGGTAGCACTTGTTTTATTTATATGACAAGCACTTTGAATTCCTCTTAATGATGTTTCTAAATTTTCTTTATTTATATTTCTTACATAATTAATAACTCGGTTTACCTTATTTACATTATCAGTAACACTGTTCAACCTTGTCTTTTTCTTTAAAAATGAACCATTATTTTTCAGTTTTGTAGCTAATCTTCTGAATAGAGTTTTATTCGGCTGTAGTGCTTGTGGAAATCTGTTTCTATATTCTACTTGAGCTAATCCAGAGTTAAAATTGCATTGGCAATATGTAACGAACATATTATAACGATCAATGTGACTGAAAATCATTTTTTAAAATTCTAAATTCTTAAACGAGTGTGATTGAGTGAGAGTTTAAGTATTAACTGAGATGATCTGTCAAAAAATTAAATTGTCAAGTTTGTTCATAGCCAACTATTTTAAAATAATTGAAATAATGGTGAAATCGTGAAATACAAACAAATGGATATTATACCTAAATTAATTGGTAAAGACATTTTAACTTTTTGAGCAAGAAGTGACGCTTTTATGGAGGACCTCTAGACATTGGCATAACTACAAATACTTTTTCCATAATTGCTCCATGTTGCTTTCTTGATTATTATTTTGTTTTTGTTACCTGAATTTACTTTATTCTTCTTAATTGTGTTAATGTTTTATTATAGCAAAGATTTGAACAACTTATTGAATTATTTTATCGTTTTATTTAATCATACTTCTCCACGGCAATTATAATGCTTGTTAAAAAAAATTATTGGTTTTAAAAAAATGCTTTTATAATTACTAACGTAGTACCAATGAATAAATATGGCATGTGATATATCGTTGAAAAGGAAGGAAAATATTCTATTTAATGGCGCCATTTCTCGCCCGTTTCAAAATAATTTTTTTAACAACCTGAAGAGTAAATCTAAAAATACAGCGATTTTGAAAAAAATTAGATAAAACCTAGTTGAAACACTCTGTTTTGCAAAAAAATTTCGCCTTAGAATTTTTCTCGTATCTCTTCAAATAACGGAGATATTTGGCCTAGACGTTTTCCGCATTTTCGATATTTTCCGCCATAACTCTTAAAGTAGGCCATGAATTTCAAATGGCTCTAAACCATTTTGTAGGTTATATAAATAGGCACAATTTTCGTAAAAATATTTTTTTTTATACAACCGATATTAAGTGAGATATTCTCCAGTGCCCTCCTGATAAAATGGATAGCCTGTATATTTGATCAGAAATGCCAATATTTTAAAACAATTTGCGCAAAATATATCATCTTTATGTCAGCAGTGTAAAACATTATTTAGGCATTCTATACAGGATTGAACGTAATTTCCTTTCTAATATAATGCAAAAAAGGAGGCTTTATCTAGTCGCCGTATAGATAAATATTTATATCATGAATATTGTTTTCAGCTTTGCGCATTATACGATTAAGTTTTTACGTTAATGGTAGATTTAAATAACGTCAATGCAGGAAGGACATGACGAACGTATGATCCACAACCAAATTTCTATCTACAAATATAACTTATAGTAAAGTACGTTAGGTACGTATTAATTTATGCAAATTATGAATATTATTCTTTAGTGGCAACCACTTCCATGAAATTTTTTACAAGTAATTACAATTATCTTATCTACAATTAGCTTATCAACCAAATTCCGCACATAATAGGGATGTTACGTTTCACAATAGGGGACTATATTAGCTGTAAAAAACCCACTTAAATTTATTAGCTTTAACAAAGAAACAAAGAGCATGTTTTCTTAGTGATTTAAAAAGAAAAAATACCAGTATGGATTGTTTGCTTTTAATGGTCGGTATTTTTTGGCTCTTTTCAACTATTCTTCAAGAAGCAGTAAGTGTTTTTAATATTTCCCTTTAATCATTTTTGTAGAAACGTTATATTATACTGGGTGACACATGAGACATGTACACTCTTTAACTCTATTTAAGAAGTTAAAGGAATTTTATATCCCCCGGAAATAACGAAGAATTAACATACTATAGTAATTTTACTCGGTTATCTTTATGCCTGTGCGTTCTTTCGACAAAATCTTAAGAATAAAAAGTATTTAAATCGTAATCTTACATATGAATAAATTATCAAACGAGAAATTTTGTTCACTGTTTTTCTAAACAGAGGAAAATTAATTATTTGAAAAAAGAAAAATGTGAGTCCTAAGGTAAGACAAAGATTTGTTTTAATATACTTTTTATATGTATAGTATAATTTTCATAATAATGCAGTGAGAAAATGCATATTTAATTAATGAGGGACACTTTTGTTCTATTTTTTTTTTGAAAAAATGCATAGATAGCGAGATAATTGAGGAAAACTATATATATACAGTTTGACCCATTTCAAACGGAAACCTCTCTGTAAAAAATGTATTTATAATCCTATGATAACGCTCTTTTTTAAATAATAAACCATCGAAAACTCCACTTTATGACAAGAATTTAGAGATAAATTTCAATTTTCAAAGCCTTCTATGATTTATTTTTAATGTCGAAAATGAACAAATTTGATTAGCGATTCTTTTATTGAAATTTTAACTACACCACTGGATTCAGTAACCTCTTAAATGGGTAAATCCCAAGTTCCATGAAAAAAATTAAGAAAAATGACAGATTTATGACAAAATCAATGTAGGCTCATAGTAACTTTTACTTGATTTTTTCTAAATATCGAAGTAGCCCATGAAAAATAACCAAAAGAAAGATAAATTAACTGAAGAGTTTTAATAAATATTACATTTTTATTGAGTAATGGCAGAAAACTAATTTTATAGTCAAACATCAAATCTTTAAAATTCGCATATTCTCATATTCATTGTTATTGAATTATAAAATTAATCGATATTTATTATCAAGTATTAATTTATTAGTTTGTAGTTAATTATGGATAATCTAAATGTACAGGAAAAATTGAACTTGTGCGCCTTAGAGGAGATAATGACAGAACTCTGAAAGAGATATGCGAGATATTCAACAACAAGTATCCGAATAGGCCTAACATTACTAAAAGTACTGTTTATAAAATAAAATTTTTTAATGAGTGTGGCGCTGTGACACGGCGTATTATAAGAACAGATAATATATAAAGAAGAACCAGGTACGAGCAGACAGTTTTAAATTATTTTAACAACAATCCAAACGCCAGTGTAAGAGTAGCTAGCTTAGATTTGAATTTACCTAGAGAAAATATTCGCCCATGCCTTAAGAAGAATTTGGTAAAACCAT
Source organism: Leptura quadrifasciata (assembly GCA_963675555.1). Lineage (NCBI taxonomy): Eukaryota > Metazoa > Arthropoda > Insecta > Coleoptera > Cerambycidae > Leptura > Leptura quadrifasciata. The sequence continues at coordinate 2,934,364 of OY776681.1, read as the reverse complement.
TCAAACCCAAACCTGGTGATGATAACAGACGGATGGAGTTTTCCTTGTGGGCTCAAAGAGAGTATCTTAATAACAGAAATTTTGATAAAAATATTTTATTCAGCGATGAAGTAACTTTTACAACAAACGGGGTAGTATCGTCACAAAATTATAGGTTTTGGGCTATAGAAAACTCACAGTTTGTCATTAATTGTAAAAGACAATATTCCCAAAAAGTTAATGTTTGGTGTGGGTTGCTCAATGAAACAATCATTGGCCCTTTCTTTTTTGAAGGTAATATGAATAGCATGCAGTTTTTACAGTTCCTAAGAAATGAATTTTGAAATATTCTACATAAACTTCCAGTACAAGAAAGAGTAAATCTGCATTTTCAATTAGATGGAAGTCCTGTCCATAATGCCAGAGTGGTTACCAGATGGCTGAATGCTAACTTTCCTAATCGATGGATAGGTCGTGGTAGCCCGTTAATTGAAAGGCCACCCCGATCCCCGGACTTAACACCGACGGACTTCTTTTTATGGGGTTTAATAAAATCTAAAGTTTACAGGTCACGCCCGAGTAATAGAGAAGATTTGTGTGCAAGAATAAGACAAGCATGTGCAGAAGTTACCCGGCAACAATTACAGAATGTCGTAAAAAATATAAAATATTAAAATACGATTCGACAAGTGCATCGAAATAAACGGCGGTCTTGTAGAGGCTACAAAAATTTGAGAAGTTTTAGTGTAATGTTGTACAATGTGTTATTTTTTTTATTTAATAGGTATCTAATTATTATTACTTTTAATTGTTCATACTTATGTTTTTAAGTCCAATATGATAATAAGTTTGTTTAAATGACAATATTTATTAAAACTATTCACTTAATTTATCTTTCTTTTGTTTATTTTTCATGGGCTACTTCGATTTTTAGAAAAAATCAAGTAAAAGTTACTTTGAGCCTACATTAATTTTGTCATAAATCTGTCATTTTTCAATATTTTTTCATGAAATTTGGGATTTACCCATTTGAGAGGTTACTGAATCCAGTGGTGTAGTTAAAATTTCAATAAAATAATCGCTAATCAAATTTGAAAATTGAAATTTATCTCTAAATTTTTGTCATAATGTGGAGCTTTCGATGGTTTATCATTTAAGAAGAAAAGCGTTAACATAGGATTATAAATACATTTTTTACAGAGAGGTTTCCATTTGAAATGGGTCACACTGTATATATATATATATATATATATATATATATATATATTAGTTTTTAGTACTGGACAAAAATTGGTTTTTATGAAATTGTGGGTTGTTTAGAGATTTTTTTTAATTAAGAGAATCTAGTTTGTCTGTTCAGCTACTGGTTATGCCCAAAAAAAATATGAGTCACAAAGTTGTGTACCAGAGATCTTTCGATATCATGGCACACTAAACTTCAATATCTGCGCGGCGGTTGCATAGACAATATTTTCCAAATAACTCAAAACAAAAAATCTAGAGGAGTCAAACCAGGTGACTTTGGAGGCCACCTGACAGGACTATTCATCAAAATGTCGTTTTCTCCTAATCTCTGTTGAAATTAATAGGACAAATTTTATTGTATGTTGAGGGCAATAAAAATAATTATGATAATTATTGTCTAGTGTGTAGCTATGAAAAAAATGTTCTTGTTAATTTCAATCTGAGGCAAATATTTTATTTCAGGATACATTCAATTATGAGCAATACTTGCACCGAGAAATCAGAAAAAGCCAAGGAAAATTAATACCGTTAATGCCAGTAGACTTCGACGAATATAAAAAATGTGAAGACGAAATTTGTGAGAATGTTACCAGGTACCCAGGAGAAAAAATCAGGCATGCTATTATGGAAGACAAATTCAATATAACAATTGTGACAGGAAAAATTTTGAGCACTCCAGCTGACACTGAGAACAAAGAGAGCAAAACTTATGCCGAAATCCTGCCACTATGCAAGGTTAAAGAACAAACCACTAAAAAGCCACAGGTGATGAAGAATGTAAAAGGAGAATATAAATTTATTGCCAATGTAAATTCAACGTACCAACAGTATTTTAATGTGGAAATCTGCGAGTAAGTAACACGAGTGATATTTACTATATTTTATATTTATGCCGAAAATACACGCTCAAGTATGCTCGGCTTGAAGAGATCACATCGAACCCAACTTCAAACCGAGCATGAACGGCTGTTTTCACACATATACGCACCGAACTTACCAACTTCAGTTCAAAATTTAAAACCTCGAGTTTCACTGCTGTAAAGAAAAGTGACAACCAAATACGAGAAATTGATGTAGGTCTGGATGAACATGAATAGGGGCCTGTAGGCAAAATTGGGATGAAGGCTTGTTTAAGAGCGGTGATTTTCGGAAAATCAACCTACATAGCTTTTTGGAATCTGGGGTGTAAATCATGAGGACCTTTTTATTTACATATAGTAACGATTTAAATTTGGCTAATTATGTGAGGGTTCTGGATACTCCAGTAGTATGTGTTATGTTTATTGAAAACACCACAATTAGTCTCGTCTGTCAATAATACTTTTGAATGAAAGTCTGGGTTCTGTAGACATATTTGTACAAACCAATCACAGTATGTTACTCTTCTCTCATAGTAATTTTCTTGTAAACCTTGAATGATGGTTGGTTTGTATGGGTGGTAATAATAACAATGGTAATAACAATATTTATTTCTCCATTGAAAAGATATACAAAAAAAATGTACAAAAGATCAACGAAGAAAGTGTCAAAAAGAGAAAATCATTGAAAAAAGAAAAATTGATCATATATTTCATACGTATTTGCACATACAAACTATTTTGTACACAAGTCAAGCTAAAAAAAAATAACATATAAATGGATAAAACATATAAACAGATATTCCTTATCCTATATCTTTTTTTTTGCAAATTAACTAAAAAACTCATCAATAGTATAACAGTTTTTCTCGAGTAACAATCTTTTGAGTTTGTGTTTTGAAAATGTGTAAACTGCCAGAGACTTTAATGTCTTCATCGAGAGAGTTGTATAATTTACAGCCCTGGCACAGAAAGCTTTTCTGGAACATACTTGTTCTATGAGAATCGGGCAGTAAAAGATCTCTGAATCTTATTTCATGTAAATGTCTGGCTGGCTTGATTTCTTACAAATATAGATTTTTTTTATGGACATATAAACATACCTCAAAAATATATACGCTAGCAACTGTTAGAATTTGTAACTGTTTGAAGGCATCACGACAAGTTTCTCTGTAACTCAGACTGGACAAAATTCGGACAGCATATTTTTGTAACAAGAATACTCTATTTACGCTTACACTATTAACCCAATTCATGATTCCGTACCTGAGATGGGAATGAAAATTGGCATAATAGAGCGTTTTAAGAATATCTTGGCTGAAGTGTTTTGACATGAATTTTAGAACGTAGCAGCTAGTTCTTAATTTTTTGCACAAATTTTCAATATGGCATGTCCATTGCATGTGTTTGTCAAAAATAACACCCAAAAGTTTATTAACGTCACAGGTTGCTATTTCAGAGTCAGTCCCCTCAAAGAGTTTAAAGGTTTCGGTATTGTTACTTAGTGAAAATTGAGTTGAAACCGTTTTTATTTTGCTTAGATTTATTTTTTTTGCCCAGCATATTATTTCGTCATATACCCTTTCAGTGGTCATCATTGCCTCAGTTAGGTTATTTCCTGTAATTAAAACATCATTATCATCGGCATAACAAACAACATGAACATTAGGTATTTTTTGTAAATAATAAATTATATCATTAGCAAATAGTATATACAGAAGTGGTCCCAGGATTGAACCTTGAGGAACTCCTTGTTTAATGGCACAAGCTTTACTTTCCACTCCCTCTTCCATTTTTACCTTTTGAGACCTATTAAGATAGGAGATACATATTTGCAACGCCGTTCCTCTAACACCATACCGTGCAAGTTTAGCTATGAGCAACTGATGATCAACCAAATCAAAAGCTCGTGAGAAGTCTATAAAAAGGCCTACAACAATTTTTTTATTATCTAACGCTTTCACAATTTTGTAATGGAATTCGCATAATGCAGACTCAGTACTTTTGTTTGCGGTGAAACCGTGTTACCCGGGAGAAAGCAACTTATTTTTTTGGGAAAAATTTGACAACTGACCCTTGAGATGGAGTTCAAGAAGTTTTGAAAAGCTGCATAGTAAACTGATAGCTCTATAATTATTATAATCATTTGGATCTCCCTTTTTGTATAGAGGATGCACAATTGCCAGTTTAAATTTAATAGGAAATATACCTCTTTCAATGGAGAGGTTTATTATATAGGCTAGGGGACAGCTAATGACATGTTTACATTTTTTTATTAAATTGTTAGAAATATTGTCATGGCCGCTGGAGTTTGAAGACTTTAATTTATCTACAAGTGATTCCACATCAAGACCACTGACTGGTGACAAATACAGAGACTTGTTGCAATTGGGAATATTAGATTCTAAAAAGTCAAAATCACATAACTCATCAGTATTTGTTAGATTGGAAAAATGTAAATTAAAGTTGTAAGCAACATCTTCTATGGGAATTTCAACACCATCCTTAACAAAACGCATGTCTTCGGAAACAGAATTTGACCCCTGTATTGTTTTTATTATATTCCACATAGTTTTAGTTTTGTTGTCCGAATTACAGATTTCCCGATCGTGATATACCTTTTTTGCTGCCTCTAATTTATTGCGATATAAATTTTTGAAGTACACACTAATATGTTTATAATTTCCATCTATTTTAGAGAGATCACTGTATAAAGGTTACCTGGTCTGTTAGTTGGTTTAGTTCAGGCGTAATTTATATATATTATTTTTATACTTTTTCTTTCTAATACCGAAACGTTTTATTGGAAACCTGACTTCAAAATAAAAAAATTACGTCGTAAAATTTGCCTAGGGCGATGTCAGGATTATTTTGTGTGAGAACATCTTGCCAGTTCTCTTTTCGCAAATAGTTATGAAACAGAAGAATGTTTTCTGCACCAAAATTTCTGCGTTATACACATTTGTTATCATTTTTATTGTTCTTTTGTATTCGGATGGAGAGAATTTGAGAATAATGATTTTTGTTTAAAATGTTTTGCACAGTTGTTTTGGGAACATTTACCTGATTTGAAATTTGTCTTACACATGCTGTAGCATTGTCTTCTACATATTCAAATACACCGCTATTTCGCTCTTCATTATCTATCTCATAAGTATAATTCCTTTTTCATAATTCAATAATTTAATAACAAGAGTCCTAAAATACCTTTGATTCGGTGGCACATGTCTGGAAAGTTATCCTCATAAATTCTTAATGCCTCATCAGTATTTGTATTTGATTTAAAATAAATCTCTAGCATATTTAACTTTTCTTCGTTTGTATATCTCAAAGCCATAATAAATTCAAAATAAAAACTTAGTGAAAGAAACGCACAAAATTAGTTATAACAAAGTAATGGTAGATCACAGTGGAACACTAGTAACAAGAAAAACAGCAATTATAACAACAAGAAGTGTCAATTAAACATACTTTTGTCTATTGTTATGGTAACAAGATCCATGGCACCTACTATTAGAAGAAAAATTAATACAATTATTTTCTTTTATTTGGACGGTGCAAATCAATTCAACAACTCATTTGAATGTGTTTTAAATCGTTGTTTTAATTTTAAGTTGAAGCTAATAAAATCGGATTATTTTAAAATAAATTTTCTTCATAGCCTACTTAGAGAACCTAATCTTTGCACATTTTACACCAATAAATAATTTAAAAGCTCTATAGAAAATACAAAAAATCCAATATAGCGTCCATAGTGGCATTAATTGAGAAACAAATGGCGGTAGAAATTTTTTGGTAACGTCAACGAAAGCATCTCAAAAAAGTGTCCTGGCAATGTACTTATTAAGATATTACCAGTCATCAAATAAGGCAGATACGAGAAGTTTTTTAAAATGCAACTTTTCAGTTTTTTGAAAATATTTTGGAAACGAAGATAGCTATGCCAAATGTAAAAACGGCATCGAAACGGTCACAAAATTCTTCAAAAAAGTTCGCATTTAACCGTTTCTCTATCTCTAATAATAACAGATAGCGATGCATGTAGCCCCAATTTGGGACACAGTGTATTTGTATTTGCTATGCTATTGCTTGAGTCTAGTAGATTTAATTATATTCACATATTTCTATTTTTCAGCACATCAGGAGAGGCTAACAGGTATGTAATAAATAATACCTACGTTACTAACTTTTTTTTTACTTATGTCCCAAGTAATAAATCTATATCTCTCTGAAAGTACTCATATTAGTCTAATAAACTCAAAAATGGCCCAAAGGCTAACGATCTTTAGAAGGTTGTCAAAGCTAAATGCTGAAAGCTATTATAAAACTTATCCTACCTATGATGAACTTACCAAGTTATCTCTGTAAAAGCGTAGACAGCTTGACAAAACCTATAATAAGAACATTTGGTCTTAGACGAAAGGTTTTATTGAGACTTTCATGGTTCCATGAAAAGCTAAATTTGCCTTGAATATTGATCGTTAAAACTGTTTTTTTTAGAATATATATCGTTGCCTGTAATAAAGGCGTGTGCACTTTGTATGATTGTGCGCATGATGCGCACGTCTTGGTTTTCTTGCAATTATTTTTTACTCTTTAGTACGACTTTAAGAAAAGCAAGTTTCAAAAAATATTTTTTTTTATTTTCTACTTTTTAGTCATTCTTTAATTATTTATAATGTATAGAACCACTTTGCCTAAATTCATTCATTGGAGCCGCATTCCGAGGTATAAATGTAACGGGAACTAATATCGTACCATTTGTATGGGAAGCAACGGATGTAGAAGTCTTTGATCAGGCGAAAAACCATTTGTATTTTACGTTTTGCCGGAGGTGCCGGTTGGATAGTATATTTAAACAATTTTCATCCCTGCGCCCCCTACTTACGGATACTTTACGGATATTTGCGGTGGAATACTGTATTGTCATCCGATTTTAGTAACTGCGCAAAATTTCGTCAATTGATTTTGTCAGGAAGTGTGTTAAATAAAGGATGCACAGACAGACAGACGTGAAAACTGAAGATACTACATTGTGAGTTAAAGAAAGTCGTAAAAAAGTTCCTCTACCGACCATAAGTAATACGTGTGTGCTATTAATGTTAAATGTTTTTTTTCTCTGATTACATATTTTAATTATGATTGATTCCAATTAAAAATATGTTCTTAAAACAAATGTTGATATTTCATTGTTTAGATAACACTGCTTTAGATCAATGCTTATTAATATTAATTTAAAAGAAAAGCCATTCAAAAAATGTCACTTTTGTTCTATATAGAACAATTATAATATTAATAACAATTCCAGATACCCATGCATCAATCACAAGTTGGAGTGCAAACAGAAAAAACAGGATTTGGCCTTGTTGACTTTCGAGAATGGCATCTTGGCATTTGACATATTTACCATTCCTATTATATGTAGCTGCGGTTGTAAATAAACTGAAATGGTGACTGCTCGTTGAAGCAACGAAGGCCCTAAACTCAACCAACAGCCTTGGCCCCCGTGTAACCTAATCAATATTTCTGCAACCTTTGTTTATTGCTTTAACCGTGATATTAAATTTTATTTTTGAGAGAAAATTTTAATAAATATTTATCATTTAAACTAAATGTCTTATGTACCTACCCCGCAGTTTCCCTTACCGACTGCCTTAGTTTACCGGTTAATTTTGGGATAAAAGTTGAGTCATAAATTATCAGTGTTGATGATATACATATACAATCTATTCGCCATAAAATAGCAATGATCATCATCCACACTTTTCACAGTTTAGTATCAATGATGTATTAACCGCGTTATTACAGTTGAAACCTCAGGATACTAAAGGTCCTGACGATGTTCCAGCATTCATTGTTCGAGACTGTGCCTATGCTCTGGTCGAACCTCTCATTATATTGTGTAACCTAACGGAGCGTTCGCAAAGGGCCCTAAATGTTGTCGACAAATGGTGTTGCAAGGAAGGACTTTCTATAAATCCCCACAAAACCACAGTCGTCAATTTTACACGGACTGCAAGGCCTAAAGCCCCTAAGGCTCAATGGAATTCCATTTGCCTGTGAGGCAAAATATTTGGGAGTCATTTTTGACCAAAAATTAACATGGAATTCTCAGATCCAAAAAGTCACACAGAAAGCCACAATCGCCCTGGGAAGGTGTAGGCAAATGTGTGGAAAAAACTGGGGGTTAAATCCCAAAATGAACCTGTGGTTATACACCAGGGTAGTGAGACCCATGATAACCTATGGATCAGTGGTGTGGTGGACTAAGACGGTGCAGTCGGGAGCCTGGCTGTTAAATGGCGTACAAAGGCTTGCTTGCCTGTGCGCCACGGGGGCTATAAAAACTGCTCCAACTGCTGTACTTGAGGTCCTCTTGGACCTGCCACCCTTACACGAAGCTCGGTCAGTGGTGCACAGGTTAATGCAAGGCCAAATGCCAATTAGCCAGCAACACGGGACGGAGTACCAGAAGTTATACTCGGAGATGAGGGCAGATCCTATTCTAGGCATGCCCACGGATGTAATGGTTCCAAGCTATAACTTCAACAAGAACTTTCAGACTGTTATACCAGTCTGGGAGGATTGGAAAAACGGTCCTCCCATAACAGCACAAACAGTCTTCTGGTACATTGACGGTTCCAAGACAGAACAAGGAGCCGGAGCCGGGATTTACGGGACAAGGTCAAAAGCCAATATTCCGATAAGTCTAGGGAAATACGCAACGGTGTTTCAGGTTGAAGTGATCGCCACACACTGTTGCGCAAGGGAGATAATAGGACAAGGCACTGTTAACCAGTCGATTACCATTTTCTCTGATAGCCAAGCGGCAATAAAAGCAATCAGTTCCATGCAAATCAACTCAAGATTGGTGTGGGACTGCTTGACGGCCCTTACAGAGCTGGGAAGTCAGAACAGAGTGACCTACCTCAGCATGGGTACCAGGACACAAGAGACACAAAGGAAACGAAAAGGCTGACCAACTGGCCAAGGAAGGCGCACTTGAAGCCCCAATAGGACCCAAGCCCTTTTGTGGCGTGGCAAAGCCATACATACGAGCAGCCATTAAGGAATGGGTGCAAAATAAATCTCTGGAATGGTGGAGGAATCTCCCAAGACAGAGATAAACCAAGGAGTTCATTAAAGAACGTTCGGCCAAATTTACGGAAGATCTACTAAGCCAGAATAGGAAGGCCATCAGAGTAATAGTAGGCCTTCTAACTGGCCACTGCCGGCTCAATAGACACATGAGTCTAATGGGCCTGGCAGAGGGCGCAACATGCAGATTCTGCCAAGAGGAAGAGGAAACCTCAGTTCACGTATTGTGCCACTGTGAAGGCCTGGTGAGGCTGAGATTCCAAGTACTCGAAGAAGAAAAACCAAGGGCGGACAGCTATACAAAAGGGCCTTTATCAAAATTGTGGAGTCTAATACAAAGGACAAAGCTGGATGAGGTACTATAAGGAAGATATTCTGGTAGCCTCACAATAGACCTGAAAAGGTCGCGGTGGTAAAGGCTACATAACCAACTCCTTTGCTAATCTAATCTAATCTAACCTAACGCTGCGTACCTGTGTTATTAGGAATGTTTGAAAAACCGCTCGAGTTTGCGCCGTGTTTAAAAAGGGTGATAGGGATAATGTTAAGAACTACGGACCTATGAAAATAATACATAATTTTGCCAAAGTTTTTGAATTCACCATATGGCGTATTGTACCAGCACGCGCAGGGACAGATTTCTATTCATCAACAGAGCTTCATGCGTAATAGATCAACGGTAACAAAATTGTGCATCGCTCAATTTATTGCTCAGAATCTTGATACGAACGTCCAGGTGGACGTAATTTATAGATATTTCACCAAGGCCTTTGATCGGTTAGATCATGGCATCTTACTTCAAAAGCTTGAAAAGAGTTGGAATGTCTATACCCCTGCTTGACCTATTTAAGTTTTATTTAACTAGTAGAACGCAGTTCGTTGAATGTCGCGTAAGAGTGCCTCAAGGGTCAATCCTCGGTCCACTCCTCTTTATAATATTCATCAATGACATTGTGAGAAAGACCTTCATGTGTATTTTGTACTGCACGCCGACGGCAGAACAGCCCCCTGAACAAACATGTTATTTCACTGCAATAACCTGCAGGACAGGCTGGATATACTTAACTGAATTACAGGTTTAAAAAAAAATGCATGTATTGAATTAATTGTATTGTGTAGTGTAGTTATGATAACTCTGAAACAATTGAGAATCAAGGTAAGGTTGTATTATCAAACTGATCTTTAATTTTGATAGGGGATTCAACAATGTCAGAAAAATGGAGTGCTTTCATTTAAAATGTTGTTATCAACTTCCGGTATAACCGGAAGTGATAAAAATTTGAAAATATTTTAGAATGGTACCTCTTTCCTAGAAACCCATTGATCAAAAATTTCAAAACGATATTTCAATTCAGTCTCGAGGTACGTCTAGGAGGTAGGTAAAACGAACACCCTGTATAAGTACGTCAAATCTTAATCAAAGAAGATTTACGTATAAGTTTATACGTAAATCTTCTTTGTCTGAACCTCGATACTTGGCCGGAAGTGTGTATGGACTAGAATAGATGTGGCCGCTTGCGTTTTTCGTAGTGACGGTAATACAATTTCAGAAGAATTGCGGTTATTCGTTAATTTTATCAGTTTTGCGCATGCAGACGGGATATTACGGTTTCGTTTATCGAGACTATCAACCACTAATTAGTTTAAATTCATCATTTTATGTTGTAAAATCGGTGTTAAGTGTAGTACCTATTCTCCGCTCTTCGAAAGCATCAACATGTATCTGAGTTTAATTTTTGTTGTGCTTCTTTCAACTATCTTCGAAGAAACTGTAAGTATAATTCATTTTTAATATATAGTGTACTTCCTAAGTATGTAAACAAAATTTTATACAGCCAATTTTAAGCATAGAATTTCTAATGAGGAAGAAAATAAGCTGTAAGAGAGCTACAGCTTTATATTGATGGTGCCCAAAAGGTGATTTTTCGGTAATATCTCTTAGAGATATTTAAAGGTTTCACACAAAATTTTCTAAAGGTCTTAACACTGAAAAAATCTGATCTTATGGGTTGTTACATTGAAACGATAATATGTAGGGACTAAGGAGAGCCTCCTTATTTTTTACTTATTGAATTTTTTCTAAACGAAATAGTCCATTTAACGAGTTCCCGAACATCAAACATTTGTAGGATCATTAATTGAATGGAATCTGCGGTAGGTTCTTGATGAAACATATTCAATAGAATAATTATAAATATTCAAAAGAACAGTTACAATACGCACTTGGTTTATTGTTTCATTAGTTTTGTTCAGATTTGTCTGACATATCTTTCGGCCTTGCGACCATTATCAAAGAGTCTTAAAAACTAATAAGCCAAGTGCGTATTGTAACTATTCTTTTGAATATTTATAATTATTCTATTTGTAGGATCTTTTGTAATACCCGTTTTCGAGGGTGAAAAAAACGATGGTGATGGTTTCGAGTTCTCAAAGACCGAGAGGCCGAAACTTGGGGTGGTTTTTCCTTGATAGGGGTAGTACGCAAGGGTTTCAGAACTCGAAAGTATCACCATCGAATTTCTCACCCTCTAAAACGAGGGAGGAAATGTATAACAAAAGATCCAAGAAACTTTTGATGTTTTGGCCTTTTTGGAACCTCTTAAATGGACCAAAGTCTCTCTTGGTAAATTGGGGTATAGCCTGGGAGGCAGCTACACTGATTTTTGAAATATTTGATTAAAATTAACTTTTTTTTGTCTAATATTAAAGCTATACAGGGTGTTGCATCATGAGAGGGACATAGCTTAATAGGAGGTAGAGAACATCAGTGGTAACCGGAACCTCCCATAGAAATGTCTCATTGGGCCTTCATTACGAAGTTACAGGGTGTTAAATAATTTTTGGCCAAACTTGTTTTTTGTCATAACTTTGACAGGGAATGAAATAACGGATTCATATTTGGTACGGCTAATGTACTAACGAGCCCCAAGAGGTACATGTATAAAAAAAAATATATCCAGGTCCGGACTCGCTATAATTTATGTTTCTTCTTTGCATCAATAAAACATCACCCTGTATATATTTTTTTGAAATTTCGATACGATATTCGAAAAGAGCAAGGAAAAACAAACAAAATGGCCTATTTCATTTTTTTGTTACACCTTCGTGGTTATTTAAATACGTTGTTAAATGTGCAAGAAAATGGATTACAGAACCCTATTAAATGAGAGGCACGTGAAATAAATAGTTTTATAACTAAAATTTGCAAAAATTCTATTGAGCCTAGGTGGTCTGGATGAATCCTAATTCCGGCACGTTTTAAAGGTCCATTTTGGTAAAAAACTGTGGTCCTAATAAGTAATCGGGTATGAAATAACAACATTTTTAATCAATCACAGTAGACTTGTTCAAAGTGACAGATAATAAAAAGAAATCTCCTAAACAGTTGAATAATTGTTTGTTAGTAATTTAATGTGTCAATAATCCGCATTTAGTTAGTGAAAACTTGTGAAAATATTTTAACTATGCCAGTAAAATTTACAAACGTGGAATATGCTGACATAATATTCATCTATGGTTTCTGTAATGGAAGTGGTAGGTCGGCGGAAAGAGAATATCGGCTGCGTTTTCCTGGTCGTCGATGCCCTAATCATAAAACCTTTAGTACGGTGTTCCAGTATGCAAGACAACACGGAAAGTTTCCTAATTCTGCAGTTGTGGAGCGTGTTTTACAACAAGGTGTGCAGGAACAAAACAATATTATAAACGTAGTTCAAGAAAACCCAAATATGAGCACTAGACGAATCAGTTTGGCAACTGGTATTCCTCATTGGCGAGTATGGAGAACCCTAAAAAGAGAACGTTACCATCCATATCATATCCAGCAGGTACAGTGCCTTCAACAAGGCGACGATATCCCCCGCCTGGCATTTTGTCACTGGTTGTCTAACCATCGCCCAGTCATTTACAGAACCTTATTTACGGATGAGGCACAATTTACAAGGGATGGAGTAAACAATTCACGAAATAATCATAAATGGGCACAGGAAAACCCACATGCGGTACGCTAACGTCGTTCGCAACACAGGTTTTCTGTAAATGTTTGGGTCGGACTTGTGAATAGACATTTGATAGGGCCACATTTTTTTGAAGAAAGATTGAATGGTGAAATTTACTTTGATTTTCTTCAAAACATTTTACCGAATATGTTAGAAAATATCGGTATAAGAGGCATGTTGTTTCAGCATGATGGGGCCCCACCACATTTTAACCTTCAAGTAAGAGAACACTTAAACAATGTGTATCCTAATAGATGGATTGGACGCGGGGGTCCACATGAATGGCCACCAAGATCTCCTGATTGTAACCCTTGTGATTACTTTTTATGGGGCCACTTAAAAAACGAGGTTTATAGCATTGAAATTGAAAGTAGACAACATTTAATCCAGCGCATCGTTACAACCTGCGACGAAATACGGAATAATCCAGAAATGATACGTCGAGCAATTGGTGATCTTTCTAAACGCGCAAGAAAATGCACAGAATGTGGGGGAGGACATTTTGAAAATTTACTTTAGTGTCAATTACGTTTTATTTTTAAACACATTTAGTTATTGTTTTGTTATTTATTGTTAATTGAATGGAAAATATTTTATTTATTTAGATTTTAGTTTGTTCTCTTTACCAATTTTTATTAAGTATAAAATGTTGATGATTTTCTTGATCAAAGTAACTGGTTGCTTAGGCCTAAATGGTTTAAATTATCTGTCACTTTTATTCTTTGAACAAGCCTACTGTGATTGATTAAAAATTTTGTTATTTCATACCCGATTACTTATTAGGACCACAGTTTTTTACCAAAATGGACCTTTAAAACATGCCGGAATTAGGATTCACCCAGACCACCTAGGCTCAATAGAATTTTTGCAAATTTTAGTTATAAAACTATTTATTTCACGTGCCTCTCATTTAATAGGGTTCTGTAATCCATTTTCTTGCACATTTAACAACGTAATTAAATAACCACGAAGGTGTAACAAAAAAATGAAATAGGCCATTTTGTTTGCTTTTTCTTGCTCTTTTCGAATATCGTATCGAAATTTCAAAAAAATATATACAGGGTGATGTTTTATTGATGCAAAGGAGAAACATAAATTATAGTGAGTCCGGACCTGGATATATTTTTTTTTATACATGTACCTCTTGGGGCTCGTTAGTACATTAGCCGTACCAAATATGAATCCGTTATTTCATTCCCTGTCAAAGTTATGACAAAAAACAGGTTTGGCCAAAAATTATTTAACACCCTGTAACTTCGTAATGAAGGCCCAATGAGACATTTCTATGGGAGGTTCTGGTTACCACTGACGTTCTCTACCTCCTATTAAGCTATGTCCCTCTCATGATGCAACACCCTGTATATACATAAAATCGACTCCTGCAGCCTCACTGGCGTGCTAGCGATTGACAGCATCATGTTAATTATATCATGTTGGCCGCACAGGGAAAAATATATACGATTCAGATCTGGCGATCTAGGTGGCCATTTTCGAGGTTCTGCGCGTAAATATGTTGTTTTACTTTCAGATGTCTGTGTTTTCGAACTATCAGACTAAGAACTGAATTTGCATTATTGCTTATTCTTGGTAGTTTCTTGGAAAGTATCATGCTTCTTAAAGTATATTATTTTGTTCCTTTAGTATTCGTTCGCACGGCATTACCATGGAAGGGCAATGAAAACTAAAAGTGCTAGTCTGGAATACCTAATGAAGCCAGTAGATTACACATCATATGAACAATGCAGACATCAAATTTGTATTTTTGTCGATACATATCCAGAAGAAAGGATTATGTCTGCCATCTCGAGAAAGGGCATAATACAAAATTTGTTTGGGAATGTTTTGAATGCCACTAGCGCCGAGACAGTCATTACCAGCAGGTTTAATATAAAAGAAGGGGAATCTAAACAACTGTGTAGCACCGATGGACCGACTACTTATCCACCTAAGGTTATGCGTAACGTGAACTTGGAATGGAAATATATTGTTAACGTTGGTCAATATATGCAATCATTTACTTCAGAACATTGCACGTAAGTTACACGAGCAAACTATATTAAATATTAATGCAGTCAAAATAGGATTTGAAGTGCAAATTTTCCATAAGCAATTTTATAGTTGGGTCCTGTTGAGGCGGTGCTAAGGAGTACCCAAAAAATGTTTGTACTTTAAGGATCCTGTGCTCCAATTGTTATCAACAATTTAATTGCTTTAACCGCGTTTGTCAACCTAAAAACCCAATGTGCGCAATTGAATTTGTTATATAAGATTGTTATATGGCCGCCATTTTATGCCATTAAGTCCGAAACGGAAAATTTTTTTTTTTTTCAAAAGTTAGGTCTCGCAGTCAGATTTTTAATGCCGTAAAAAAAATTTTAAACCAATTTTGGCCATTTTTTTGTATTTGTTTAAAGCTCAATTAACAAAAAGATGAAATTTTTCGTCCATTATGAAAAAAAAATTCGGTTGGTCGATATATTTGCCTGAAATCTTTTATGATGTATTTTAAATATAAAATTGTTCAAAGTTTATACTTTATCGACTCTTGTTCTTTTTTTGGAGTGTTTAAGCATTCCATAGGAATGTTCCTTCACTTTTTCCCACCTTCCCATTACATTCTTAATTTTCTCATCATCTGCCCACCGTCTTGGTAAAGACCATTAAAAATTTATAAGATAACAAATTTATAGTCATACTATATTTTTCAACAAATTTTATAGTCATTATACTATATTTTTCAAATATCTTAAAAAATAATGTTGATTTGTTCACAGCCAACTATGAAATCAATTAAAAAATCAAGGTAGGGGGTGTGGAAATTGTCGAAAAAAATTATTTTTAAAAATGAATCATTGATGTCAGGTAGTTAAAACAAAGGCACTTGGCCTTTGTTTTAAATGGAATGTTATGTATATTAGTATATTTTTGGAAGCCTCTTTCTAGGCTCTATTCATTCCTATATTAGCATTGAATATCTCCCAACCACTAAGTACTTCCCTATGGCTAATTGCAACCATTTTCGTTTTATAAATAAATAAGTGCCAAATTCAAGAATAAACTTAAAAAAGAGGTTCCCTCAAATAATTCATTAGAAAAATTTATAATAGGTGTTCGACATGTTGCCCATTTTGATTGACACACGTCTTTATGCAATTTTGAAATGAGGCCATTTAGTGTGACCATTTCTTCCAATCTATTGAAATGAGTAAATAGTATTTAACCGGTCCTTTACTGTAATATTTTTTTGTACATTTTTTAGCTGTTTTCGTTATTCGACAAGCAATAAAACCTCAGTTTGGTATAAATTGTAGTGGCATTTATCACACTTATCGTTTGTTACAATTTGCATTGAATTTAAAATATTTGTAATTTTACAATATGAATTTTAATAAAGCGGAACTTGTAGACATGACTTTTGTTTTAAGCGAGTCAGACAGAAATTGTTTACTTGCCAATAGAATTTATCACCAACCTTATCCTGAAAGAAGGGTTCCTGATGTTAGCAGCTTCCAAAACCTTCTCGATAGATTTCTGGAAACTGGAAATGTCGAATATAAAAAAAGTGAAAGAATAAAACGTGTTGTAAACGAAGAAAATGAGTTTTCTGTGGTGCTGGCAACGGTTGAGAATCCCCATGTTAGTCAAAGATAAGTGAGCTCATTAGTAGGAATAAGTAGACGGTCTGTGTATCGGCTTAAAAACAAATAAGTTGCGTATCATATTCAAATGCACCGGAAATTATCTGATGACGATTTTCAAAAGCGCCTAAAATTTTGTAATTGGACTCTACCTGACATCAATAATTTACTTTTTTAAATCAGCTTGCCTGAAATAGTTTTAAAAATTATTTTTTTCCAAAAGTTCCATACCTACTGGACCAGCTGACGGTCGTTTCGGTTATTAGCTACATAGTATCTGCTATGTCTGTTAAAATAAACCGGCATGCAATGACTAGGTAAAAATACTCCTGCCTCCCGGGCTAATAGACATCAACAATTTTGTTTCAGAAATTTTATCATATTTTTTCCATTTTCAGGAATACTCAGTCCTTTCGTAGGCAGACTGATGAGAAGAGGTATGTATATTACACCATTGTGCAAACATGGTTATTTAATTTGTTTCAATTTGCTTAAAATGAACTTAATATGTGTGTTTCATTGACCAGTTGTGACGAAAATATCTAAACGCTTGCTAATTCATTTAGAAAATTATTTATTCTCAAATAAATTTGCAAAAAATCCTTCATAATAAATTTTTTGCCGAATCTCAAACCGACAAACAAAAATCAACTTGAAACGGACGTCCATTGCAATGTTCATAAAATACCATTTAACTTAATCATATTCTAATATGTGCAATTACAATATTGAACGCTATCTTTTACCACACTACAATGCATTTTGTGATGTAGTTACGTATGTGACAAATTTGTGGTTTTAATTAAACGAATATGGAAATAAAGAACAAATAAATATGAGGACATTTTACCACATCCTTTGCAGCTAATATTTAGTATTACACTTAATCAACGCCAGCAGGAAATTTTTAACGATTTGGTTTATTTTTAACGTAAATGAGAAAGAAGTTCATAAAATAAAATTTAGATAATTTGACGAACGATGTCAGTTTATCAGTAAATGAAATTAGTTATTTGGAAAATTGCTATCAAAGAAATTTAGACAGTTTTTAACTATTAAAAATAAACATTAGCTGTCGGGTTATCTATTAACTATGAATCAGGTGTGTCATTGCGATCGCCGAATTTCGATATATAGTGTAGAAAAATTAGCTTTTTTAGAAGAAAAATTAGCTTTTTTAGAAGAAAAAATTTATAAAGTTTTTAAATTTTGATTATGAACTCTCAGTAGGGACCCAAATACAGATCCGAAGAGTTCCCACCTCTCAGGTGGGAGCTTCATCCCGTTTTGCCCAAAAAACCACCCCCAATCGTGACCTCGCGATCTTTTTCGGCGTTTTTATCGTAAACCGCAACTTCTACGAAAAAATGTTATAGGACTTTTTATATTCTCCATGAAATTCTCTATAAAAATCTTTCTTACTGTTTTTTGCGTATCTTCCACCCAACGCTTGTAAATGACCTTGGAAAATAAGCATAGTTCTCAGCGCGAAGGGAAAAATGAGCCCAGCGCCGTTTTTTGAGGCTATTATTTTGAAAAGTGTTAGTTTGAGCAAAAAAATGTATAGAATCGAAATTAAAGAGCAGTTTTTTCTCCACAAGGTGCATATAAAATAAGATATTTATGAACAAGTGTTAGTGTTCATATGATGATTTTTTTTATATTTGTGCATTCTGTACTTTGAGCCCATTTCCACACCACCTTTGAGGTAGAGCTCTCGGCGCGTTTTTTTTACGTTGTTTCCCCCTTAGGCCTATTCCACTAATAAAATATATTTATCATTAATTTTCCTCTGCAAAGTCGCCCTCCTCGTCCGAATTGAAACAACTTTGCCCATGACAACTAGAGCACATTGGGGAGCAGCGCAAACCAACTTTTACACAGCTACATCGCTTTCCACACCGCTTTTTACAGACGCAGGATATAAGCTGAAGAATTGAAGTTGGAGCTGGCGCTTCAGTCATAACCACTGGCATTAGAATGTTTTAGTTTTTTTCCAGCCCCATTCAGTTGTAGTTAAAGTTTTTCCTCGCCACGTATGAATTTGATGAAAAACCCGATATGAATGTTGTGCTAATGCAGCAGATGTAGGTGGTAGTCTGGGCAAAATTACTGCGTGACTGGATTGGCCAACTAACTTATTAAATGAAATGAACCGGTAATGATTCAAAGATGTCTCATTTCGGGGTGCCTTGTATAAGTCAAGCGTAAATTTCTCACCAGCTCTAGCTATGTCATCTTTCGCCGATGAAGGATTATTGAATATTTCAACCACTTCTTGTAAATCCTTTCTTGAATTTATTAATTTTATAGTCTGCGATTTTCCTTTCCCAAAAAAGGCAGAAGTGGTGTCGCAGCCACTAAACGCATGGGCAAATAAAATATTATCTTTGCAAACCTTTAAAACTTTCGAAATTTGTAAGTCATGGGAACTATACGCCCTTTTCTTAATATTTCCTTGAGCATCTCTCAAAAAGCGAATGTCTTTGTCCGATGGAGAAAGAGCGATGAGGAGTGTTAGCAAATCAATATCTTGCCCAACAACAACAACAGGTTTTTCATAATTGTTGGCTGCGTATAGTTCCCATGACTTACAAATTTCGGAAGTTTTAAAGGTTTGCAAAGATAATATTTTATTTGCCCTTGCGTTTAGTGGCTGCGACACCACTTCTGCCTTTTTTGGGAAAGGAAAATCGCAGACTATAAAATTAATAAATTCAAGAAAGGATTTACAAGAAGTGGTTGAAATATTCAGTAATCCTTCATCGGGGAAAGATGACATAGCAAGAGCTGGTGGGAAATTTACGCCTTCCTTATACAAGGCACCCCGAAATGAGACATTTTTTAATCATTACCGGTTCATTTCATTTAATAAGTTAGTTGGCCAATCCAGTCACGCAGTAATTTTGCCCAGACTACCACTTACATCTGCTGCATTAGCACAACATTCATATCGGGTTTTTCATCAAATTCATACGAGGCGAGGAAAAACTTTAACTACAACTGAATGGGGCTGGAGAAAAACTAAAAACATTACCAGTGGTTATGACTGAAGCGCCAGCTCTAACTTCAATTCTTCAGCTTATATCCTGCGGCTGTAAAAAGGGGTGTGGAAAGCGATGTAGTTGTGTAAAAGTTGGTTTGCGCTGCTCCCCAATGTGCTCTAGTTGTCATGGGAAAAGTTGTTTCAATTCGGACGACTTTGCAGAGGAAACTTAATGATAGATATATTTTATTAGTGGAATAGGCCTAAGGGGGAAACCACGTAAAAAATAACACACCGAGAGCTCTACCTCAAAGGTGGTGTGGAAATGGGCTCAAAGTACAGAATGCACAAATATAAAAAAATAATCATATGAACACTAACACTCGTTCATAAATATCTTATTTTATACGCACCTTGTAGAGAAAAAACTGCTCTTTAATTTCGGTTCTATACATTTTTTTGCTCAGACTAACACTTTTCAAAATAATCGCCTCAAAAGACGGCGCTGGGCTCATCTTTCTCTTCGCACTGAGAACTATGCTTTTTTTCCAAGGTCATTTACGAGCGTTGGGTAGGAGATACGCAAAAAACAGTAAGAAAGATTTTTATAGAGACTTTCATGGAGAATATAAAAAGTCCTATAACATTTTTTCGTAGAAGTTGCGGTTTACGATCAAAACGCCGAAAAAGATCGCGAGGTCACGATTGGGGGTGGTTTTTTGGGCAAAAGGGGATGAAGCTCCCACCGGGGAGATGGGAATTCTTCGGATCTGTATTTGGGTCCCTACTGAGAGTTCATAACCAAAATTTAAAAACTTTATAATTTTTTTCTTCTATTCCTTGTTTTTTGAACTAACTTGCTTACACTAATAGGATGGATAAATGTTTTGCTATGAAACAGTTTTTTGGTACCACCCATCTCCAGAACTTTCAGCATTATAGTTTGTATTATACTAAAAATTTAGCAAGGTAGAACTGCTAGTCTCATATCAAAGTACACTGTGATATACCACGCGATGATACGAACGGTAAATTCATGATGGACATTTCAGAAGTGATTCTTTGACAACTGATAACTCTGTCAAAGTACGTTCAAGTAAAAAACTGGAAAAGAGAAAGTTATTAGAAGTTTAATTTTCTTCAAGGACCAGTTAGAATAAAAATGTTCACCCGATTTTCCTCTAAAGTGGTGTATATGCCAACATATTACTAAAATATTGGAAGGTATAGCTTGTAGAGAAAACCGTGATAGTAATGTTCAGGAAATATAATTTTGTATATTCTTGTCAAATTTTGAAGAAAATTTTATTCTAACAAACATTTTTTACAACTTTGCTTTAAACAAACAGATATTGGGCTTTAAGGAATTTTATTGTACCAGGCCGCACAAGGTCATTCATTATACTTAGGCCACCCTTTATCATCGTTATTATTGGAGATAAAAAAAAAGTTTCGAGTAAAAGTTGTAGGGCTATAACAGAACCCGTTAATAATTTAATGGAAGCACAGTGGCGTGCAGAAATTGAAGGGTATAAGAAGCGATAATATTTTTTTAATATGTATATTGTTGAATTTTCGAATTACTGTTTTTCTGATTTCAAAAATGACATATCTCTAACCATTTTAGAGTTAGTGAAAACTACAAAACTCATTTATTTCAAATATTTAATTTTAAACATAATATTAACAAATAGTACAATAAAATTAATTTACTGTTTGGAATTTACCGCTCAGGGGATAATTTTATGATCAATCGATGGGGAAAATGTCAAGAACAACTTGTTGAAATGTTTAAGACTTGGGTGTTGTAGCAATTTTGTAAATAAATAAAAACTATCAACAAATTGGTCTTGATCGACGCGGTATGACGGCCATAAAATACTTCTAATAATTAAAAAAAAATGTATCACATTGGGGGCGGGCGTAGGTGCGTCTTTACTATGTACATACTTCAGTATGCGATGTAAAGCAACGTCAGGCGCTGTTAGCAGTTGGATGGGTGACCATTCCAACGGAAACCGCGTCCTCGCCTCACACATCTTCCAGCGGCTTGTATATCAGTGTATGCGTGGAAGCTATACAACCTTAGGCGGGGGTTGTATAGGAGATATACCGTCCTTCGGAGGGGATGTAAAGCCGTCGGTCCCTTGTCTATTAAATGTTAGGCAAGCAAAAGATCCCTACTCTTCTTAAGGGAAGAGGTTCGGCAAAATTCCTGGTTGGGGGTAGCTCGTCTACAGGCGTTGGTGTTAGGCCTCAGTAGCGGAAATAGGCCGGCGTTAAATAAATGTATAAAAAAAATATATCACGTTGTAGAGAACGAAATTCTCTACAATTTTGATACAGGAAATACCCCTCTATGATGCTTAATTTTTTTTAAATCAATTTTTAAGATCTTTGCCAAGTTGCTTTCGTTTGGTCAGCTGCGTGGTGCGCGCGCCGTTCCGCCATGTCGCAAAGGGGCGTGGCGACAAAAGTCAGCTGACCAAACGAAAACAACTTGGCAAAAAATCTTAAAAAGTTGATTTAAAAAAAAATTAAGCATCGTAGAGGGATATTTCCCGTATCAAAATTGTAGAAAATTTCTTTATCTATAACGTGATACATTTTTTTTTATTATTAGAAGTATTTTATGGCCGTCGTATCGCTTTAAAGTCGAGCGATTCCAATTTGTTGATAGTTTTTATTTATTTACAAAATTGCTACAACACCCACCCAAGTCTGAAAGATTTTAATATGTTATTCCAGACATTTTCCCCGTCGATTGATCATAAAATTATCCCCTGAGAGGTAAATTCCAAAAGATGTGAATAATTGGTCTAGATTTATTGTACTAAAAACAACAACAAATACAAATAATAAATTATAAAAGTTATTCCATACGGCCACCATTATGGATGCAGAGTTCATATCGTCTTCTTAAATTCTGAAAAATACTCAAGATGATGTAGTATTGATAACGTTTAAGCTATTTATTTAGGTTATTCTGAATCGCTTTTTTAATAGCAGGAATACTGTGATTATTATTTCTATTAACTATGTCCTTTAAAAACCCCCATTAAAAATGAATCTAGTGGAGTAAGATCGGGATTATTCGGTGACCATTTTATAGTTCCGTTATTCCTCATTTATACTGGAAATGCATTATTGAAATGCTCTTGAACTTCTAGCAGACTATGTGGAGGTGCCCCCGCTGTTTTCTTCTGAAACTGGAGGTATTATTTATCTTTCGGTAAACATATTCAAACGTGTTTATTGATGGCGTTGGATGATTTGGATACAATGCTTTGCATTCTATTCGTACTGCACCTTTATTTTTATTATTTTTTTATATAAGAAGTGCATATTTGCATTTTTTCTGCGCCACTATATCCCACTTTGATTTGGTTAAATAAATGTCATATGACAACAGAATATTTGTTATTTTCGTAGACTAAATGTAACTTCCATTCGTATAATAAATAGTTTAGATATGATTTTCAATGTTCAATAACTCGAAAACGGTTAAAGATAGGTGCCATATGTCATATTTTTGAAATCAGAAAAAAAAGAGTAATACAAAAATTCAAAAATACACAGGGCGTTCCATTAAAAAAAATATTATTGCTAATGGAAGCACAGTGGTGTTTCCATTAACTTATTAACGGGGTTCAGTTAGAGTCTTACAATTTCTATTCGAAACTTTTTTTCAATTTCCAATAATGGCGATAATAAAAGATGGCTTAAATGTAATGATTAACCATGTAGGTAACGTGTCTACGGATTTTACACCTTTGTAGAAAATTGGATGAAATTTTTTTATCTTAGCTTGTCTAATTTGAAAGAAAGTTAAATTTTCAACAACTTTTTCGTTAAAATCTTCTGTATTATGAGCAGTTTTTTGTAAATTTTTGTCAAAAAAATTATTTGTATGTATTTTGACTGAGCTATGAATTATACGTCCTTGATAAAGTAAGCTTCTCTCCTCGGCAAAGTAACATGTTAAGAAACATAAACCAAATGATGCCAGAGGAAGAAAATCCAAAGATGTTAAATCTGGCCATCGAGGGAGCGATTTAATTGTAGTTTTTGTTCCAAGTCATTATTATAATGTTATCCATTGTCTGGGGTGTCTAGGAGTGCCAGGGTGTTACCAAAAACGATCTCGCAGGTCTAAATTAAATATACTTTCCAATTTTAAAAAAATTATATTTGTACAGAATACATTTTAATAATATTCTTTCCTATTATTTGGGTTTTCTACCACATGTATTATTATCCTCTTCAAAAACAAATCACCGAATCTACAAAATAATAGAAATATTGGAAAAAAGAATCTGCGCCCATGACGTCTACGCCAAAGGAATAATAAGAGGTTATGTTTTGCAAATAATATAAATCAGAATAAACACAGAAGTAATGTATTTTGCTGACGTTTCGGAAAGTGATCTCTTTCCGTTTTCAAAGCTTTTTTTTTTTTTTTGAAGAACTCTTATTTTGCTGTGTATGTCAAATACACAGCTTTTAGATTCTGTTTATGTTATTTCAATAGATACTTACTACTTACACAGAACATAGAACTGATGATGTGTTCCCCGTTTGAAATATCGTCCTAACATCAAATTTATCACCTACACTTTAAGATCTATTTTAACAAAAACAAAACCGATAAACAGGGAGCAGAATTCAAAAAACTGTATTTACAATATCCCGTGCGAATGTGATAAATGTTATGTGGGTGAGTCATCCAGACCTTTCAGTGTGAGGTTGGATGAGCACAAGAATTACATTAGAAAGAATGAAATTCAGAAATCAAAGATTTGTGAACATGCTTGGGAAAACGGGCATAGAGTAAACTGGGATTCGCCAAAAATTTTAACAAAAGAAGCAGATACCAAAAAAAGAAAAATTAAAGAATCAGCAATAATCTTATTAAATGAAGATAAGTGCGTATCGAATTGTTCTGTAGATATTTGTGCAACCTGGCTACCAATGTTAAAAGAAGAACTTAACAAACTCAACATTATCTAAAAGGAAATATCATCAGTTCTGTGTTCTGTGTAAGTAGTTAAGTATCTATGGAAATAACATAAACAGAATCTCAAAGCTGTGTATTTGACATACACAGCAAATAAGAGTTCTTCGAGAAAAGCTTTGAAAACGGAAACAGACTATTTTGCGAAACGTCAGCAAAATACATTATTTCTGCGTTTATTTAGATTTATATTATTTGTAGAACATAACCGCTGACTGTTCCTTTGACTAATTCTATTATTTTGTAGATTCGGTGATTTGTTTTAGAAGAAGATAATAATACATGTGGTAGAGAACACAAATAATAGGAAAGAATATTCGTAGAATGCCCCAAATAACGTTCAGACAATATATTTTAATAATGTTATGAGTAATTAAAAAAATATAATTTCAGCAACTTCTGCGGAGACTTGGGATTTACATGCAAGCAAGACTATCAAGACATGTTCTTATTGACGTATGAGAATGGGATCATAGCATTTGATAAGTTTTCCATACCTACAACCTGCAGTTGTGTTTGTTCGTAAATATTAATGGTAATAAACTTTTTTATTATAAATAAGGAGAGCCGTTTTATTTTTAATAATTAAATGGCAGGGGGACAGTTAGTAGCTCAGTGAACAAACTTTATTTGTGAGCATACCTAGTGAAGTGGTTCGGATTCCACTATCAGTTGTAGGGTACCGGACTCTTTCCTAGTCTGAGTATCTAGCACCTCATTGAGGTTTAAAACAAATATCAAAACACTTAAGAACTACTGTCGAATATTCTATTATACGCACGTTTTCGACAACCACTTTGGCATTATCAAAAAATTATATCTTACCTTAATCATTGCCTTGAGCAAATTATATCTCTGAAATATATTGTGGACACTCTTACTATCGTTATATTTCCCCATTAATCCAACCAGAGCCTTTTTCGCGGTGTCATATGATTCATCCATCCTTACTCTGACGGCCCTTAGCCTTTCATTCGTGTCTATAACCTCTTCTTTAGTTGCACCAGTGGCGGTTCCCTCGTCCTTCACATCCTGAACTATCCTCCTCACGCTCTGCGTGAATTTCCCCACCAAGTTTGTCGAGCCTGAAATGGATAAATATATTGTATATTTCATTATAATGTATAAATACTATAGCAAATGATAACAATCAATGCAGATGCAATTTTTTTATCGAGTATTTTGACAGAAGACCGCCTTCTTAGGATGAGAAAGTTTTAAAAGAGGATACAGGAGATCCACGAGGTGTTAGAAAAGTATGGGAATGGTGGAAAATCTCGAACAGTTTGCATCAAATCAAAAAATAAAAAAATACGTGTC
Source organism: Leptura quadrifasciata (assembly GCA_963675555.1). Lineage (NCBI taxonomy): Eukaryota > Metazoa > Arthropoda > Insecta > Coleoptera > Cerambycidae > Leptura > Leptura quadrifasciata. The sequence continues at coordinate 2,908,229 of OY776681.1, read as the reverse complement.
AAAAATTTTTCAAAAAACTATCTACTGATACCAAAATGACCTCCCCACCCTCCACCCTGCGGGTGGGGCGAGGGGCAACTTTAAAATTTCAAATGGAAACCCCTATTTTTTATTGCGGAATCGAATTCTACGGCAAAAATACGGAAATTTTATTCCAGTCATTTTTTTCGATTCTTGCAAGGTGTCGCTGCAATCGCACAAAATTGAAATAAACCTTAAGCGTCCATAAGTTTGTAAATATTTACAAGCTCTAGCTACTCGTGTTGACAAAAAAACATTCAGTTTAAAAAAACAATATCTGTGATATCTTGGTTTTTATGAATGCTTTTTTAAAAAGTGTTCTTAATAACAGTATTTGTTTTGTGAAATTTCTACGAGAACGTTCAGTTCCTTCCAACTTTTGTAGAGGCAGGAGCTCACGTTTGTACGGGAAAAGTTATTTCATTTTTCATTAGTTCTCGCGTTTTTTTCTTCATGATGGCTACTTTAACAGATGAAGAGATAGTTTCTCTTTTAATGATGCGAGGGTGGGGCGATAAAGAAAGGTCCTATGATGAAATTGTCATTTTATTCAACGAAACTTTGTTCCGTACCATCAAACGATTCCTAGACACAAGGACAAATAAAAATCGCCCAAAATCTGGAAGATCAAAATCTGAAACATCGGAAGCTCGACAAATGGAATTGGCCCAGGCAATCGAAGGTTATCAATCAGAAAAGCCAGTCAGTAGCTTGATATGAGTGCATTTTCAGTTCATAAGAATTTGAAACTTTTGAAATTTTATCCTTACAAAATTCACCTTCACCAAGAGTTAAATGAAGATGATTTTGATCAGCGACTTGAATTTAGTGAATTAATGATGAAAAGGAGTAACCAAAACCCAATTTTTTTGTCATCTCTACTTGTCTTCTCAGATGAAGCAACTTTCGAACTCAGTGGAAAAGTTAATCACCATAATTTCAGATATTGGAGTGACGAAAACCCTCACTGGATGCTTGAAACACACACGCAGTATCCACAAAAATTAAATGTTTGGGCAGGAGTTTTCAGGGATCGAATAGGACCGTTTTTCATAGATGGAAATTTGAATGGAGAAAAATACCTGGAAATGTTGACAAATCAAATAGTTCCCGCAATACAAGAGATTGCTGGTGATGAGTTCGATAATGTTTGGTTCCAGCAAGATGGGACTCGTCCACACTATCGGGATATTGTTAGGGACTATTTGAATGGTACTTTCGAATATCGATGGATGGGTCGAAGAGGAACTATTGAATGGCCAACAAGATTTCCCGACCTCGCGCCACTTGATTATTTTGTTTGGGGCTTCGTGAAGGGTAAGGTTTATCTCACTAAACCTCGTGATTTGGAAGAGCTGAGGCAACGCATAATAAACATTTTTGCAGAAATACCACCTCAAATGATAAGAAGTGCTATTGAAAATTTTTACGTTCGTCTCGGACAATGCCAAGAAATCAATGGGCACCATTTTGAACACCTGCTATAATCTTGAAATTGAAACCTGCTAGTGTAGCAGTTAAGCTGTAAACTAATTGCCTGAACTGGCCGAAATCCTCACCTTGCCTTAAATGGCTGAGTTACCTCCTTGCCTTTGTGAACGATCCATGCTTTTGATGGAAGTCTGAAGGACGTATTTTTTGTTCGAAAAAACTTAGAAAAATTGAAAAAAAAAATAGGAAAAAGAAAAAATTAATTTTCTTTTTCCTCAACCTTTTCTAAATACTAAATAAAATATTACGTTCACAAAATTTTTAGGGTTCAAGTGACTGTTTCAGACGGAGATTAATGGATAAATCATACTTACTATCGTTTATGCTTAACTGCGTCTCTGATGGTATCAATTGGAAGACGTCGTAACACTATAAATCTAACACTGTCTGTTTAACACTCTCTTAAAATTAAATCTGAAAGGGAAATTTTGTTAGAAAACACAAGTAAAAGACAATATAAAGTTCAAAAAATGTATATTAAATCTTTAAAAAAATTTATGTTTTTACAACAACTTCTTCAGAGGAAATGTTAACAAACAATGGTCTGACCCGTGTACAACACATGGTGAGGAACGGGACGATTCATACGGTACCAACTACCATCCAATATGCAGTTTGAAAAGCTAACGATGCACAAAAAGATTCAAGGAACAGTTCATGTAACTGAAATTTTGGTGGGCTTATGCTTGCCTGTCTTATAAACGTATTTTATTAATTCACATAAATTTTGGTCGCTCCTCGGAGCTTAAAATTGCTTGAAGCGTATCTACTTCGTTTGTATTATGCAATAACAAATTTTACGTTCAGGCAAGGCAGATCCCATGCACGTGTGAGTACATGGTAATAATACTTTTTTGACTCCGAATCACTGAGGAACCGGTTTAGGGCAAACCCCGTCAAAACGCATCATTTCCCCGTCAAATCCGACTGCTAGGAAATGATGGGGGTCCCATGTCGCTAAGGGCTATTTTCGCTATAACTTCCGATATACTTTGGATAGTCGTTGGACTAACTTGTCCTCATATTCAACACTTCGTAAGAGTTGCAGTGCTTGACAACGTGGATTCGTAAAAGGGTTTTTAATCTTGGAAATTTGGAAGTTCAAGTCCAATTTTATGATACTTTCTAAAATTGGGTGGTCGGGGCGACATTACGTCCCTGTGCAGCGACATTTACTACACTTACCAAATTAACGCTCCTCGAAGAGTTAGCGAAAATTTGGCATAAAAAACGCTCCGAAGAGCAAAAATATATTTCCAAGAATTAAAAACCTCCTCCACGGCGTTTTTACGTGAAGCACGCTTTTCTTACGAAATATTTCCTAAGTCGGATTTCGTTACAACGTCGAAAAGTATATCGGGGTTATAGCGTTCTTTAACACTCCCCTCCTTTCCGTGAATCTTTTTGTGTAACGTTTGGTAAATTGTTTGTTTGAAAATAAAATGGATCATTGGATGTAGTCTCCCATGTGTTGTATTCGGTTATCGTTCAGACCGGCCTATCTGAACAAAACATAGATGCAAATCTAAAATGGTGATAAATTTTTGAACATATATCGATGCATAGCATTCGATTGAATAATTGAACATTGTATATGAAAAAGGCATAAAAAAAAGAAAAAAATCGAGAATCCTCGGATTCTCGATGACACAACACAAACACTTTCGACGCACTTATCTTTCTTAGTGTTCTTCCACTAATGCGGGCTTGCGTCTGCTCCTCCTCGTGTCTATGCCTCGTCGATCACCTTCGGTGTCGAACTGCCTTCTGGAACAGCTTAGGTGGTCCTCGGACTGCTTGGCTCCAGCTATACATTGGTTCTGCCCGGTTTATATGAAACAATATAAAACAAAATTTTAGTAAAATGTTTGTTTACATCCCGTCTGGGGATCTGCGACCGATAACATATCGTCGTCTTTGAGAATAGGAACACTGAATTTTGTTGACTTATATTGGTTGAAATGGTTTCCGAGTAGTTAAAAAAATCTCTTCTTGGGAGAAATCTGCGACCGATATCACATCGTCGTCTTTGAGAATAGGAACATTGAATTTTGTTGACTTATATTGATTGAAATAGTTTTTATTAAAATCTCTTCTTGGGAGAAATCTGCGACAGAATCTGCATCCGTCGGATCGTTGCATCTGCCCCTCCAGCAGACGTGGCGGCATCTCGCCCTTGAGTTGCTAGACTCGTCTGAATCGCGCTCTGCGTCAGAGTTGTCGTCTTTCCATGCCGTGCCAATGGAACATTTGTTTGGACCCTTTGGGTCGGACTCTGCTTACAGATGAATGTTTAATAACATTTGAGGACTTAGAAAAAATTATAAAAAATACCAACTCTGCCGGACACGGTCAGAGTTGCTGCAGTGAATTTTGAAGATTTGTATATGGATACAATATCCTCAGATGAAAATAACTTGTAAAAAATGCATAAAAAATACCAACTTTTGCCTGACACGACAAGAAGTTGGTATGGAAATTTTGATATAAAATAAACCTAGCACTAAGTTAAAACTTAGCCTAGGTTGAAAAATGTTATAAAAAGATGATTGAATCTCCAGAACTGGATTCTGAATCAGAAGTGGAAGCATCTCGTGGCGGTGCATGAATTTGTACAACCGTTTGCTCCGGCGTTGGAGGTTCTGTGGAATCGTCTGAGAACGGGGAATCATTTCCATCGAGTGATGTTCCGCCTGGACTAGCATTTTCTTCATCGGAAGATTCGATTTCCAAGTTGTGCTCCTCTGGCGGGGCTGGTCTCAAATCATCGACATGTACTCTTGTCGTTACATTTCCCTTTTGCACGAGATACACCTCGTCTGAAAACTTCTTCAGAATTCTGGTTGGGCCTGACCAAGACGGCGTGAAGGTATGTACCTTCTTTTTTCTCTTACTCATGACTCTGTCTCCTACTTTGTAGACGATCGGAGTGACGGCCTCTTTCGGCGCATATTTCTGTTTATAATTTTGTTGGGCCTGACGGGCTTCCTTGATTCGCTCGTATCGTGGAAGCGTTTGTTGCTTGGCTCTTTCTTGCCTCCAGGCATACAAATCCCATTCGCCTCTTTCGGCTGGATCATATCCTAACACGATCATGCTAGGTGTTTGATTTGTAGCGGCGTTCCTACGATTTCTTAATATGTATGTCATTTGGTGCACGTAGCGATCCCAAGTGTCGTTTGGCTTTTTGAATAAAAGTGTCTTTAAAATTTTCTTGCATTCCTGAACCCGTCGTTCCACGGGGTTGGACTGTTGGTGATATGCTGGAATTAAGTATCGTTCGATACCATTCCTTTCGCAAAATGTGATGTACCATTCGGAATTGAAATGACCACCGTTGTCTGATATTATGACTCGAGGGACTCCGAATCTTGCTACTATTTCTTCGTCGATATATTTGGCTATCGTTCTGCCGTCGACCTGAATGTATGCCTTTGCCTCTATCCATTTACTGAAAACGTCTTCGACGATAATCATATATCGGTTTTCGGCGTCTTTAGTCCTCTGCAGCGGGCCAATTACGTCGACGCTCAAGGTTTCAAATGCATTTTGTGGTGCATGACTTCTAAGTGGAGCATTGGGTTGGGCTTGTCTTGTCTTTACAGACTGGCATATCAGACAGTCGTTTATGTATTTGCCTACGATCCTGGCCATATTATTGAAATAGTAGCGTTTCGCTATTTTCCTGAGAGTCTCGTCTCTTCCTGGATGACATGCTTCATCTCGGTCATGATAATGGTAAATCAATTCTTTTATTTTCCTCTTTGGAACTATTAATTTAAAATTTCGATCGCAATCCTTAAAAAGTACATCGTCTTGGACGTGAAAATTTTTCATAAAATTAAGATCCGCATCGGAACGTTGTTCCTGTTGAAATAGATCATTCCAACGGCGGATCTTGTCTTGAATATCTCGTGAACTCAATTGAGCCTGTACGATATCTTCGTATATTTCTGAATGCGTTAAAACAGAAATACGTTCTGGACACTTATAATTTGGTAGGAACATTCTTTCCTCTTCATCGTCTGTCTCGACATACTGATTTTGTGGGTTACGACTTAGAAAATCTGCTAATAAATTTTCCTTTCCTGGACAGTGTTCAATTTTGAATGCATATTCTTGCAATAGTAATGACCATCGAGTAAATTTTGTTTTGTCGTCCTTATGTTTGTTTAACCAAAGTAACGCCCTGTTGTCCGTCTTCACCAAGAACGGTTTGTCTGCTAAGTACATCTTGTACTTTTTAATATAGTTCACCACCGCCAAGCATTCTAGCTCGTTTATGTGGTAACGTCTCTCCGCTGGAGATAACGTGTTGCTTGCATACGAGATTATGTATTTTTCGCCGTTGTCGCCTAATTGATATAATACGGCCGAAAGGCCTTGGAGGGATGCATCTGTTTGCAAAATGAATTGACGTGAAAAATCCGGCCGATGGAGTTCCAGCGGTCCGGATAATAATTCTTTTAATTTTCTAAACGCTTCATCGCATGTATGGTTCCAGTGAAAACGATTTTCCTTCGAAAGAAGTTTCGTTAGTGGCTTCGTGATCATCGCCACATTTGGTAGATATTCTCGTACCCAGTTGCAAAGCCCTAGGAAACTTTGTAGCTGCTTTTTCGTAGCTGGAACGGGATAATTTTGAATTTGTAAGACATGTTTTTCTAATGGTTGGGAAGTATCGGTTCTAATTGTATGGCCTAAATATTGAATTTCATTCGTCGCTATTACACACTTTTCCGGTGACACTTTCAGATTGTGTAGACGTAGTCTTTCAAAGACTAATCTCAAGTGGGACATATGCTCCTTCACGTTTACGCTGTAAACGATTATATCATCTAAATACACTTTACAGAAATGGTGCAGGTAACCCGTTAAAACGTCCTTTGCCATGAATTTCTGAAAGGTACAGGGAGCTGTCTTGAGTCCGAAAGGCATGACATTGAATCTGTAAGCTGCCCCATCAGGAGTGGTAAAAGTCGAAAAATCTTTTGATGCTTCATCTAGCGGTATTTGCCAATATCCACTTTTTAAATCCAACACAGAAAAAATCTTCGAATTGCCTAAATCTTTAATACTTTCGTGTATTTTTGGTAAGACGGAAGCCTCGTCTTCAGTCATTTCATTCAAATGGCGATAGTCGATGCAAAATCGTGGTTTCTTGTCGGAGCGTTTTATTATCACTGGTGGTGAACTATATTGGGCAGTGCTAGGTTCGATGACGCCAGCTTTTAACATCTCTTCGATTTGGTCGTACATGATTTTCTTAGTACTCGGAGACATCGGATATGGTCTGATATTAAATGGTTTTGTGTCTTTTACTGTAATTTTGTGTTTCACAGTCACTGTGGTTGCTTGAGTCGGTTCCGCAGTGAACAGATCGACAAATTCTTCGAACAGCGGCCGTAGAAATTTGTCATTAATAACAAGCTCTTCAGGAAGCTTTGCCTGCTGTCTCTCCCTCTGGGAAGCTTGATTCCAGAAGACGGTAATACGCTCTTCTGTGCCGGCATATAGGCATTTTCTGCCATAATCATATGCGACATTGTTCATATATAAGAATGGTGATCCTAATATTACTGTTTCGTTTAAATTTTCGATTACTTGAAAATCAATTTCAAAAGAGGTGCCTGAAATTATTACTTGTAATTTTGTCGTGCCAAGAGAGTCCACCATTCGATCTCCGCACGCCATAGCAAATGATCGACGTGTCGTGAGATTTTTAAAATTATCCAACATCCTCGGATGGATAACGTTTCGCGTCGAGCCTGAATCTATCAGTGCGTCGACCGCATGTTCATTTATTTGAACTTTTATACGAGGCAAAGGGAACGCTTCGCTCATATAATTTATTGACTCTCTTGTCTTGTGCAGAGGAGCGTCGTAGTGGTCATGAGTATCGGAAAAAATTACTGGACATTGCTGCCGCCTTGGTTCGGCCGTTGTGCCGGGGATCTTGCAGATGGACCCTGGCCTGGGTCTCTGGCCCCTCGAAAGTTTCCCGGTCTCCTGCTGAGATGCGGGTTATTCGGGCATTGGCTATGGAAGTGCCACTGCACTGTGTCTGTACAGTATCGGCACGGGGTTGCCGGTCGGTCGGGTACTCGGAATTTCCCCGATCCGCCATTAAAATTGGTTTGCCTGCGGTCAGGATTCACTGATCCGCTCGTAGAATTAGGCATAAAAAAAAGGACGACCAGGCGCTCTGCCTGGACCGTCCTGTCGAGATACGTCCTCTCGGAAATGCACCCTCGGTGCTGTCGGAGTTGGGCTTCCATTGCTCCTTATACTTGAATTTTGTGGACTGATGTGTCCCGGCTCTCGATAGTAAGACGCGCGGGACAGACGTTGATCAATAAGCTGGATTAGCGACGTCTGTTCGTCAGCTGAATCCCGCTCGACGTTAGTAGCCGCTGCTATTAACATCTCTGTGTTTGAAATTAGGTTGCTTCTCAAGCGTGACCTAATTTCTGGACGCAGTTGGTCCATGATGACCCGAGCTCTGATGGCTTCGGATTTAAAGGGATCAATACGATCGAAAAGACAGGTTTTCCTTGTGATAAACACTGCCGTGTCGTCTAAAGACGTTTGCTTGACGGCATACAGTTGAGCAATAGCTCGTGACTGTATGTCGGGAGAATTAAATCTCGTAAGGAATCTTTCCTTGAATAAGGCATACGAAGTAGTCAACGTCCTAAATTGTTCGGACCATCGTTGAGCTTCGCCCTTGAGTTGGCCGGTTACGTTATGGAGGCGATCATAGTCGTGGCTTATGCGAGCTCTGTCGAAATATTCCTCCATAATTTTCAGAAATGCTTCTGGATCTTCATGATCAAGCCCATGGAACGTCACGTTCGGACATCTTTGTCTCTCATGGGGCGTACAGGTCGACACGTTCTGTATCGCCTGCACGAAGCCCTCTGCCATTTTCAGAAACATACTTTCCATCGAATTAGCAGTTTGTGGCTGTGAAGCAGATAAATTTACATTATTTCCCTCCGGAAACAGTCGCTGTGGTTCTATCCCTCTAGAACCGTCGTCGACGAGCGGTGCGGTGACTCGCTCATAAAATTCTCTTGGGGTCGACCCCTCGGAGTCTTCCGCCATGAATGAGAAAGGATTTGTTGGGTTTGGGGACGGCATGGTCCCTGCTCGGGCGCCATGTGAACGATCCATGCTTTTGATGGAAGTCTGAAGGACGTATTTTTTGTTCGAAAAAACTTAGAAAAATTGAAAAAAAAATAGGAAAAAGAAAAAATTAATTTTCTTTTTCCTCAACCTTTTCTAAATACTAAATAAAATATTACGTTCACAAAATTTTTAGGGTTCAAGTGACTGTTTCAGACGGAGATTAATGGATAAATCATACTTACTATCGTTTATGCTTAACTGCGTCTCTGATGGTATCAATTGGAAGACGTCGTAACACTATAAATCTAACACTGTCTGTTTAACACTCTCTTAAAATTAAATCTGAAAGGGAAATTTTGTTAGAAAACACAAGTAAAAGACAATATAAAGTTCAAAAAATGTATATTAAATCTTTAAAAAAATTTATGTTTTTACAACAACTTCTTCAGAGGAAATGTTAACAAACAATGGTCTGACCCGTGTACAACACATGGTGAGGAACGGGACGATTCATACGGTACCAACTACCATCCAATATGCAGTTTGAAAAGCTAACGATGCACAAAAAGATTCAAGGAACAGTTCATGTAACTGAAATTTTGGTGGGCTTATGCTTGCCTGTCTTATAAACGTATTTTATTAATTCACATAAATTTTGGTCGCTCCTCGGAGCTTAAAATTGCTTGAAGCGTATCTACTTCGTTTGTATTATGCAATAACAAATTTTACGTTCAGGCAAGGCAGATCCCATGCACGTGTGAGTACATGGTAATAATACTTTTTTGACTCCGAATCACTGAGGAACCGGTTTAGGGCAAACCCCGTCAAAACGCATCATTTCCCCGTCAAATCCGACTGCTAGGAAATGATGGGGGTCCCATGTCGCTAAGGGCTATTTTCGCTATAACTTCCGATATACTTTGGATAGTCGTTGGACTAACTTGTCCTCATATTCAACACTTCGTAAGAGTTGCAGTGCTTGACAACGTGGATTCGTAAAAGGGTTTTTAATCTTGGAAATTTGGAAGTTCAAGTCCAATTTTATGATACTTTCTAAAATTGGGTGGTCGGGGCGACATTACGTCCCTGTGCAGCGACATTTACTACACTTACCAAATTAACGCTCCTCGAAGAGTTAGCGAAAATTTGGCATAAAAAACGCTCCGAAGAGCAAAAATATATTTCCAAGAATTAAAAACCTCCTCCACGGCGTTTTTACGTGAAGCACGCTTTTCTTACGAAATATTTCCTAAGTCGGATTTCGTTACAACGTCGAAAAGTATATCGGGGTTATAGCGTTCTTTAACACCTTCACTGGCTGGGATCAAGAACTTGTCTGAAGTGGCTGAATTAAGAGGTAAAACCACTGTTAGTTTTTTTTAGAAACGAGTTTTTTTATTGCCCTGTAAAAAATGTAAATTGAAAATTACTAGCCGCTAATAAATTTACAGAATTTAATAGTTGTTGTAATTTCCGCACGACCGTGTAAAATCACTGTTCTCAAAACAGCTCGGGAAATCATTCACTCTGAGATCAGTAGTTTTACTTTTCGTATTTTTTTAAGTATGCGTTCAAAACTTTCCACTCAAATTTTTGCGATTGCAGCGACACCTTGCGAGAATCGAAAAAAATGCCCGATATAAAATTCACGTATTTTTGGCCGTAGAATCCGAATCCGCTATAAAAAATAGGGATTTTCATTACAAACTTCAAAGTTACCCCTCGCCCCACCCGCAGGGTGGAGGGTGGGGAGGTCATTTTGGTATCAGTAGATAGTTTTTTGAAAAATTTTTGACACGTATTTTTTTATTTTTCGATTTGATGCAAACTGTTCGAGATTTTCCACCGTTCCCCTACTTTTCTAACACCCGTTATATGTATGTATGTATATTTTATAAAGCAATTTTGAAACCATTTGAACGCTTCATGGTTTTCTAGATGTTTGAATTGATCAAATTTGCATTCGATGGCTTTATTAAAACCAAACTGTTGTGCTAATTCATGTTAACATTAATAATAAAGCTTTTACTAAACTACAGCCAAAGAAAGTCCAAAAGATTTTGTGGTCAAATTTTAAGATATACTGCAAGGCTATTCAATAAATTCTTGTACTCTAAAAATATATCTGGTTTTAAATAAACCTAATTGAAAACTAATTAATCTGCAAAACATCCTTTATATAACGACAGCCAGACTAAACAGCATTTAAATTGTTACCTGGGAGAACACTGTACGGTATTATACAAAAAAGTTGACATAATAACATCATACGATAAGTGTGGATTGCAAATTCGTTAGTTAAATCCGTAAACCATAAAAATAAATAATTATTCTAATCTACTAAAGACGATCCTCAGAATCTAAAGCTAAACCTAAAATCAGAATACCTACAAAAATGATAAAAAACCGCTTTTATTTGAGCAGAGAAAAGCAGAATATTATTAAAAATAAATTCAAATAAACAAACACAATAAGATGGAGCTTTGGAAAACCTGTGTATACCGACGACGGTAAAGCTGAACCCCTTTTAACTTTACTCTGTTCAATGCAGGGTGAACGATGAATAATAACTTCTGCGTTTTATAACTAACAAATAAGAATCTGCACTTTTCATGGCTATAAAATTAAACATGCACTGAATTTGTCTTCCAAATTGCACATTAAATAATCCACTTCATCAATAACAAAAATTTCACATCATTGTTCTTGGAGTATATTGATATTCTGAGAGAAGGTGTACTATAAATCAGAGTGATATTACAGTTTAAACACAATTAATATCACCGTGATAAATGACCTATTCGACTGAACATCAATAACACTAATTAAGCCAATTTATCCCGCTACAATGTCATTTTATATGGTCGTTAATCATGGGGATAATTTATTTTATAGTTATTTAAACCGAAGTTGATGTCTTATACTTAGCTCGCCTGCTACATCATTTCGTTTTTAAGTTCGATAATAAAATTAAAGACTGTATTGAAGAGGCGACACTTGCCAATGCCGCCTTTGATCTCGGCATTACTGATTGCCAAACCATGCCAAACCAATCACAGCGAGCCGCCATCGTCTTTGAATAGACAGTAGCACGAAGGAACATGAATACACGGTTACTGTTTAAGATCGTTCAAAGCTTTCCTGCAAATAAAAAATGCAACAAAAACTTTACATCTCATTATTAACGGCGGCAAACCAGTCGGTATGGTGTCATAAACTAAACCGACGTACATTAACCTATAAAGGTAAGTGATTCAATTTGTCGGCGGAATAGTACAGACATAACGGTATTTTAATTAGGTCGTAAAGTTCTTGTTGCGTTTTTATTTGCAGGGAAGCTTTGAACGATACTGTACCAATGCATGTTTAACTGAGTATAGTTCATATATCTCTCTCTCAGAATGCCGTTTCCTTGTCGAATGTCAGACGGCTGATAAAATTTAAACAGCTCCTTACTGTTAATTATTATTTTATCTCATGAGTTATTTAGTGAATTTGTTGAAGAGAATTTCAATATTGCTATACACATATGGTCGTGAGCAAAATAGGACAAATCTTATAACGGTATTTTGCTAAAATCTAGTTGTGTACATCTAACTTTAATTTTTGTGACATTGTCAGTTAGTTGTCATAATTTATTGTAAGTGTGCAAAAAACATATGCCTCATATAAGCGATTTAGTTAAATCTGAAGTTATTTCTAAAGCATGAGACAAATTGCACTGCGTTATAATATTGACAAAAATTCGATGTGTAACATTTTAAGAAAGTGGAGAATAAACGGTACGATTAGTAGAAATCCTGGATCAGAGCGACCAAGGATATCAACTCAACAACAAGATTTGCAATCGGTAAATGCTTTAGTAGAAAATCCATTTTACTCAGTTATTCAGGCTGCTGAAGAAACGAATTTTCCTGGATCGAGTGGTACTGGTCGCCGGCGAGTAAGAGAATCGGAGCTACGCTGCCATACAGCAGCACAGAAATACTTACTTAAAGCTGAACATAAAGAAGCTTGGGCAGGATTTGCGCTTGAATTTTTAGCGCATGATGTAAATTCTTGGAAAAATGTAATCTTTACAGACGAAAAAACTTTCCAGTCAACACACAGCGGTCGTATTCGTGTTTACCGCCCTCGGAATACTCGATTCGATGAGAAATATATATCTAACGATGATAAAAGTAGTAGATTTTCCGTCAATATGTGGGCTTGGATATCGGCATGTGGTCCTGGTGATTTGCAGCATATTGAGGAACGATTTAATAGTGAAACGCATATTAGGATTTTAGACAATATTATGATCTCTTCTATGTCACAATTATTTCCTAATAAACAATTCTAAAAAGACAATTGTTCCGTTCATACTGCTCATACCGTAACTAACTGGTTTCAAGATAACATCAATGTTCTTAACTGGCCCAGTCATAGTACGGATCTTAACCCTGTGGAAGAAATATGGGGACTAATCGTAAGAAGTATCGAAAAACGAAATGTGAGACCACGGAATGCCGAAGAATTACTGGAAATGGTAAATAATGTATAGGAAAATATTATTACTAATGATTATTGAATAAGGTTATTTAATTCTATGCCAAACAGACTTATAGAAGTTATAAATAGAAATGGTGCAATAACGAAATATTAATAGTTAGTTTCTTGTTAAGTAGGATATCCTTTGTCCTTTGATCCAGGATTTCTACTAATCGTACCGTTTATTCTCCACTTTCTTAAAATGTTACATACCAAATTTTTGTTAATTTTATAACGCAGTGCAATTTGTCTCATTAACCATCGATCATTTACTATAGCAATAACTACAGCATTAAAATAAAGAATAAATTAAAAGTGGTATCTGTTTTATTTCGGCTACTCATTACAGATTCAAATAGAGACAGATTTACATTAGAAAAAACAAGTTGTCCTATTTTTTTCTGCTCATGACAGTACATCTCCTGATGATACCACTTTATCTGGAGAAACTTTCTCGATTTTGAGTGTTTGATGAATTTACACGTTCCAGGTCGCCTGACGCCAAAAAAGTGGTTTTTAAAGAATATTTGTCTATCGTCTGTTGTTTGCCGTCTGTATTGATACCTAGAGCCTGAACTCCTAAATCGACTTTGCTCAAATTTTTTATGCTTATTTGGAATGGTCACATCTCGAGGCAAAATCGCAAAATCGAACCTAGCTCAAATATGAGAGAATTAACCCCAAAATAACAGTAAGAAAATGCAAAATAATTCTTTCTCAATAACGGCTTTAACAACTTTGATCAAATTTAACACATAAATCTTCCCTTACTTCTTCCGTACATTTTTTTAATGTTTTATATCTTCTATATTTTCTAATCAATTTTTTTTTTGTATCAGCATGAAAGCGAATGACGTTCCAACACATAGACAATTACCCATTTCAAATTTTGCAATATAATAATTATATATAAAAAAGCTATTTTTAGATTGTGTGCAACTGTGGGCGAATCACTAACAAACCTAAAGCGTAACAAGTCCTGTTGAGTCCTGGATCAATAGCAGCAGGACTAACAATTTGTTTACCAACCTTAACTAGCGGTATGTAAATAGTTCTTTATAGTGGAGTATGGCAAACTGAAAATAGCGGAGAATAATACAATTTTTCGTAGAGATTCCAAACTTTGAGTAGTTGTTTGTTGTCCTAAAAATAATATATTCCTAGAATATCTACCTTCTGCAAGTGTCTGAATGTTGTTTTAAACTCGAAAAAGGGGTCACATCACGAAAATTTAAGTGGAGGTTCCTTGAATAGTTTCGTTGCTTAATTTACAATTTAAGGGGTCCAAAAAAAATTTAAAATCGAAAATTGCCCCAAAAAGGGTTAATTTGCCCATTTTTCGAGTTTAAAACAATGTTCCGACACTTGCAGAATTGTAGGAATATATTATCTGTGATATCTTTGTTTTTATCAATGTTTTTTTTTAAATGTTCTTAATAACAGTATCTGTTTTATGAAATTTCTACGAGAACGTTCAGCTCCTTCCAACTTTTGTAGAGGCAGCGGAAAAAGTTATTTCATTTTTCATTAGTTCCCGAGTTTCTTTTCTGCATAATGGCTACTTTAACAGAGGAAGAGAGAGTTTCTCTTTTAATGATGCGAGGCTGGGGCGATAAAGAAAGGTCCTATGATGAAGTTGTGATTTTATTCAACGAAACTTTCCGTGTAGATCAAGTGGGAATTTCGAAATTTACTGTGTCCCGTACCATCAAACGATTCCTAGACACAAGGACAAATAAAAATCGCCCAAAATCTGGAAGACCAAAATCTGAAACATCGGAAGCTCGACAAATGGAAGTGGCCCAGGCATTTGTTGAAAATCGAAGGTTATCAATCAGAAAAGCCAGTCAACAGCTTGATATGAGTGCATTTTCAGTTCATAAGAATTTGAAACTTTTGAAATTTCATCCTTACAAAATTCACCTTCACCAAGAGTTAAATGAAGATGATTTTGATCGGCGACTTGAATTTAATGAATTAATGATGGGAAGGAGTAACCAAGACCCAAATTTTTTGTCATCTCTAATTGTCTTCTCAGATGAAGCAACTTTCGAACTCAGTGGAAAAGTTAATCGCCATAATTTCAGATATTGGAATGGCGAAAACCCTCACAAAATCCACAAAAATTAAATGTTTGGGCAGGAGTTTTCAGGGATCGAATCATAGGACCGTTTTTCATAGATGGAAATTTGGTGGAGAAGATACCTGGAAATGTTGACAAATCAAATAGTTCCCGCAATACAAGAGAGATTGCTGGTGATGAGTTCGATAATGTTTGGTTCCAGCAAGATGGGGCTCCTCCACACTATCGGGATATAGTTAGGGACTATTTGAATGGTACTTTCGAAAATCGATGGATAAATCGAAGAGGAACTATTGAATGGCCAGCAAGATGTCCCCACCTCGCGCCACTTGATTATTTTGTTTGGGGCTACGTGAAGGGTAAGGTTTATTTCACTAAACCTCGTGATTTGGAAGAGCTGAGGCAACGCATAATAAACATTTTTGCAGAAATACTACCTCAAATGATAAGAAGTGCTATTGAAAATTTTTACGTTCGTCTCGGACAATGCCAAGAAGTCAATGGGCACCATTTTGAACACCTGCTATAATCTTGAAATTAAAACCTGCTAGTGTAGCAGTTAAACTGTAAACTAATTGCCTCAACTGGCCGAAATCCTCACCTCGCCTTAAATGGCTGAGTTACCTCCTTGCCTTCACTGGCTGGGATTAAGAACTTGTCTGAAGTAGCTGAATTAAGAGGTAAAACTACTGTTAGTTTTTTTTTAATAGAGTTTTTATTGCCCTGTAAAAAATGTAAATTGAAAATTACTAGCTGGCAATAAATTTACAGAATGTTAATAGTTGTTGTAATTTCCGCACGACCGTGTAAAATCACTGTTCTCAAAATAGCTCGGAAAATCATTCACTTTGAGATCAGTAGTTTTACGTTTCGTATTTTTTTAAGTATGCGTTCAAAACTTTCATGTTTCCACTCAATTTTTTGCGATTGCAGCGACACCTTGCGAGAATAGAAAAAAATGCCCGATATAAAATTCACGTATTTTTTGCCGTAAAATCCGATTCCGCAATAAAAAATAAGGATTTCCATTTGAAATTTTAAAGTTGCCCCTCGCCTCACCCACAGGGTGGTGGATGGGGAGGTCATTTTGGTATCAGTAGATAGTTTTTTGAAAAATTTTTGACACGTATTTTTTATTTTGCGGTTTGGTGCAAACTGTTCGAGATTTTCCACCGTTCCCATACTTTTCTAACACCCGGTATAATACCAGTATGGAAAGTAGCGGCAACTTATATTCACTGCTCTCATGCTTACAACAAAACATTACTGAAACCTATAAATTCACGATGTAAGAAAACCAGAGGCGCTCTATCGACTATGACATTTAAATATTAATTTTTAAATCAAATATTTGACTGTTTAGATAGCTTTGTTCTATATTCAAATAAGTTTAATACTTTATTAAGTATCGCACATAAATCAGTCGCAAACATTTTAAAAAAACGATTAAGTAACCTAATCCTAGCTTTTGTTCTCTGCGGCTTGTTGTATACTTTCAGTTTAAGTTCAGAGAAAGGGTCTCTCAAAAACATGCAAAACAGTAAATCAAGAGTATATCTTTCAGTTATTTGAATAAGAATACTCATAAAATGGAATTAATTACTTAAATATATTTATACAGATGAATTCACATAAGAAATTCCATCGAGTTCACTTTGTAAACCAACTACTGGAAAACAAGTAAAAGGGGCATTGTGAAAATGAACGTGCTGTTCCTGAAACGAAGAAAAACACACACACCACATTCACCAGTAACTCGTAAATTCAAGGAACCGAGTTAGGGTTTACAGAACGTGGTAACAACCATATTTTGTCGACTTTAATACTTGTTGGAACTGTGCCTGGATCTAGAGATACATTTGCTATAGATAACACACCAAGCCTTGAATGACCAACTGCTAACATAAGGCCGTGGCCGGTATATAATTAATTAGTTTAGTTAGTTAGTTTATAAAAAAAAATCAACCAGTAATAATTGACAGCCAGTTTAAAACGAGAGATTTTGACAAAAGAATAGCTATTTGTATGACAAGGGAGAAAAGTGCATAATTTCCTCCCGCGGATAGTTTGATGCCCGACGTGAAGTGGAGGGCATCAATATCCAAGCGAGGAAATGGCACTTTGCTCCTGTGTAATACATATGATTTTTTCTACAGTGTTTTACATTGGTTTTACATATATATACATATATATAGTCGTGTGCACCGTAGATGAATGGGAATTACAATAGACTACACCCTTTACTTGTATTTTATTGTACACAATCTATCGACTGTAACATTTTTATACTCGGACTCGAGTAATGGCTAATAATAATAATAATAACATATATTTTATTATATTTTCTTATGCATGACAATCAAAAAACCAAATATGTCAAAATGTCATAATAGGTATTTAGATAAGTAAATATTGTTAAAAATCAAAGTACATGGAACGTTGCTAAGGTTGCTTCTTGTTTACAAAATAAACAAACTTCCAAAAAGTTTATAATAATGTATTTCGAATGTGAAGATGAAGTTCCTCAAGATATTCTGGAAGAAGCAAACGTGGTTTCGTTAAATCTATTACCGATAAAGTCTCATGAAAAATATGAAAAAGAGTACCAGATATTTAAATATTGGAAGATGTCTATACACTACCATTATAGCTATTTGAAGTTTCTACTTGTTTGCTTCCAGAGGGAGCCAGAGTATTTTCCTCCCTAGGGACGCAAAGTATTTTCCCCCCGAGGGAGGAAAAGTACTACTTTGCTCCCTGAAATGAGGGAGCAAAATAGTATTTTCTATGTAGGGAATAGAAAAAATAATTTTTCATAATAAAATCAAATCAATCAAGTTATGCATTATTGTCTCATTGACAAATCTATATGTATAAAATATAACATAACATATACAACCGTAGTTAATTTTAAATTAAAAAAATTAAAATAAAGTAAAGTAGGTAATATGTGGGTAGGTGCTGTCGTGAGCAGGAACAAATAGGACAACTTTTTTTTCTAATGTAAATCTGTCTCCATTTGAATATGTAATGAGTAGCCGAAATAAAGCAGATATCACTTTTAATTTATTTAAATGATGGATGGTTAATGAGACAAATTGCACTGCGTTATAACATTAACAAAAATTTGGTGTGTAACATTTTAAGAAAGTGGAGAATAAACGGTATGATTAGTAAAAATCCTGGATCAAAGGACAAAGGATATCCTACTTAACAAGAAACTAACTATTAATATTTCGTTATTACACCATTTCTATTTATAACTTCTATAAGTCTGTTTGGCATAGAATTAAATAACCTTATACAATAATCATTAGTAATAATATTTTCCCATGCATTATATACCATTTCCAGTAATTCTTCGGCATTCCGTGGTCTCACATTTCGTTTTTGGATACTTCTTACGAGTAGTCTCCATACTTCTTCCACAGAGTTAAGATCTGGACTATGACTGTACCAGTTAAGAACATTGATGTTGTTATCTTGAAACCAGGTAGTTACGGTACGAGCAGTATGAACGGAACAATTGTCTTGTTGAAATATGAACTCATTATTAGGAAATCATTGTGACACAGAAGAGAGCATAATATTGTCTAAAATACTGATATACGTTTCACTATTAAATCGTTTTTCAATATGACACAAAACACTAGGACTACGTGCCGATATCCAAGTCCACATATTGACGGAAAATCTACCACTTTTATCATTGTTAGATACATATTTCTCATCGAATCGAGTATTCGGAGGGCGGTAAATACGAATACGACCGCTGTGTGTTAACTGGAAAGTTTTTTCGTCTGTAAAGATTACATTGTTCCAAAAATTTACATCATGCGCTAAAAATTCAAGCGCAAATCCTACTCGAGCTTCTTTATGTTCAGCTTTAAGTAAGTATTTCTGTGCTGCTGCATGACAGCGTAGCTCCGATTCTCTTACTCGCCGGCGACCAGTACTACTCGATCCAGGAAAATTCGTTTCTTCAGCAGCCTGAATAACTGGGTAAAATGGATTTTACTAAAGCATTTAACAATTGCAAATCTTGTTGTTGAGTTGATATCCTTCGTCGCCCTGATCCAGGATTTCTCCTAATCGTACCATTTATTCTCCACTTTCTTAAAATGTTACATACCGAATTTTTGTCAATATTATAACGCAGTGCAATTTGTCTCATTGACCATCCATCTTTTGCTTTAGCAATAACTCCAAATTTAACTAAATCACATGAGGCATACTAGTTTTTGCACACTTGCAATAAATTATGACAACTGACAATGTCACAAAAATTAAAGTTAGATGTACACAACTAGATTTTAGCAAAATGCCGTTATAAGAATTGTTCTATTTTTTTTTTGCTCACGACCGGACAGTAAAAGTTACATACATAGATATACACAATAAATAAAATTAAAACCAATACAATAGTACTGAACAGTACTTAGATATTTTTCACCACCCTATGCACATCTAACAAATGAATACATGCCATAATTGAGAGGGGATATATAATGAAAAATATATGAACAAATGGCATAAATTACTAAAAATGTCAATTAAAACACCTACAATATATACAAATATTCACATGTATAGAAACATATAAGCACACATTGATATAACAAAAAGAATGAAGCAAGAAACAAAACATTTTAAAATGAATCGTCATAGTATTCACTAAGATTATAATAAGCTTTCTGAACCAATGTCTTTATTGCCTCTCTGAATGTCTTTAATTGAGTCGTATTTCTGAGAGACAAGGATATGCGGTTGTACATTTTTTTGTTTTCGTATATTACTGATTGCTTCATAAAAGTCGATCTGGGGACAGAGTTAAATTTAGCGCCTGTCTCGTATTATGCTCAGGCAGAGGATCGATATGTAGTGTGTTTAGTATTTTCTGATGTATTAGTCATACTGTTTCTAGAATAAAGGTGCATGTAAGCATTAATATTCTGTGAGCGATAAAAAGAGGTTTACAATGATCTCTTGGTTTTACTTTACATAAGTATCTCAGTGCCCTTTTTTGTAACACAAACACAATGTTCAGAGAATGTTGACTACATATTCCCCAGAAAGGTATTCCATATCTTATATGTGACTCAGTCAGGGAAAAGCAAACCGTTTTTGCAGTCCTGAAACCCAGTTCATTTGAAGTTAGTCTCACTGCATAACAACCAGATGCCAAATTTTTACTTAAATTAAAGACATGTGCATGAAATTTTAGCTTCTCATCAATATGTCTGGTCGATAGCTGAGTGGGTTAAGGCGCAAGGTGGCAATTGTGATTAATCACACGGACATCGCACCACCGGGTTCGAATCCTGGCTCCGGCACTGTCGGAAGAAATGGTTGTATATCCGCGTTTTTTCAATGTGTAACCCCCTTCCGTACAAGCCCTGGCTTCTGGAATTGGGGGTTGTCTAATTTCTGTGGTGTTCATTTATTATTATTTATTTTATGTAACCCAGGGAATTTAGTATGGGGTTTATTCTTAATAGGTTGGTTATCCAAGAAAAGATCAGCATAAGTAATCTTGAAAGTGAGTATATTCGTTTTGTTTATATTGAATACAAGCGAATTAGAATCACACCATTTTTTTACTTTACATATATTTGACTTTATAAAATCTCGTAGACTGTTAACATTGTTACTATGCCACACAATGGTAGTATCGTCTGCAAAAAGCGTAAAAGTGCCTTGAATATCAATAGTGGCTAAGTCGTTTGTGTATAACAAAAATAAAATGGGCCCTAGAACAGATCCTTGTTGCACACCACAGTTAATATCTGTCACATCTGATATCTCGCCGAGGGTTTTTACATCTTGAGTACCTCGAGAAGGCTTTAATCCAATTAAAAAATGTACTCCTAAAACCATAACATAAAATTTTTTAAAGCAGTATTTCATGATTTACGCTATCAAAAGCGCAAAACACTGCACCGACAGCCTTGCCATCATTTACATTGAGGTATATCTTTTCTAAAATTTACTATTTTTACATATTCTCTCGTACGAACAGCAAGAATGAAAATAATATTAACAGAGTTGGCATTATTTCCATTACAAACTGTTTATTGTCCAACTTGTTGTGAGGTTTTATCATTTGAAACCTTGCATTATCTACATAGTTCGTGAGTATTATAAAAGTTCACTGAATATAACACACATTACACGGTTTAGATTGAAACAAATATATAGATAAGTAAGTTTTTTCATCGTTGTTCTGTTTTTACTGTACATGTTCCTGAATTTAAATTCAATAATAAGCTAAAGTTGAATGGGATATTCCAGGCTATTACTACAGCAAAAGTATAGAGCAAAAGAGGAAAGCATTTAAACTTGGGCCACAAAATTTGTTATTCTACTTAAAGTAACCATAATTTTTTGTGTAAAAATGGGTAACTTTATGTAAAGAAAATAATGAGAATATAAGAATGAGGATGCAGTTTCAATTTTACAGTCCATTCGATACTCTTGATCACGCACTGATATGCGCGAAGTTAAACTTTTATAGATTTGACAACACATTGGTAAATTTCTTTTCATCCTATCTTGCAAATCGGAAACAAATGGTGTTTTTAAATAATGAATATTCTGACAACAAATATCAGTTCTGGCGTACCACAGGGTTCCGTTTTAGGGCCTCTTCTATTTTTAATATATTACAGCTGATGTATTTAAATGTTCTGAGTATATGAATATGCAAGCCTTCGCTGATGATACACAGTTGTTTCATTCTGTCAAAGTGAACGAAGCAAATCAAGCATCACGACAAATTAATGAAGATCTTTCTACAATATCAAGCCATACTAATAAAAATAAGTTAAAACTAAATTCAAGTAAGTTTTCATTTTATACTGCTCTGATAAGTATAGGCAAAACTTGACATCAAATTTGAATTTGAAAATAAATAAACCTTTAGTGGCTGTAAACTCTGTCAAAAATTTGGGCTTATTATTTGAAAATCATGTATCATCTGTAATTAAAAAAATGTTGTTATTCTAAAACTGTTATATGCTAATATTAGCTTCATAAACTTTAAAATGAGAAAAAAGCTCTGCAAAAGTCTAGTCTTAACTATTTTAAACTACTGTAACATAGTTTATTACTCATACTAGACCAATTTACTAAATATCGTTTACAAAAAGTAATGAATAGTTTTTGTAGATATGTATTCAGGTTAAAAAAGTTCGACCATATATCTCATAAAATAAAGGAACTATATTGGCTTAAATTTGAAAACTTATATAAATATTATCTATCTATTTTTATATAGTCCTTGCTGAATACCTCATCACCACCATATCTTAGAGAAAAACTCAGTTTCAGGTACAATGGTCACAGTAAAAGTCTCCGTTTTACACATAAGCTGTCACCACCTCGCTTTTATCCAACATTATTTACGAGATCTTTCTCCTATAATGCTCCTTATGTATATAATGATATTCCAGATACCTTTAAATCATTACCAGTAAGTAGCTTCCAAAAAAGAATTAAAAAACATATAATGAGAACTCAGTAGTACTTCAAATGTCATAACTTACTTTTCTTCTCTTCTTCTCTTTTCATAATTTTAGGATAGATCTGGTCTGTTTGAGAAAATAAACGTAATTTTTGCAATCGTGCACGTTTCCTTCATTATTTGAGTATTAATTGTTAGATATATATATAAGCATATAAATCGATTATCACAATATGTTCTCTGCCTCTTTTGCTCTTTATTTGTATCATGTAAAGTGTATACGACCGGAATTGAAACCGTATAAAAACCAAAAGTCGGCAAAAACAGTCGGTATCTCTTTATTGTACATGGGCGGAGGTAAACAGAAATGATTGTCATAATGAAATGTTAAAATTGTATTCATTTTTATAATTTTTTGTTTATTAGGTTCATTTCGCCAATAACATATTTTTGAGGTATTATATCAGTTTTCGATATAAAGTCTAAATATTTAAATTTATTGGTTTTAGTTTTAAAGTTAACCCATATTATATTGAAATATGTTATTACTCAGCAAAGACCAACGAGAAAGTATGAACATATCTTGCCAGGAGGGGATGGGACAGGTTAGATTAACGAGGGGCAACAATTTAAGTTTCTTCTAAAATAAAAACGTAAGTTTCTTGAACAAAGCAAAGAATTATTATATGAAAACAAAAATAAATATTTGTATACTTATATAAAACATAAATAAAAACAAAATTAAAATATTTCTTTAGAATGAAGTAACTTAAATTAAAATTTCTTGTCAACTAAATAAAATATATTCCACGAAACGTAACAATAAAAAAGTGAATGAAAAAATGAAGAAAAGTTAAATGTTAATTGACGCGTCCGAATCTTCACTTTCTGAGGAGGAATCATTATCCAGTTGAATTAAAATCGGCGCACTAGGGGGTAGGGTTGGATATCGATTTTCTTCTCCAATTACATGCCTAACGCAATTTTTCCATAAATCAGTATTATTGTCAATGTCATTTAATACTTCTCTTATATGATCAACTACTATCGCGCTTAACGTTGAAGAGTTATTACATTTTCGTAAACGTACTTTTAGTTTTCCCCAAACCATCTCGATAGGATTAAATATGCAATAGTATGGAGGTAACCGCAAAAGTGTATGACCGTGTATATTGGATAAGTTATCAATAACATATTCATTTTTGAAATTCTGTTCTTTTATTCTTTTCAGTAATTCGCGTTTTATTGGAACTTTTACAGGAATTTCCATAATTTTTTTCTCATGAATTTTAAAATGTCTTCCTTTTTTGTGCTGTTATTTCGTATTTTATTTAATATACGCCTGTGATAAGAAGCATTATTTAATACAATTACCGAATTTGGCGGAATATTTGGTAGAAGCTGTTGAGAAAACCATTTTTCGAATAGATCGGCTGTCATGTCTTCGTGATAGTCTGCAGAAGACTGCCGACAAGAGCAACGCATTGAGTACAAACCCATTTTCACTTCCCGTATGAAGTATGATAACGCGTTTTCCTCTAGAACACGGAGTATTTAAAACACAATTGTGCGAACTATCTACCCAACCATACTGAACAACATCATGCGTGTCAAACCACGTCTCGTCTAGATACACTATATGCCTATTTAGTTTACGATATTCTCTAATTTTTTCCAAATAATTTGCTCGAAGTGAAACTATACGTCGCGATTCCATAATTACCATACGACTGTCAAGTTTTTTATGTTTAAAACCGCATTCTAATAAGACATTTCGTAGTGTATCTAAAGACCTATAATTATAATCAGGATAATCGCTCAATTTTTCTTGAATCACTTTTAACGTAGGAACTATATTTTCTTCATACATATTATAAATTATACGCCGTATTACATCTCTAGTGGCATCATCAATATTTTTTAATTTCGTATTTTTCCGTTTCCTCTTTGCGCTGTGATCTATAACATCGCCTTCTTGAATTACGCGATAAATTGTTGATTTTGATATTTTAGTTAATTCGTTAATACGTCGTATTGTTTATTTCTCACATTGTTCAGGATTTTCGCTTTTCAACCATTCATGTATATTTAAAATAATACGTTGATTTTGTACGTGTAAATCTTGGTTTTTAAACTCTAAATTTATTTCGGCTTTTTCGACAATAACCGGTTCAACTATTTCGGGATTTTCGGGCGTTATTATATTATCCTCTGTTTCAAATGGTCTCCAGAAAGCCATGGTAAATTAGTAAATAATTAAAACATTTTACCTTTTATACAGTAGTAAATATTTATAAATATGAACAGTAACTAACTAAACTCCTACGCTTGATATTATAATAGATATTTATGCACTGCACTGGCACATAGATAGCACGTTGTTAGACTTCCACGTTGATTGATAAGAAACGATTACGAGTTTTTTTGTGCTAGTAGGCCTGTCCGTTTTATTACCTTTAAACCAGTGCAGTCGTAGATGGTTCATTCAGGCTGATTACATTGCCAGTCTCGGACTCGCCTGCACAGTTTCAACTACCGTTCCAATCTCGATACCATTGCCAAATATATAGGACAAAATATCAAGTTCCGTGCGCACGGTCCTGTGCTTTAAAACTGACCAGTTTCAATTTTGGCCGTATTTACTATACTTATATTAATTTGTTATAACGTATAAATTAAGGTTAAGTAGAATAGCCGCATGGCTAGCTTCGCCTTATGCATTAGAAATGTAATGTATTTGTTATACGCTTGCAAATAAAGGCATTTTGGTATTATTATAATGCATTAAATACTCAAAAATAATGGAGACAATTCATCATTAAAAGATGAAAAGAATATAGAGTTCTGAGGCCTTTGAAATTAATTGCATAAATGTGATTTCTTTAACAACCGGTTAAATAATAAATATATATATTTCACCTTGAATCTTCGCTAACTACCTACTTTTTATATTACTAGTGGGGTTTAAAATAAATTTCAGGATTCATCTCCTTGTTTATCCCATCAAAGTTATTTACATTTATAATCTATGCTTGAATTTCGTGGACAATACCGAGCTATGTCCAGTTCGGGAATAATTGGAATATTTCACATGAATGTCGGTAACTGGGCAACTTCCTCTCAATTTAGAATATTCCGTAGCCGCATTTAGGTCCTCTTAAATGTTCTGTTCGACTAAACGGCCAGGAGAGAAGTATATTTGGTTGCCTAGTACTCGTTAAGAAATAATACAAATAACGACTTCATACTTGAATAGCTCTTCTTCTGTAATGATAAAAACATAGTATAACTTGTGATCGGCTGGTTAATAAAAACTTCATAATAGTCCAGTAGAATGGGACAATTGGAATAATTCGCGGTCTGAAATTTTGGGAACAAACCATTCGTCGTATGAAGGTCACTTGATGCTCATTTTACAAATAATTTAATTCTCTTCAAAAAACCCTTAGTCATTATTGCCTAAAGCCAATAAAAAAATAGCTATTTGTCAAAATGCACAATTTTTCATGATTTTCCCTTATCTCCATTCACTCGTTATCAAAACGATTTTGTACATACACATATTCAAAATTTGATTATCTTTAACTTTCATGAGATACACTATATGCGTACGATCTATTGTTTTAGAATTTTTATCGATTTTATCATGAAATAAGTGTTCTGATAGCGCCCTATCAAGATGTTTAAAAATTCATATCTCTGCCAACATTGATCGAATGGAAACGAAAAATAAAAGAAAATTGTTCGTAATCGAATTCTCTATAACTTCAAATATTTTGCGATCCGAATGATCATTTTCAAGAATGCATGTTTTTAGTTATAGAGGCTTTGTTTTATAGTAAATCTTGGTAGTACTACGGACGGGGAATAAAAACTTTAGATTTACTTTTGACCTTTAATATTTATAAAATAAGGTATAGTAAAATACGAGACATAACATTCATTTTCATTTGCTCCATCGCTACGTTTTTTTCTTTTAAAACTACCAGTTTCTCTCACATGACGTTAAGTACCTATTTAAAAATATGTTTCCACTTAAAGCTGGACGATTTGGGTATAATTCTCTCTATATTCTCTTCTTGCAGCTTTCAGCTTTTTTATTTTCATTATTTTTAATATAAATGCAAAATATATCAACCTTTTCTGCCTTTGTGTTACCCATTTTAATGGGATATTAATACAAAATGTCAAACAGTAACAACTGTTGCCATGGTAACATCAGTCGCAGCTTACTACGTAGTAATAAGTACTGCGCATTTATCAGAAACCCTAAAATACTTGCATATGACAGTACAATATCCATCAAAAACACTAAGAAAATAAGACAACTCACTAGTCTGACATGTTCTCTAGCCTTCGATGAATATATTTGTTACAATACTGGCCATCAAATCTTAACCCCCTATTCCCAATCTGTGCAAAGATAATCTTGAAAGCTCGTTCTGCTGCATTTTTGCTCCAGAATTTAATCATCAAAATATCGCCGCTAATCAAATTTTTTATGAGCACTTTCTTTGCTTATGTAGTTATTAATAAAACCATATAAGTACAATAAGAAGCCATTATATTCACAAGAAGTGAGATTTTGACGAGGGCGTAAAAAGGTTATATTAAAGTCAGGAACGGAGTATATCTCTTTGCCTAATAATGCTCAAAAAATATTAGAAATCAGTTTCTCGTACTTAGTAAAAATAACTCATCATCAAAGACAAAACAGAAAATAACATGTGACTAGCTTGATAGTAAAAGCTCAGATACATAATAAAACACAACGTTTGTCTAAAAACTATAATTTACACTGTAAAAAAATTAACAGACCCGACGTAAACTTCACAATTCGATAGCTTAAAAATGTATTCAAATTAACTGATTTTAATGCCAATTAACAATAATTGAATGGTTCGCAACCAACAGAGTTCATTATTTACACAGAAGGTGAAAGTATAAATACATCCGTACAAAACAATCACTCATTCAGTACGCTGACTAACCATTAAACAATTACTTGATGTACAATGAATTATGACGCAATTATTTTAATATTAACATAAGTACACGAATTTTGTATATTGTTTAGAGAATTAATAGTAATTTTCCTTGAAATCGGTAAACTTGCGGATATACAATCTCCAATTAAAGTATTGGCGTTTGGCCGAGGCTCACTAAATATGTAAGAGTACTGTTGATGACAGTAGTAAGGCTATGTATTTACGGGCTCACTGAGAGTAGAGGTTGCTGGTGGGCAAATGACGTCATGAACTGGATGGCATGTGTCCATCAGGGTATAAAAC
This sequence comes from Leptura quadrifasciata, assembly GCA_963675555.1. Taxonomy (NCBI): domain Eukaryota; kingdom Metazoa; phylum Arthropoda; class Insecta; order Coleoptera; family Cerambycidae; genus Leptura; species Leptura quadrifasciata. Next base: position 2,880,220 of record OY776681.1, on the reverse strand, counting down.
AGATTTTAAACAGCTCTGAACAGGTTTTAAACATACATAAACAGATCTCAAATAGGTCTTAAATCACAAAGACTCCTAATGGACGCATGCCATCCAGTTCGTGGTGTGATTTGCCCACCAGCAACCTCTACTCTCAGTGAGCCCGTACATACATCGCCTTACTACTGATAATCCCTGCCACCTGTCGATTCTATAATAAAAAAAAAATTGAAAAGGGCATGTAAAAGTATATAACAGAAAATTATACTACACTCCTTCAGCTATTGGCCTAATGCTGCCAGAGGTATTTAAATTTGAAAAATGGGGATCACTATTACAGTTAAAACTATACGAATAATAAATATATTGGGGCCGTTAAACGATCAATGTAATAGAAAAAGCTAGCAAAATATATTCACATATTTTATCCAATCATTGGAAAGTAAAATTTATTGGGAATTTACAACTCGGAAACTTGACGTTTAGTCAATAAATGTAAAATATACTGATATTCTACCCGGTTCTCGTGATGCCATAATTCAGTGGATACTGTCGAATAGATATTACACATTATACAGGCCGAATTATGGTCGGTTCGGATGTAAAGGCGGCAATTCGGTACACCTTCAGCGATTCATCTATTTATTGAATGTATACGATGAAAAACACTAAAAAAATTGACGACAAAAAGGATGAGAATAATAATCCTTTATACACAGATACTGCTCAGGTGTAGTAACCTGCTGATTTACCGTGCAAATAAAAAAGACAATACAAACTTTACGAGCACATTATTAACGTCGGTGAATCATTCGGTATGGTGTCATCAAACAAGCCGACGTACATTAAAAACCTATAAGATTAAGTGATTTAATTTGCCGGCGGAATAATCCAGAGATTAACGGTATTTTAATGAGGTCGTAAAATTGTTCCCGTAGGTTATTAAAAAACTTAAATTGTTATCTGAGTAGGTGGCCAACTATTTGTATTTATTGACTTATTAAAAATATTCTCTTTTGTGATTTTGTCAATACACAGCATGAGGTTCATATAATTCAAGTTTCGTTAGAATACAATGTCATGAACTAGACGGAAACAACTGCCGGATTATTTATAACGTGATACAGCTTGGTGGTAGTTAATTATAAAGAGTATAATAATTTAAGGGAGATCTGCATATCGGTCAGATGGCCAACCGCTGACTGCACATGAAATAACTCTAATTTCATATCAACTGTGTAAGCGATAGCCATATATACGATTGTAGTACTATGTTCAATACTAAAAAATGGAAAAATAACTATAGGTGCATAGATTATTGTTTTGTTTATTTTTGTACCAAATATTTTTTCTTAATTTTCATAAACAGCCGAGTAAGAGAGGTTATGCTAAGGTTTCGGCGACGGTTGTTCTCTTAATAAACTATATTCATAAGCGATCTCAGAACTGGGATGGAAAAAGAATATCTAAACTTTCTTGAACACGTTTCACGAAGTTTGGTTGAAGTTGTAACCTGTTGGAGAGAATTTAATAGCTGTACTTAGCGCCTTTGGTGACTACCACTTATTTTATGGTAATAAATATATACAATATTCAATCTATTCAGTTCTATTATGTAAATTAGGGTAGGATGTGGAAAAGATGAATTTTATTGGTAAGTATAAAACTATATGAGACAGTTTTACTTATTGAAGTTACGTTGTAAGTAGTAAAAAAATATTCTGTATCAAATGGTCTCCAAAAGGCCATTTTAAAAATTCGCTAACCTTATTTACATAATTTATACTATGCCACTTTTTGTTTTCTATATTTATATAGAAACTCAGTATGTAATAGATTAAATAAATTAGGTATTAATACAATATCAACGATTAGAAATAATAATTTAGGTCGCTTGTTGGTTAATAATAAAGAAAATACAGAAGATATTAAAAAATCGGGGATATATGAAATAAAGTGTGACGACTGTGATGGCGAATATATAGGTCAGAGTGGCCGTAGCATAGATGTGAGGTTAAGAGAACACAAACAGTCTATTTTATATAATAAAAAATCAACTGGTTTCGCCGAACATTGTATTGAGCAAAATCACGTTTTTAACGGTAGTAGTGTTAAACTTTTGCATAATGCAATCAAAGGAAAAATCCAAAACATGCTTGAAATTTTAGAAATTAAGAAGGTCCTAAGAAACCATAAAAACGTTACAAATACACAAACAGAATTTATGAACAATCCTGTACTAGACACAGTAATAATATTAAAATTAAGTAGTAATTTTTGGGATCTGGGGCGTTTTTTGATCTTGATATATATAGGAACTATATCCAAAAGGGCATGTTCGCCGCCAGCACTGAAATATTTCTGTGCCATCCGATCCAATCCGATGAATTCATAATATTTCAAACTGACATTGGATAAACTATACAAATTTTTTTATTATCGACCTGGTAAAAGTTATGGCTGAACAAAAATACATACTGGTCAAATTTATAATCTCCTTTTGTAATTTACGTTAAGTCGCATGATGATCGGTTTACAGATAATTATCAAAAAGATATTTTAGTTTAGTGATTAATATTTTGCTGACTAAGCATAGAAGACCCATTTTGTTTTTAATTTATATATTTCAAATAGAAATCCAGGTGTCCATTATAAATTCCCGTTGAAAATTAAACTGTACAGCGGATTACAATAATACTCAGATAAATCAGGATGATACCCTTCTGGTTTTGATTCAATACGAGAGGTTCGATTCTGCGAATGATTGAATTTTATTCTATTAAAAAATACAGACGTTTTCAGATTCAGATAAGCAGATTATGCAAATTGAATCTCTCGATGCAATTTGCAACATAATGAGCTACTACGACATCTCCTTGAATATTTCTTTTTAAGTGGGGCCGAGAGTATTTAATAATAGTAATTATGATTTAAGATTTCTTTCGTTTTACCAGTTATTGCGAAAGTTTGTGAAGCCTTTAATTTATGCCATTATGGAGGAAGGAAAGCTACTTAATTCGAATTATATACGTCAGACCAAAGAAAAGCTTTACAATACGTTATTGAAAAAAATAAGCAGTACAATTACAAATTTTCTCAAAGGGAAGTGTACAAGCCATGTTGTTTTTCAACACTTCCTGAGTATAGAAATTAAAAAAGGATATAGAATATCTGATCACTGTTCAACGTCTTGTGAAATAAGTAACTTAAATACAAATTTGTTGAATATCGCGATTTTAGATATTGTAACGAGCAGTCATTCGCTCATGATTTGAATTTTTTCGACTGGGATTTTATTTACTCTCTGGATAATGTAGATGATATGTTCAATTTCTTCAATAATCGAGTCTCACAATTTTTCGACATTCACGCTTCTCTTACGTCAGTACGTGTTTCAAAACCACCAGCACCTTGGATGACTGACACAATTAAGGATATGATAAAATTGCGTAACAATACATTTAATAAATATAAAAAATCAAAACTTCTGGCTGACTTCAATTTTTATAAAGATCTTCGTAACTGTATCACTGGGAAATCTACGTAGAAAGAAGCGTGTAGAATTTGTACTTAGAAACAAAGATGAAATGTGTCAAACTTTACGTGCGATGGATTTTATTAGCAATAAAAAGTTAAGAAGTAATATACCAGACGATCTATGTGATGTTAATCAAATCATTTCATATTTTAACATAATTTCAAATATCAACACTCCTCTACTTAATAAATACAATATTAGGTTGACCCAAATTTGAATTTGGAACACTCCTTTAGGTATAAAACCGTTGACCTCAACAAAATCCAAAAGTATATTTTTAAGATAAAAAGTAATTCTACCGGATTGGATGGTATTTCTATTAAAATGCTTCTCATACGTATTTTATCAATACGTCAACTCGGCTATAACAACTTTAACATTTCCTTCTGCATGGAAATATTCTACCATTTTACCATTAGCCAAAATAGATAATCCTACTGATATTTCTCACCTGCGTCCCATTACCATTTTGCCTACATTATTCAAAGTTCTAGAAATGGCCATGCACGGACAAATATCATTCCCTCAATGCAGTCAGGATTTAGGTCCAATCATAGTACGGCCACTGCTCTTACCTATGCAACTGATGATGTAGTGTATAACACTGATATAAATGAATTTATAATATTATTCGATTTTGCAAGGCATTTGATACATTGGACCATAAAATACTCTGTAAAAAACTTGTGTTATTTAGTTTCGATATGCATTCGGTCGAATTAATACAAAACTACAGACCCACAACCTAAAGGGTACATTTAAAGTCCAATGTATCCAATTCGCTTCCTATCAAGTTTTGTGTTCCACAAGGGTCAATCCATGGCCCCCTGCTATTTTCAATTTATATTTCAGACTTTCATTCAGTAGTTACCATCTGTACTGTTCATCACTATGCTGACGACACAGATATATCACAATTTTACTATTGACAATCTATTCACTGCAAACAATAAAATTAATGAAGACTTAAATTGCCTTCCACAAATATCACTTGAACATAAGATGAAATTAGATCCAAATAAATCACAAATCATACTATTTGGACCCAAGAAGAAAAGGCTCATAGCATATAATTTATTAACAATTTCTTAAGGTGACAATGTTCTGCAAATAGTTGACGAATGCAAAAATTTAGGTGTATGGTTTGATTCAGATTTACGATTTACAAAACATATTAATCAAGTGCTAAAACTTCTTACAGCACTCTGAAACTACTATATCCACAAAGAAACATTATTAACCAAAACCTAAAATTAAAGCTGTGCGAAACCCTAATTTTTTCAAAGATATCATATTGTGACGTAGTATTCGGCTCACACTTATTGAAATAGACAGAAATAGACTTCAAAAGATGCAAAATTTTTGCATACGCTTCTCTTATGGTATCAGGAAGTTTGAACATATGTCACAAATTCCAAGATGCTGGCTGGATGAAAATCGATGATATGCATAAATACCATTTTTTGTGTTTCACTCACAAGCTGCTAATATCCAATAAGCCTACTTATCTATATAATAAATTGATCAAGTTGAGTAACTTTAATTTAGATAGATCATCACGAAATAAAAATATTTTAATAATACCGAATCATAATGCCGCTGTCTTTGCACGTAGTTTTTCATATCTCGTTCCCAAACAATACCTGTCATAAAGAATACGTCAATAATTAATTTCAAAAAGAAATTTTATTATTGATCAATTTAACATATTTTCGTTAACAAAATGTTGAATAAGAAGTGAATGAAGACCATTTATTATTATTATAACTCAATATTGATGCAACATTGTGGTCAGAAAAACACAGTACCTCAGATTAATATACAGGATGTAACTCATACTACAGCAATTAATTTTATTACATAAAGATATGATCCTGATGCTACACCCCGTATATTGAGATTCATCATAGATTGGGCAAAGAGTAAAGAGTAAGATTCTGTTCATGAAATAACTCAAAGAATTTTCATTAGTCATCCGACTATTATGAAAACTAAAAGTTGCTAATAATATAGTTCATGATTATTTTCTCTTGTTAATGATACCTCCGTAAGTATACAATATTGCACAGCAAGTCTGTGGCAACAATAATTTAAAGTTGGTATAGCTCTAATTTCCCTCGAGTGCGCGCATCTAAATATCAAAACGTGCATACAAAACATGTCTTGTAGTGGATCGCGACATTTATTTAACCTAATTGTTTATTCATGAGTAAAATTGTTCTCATATGATTCCTTTTATCTTCTGCAACTTCAGCTTCATAAACTAATCGGAGAGAATTCTAAAGTAATGACAATAACTAAAACATAATTAGTACAGAGTATGAAATGGAGCGACTGGAAGTACAAATCGACTTATTTAAAAAAATGGAATCCAACTACTCATCAGATAGGCTGAAGCATCATAAAAGCTTTTATTTGCAATGTTTGTTTGTTTAGGTCAAATCTTGCAATCAAAAGCTTTGATATTTTTATAAGTTCGGTGACAATACACTTTAACATATTCATATAAGAAGAAAACAAGATGGCGGTTTCAAGATGGCAGACTACTTTGCCGTTTATGATCCGATTCGGCTCAAAATTGATATCTGGGAGTTTTCGAGATCGCCAATTATGAATTCTTGGTCAAAACTTGGAAATTCAAAATGGTGACGCCATTATGGCTTACAACTTTTGTCATTTATGTCCAAATCGATCAAAGTCGAATCGAAATCGAATTTCTCAAAAATCTAGTTGAGGATGGCGACATCAAGATGGCGGACGACTTTACCGTTTAAAATCCAATTCAACTCAAAATCGATATCTTAGGGTTTTCTATGTCGCAGATTATACATTTTTTGTTGAAATTCTGAAATTCAAAATGGCGGCGCCAATATGGCTGAGGACTTTTGTAATTTAAGTCCAAATCGATCAAAATCGATATCTGGGGGCTTTCGGGGTCGCGGATTACCAATTTTTAGTCCAAAATTTAGTTCAAGATGGCGGACGACTTTACCGTTTATGATCCGATTCGTCTCAAAATCGAGATTTGGAGATTACAGCATATCAAAAGACTAAACAGTAAAAAATAAAATTATATAAAGAAATATTTTTAAAAAAGCTTTTATTTAAATGCCTTAAAAAGTAGAAAATAAACTTTGAAGACAATCAAACCCATCACTTTGTTACATTATATAATTTTTTTGTGATTTTTTTTTAAATATGATATTAGAAAATACTTTTAACAAAAGAACAAAATTTATCTACCCGCTAACTAACAGTCACTTTAACGGCCTATTAATAATTGGGCCCTAAGAGTTTTTATTTTATTGCTAAGATAATCTTAGTTAAAATATTATTGACAATTAAAACTGGTTTTATTTCAAAATTAAGTTCTTTATTATTACCTCCCCAATCTATAATCATTACAAAACCTCATTTAAGTATACATAATAAAATAGATGGCTAATATGCATGCTAGAGGTAAAAACTTTTCTTCAGTTAGGCAAACCCTGTAGGGAAGACGTAATGCGATGAAGTCTATCGGAATCTACTTATCGAAGGACATTCAATACTTGTTGCTGGATCATATTTCATGGAGAGATGACTTGAGTGCTGTTTGTAAAGAATTTTTGTTCTGACATTACTCTTTAAATTTTAGAAAAATTAGTGAGGTGAGGTGGTTGCTAGGTTACAAATAATCTGCGTTTCAAAATATACAGGTAAACAAACTATAATCTAAAAATTAAGATTATTAAGATAATTATTTATTATAATTTTAAAGTTTTTTAATTTGAAAAAGCTACGATGGATGAGCTAATTTAATCAAAATTTATATTTCAGTGAGAAGAATATTACAGCAAATATATCGCGTATTTAGCTATTCCTGATTTTCTGACATCAGGTGCTATAAATATTATGATATTGTGCATATATAACAAATTACCAGCGAGACCAATCTGGTGCATAATCATATGGCGTGGCTGTAGCATCTAAAACGCCTTCATGTTTATTAAAAAAACACATTTGGGTTTTACCAAGCGTTATCCGGCGTTTAATATATTTGTTGATTATTTTAAAGTCCATTAGCAGTTTTACAAGTGGCAATCAACATTTGTTTATCTAAAAATATGGTAATTCTAAAGGAGAACGGAACCTCGAATTTTTGCGTGATTTTTTCAGGATACCCTATTTTGGAGTCGTAGAACACGAATCTGAAATTAGTTTTGCGTGCATACGAACCGTTTGTCAAAAAAAAATTTTTGAAATTTTTTTTTATGACGCACTTTTTCATGCACCTATTTATACACCAACAGCACTTGTATATCGCCTTTTTCCTTATTAAGATCACACTACCGCCTTTATAGAACAATAAACTCTTCAGTTATGGCAGAAAACTCACTTTCCTTTGCATAAAAATCAGAATTTTATTCACTGAAATTGTATTAGATGAACCTCCATCTGTCATTTGATTACATATATTTGCAAGCGTTGTTTGCGCATGTATGCAATATTAAGGCTTGGTGTCTAAAGGCACGACGCGTCTGGTTATGCGAAGTTATTTTTCCAAACACATTCGCGACCGGTGAACGCTTAGCAAAGGATATATATGTTTATAAATAATATTTTAACGCCGTCTGTCCCAGATTTAATAAGGTGCTAAGTACTATTATATATCCCTTGCCATTCAAGACACGTTCGCGCCCGTCGACGCTTCGAAATCTTGAAGGGCAAGGGATATACAATAGTACTTAGCACCTTATTAAATCTGGGACAGACAGCGTTAAGTATTATTTATAAATATATAATATCCCTTGCCCTTCAAGACACGTTCGCGCCCATCGACGCTACGAAATCCGCGCGCTCGGAATGCGAAGCGTCGACGGGCTTGAACGTGTCTTGAAGGGCAAGGGATATACAATAGTACTTAGCACCTTATTAAACCTGGGACAGGCGGCGTTAAGTATTATTTATAAACATATATATCCCTTGCCCTTCGAGACACGTTCGAGCCCGTCGACGCTACGAAAACTGCGCGCGCGGAAGCGTCGACGGGCTCGAACGTGTCTTGAAGGGCAAGGGGTATATAATAGTACTTAGCACCTTATTAAATCTGGGGCAGACGGTGTTAAAGTATTATTTATAAACATAAAACAAGACACGTTCGCGGCCGGTCGACGTTTCGAAATCCGCTTCGTTTAGTATTTTTTTTTTCGGCAGAAGAGGGGGGGGGGGTGTTCTATAGAATGACCCACAGCGGTTTCAAAAGGAATGTTAATCGCCTCATGATATTGGTCAGTGTCGGTACTTTAGACACAAATTTGTAAATGCATGATTGCATTCGCATCGGGTTGACAGTTGTACAGTACAGTTTTCAGTACCTGTTTTTTGATGTTTTACAAACTATCTTTTTTTTTATTAAAGGAAAATAAGTTCTCTGCCATAATGAAGGGTTTATTGTTCTATAAAGGCCATAGTGTGATCTTAATAAGGAAAAAGGCGATATGCAAGTGTTGTTGGTGTATAAATAGGTGCATGAAAAAGTGCGTGTCATAAGAGAATTTTCTTTTTTACAAATGGTTCGTATGTACGCAAAACTAACTTCAGATTCGTATTCTACGACCCCAAAATAGGGTATCCTGAAAAAATCACGCAAGAATTCGAGGTTTCCGTTCTCCTTTAAAATTACCAAAAATATTTAAAACATAAACATCAACTATATTCTATTATATATGACTTTATTTTTATTAGGAGCATCTTTAATTTTATTGGCATAATATTCTTTTTAGTTTATTTTTAACCTCGCTACAATAAAATTGTGAGGTTACTAAAATTAGTCCAAAAACGAAAATTGAGATAACATTAAATCTTTTCGTTTTGAGGTCCCAGGAACCCAAAAAAGTGGTTTTTGAAAAATGTCTGTGTGTGTGTGTATGTATGTATGTGTGTTAGCACAATAGCGCCGAAACTACAGAACGGATTTGGATGAAATTTTGCATGGAGGTTTCTTATTATATTATTTTATAATTACTTTCATACAATCAAACCATTGAAAAGCAGTTAAAATTCCGATTTCGACGATTTATGAGACTTCCGCCCTTTCGATTTGGTTTTCATGAAAAAAAATAAAAACAAAGCAAATGTGACGTATAGATCGCTTTTAGCGTAGCATGGCGATGCGCGTAGCCGTTGCGCCGTGAAAATCGTCACGTAGCGGGTCACGTGCATTCATTCCTATTCAATAACTATACAGCTGTACTGTCGCATTTAATTTCAAACGGTGTGAATTAGAGAACGGATTTGGATAAAAGTTTGCAATTTTCTTCAGTGTTCTAGAATATCTGAAAAGACTTTGGTTGAGAGCTGATTAGTGATTACGTTTAGTGCCGTTTTTAAATATATATATATATATATATAAAAATCATCAAAAACAAATTGATCAGGCAAAGGAAGGCTATCATGAATCCTTATTCTCACGCTCTCAAAATAAATCCAAAACTGCGTGGCAAATAATCAATAATGAAACAAATGTAAAAAAAAAATCAAGTACTTCCACCTTCAACTGTTGACAGCAATGGCTGCGAACTCTCAGATTTTCAGGCTACTGCCGATGCTTTTAATGATTATTTTATTAATTCTGTGGACAGTTTGACTGAAGATTTGTCTAGTAATATTCATCTAAATACTATTGCTCCTAAAGATTCAACTTTTAATTTGACACCCGTCACTCATGATGAAGTTCTTAAATTAATTTTATCAATATCTTCTAAGAACTCTGCAGGCTTTGATGGTATTCCTATAGCTCATTGTTGGCAAAAGTTGCAGATTATATAATTTATCCACTTACTGCTCTAATTAATATTTCTTTTCAAGATGGTACATTCCCAACTTTGTTAAAAAAGTCTCTGATTATACCTATCTACAAAAAAGGTGACAGAAGTTCTATAACCAATTATCGAGGCATAGCCTTATTATCCGCTTTTTCTAAAATTTACAAAAAATCTTTTCACGCTAGACTTACGTCATATTTAGAAAATGAAAATATTCTAACTGGAAGGCAGTTTGGTTTTAGAAACGGCCTTTCTACCCAACATGCCATTCTATCACTATACAATTTTATTTTAAACAGCCTTGACGCAAAAAATTTTTCTGCATGTATATTTTTTGATCTGAAGCGCGCGTTTGACACAGTTAATTTGAACTTGCTCTTGAATAAGTTAGACGAATACGGAATAAAATTCACTGCCCTCAACTGGCTGAAGTCATATTTATTAGGTAGAACGCAGGAAGTGGTTTTAAGAAACAGTGGTGTTGTTTATAAGTCGTATACGAGTACGGTTACCATGGGCGTTCCTCAAGGGAGCGTACTGGGGCCATTACTTTTTATAGTATTTATTAATGACATTGTTGGTCATTTTGACAATTCATGTGTGTCTTTATTTGCTGATGACACATCAGCTGCTGTCTCTGCATAGGATATTAGTGAGCTCAGTTTGTATGCAAACTCAGCTGTAAATAATATGGTAAATTTTTGTTCCAACAATGGCTTAACTTTAAACAATACTAAAACCGAACTTTTGATTTTTTCTACTAGAGAAATGAATCAAAGTGTTTTAGTAAAAATTGAGAACAAGAGTATACAGCTAAATAACTCCATTAAGTTTTTAGGGCTTCATCTTGATGCTCATTTAACTTGGGGCAATCAAGTTAACTTTTTATTGAAGAAATTAGCGACTCATTGTTTCGTATTATGGCAACTAAGAAACAAAGTTAACCTAGATATATTAAAGTCTTATTATTTTGCATAGATACACTCGAGCATTAACTATGGCATCCTGTGTTGGGGAAATTGTAGTAGAGTCAATGATATTCTAATAATACAAAAGAAAATTATTCGAACAATGCTTTTTACACCTATGAATACTTTTTGTAGAGAACTATTTAAAAAATTGAATATTTTAACTGTCCCCTCATTGTATATTTTTAATTCAGTGGTTTTTATGAAATCAAACCCAGAGAACTTTATCCAGGCTCGAGATGGGCGTGCTCGCTATGGTCTCAGGGTGAATAATAATATAAGTTTACCCCTTCACCGGTTGTCACTGGTTGCAAACGGTCCCGTTGTAATGGGTATTAAACTTTTTAATAAGCTACCGGCTAATATAAAAAATCTGGAAAACTTGAATGAATTCAAAGCCGCTGTAAGAAACTTATTGATAAGATTTAGTTTCTATTCTGTAACAGAATATTTTAATGCAAATTTTAATAATTAATACCTTTATGTTTTATTAATTGTTTATTATGTAGTATGTTGTTTGCATGCTATGTCACACCGTATATTGACCGATATTTATAAACGTTTTTATCATTATATTTAACAGTGCACATATTATTATCTATTGTAAATCTATATACATTACACCTATTTCTATAACTGACATTATTCTATACTTGTGTAAGCGAGTCTAATGAAAATAAAGTTTATTCTATTCTATTCTATTCATTCTATATATACAGACAAATCGAAGAATTACACTACATATATCCCTCTAAAATCTAGTAAAATTACTGAAATGCAAGCTAATTAATGTTTCATTAGCAAAGACAAGTCATGAGTGATGATCGGTTGGCAATGAGCAAATCTTATCGATTGTCGTTTGTTTCCCGCGCCATGTTTTATAATAATTTGTCATCCGATAATGTTGGTGTCATATCATATTAACAAGATTTTGGCATATTTGTAACTTTCAGTGACGTGCACAAGTCACAAATTTTAAAAGTAGTTGTAAAAATAGCAATGTCTGTACCTACGTTGGTTAATTTATTATAGATTATCACTTTACCAATTTTCAGTTTGTTACTTTACGAATTTGTAATGTTTAGGGTAGCTAGACTTTCTTAGTTGTTCAAGTGATACGATAATAGTATGTTATTCAACGAGCGATAATTTAGGTATTAACTCGCGCAGATGAAATTTGCGGCATGAGCCGCAGGCGAGTGTTGTAAATTCATCAAGTTGAGAGTTTCTTTAGTGCTCCAGAAGATCTGAAATTTTAGTTGAGATCGGATTACGTTTAGGGCCGTTTTGGCACACAATTTAATGCTCTTTTCGGCTTCAATGATCCACCGGGTGAGGAGGTTCCAGCCGCTTCCAGTAGCTGCCGATTTTTTAATTTTTATACTCAGTCGTTTCAAGATTAGTCAACAACCAACAAATACTTTTCAAATTATTGCTTTGCTGTATTAACTCCTTTGTCAATCATAGTTTTTATTATCTTTATAGGATTTTATATCAATTTTTCTCAGAAGACAGCTAACATTATAACACCAAATAGTAACAATAACAACCGTTGACGAAAAAAAACCTAATCTAATAATGTATCCTACTTATTACTATCGCACGTTTTAGCCAAAAAAATAGTACATAACATGAGAAAATTCGACTGTAATCGACTAACTAATGAAAATAAAAGAACGTCATAAGCCCATTCGAAATATATCTTGCCTCGTAAAGGCTCACAATCTTATCTATTGTAATTTCACATCCCTCATTCTCATTAATTACAAAGCTCATTTTTAAAATAAAGAACTCCAAGCGGTTAATTCCATTGGATGCCTACTTCAAAAACAATAGATTTTATACAAGTGGTTAATAACCGAAGAAGAGAATTTAATTTAATTAAAGTAGTTTCAGCGATTCACATCTATTCAAATTAATTTAATCCAATTCAATAGATTGATTGAAATGGTATCAGGGGAGTTGGTAATTTGAACATTAATGAACTCATTACTTCGTTTTAGAGTTTGAGGTTTTATACCCGTGTTTCACCATCTAGCTCGCAGTAACAAAGTTTGGATGTAAAATATTCGACACTCACTTTACTGCATGTGTCTGTAAAATAGGAGGTGGGTAATGAGTTTGATATTTCCTAAAATTATTGCAGTGATTTGGATGATCCTTTATTAGACAGTTTTTGCATACTTTAATTAAGATATTTACGCTCTGGTTTAACACTCGGTCAAAGTAAAACTTTTAACCTTTATACAAGTGTGTTCTAAAAAATGTTTCCCACCTTCATAACTTCGGCACAGTATCGATTTGCGTCCCTTTTTCTACTTTTAAGATCCGTCAAATGAACAGAAACTAGGTAGAAATTTCTATTTAAGCTTCCCCTAGGATGTATAGTTCAGCGCATATAGAACTATCTCGTACGAGGAGGTATTGGTGGTGGCGGGGATTCCCCCTCTGGATTTGATGGCCAAAGAACGGTTGGAAGTCTGTGAGGGAGTTGCGAAGGCAGAAACCACGGACAGGCTGAAAGGTGGCAGGGGCGATGGGAGGTCGCACACAAGGGAAGGTGGACCAGACGCCTTATCACAAATGTAAGAACGTGGATGGAACGGAGACATGGGAAAGTTTGGTATTATTTTACCCAGGCCCTGAGTGTACATAGGTGTTTCATGGAATCCTTAAATCATATTGGTAAGATTGATAGCCGAGAATGCATATATTGTGGGGAGGCCGATAACGCGGAACACACCGTGTTCGTATGCAACAGGTGGAGGGAAGAGAGGCAACACGGTGGGGCGCCGTTACTGTCCCCGGACGACATGATAGAGAGAATGCTGAAGACAGAGGTGAACTGGAGAAAGGTGGAGGAGGCGATAACTCGCATTATCGAAAAGAAGGAATAGGATGAAAGAGAGATGGGGCTGACCCCATGGAGGAATTCATAACAACGAACTCAAATGACCAGCTGGTTTGAAGATAAGCGAAAGCAGTTCCAAACTAGTGGGAAACACTAAAGAGGCGGAGGGGTTTTAGCCGGTTGAAGTCCGGCACTACCTGTAGCGCTAGACACTAAGCTCAGGTGCTCATGATGAGTTTCCCCTTCAAAAAAAAGTTTAGGGACATTCCTGATTATGGAGATTTAGTGCCAATATTTTGATGTCAGAAGATTGGTAGCCATACTGCAAGATTATGTGTGTAGGCTTATGGCAGACCCACAACGACTATTTGGACTATTGTGATTCACGCCTAATATACTGTACCAAGTAGGTTCAGTTTTTTAAGGAAGTTGATGACTCTTTTAGGTAAGGCATTGTCTAGTGGTTATCCTTTGCCAAATAATGAATGACTTTTAAGTTCTTTCTGCGGAGGTACAGAGCCATGAAATGTCGCTTGTTGTTACATCATTGGTAGGTGATGATTTACTCTACAGTGTCCAAATTTGTGGTATCTAAATGTAACTTTTTGCAGCAACGATTCAGTGGTTTGATTGAGTGTCGCTATAATTGCAAAAAATGAAAAGAAAACATTACTGTTTCAAGAGTAGCGCCTTATGCCCATAAAAAAACGTCCAATTTAAAAACTGAAAAACACGTATGTATGTGTTATTTTTACGAAATCTATCCAATGACATTGGATTCGACTCTCCCACCCCTAACCCAGTGGATGGGGCGGGGGACAACTTTGAAATTTGTAATGAAAATCCCTATTTTTTATAGTAGATTCGGATTCTACGGCCAAAAATACCTGAATTTTATATCGGGCATTTTTTAGATTCTCGCAAGGTGTCGCTGCAATCTCTCAAAATTGAAATAAACCTTAAGCGTCCATAAGTTTGTAAATATTTACAAACTCTAGCTACTCGTGTTGACAAAAAAATATTCACTTTAAAAAACAATATCTGTGTTATCTTGGTTGTTATGAATATTTTTTTTAAAGTGATCTTAATAACAGTATTTGTTTTGTGAAATTTCTACGAGAACGTTCAGTTCCTTCCAACTTTTGTAGAGGCAGGAACGCACTTTTGTACGGAAAAAGTTATTTCATTTTTCATTAGTTTTCGCGTTTTTTTTCTGCATAATGGCTACTTTAACAGAGGAAAAGAGAGTTTCTCTTTTAATGATGCGAAGGTGGGGAGATAAAGAAAGGTCCTATGATGAAGTTGTGATTTTATTCAACGAAACTTTCCGTGTAGATCAAGTGGGAATTTCGAAATCTACTGTGTCCCGTACCATCAAACGATTCCTAGACACAAGGACAAATAAAAATCGCCCAAAATCTGGAAGACGAAAATCTGAAACATCGGAAGCTCGACAAATGGAAGTGGCCCAGGCATTTGTTGAAAATCGAAGGTTATCAATCAGAAAAGCTAGTCAACAGCTTGATATGAGTGCATTTTCAGTTCATAAGAATTTGAAACTTTTGAAATTTCATCCTTACACCTTCACCAAGAGTTAAATGAAGATGAGTTTGATCGGCGACTTGAATCTAGTGAATTAATGATAGAAAGGAGTAACCAAAACCCAAAATTTTTTGTCATCTCTACTTGTCTTCTCAGATGAAGCAACTTTCGAACTCAGTGGAAAAGTTAATCGCCATAATTTCAGATATTGGAGTGACGAAAACCCTCACTGGATGCTTGAAACATACACGCAGTATCCACAAAAATTAAATATTTGGGCAGGAGTTTTCAGGGATCGAATCATAGGACCGTTTTTCATAGATAGAAATTTGAATGGAGAAAAATACGTGGAAATGTTGACAAATCAAATAGTTCCCGCAATACAAGAGATTGCTGGTGATGCGACAAAAATGTCCGGAATAAAATTTACGTATTTTTTGCCATAGAACCCGATTCCGCAATAAAAAATAGGGGTTTCCATTTGAAATTTTAAAGTTGCCCCACCTACAGGGTGGTGGGTGGGGAGGTCATTTTGGTATCAGTAGATAGTTTTTTGAAAAATTTTTGACACGTATTTTTTTATTTTTCGATTTGATGCAAACTGTTCGAGATTTTCCACCGTTCCCATACTTTTCTAACACCCGGTATGTATATAACGTTAGCAAACCACTTTTAGCAAAATGTAAAAAACTATTGGACATTTTGTTAATTTTATGTTGCTATCACTAAAATTAATTTTGTACCTTCAACCGTTTTCGAAAAAACTTAAAACTTCTAACGTTAATCCAACGTTAGCAGTGATCTCGATATCTTATTAGCTATTAACGGTAAAATGAAAATTCTGATGTCAGAATTTGTTACTTCCAAAGTGCTTTCAGATGTCAATGATGTATTTTTGATTGGACCGTTTTTTAGCCAAGAATTTTCCAGGCAAGACGTAATTTTTCTTTATTTCACTAGACCGGTAAAATCATAAATAAATAGATAATTATCATTTATAACTTGAACTAGTTCAATTAACAATTACATCCGATTGTTTTTGAATCATTTAAAAAATAATATATTAGATTTTTCTCAAAGACCTCTTTCCCTTTTATTTAAATAAATAAAAGAAAGAATTATAGTTGCGCGCAAATTATAGAAAAATGTCAGTGACCAACCCACGACAAACCCAGAACCTGATTCTGTGCAATGTCTAAAGAATAAGATACGCCTATGTGGGAGTGCTAAAATCAGAAAAAACAATTCTATAGAAAATGAAAGGATGAATATGCAGAGCGTTATTATTAAAACTATAAAATCGACATAATTTCAGCTAAAGTAGAAGCATTATCAATATCGATTTTTATGTTTGCTCTTAGAATTTTAATTTGATTCAATTCATCTGCATTACCATTTTTTCCAAGTTGCGCCAGTGTTTTGATTTTATCTTTATATTGCGAATGATATTACCATTAAACCAAAGTGGATGTTTATTAATTGCAGTTAAAGTTTTTGGGATTCTATCAATGCAAACAGAGTTCAGGATAGAATAAAATATATGACATGCCTCATTCACATCTTTACATTGATCAATACTAACAAAACAATTTTAAATATTTTATACGAAATACCCTCTTAACTTTCGTTCAGGACTCTCTCTACTAATTTGTATCTGTTTTCTGAAGACATGTGCATTTATTAAATTTTTTAGTATCCGGTTTTGCTGTGTAAATGAATTCTTGTAATTTGTTAAGAAATATTTGTTCAAATTGAACCATCGCGGCGACAAACAATTTAGACACTCTGTACACCTCCTTCAAAATAACTGACCCATCTCTTCACCAAAGCACTTAACATTCCCTAAAAAAAAATCTGAAATTCCCCATTTAAATTTGACATAGGCTGTCCCACAGAGCGACATCAAAACATTACTTATTACTTGATTACATCCTGCTCGGTCTGCTGACCCGTCTTCATTCATTTAATTCACGTAACCACCTAATTATTTTTCTTTGCGGTTTGAACAATCAATGAATACTCGTAACTGTCCATCGGGTGGTCCTTAACATCAAGATAGCGGTAAGCGATATTGCGATTAGGACCCGGAGAGAAGGCAAAC
Organism: Leptura quadrifasciata; assembly: GCA_963675555.1. Taxonomy (NCBI): domain Eukaryota; kingdom Metazoa; phylum Arthropoda; class Insecta; order Coleoptera; family Cerambycidae; genus Leptura; species Leptura quadrifasciata. The sequence continues at coordinate 2,862,435 of OY776681.1, read as the reverse complement.
AAAACGCCCCACTACCGGAGCAATACCATGCGGCTATCAAAGAGCCCTGACAGAGTCCATGGTGTACCATAACACCAACTACATAACAGTAACCGCACGTGTAGTTTTGATAAACAGCGAGTAATTATTCGCATATATAGACTGTCAAGTGTTGGTGAATTTTTTTATGGAATTTAGCAGCTAATTTTTACAGTAAGTACCAAAAATGTCTGATATAAGATTGCTTATTTGAAGCGCCAAAGCCGAAACATATGTGCTTTGTTTATTATATGAAGGTGACAAATTTTGATTGTTGGAGTTTCGGAATTATTTGTTTGGAACTTGTTCACCGTGATACTAAGTGTTTGTTTACCTAGAATTTTGCATTATGTGTATGTTGAATAATCTTGTTATAGTCAGGGAGGTAGTGACAGTTTTCATGAAATCAGTTCTATAAAACTAGATTTTTTACCCAAGAAAGTTTAAATAGTATTTATGATGTAGGTGAAAGTTTACCAAACATTCAGTGTTGCAAAAATGAGTAAACAATTAAACAACATGTTGCAAAAAGTTTTATTATATTTATATGATTGCAATTGTATATACTCACCGACGACATAAAAACATACCGGAAAATAATATTCTATCGCGTCGGAAGCGTTGCCATGGCAGATCTACCACCCACGAAAAGTGTGAAAAAAAGGCACATTTTTGACATATCTACGGGGCTGATTTTTTTTCTGGAATAGTTTATTGAATAAGACATCGAAAAAATACAGTACGCTCTGATCCATTGCAGTCCTCCTATGAATATCAATTTATAAGGCTGAGTATGCACTATATAAAAATCATATTCTATCTCTACTGAAAGGTGGCTAAATCTTTGATGGATGTTTATAGAATTACAGGGCATAAAAAAAGTTAAACGATTTGTAACGTTCTGAATTTCTTTGACGAGTACATGAAAATTTTCCCATCATTTCAATTCCTTCTTTTTTATTCAATGTTCAATAGTAAAACGCATATATAACAGTTTCAGATGGTATAGAAACGTTGTGAATAGAAATGTGAGAGATAAAGCAAGCAACCTAAAGAAACGCACAAAATTCATATCTTTGGTATGTGTCACTTGTCAAATAAATCCCCGAACAGGTCGATTTTAGTTTTGTAAATGCTACATTTTGTCACTATACCAAAATTTATGTCTTTATTGGATTTCGAGTTATGACGTCATCATAATTTTTTTTTAATGGAAACAGACATTTTTATTTACTGTTTTTGGTGGTATATTCCTTTAACTTTCTTGTGATATGAAAAAATTGATTTTACCTAAAATTTTATTGATGGATACCTTACATAAGTAATTGTGAGAAAAAAATCATCTCAATTGCTCAAATTGGCACCCTCCAACCATTTGGAATTGACCAAGATGGGCGTAGATACTTTGCACGCCGTTCTGGATCATCATATGGGCAATTCGTCTCATCTCCAAGCCAATTCTGTCTTTTAATTCTTCTATGGTATCCGGTCTGCTAAAATACACCCTTGGCTTTAAGTAACCCCAAAGAAAAAGTCTAAGGGGGTTAAATCCGGTGAACGCGGAGGCCACTTAATCGGACCTCGACGACCTATCCACCTTCCAGTAAAAGTGTCATCTAGAAACTGGAAACCAGACGTTTTCAGCAGGAATATCTTCATCTTCATTGTTCGGAAACATAACTGCTAAGGCTGGCACTAACTCAACTCGCAAAAACTCTGGATATCTTGCGGCCGTAAGATTTTCTACCAAAAAAAAAAAAGATCCCAATAAACGATCACCAATCATACCTGCCCACACGTTTACTTTGCCTCGTCGCTGTGTATGGGCTTCTTGAGTCCAATGAGGATTTTCGCGTGACCAATACCTACAGTTATGCCGATGTACAGTCCCCTTTAAAGAAAATGTAGCTTCATCAGAAAAAACAATGTTCCTTAAAAAATTTGGGTTTTCATCGCATAAAACCATCAACTGCTCACAAAGCTGTAAGCGCCGATCTGGATCGTCGTGGATTAATTGCACTTTGTATGGATGGTATTTTTCTTTTTCAATAGACGTACAACAGAAGTTTTAAAGTCAGCTGCCTTGTCGAAAGATGGTGGTTTTTCTCAATGATTTCTAGAAGAATATTTAATTTGGTTTAGTCGCTTGTGCTATGGCGACCAGATCGAGAGAGGTCAGCTACACTGCCAGATTCATCATATCTAGCCACCAATCTACTTACAGTGGATCTAGAAATTTGCTTTTCGGGATACTTGGCATTAAAAACATCACATGCTTCCTCATCAGTTCTCACCATATCCAACCATCATCAAAACTGCTATGCGTTCTCTTTCACTTAAACGTGCCATTGCATTCACTAGTTTTAAGTTTTACACTGTCTGAGAAGTGTCACAAAACTGAGGTTCCACGCGTGCCAGGAATGAGAAAGTTATCGATACTTTACACAAAAAGGCCTGTATCTCTCTGTTGTTAAGGTGATTGTTTTTTTATTATTTTCTTTGTTTTGTTTTATGTCAAATATTTTCATGCTAGTTAAAACAAAAATGTAGGTAACAAGATTTATCAGTCCATAAGAAAGTGGAACATTACTCGTGAATTTGCGAAAGGTAAGCTATTTTTACATAAAATGTCATTTTTCCTAAAGAATGGCTAAGGTAATATCAATTTTTTTTGTTTCACACCTTCTAAGTTGTACTGATAACATTAAGCATTACAACTTCCAGGTCATGGGAATTTTTGGCATATTTAATATCCATAGGCGACTTTTCAGAAGTTCTAAAACCAATTTTTGATAATGTGCATCGTATTTTTGAATAAAGAAAAGTCGTAGGAAAAGCTTTCCACATTTTTAACTGTGGTATTTTGAAAATATCGTCAAATGCAATTCACTATTAGATGGAGATTTAATTCATAACGCTCTTGTTGTACGGGAGTGGATTAACGATAATTTTTACAAAAGATAGGTCGCAATAACCCCCTCTAGTTCTAGCAGTCTTTCTTTAGTTATATTAGTAAGGACTCACTATTATTATAATTAAAGCGTATATTAAATAATTGTTTCTTTGTTACCATTAAATCTGCATAAAGATACATACATTTTTAGTATTTAAAAATGCTTCAATTGTCAATAAAACCCCGACACGCAGAGATAAAAATTCCACGAGGCCATTTCTCTCGTAGTAATAAAAACTATTCCACTATTTACTGTAGTACAAATACGTTTTTATTCATTCAAGTGCTATTACAAATTGGGAATATTGTTAATTTTAAGTGTAAACCTTAATTTGTTTACAATCCAATAAGTTATTTAAAATTAGAAGGCAATTTTGTATGTGTAGATATTAAAATTTTTATTATAAGCAATACATTTGACTATATAAATATCATTACATGCCTCAATCAACAATTCGACGGCATATTATTCATTAAATATATCGCTCATAAAAGGATCCGTTTTGGTATACCGCCGCAATTTCTCTCAGATTCAGAAGCAAAAAGTTATACCTAAAGCTTCTATTGTTTAACGTAGGATAAACACCGCGATCGTGGGTTTGTACTCAACTACTTTTCTACCTTGCAGACTACAAACTGTTCAGGCCAACGGTCAGTACTGGGGTCCCCGCATCCCGTATACTTGCTTTTATTTTTAGGGGTATACTTTTTGTCGAGTACTGAACCGGGACGTCTTGTCTGTTTGATTTACATCGACTTCCCCTGTTCACGTTGTTGAACAATCATATACAATTTGGGATTTGCAGTTGTTTATTCAATTAAGGGAGCTTTTCCCCAACGTTCTAAATATGATCTTTTACATGAGTGTTAAAGTCTCATTATCACTTCCATTGTATAATGCACGAACAGGACATGGTTCTTGTCCTCTACTTTGTAGTAAAATTATTTTAGCAGAGCGATTGCTAACACCAAAATTCCAATTATATTTCAATCGGCTATTTGCCGCATCTTTAATCACACCTACAAATAACACGGCCTACGATTGTATTAACTTAATACTTGTTATTGCATAACCAGCTTTGAAATATGTATAGTATGTCATTACTATAGCGACTTCCTATATAATATTTAGGCAATTGTCTCAAATATTTGGATTGTTTTGATTTCATGTATGGCTATTTTCCGCATCAATTTATATAAAATAAAACGGGTTTTTTGACTACTTTTTCCCATCAATTATTGTCTTTTCTTTCATCTTTACCTCTTTCATCACACAAGTAATAAACTAAATAAATGATTTCATTCCAAACAAGTAAATTAGAAAACAAACTTCAATTATAAATGTACAGTACACTCTTGCGTAATAAAACACCACATAAATAACATAAAACATTAACTAGGTTCTCAAATAATAGACAGTGTATCCAAACTTACAGTGTATTTAAAATAACAGAGTGATTAATTTTCTCAGGTATAGTGTCAGACAGAAACAAGTAATACCAAATAACCTAAGGTAATTATAAAGGGTTACTACACACATACAACATAATTAAGGTCCTAACCACATAAAACTAGACGATCACGTAAATGGCTAATTTGTTTATTTATCTTGACATAACATTGAGATAAATAATTTCGGGGTGGGAGTTATAAGTTCTTGATTGCTTCACGATCAAGGATTTTGATATTAATTAACATCCCTGGGGTGGAGGTGTTTCACTGGTTCACGTGATCAGGATTTTATTTATAATTAATTGGGGTTGGAAGGAGGTGTTTCAACACATTACCGTTAAAATTAATACATTGTTGACGGTCTGCAAGATATGACGTAAATATACTTAAGGCATTTCCTCTGATTCTATAATAATATAATTTTTGTATCAAAACATTACGGTTAACAGTACCAAACGGCTTGGACATGTCATCAAATTTAGCAGAGCATAATTTTCGCTCCTCGAAATCATCTATATTGTTTGCATACATTTCGCAGACTACTTTAACAGTGGTAGGCTCCTATAATAAAAAAAAATGTGTAGCTGGTGGGCTCTATATCAATACAGCTATAGTTACGCACTTGATAAAACCCTACGTTTAAAATTTTTCATTAAATAAACTACACAAACGATAAGGTTCAGTTTGTTTAGGAGCTTCCATTGAAACGTACATTGTATCGTGGGACTGCATAAAATCGTACGGCTTTGACTAGTTTTGACGTTATCACTAACGTTTTTTCGTTAATTATGTACCTATACATTTTATTTTTGTACAATCTCTTTGACGGGTAGTTCCTGATAGTTTTGTGATAGAGCAATTCGAACTTTGTATTAACAATGTATCTTCTCATCCAGAAAATTGTAGATATACTCCGCTGGATCCTGTACTTTTCGTATTAAAATGATTTAATTAACTTGCTTCAATTAAGTTTGCAGCTTCTGTTGGCACCAAGATCGTTAAGTAGAAAATCACGTTAAAACAAGGAGCTACTTTTTCATTTGATTAAGCTGTTATTCGATTCCTTAGCGTTGCTAATTATGATGTACAGAGTGATCGCGATTTTCATCAGATCTGATGTGAATACAAGGTCTTCAATTTTATTTAAGGGTGCATTACCAAGGTCAAATAGTACGTAAACTATCCTCATTCTTATTTTGCAAAATTTTTAAAAACAAGCCTATAGAATTCAGAATTGATTTCATTATGTAAACTAGTAAACTTAAGACAAGGACTTATTATATTTTATACTGTAATCCCAGTTAAAATTAAGTTTCCAAAATTTTCTCCTCCTTGGATATTCAACGCGAATGTGCCACTCATTCGTGTAAAATTGACCATAAATTGTTTTATATTCTAGAAATAAAATATAATACGATGTAGTATAAAATAAAATAACGTGAAAAAAATATATAAAGTACAGATCTCTTTTACTCCTTGAGTGACAGAAGCCACTTTGTACACTTTAGTCCCCGAAATGACTCTTAGATCACAGAATATTAAAACATTGTTTTTGAGATGGGGAAATGCTCAAAGGTGATTTTTTTATTCTCCATCGTGGTACAGATTCTTATTAAGTGTGTACAGAAGCTCACTAATTTCCTCCTTATTAAATGACTATAAATATTTAAGTATTACACGCAAACATGAATAAAGTCTGTACATTTCCTGGTACTCTAAATACCTACGTATTTATTATTCAAACTATACTTATATCGAATTATGCCACAACACTTAACTGTTCCTGATAGCTAAATTCGGTGATTTACTAATATCTCGTATTTTATGCCAACTAAACACGCGCAACACACAATACTTTAAGTGTTCTGTGTGTCACCGAGGTTTTGCAAAAATTTCTTGTAACTGGTACATATAAACATAAAATCGCGTCGCGATTACAGTTCGTACGGTCCTGTGCGTCGAATCTGGTTCCTAGACTGGTATGGCTTCTGTGTTATCGACAGGACGGTGTAAATTCGATTACTTACAAATTTACTCGCGATTGACTGGTGCATGCAAACGCAATCTTAATATATCTGAAACTATTGAGATTTGCTAAATGGGCTACCCTTTAGAGCGCCTTCTGAGACCGGTGACTGTGACCTGTGATAGACCGTTTAAACCAATGCGAATCAAAAATATTGAATACGTCGCCGAACTTCTTGATTCGTATTGTCTTAAACGGGGATCAAGTCTTATGCGTGCCATCAGGGGCGTACTAGCCCAACTGCTTTTAGAAAAACAATTTTATTGTGCTACTATATATTCTTGAACTCGGTAAGCCTCTATTATTACGTACTAGGTATATTTACGTGCTCACTGGATTGTTTTACAGTTTCATATCGGCAAATTAATATTGTATCATTTAAAATACCTGAAATATATGCATGCTTAATGTACCTGGTTCGGTTCCTATTTCTCTTGTATAGTCGTGACTTAACAATGAACATATTTTATATGGTACATTTAAGACCATGATTTTGCATAATTAAATCGTTAATTACATTTTTAATTAAGACCGTATAATTCTTTGAGGACTTCCTGGTAAAAGAATATTATCATTCCGTTAAATTATGAGTTATAAATTATAACATTTTGTGCACGGCGAGGTGGCAATCACGGTTAGTCGTCACACGGATATCGCGCCATCGGATTCGAATTCTGGCCCCGGCATTGTCGGAGGAAATGGTTGTATATCCGCGTTTTTTTCAACGTGTAACCCACCTTCCGCACAAGCCTCTGGCTGCTGGAATTGATGGTTGTCTAATGTCTGTAGTGTTTATTTATTTGTTTATTAAAAATCGAGTGGAGTTAAATCTGGCAACCGCGTTGGTCTGACGCCTTTTTCCCATTGATATGATAAACCCAGCGTTCACTTCATTTTTTTTTAGCTGATGCATAAACACGCAATCACAGATTTTTTTCTGTAATTGTCGGTAAAGCAAACATGTTTAGTACGGTATATACCTATTTGTTAAAGACCAAAACTAATTTTCTCCAAAAAAATGCGTACCGTATCATGTTCATTGTATAAACAATGAAACAAAATTGAGGTTCCTTATTTAAAAGGAAATGTCATTAATCCTCAGGAACAAAGTGTTAAAAAGCGAAAACCATAAAAATTCACTATCACACATGCTTTTGTTTCAAATCAAAATTAAATGAATGAACAACATAAAGTTACAAGTGCCTCATTTAGTTTTTGCATCATCGACTGTCTGCCAGCAAAACATTTTTGCCTCGGTATCAAAACAACATTGAATGAAATGTTAAAAGGTCCGGAAATAGCACAATGATAATTATTTAAAAGCTAGACCATTCAGGTAAAATTATATATTTCCGGCGAACTCTAAAATTGTTTTCAAGGTAGTTTATATTAATATTATTATAATTATAAATAGCATCCGTTCTACCGTGTCCTAAATTATTCACTGAGTAAAGCAACAAAAAAGTTAATTTACTATAACCGATATTTAATGTATTATTTTTTAATATCTTTACAAGAACGGAAGGAGGGGCAGAAAAAAATCTATAATCAATATACAAATAAGGTGAAGGAGCCGACCCGAAGATTGTGTCAAAGGTTTCCATCTTCGAGTTCAATGAATTTGAGAAACGTGCTTCTTAAAAATGCCCCATATAACCCATGTACCAACTATAACTTCCGCTTACCCTATTCACCTAAACTAATATTCCATATCTTTGGTAGTGTTTCAACGAAGTTTTATCTAATTTCTTTCAAAACCGCTGCATTTTGAGATTTTCAGGCTGTTAAAAAAATTATTTTGAAATAGCGCCATTAAGCAGAGTATTTTCCTTCCTTTTCAACGATATATCACATGCCATACTTATTCATTGGTACTACGTTAGTAATTATAAAAACATTTTTTTAAAACCAATAATATTTTTTTAACAAGCATTATACTTGCCGTGGAGAAGTATGATTAAATAAAACGATAAAATAATTGAATAAGTTGTTAAAATCTTTGCTATAATAAAACATTAACACAATTAAGAAGAATAAAGTAAATTCAGGTAACAAAAACAAATTAATAATAAAAAGAATATAGCACACAGAACATTAATATTCATCTAATCCTCAAAATAGTTTTTAAGATATCATATCAAGTGTTCAAAGTGTCTACCGCGATTTCTTATGCACAATCGAGCGCGACGAGGCACTGCATTTAAAACATTACTCAACATTTCGGGGGTAACTGCAATACATTCCTGTTGAATTCGAGCTTTTAGGTCCTCTACATTTTGCGGTGTCGTCGAACACACCTTATCTTTAATGTACCCCATAGAAAAAATCCATTGGGGTTATATCTGGAGAACGAGGGGGCCATCGAATAAATCCAAATTTTCTGTGTTTTATTTCTTACATAATTAATAACTCGGTTTACCTTATTTACATTATCAGTAACACTGTTCAACTTTGTCTTCTCTTTAAAAATGAACCATTATTTTTCAGTTTCGTAGCTAATTTTCTGAACAGAATTTTATTCGGCTGTAGTGATTGTGGAAATCTGTTTCTATATTCTACTTGAGCTAATCCAGAGTTAAAATTACATTGGCAATATGTAACGAACATATTATAACGATCAATGTGAGTGAAAATCATTTTTGAAAATTCTAAATTCTTAAACGAGTGTGATTGAGTGAGAGTTTAAGTATTAACTGAGATGATCTGTCAAAAAATTAAATTGTCGAGTTTGTTCATAGCCAACTATTTTAAAATAATTGAAATAATAGTGAAATCATGAAATACAAACAAATGGATATTATACTTAAATTAATTGGTAAAGACATTTTAACTTTCTGAGCAAGGAGTGACGCTTTTATGGAGGACCTCTATACATTGGCATAACTGCGAATACTCTTTCCATAATTGCTCCATGCTGCTTTCTTGATAATTATTTTGTTTTTGTTACCCGAGTTTACTTTATTCTTCTTAATTGTGTTAATGCTTTATTATAGCAAAGATTTGAACAACTTATTGAATTATTTTATCGTTCTATTTAATCATACTTCTCCACGGCAAGTATAATGCTTGTTAAAAAAAAAATTATTGGTTTTCAAAAATGTTTTTATAATTACTAACGTAGTACCAATGAATAAATATGGCATGTGATATATCGTTGAAAAGGGAAAAAAATACTCTATTTAATGGCGCCATTTCCCGCCCATTTAAAAATAATTTTTTTAACAGCCTGAAGAGTAAATCTCAAAATACAGCGGTTTTGAAAAAATAGACAAACCTCGTTGAAACACTCTGTTTTGCAAAAAATTTTCGCCTTAGAATTTTTCTCGTATCTCTTCAAATAACGGAGATATTTGGCCTAGACGTTTTCCGCATTTTTGTATTTTCCGCCATAACTCTTAAAGTAGGCCATGGATTTCAAATGTCTTTAAACCATTTTATAGGTTATATAAATCGGCACAATTTTCGTAAAAATATTTTTTTTTGTACGACCGATATTAAGTGAGATATTTTCCAGTGCCCTGATAAAATGAACAGCCTGTATATAAATCTTAGGCATGAATCTTGTAATACTTGTACTTTCCCAGCATCTCTTAAAGTAAGGCATGGTCCATAAACAAAATCACAGTAATTTTACTGAGAGAGTACAAGAGAATCACACAAAATTATTTTTGATTGTTTGCCCAAGGTATGTCTATTAGGATACATCATTCCCAGTTTGCCATAAGATTTTTTTAGTATGTAGGAAACATGATCTGTAAACCTAAATTGGTTATCAATAAGCACACCCAGATTTTTTTCTTTAGATGCTATCTCTATCTTCTCTCCTTCTACCTGAATTACCATATCTTTTTCATAGATCACCAAATAATATAACAGAAGATTTTGTGGAATAAATTTAGAGATTGTATTGTTTGGAAAGATTTATTAAGGCTTCTAAATCATTATTAATATTTTGACATATAACTGCAGTATTTTTGCGGATAATCTAGCCTAATTTTTTAAAGGAGTTAGCCGTGATTTGGTTGATATGGCTAACAAAAGATAACTTTGGGTCGAATTGGGTAATCTTTGAAATGACTACTACAGCTCTTCAGTTCTTTCAATTGTATAGATAAATTTTATTGGATTTTGTGTACGAGAGTATGTCATAGAGTTATACTTTGAGATATTTAACTGTAAATTGTTTACGCTACACCAAGACCATCGTTGTACAAGATCGTTTTGGAAATCAGCGCAGTCTTCTACATTAGTGATAGATGAAAAAAGTTTTTAGGTCATCGGCATAAAGCAATATTTTGCAGTGTACGCCAATGACGATATCATTTATAAAAATGTTAAATAGCAAAGGCCCAAGCATAGACTCTTGGGGAACACCTGATGTCGCTGAGATATCTATATGCCAAAATCCACGGTAGGATTCAAACAAGTTTAGAAAGTGTTAGTTAGTTCAAATTCGGACAATCTGTTCAGCAAAATTCCGTGGTCCAATCTGTCGAAAGCTTTAGAAAAATCTGTATAAATAATATCTACTTGGCCTCCAGTTTGCCAATGTTCAGCTATGAACTGAGTAATGCACACCAAATTGCTGATGGTAGAGCGATTTGGCATGAATCCGTATTGATTGAGACTAATTTAAGATTTGACGTGCTTTCAACAGTACTTCTATCATTTTTTTTATTCTAGATATTTTTCAGCCTACTGGAAAAGTAAAAACATAATATTTTTAGTCGCAAACTCCTCTATAAAATCCTTATTTTACTGTAAGGAACGTAACCAGACTGCAACCAACAGCTACTCTCCGAGCTATATGCCCCGCCGAGCGCTGAATTACAAGTTACAAGCCTGGCGCGTTAAGTGTAATAGTTGCATATTACCATCAAAACGCTAATGCTTCGATTGCAACAAACACCAGCCGAAATACTGATCCTACTTAAAGGAGCTCTCGTGCCAGTCGTGCCACACCACTTGCAGACTACAGTTTCGAGCTGTTGGCTCTCGTCAGTGCAAGCTAGGCATGTAACGACGGACACGAGGATCCCTTGACTATTTGGTACATTTCGGTATCTTTGGGATAGCGACATGTAAAATAGTCGGCAGGTGCCATCTAGCGGTCCAGTGTCTGTTGCAATCGAAAAATAAATAGCCTGACTGGGCTTAGCTTAGTTCAAAGGTGTTATTGGTATTACAGTTATTGGTAACAGAAATTACATCGATTCTACCATAAAAATCTATAATAAACGGCTTAAAATTCATACAATAACTCACTTTTCCTTAGCCCTCCAAATGATTGCTTGTAGTAACCGGGCTATTACTCCTTGTTGATTTATGCAAGAAAAAATAATAAGCAATCAGGACCCTTTCATTTTAGAAGTAACCAGTATTAGTGTTGTTTATTTATAGAAATTCTTCACGAACGTTTTTACATTTCAAGGCTTTCCAAATGAGACTACGATTGATCTTTCCTAATAAATCGAAGAGCGACAATAACATAAGCCGATATTAGCTGCTCTCCTCGTTTATGAATAATTAACATCGTTAATTATTAAGGAGACACGATAGAGAATCAGAATTAGTTAGATGCTTATGTAATCAGATTACGGAGATATGTTCACAAATTAAATTGGCGTTTGGCGAACAGTGTAGGATTTCACACGCGTTTAAAAGCAGACATGACGACGAATTTAATTACTCAGCGTTGTGGACGTTTCCCGAAGATGGTGAAAATATATTTCCGAAACGTTTACAGCTTTATCTACTACTTTCTCACGTAAATGAAATTTTGTAAAACTTCTCACTTATTTTGTATATTTATTGTGGCATATTGGAATATCGTAACTCACTTCTACTTTTTATTTTTAATATTATCTTCTTATCGTAAAGTTTATGCCAATATCTCGAGTTTTGGTTTAGTTTTAAAATTAATGTAGACAAAACGTTTACTATTTATTTAAATGTGTTATGCTAATGAAATATTAAAATGTTTGAATATCCATGCATACACTTAGACTATTTAAAAACAAGGTCGCTAGATGTATACAAAGGTGTGATAGTTTATGACAAAGTATACAAATAATCTAAAAACTTGAAAAACGACATGTGGAAGACATTAGTAGATTTTATTGATTTAATTAATCACATTAATGAAGAAATATAAATCTGAAAGCTTATTTATATCTTTATGAGTTATGAATTCAATCAATTATTCTCATGTAGCAAATCTAATATAGCCATTACATTGATTGTTTACGTCGTTAAGTAGCTAATTGGCAATTTCAGTTTCATAATTTGTTTCTAACTTACATCTAAAAGGTCGTGTTAAGGGAAATAGCTTATTTTTTGAGTCAATTTGCACCTTGGTGTATATCTGGCTGATTTGTGGCTTCGGTTTCATGAATTTTAAACAAAGGCGAAAATTTGCATTAAAAATGTTTCTGTATTACTTCATTTTGATTTTCATAAGTCTACAAGAGGAGGAATTTCTGTTCTAGAAAGTGCTTTGTAGAATTATAAATTCCGCCTCTTGTAGACATTGTTTCATCTGTAAATAGACTTCTAGAAACTAACCTTCTATGATCCATGATCCATTGATAAAAATTTAAACGAGGAACTTCGTCTCCCAGTTCTATTTTTTGAACAGTTTGTAAATGATACGAAGTTCTTCTGATTCTGGTTCGCTGAATATTCTTCTGGTGGTTTTAGAAGGACTTTTTAGTGCCATATTAATTACTACCCCTTCGTGTTACATATTTTGTTGACGTTCACGATTCCGAATAGTAGAAGGAAACTTTCCATTTATTCTTAAACATCGGTACGCAGATGCAAAGGTCTGATGATTTGGTATTTGTATACCCTCGTGAATAATAGCCATCATTATAATATGCTCGTTAAATAATATACTATTAATATGTTACTCGTATTAAATAAATCATATTTAAGAAAAAAAAATTTAATTTACATTAATAATTATGGAACTGGCTAAAAGCTTCACTTTTTATTGGTTTAAATAAAGTTCAGTAAACATCAGACGAACACGGTATATAATTTGAAAAAATAGAAAAACCATGTTTTACAACTATTCGTCGTTGACAGCTGGTGATTTTTAACTTCGGTTACAATCTCTATAGATATATCCAACTATTTACATTGAATATCGGAACACCAAATAAAAGACTTTAAAATAGGATTCCAGCCAATATCTATGCGTCCAGTGTGTTCTTCCAAGGTTCCCTATCTATAAATCTGTATATTTACGTTCAAGGTCCATGATCTGGCAATATTTTATATTCTATTCTCTGCGGACTTCGCCTTTCATCGTTATGTATTGCAAATGCATAGTTGGTACATTATCTCATAACAAACTGCTTACTTTATTATTTCATGTCTTTATTATTAATCATTACAATATCATTTACATTTGCATAGTTGGTTATAAATATGTTTTGAGTAGCCGATCGGTAAATCCACTACGCAATGTTAGATGTATGTCAAATTTTTGACGAAAATTTCTGTTGTTTTCTGTTTTATTTATCAACGTACGATAAGCATTGCTGTTGAGTCTCTTGACAAAAAGTTCTGTGATGAACACAAGTTGATATAACTGTAATTACTTTTATACAACTCTGAAGGGACTCCAGCCCTTCAAAGTCGAATATTGTTGTACTTCAGTTAAACAGAGCGAAATAAAATATAAGATAAATTTCTTTAAAGGACTGAAAACTGTCGTCGAATTAACTTAAAAATTTGTAAATAATTGTTAACTGTGTTAAATATTAGGCTAAGGACAGGAGAAAAATATTAAACTTCTAGCTTTTACTCGAGATGAAAAGCAATCCCTCAGCTTTTCTTTGTACCCGTAGCTAGATCCGTAAAGTTGTCTCCAACAATAATCATAATACTGTAGTAGGGAACAGTGGTCACTAACCTGGATATTGAAAGGTAATACTATAAATCTTGAAAAACTAATTTATACTTATATTATAGTATGCGTTAAGTGTATATAAGTATGGTGTTTGGCGTGGGTGTGTAACCAAACAAGTAATAATTAGCCACTGGAGTTTCCAGACACGTATAGCACTATTAATTACGATACTTGTACTGTCTATGATGCCGTCGAAATTAAGATGTTCCTTAATTGTTGCGGTTTCAGTCACTTCAAAAAACCTGTCCAAATGTTCTCTTAATAATTTCTGTGCATCAACTCAATCAATATTTTATTTATTTTATTTTATTATACACTACCCAACAGAACATGTTCCAATTATAGTGTAGGAGAAATGCACTATACATAATAACAAAAATACTTAATAATAATTACTTTTTTTTTTTTATGTATACATTTATTTAACGTCGGCCTATTTCCGCTACTGAGGCCTAACACCGACGCCTGTAGACGAGCTACCCCCAACCAGGAATTTTGCCGAACCTCTTCCCTTAAGAAGAGTAGGGATCTTTTACTTGCCTAACATTTAATAGACAAGGGACCGACGGCTTTACATCCCCTCCGAAGGATGGTATATCTCCTATACAACCCTCGCCTAAGGTTGTATAGCTTCCGCGCATACACTGATATACAAGCCGCTGGAAGATGTGTGAGGCGAGAACGCGGTTTCCGTTGGAATGGTCACCAATCCAAGTACTAACTGCGCCTGTCGTTGCTTTACATCGCATACCGAAGTATGTACATAGTAAAGACGCACCTACGCTCGCCCCCTAATAATAATTACAAAATATACAATATTACAACATTTTTAAGGAGTATAACGTACATACAGGCTGTCCATTTTATCTGGGCCCTCGAGAATATCTCACTTAATATCGGTCGTACAAAAAAAAATTATTTTTACGAAAATTATGCCGATTTATATAACCTACAAAATGATTTAAAGACATTTGAAATCCATGGCCTACTTTAAGAGTTATGGCGGAAAATATCGAAAATGCGGAAAAAATCTAGGCCAAATATCTCCGTTGTTTGAAGAGAGACGAGAAAAATTCTAAGGCGAAAATTTTTTGCAAAACAGAGTGTTTCAACGAGGTTTTATCTAATTTTCTAACTCTTCAGGCTATTAAAAAAAATATTTTGAAACGACATATTGAGTTCTACATTTTAAGTAGGAGGAGTAGAATAGAACTAAATCTTGGTTAAAGCCGAAAGCAAAAAGCTTTCTCAGTAAGATGCCATGGTCTAGTCTGTCAAACGCCTTTGAGAAGTCTGTATAGATGACATCTATCTGTCCATTACCATTCAACACCCCCGAAATAAATTGTGTAACACAATACGTTCAAACAACTTGTCATTAAAGCCATATCCTTTTGACGTTTGAAGAAAAACTCATTTAGACCTCTATACCACTACTTTTGGAGAATCCCATAACTTACGTAATAAAAAAAAATGAATTCATAGAAATATGGATTATTGTTTTGTTTATCTTGGTACTACATTTCTTTTCTTAATTTTCATAAACCGGCTATTGGCTCAATGCTTACGTGTTAGGCTTGCGACCATGAAGTCCCGGGTTCGAATCTTGGCTAGGGTATGGATGTTTAGAGGCGTTTTTCACGTGTTACCGAATTGGTAGCAGTTGACTAGTCGAGGTGAGAGACAACATGTCTAGTTACTGTATCACTCCTGAGTTAGAGCCTCAGCTGTGACATATGGCAATGCCGTAGGGAATAGACGTTGTATAATTGTCTCTGTGTATATGTATATAACTCTATAATTGGGAATATCGTTCCTGTACAGTTGTGATTAATAAATAAATAAACAGCCGAAGAACGGATAAATTTCGACAACAACTGGACTCTCACCGATGGGTCTGTATGTTCATGAGTGCGGCTTTTAGCGCAGAAGGATATGCTGGAACATACCGAACGTACAGACCCGAAAAAAGCTGTATTTCACTTCAAATTCTGTAGGTACCGGTAAAATTACGGGTACGATGCTCATACAGTACGGGGATCGCTACTATTCGTATAGATAAATCCTATGCACTTATGTACCTGTGCAATATGGGTTAGAATCAAGAACTGTTATGGAATGGATGGTGGGGCATAGGCATGACAGCTGGTCGATCCGTTGCGGTTAGTAATGTAAATGTATTTGAAGCGGAAGGTGTAGGTGACCGGTCGTCAAACAAGGAATTTACGAATTACCACGTGTTATCCCAAAATATTAATTTAGTGAAATTAATTATCAGTGGCGGTCCCAAGGGGGGAGCATAGGGGCCAGCCCCCACGGACTTTTTAACTATCGATTACCAATTATTATGATCTCTCTAACATACATTTTCGTCCACCGATCCCCTTGTAACTGAAGCTGTGTGTATACAGCTGTGTTGCCCATCTTAGTTGCCCCCCCGAAATCGAAATTTTGGGATCGCTATTGTTAATTATGGTGGTCAACAAAAAACCAAAAAGAAACAAAAGTATTTTTCTCAAAATAAATCGAGCCCCTAAAAGAGTCGATTTTCGTACACTACAATAAATAAATTTGTTGTATCACGCAGTGAATGTCCACCATAGTACAATTTAATTACTTGTGCTTTCTCTTCTGTTAAATAAATATCGGCAATCACATCAGCGCCAGCGTACAGCCCATTGGATCGCCCCACCTCAATCACACTTCATTAGATGACATTTTCATCCGTATTGCACATGTACACAAGTGGATTCCCCTATACGGCTAGTAGCATTCCCCGTACTATATAACTTTTCCACTGGTCCGAATTTTTAGCGAAATTATCAACTTCTCTACTAGTCTGTATATTGTACGTTCGAAATACACCTTATGTTCAAATGATAAACGAAAAATATCATGATTGGCTAACACATTAAAATTTCTAGGTCAGGTAAGAACGATGGCCTTTTTCTTTAAATTCTTTAAGAATGTATAATTAAAATTATATTTCTAAATTTAATGATGATGCATTTGACATTATCTTTGCTCTAATTGATTCTTAAATGATACACACAGTTAAGCCACTGAGTGAATTTATTACATATAATTTAATAATTAATTAAAGGTCTTTTTTATCTATGATAGTTTTGTTCGTTCATGGTTATAAAATTCATTAGCATAAGTAAAAGTATACAGGGTGTCTCACCGGGAACTGAATCGATCGATATAGAGAAAATTACGCATCAGAAAATATTGGAAATTTAGATAATTACTAATACCGGTGTGGACAATCCAACTAAAATAATTACAAGCAGCTGGCACTTCCGCGTATGCCGGAAGTCGATACCAACTTGCTTATTTCAAATGGAACACCCTATATATTTTAAGGTTTTCAAAAAGAGCATAAAATTTTGAGTCGATGATATGTAGCATATCCTATACCTAAACCTAGCCGTTTCAAAGATATTTGACATTTTATAGAAAATTTGACAGGTGCAACGGTTTGCAAGAACCGTTATAACTTTCTTCGTGTAAAAGATCTTCATTTGCTTCTTGTCACGTAAAGAGAACACAAGGAGAACTACGTTCTACAACTGAAATGAATTCAATAATGTCATACCAAGTGTTCCGTTTTTCGCGTTACATTTTGTCAACTGCAAACCGCGAAAACTTGTTTAGGTCAAATCGAACACCCTGTATTTTTTTTACGTCAAGTTGTGTAAAATTGAATTCTCTTTTTTCTGATATTAGCATTGTGGGGGTTAAAGTTACAACTTTTTGAAATATTTGCGATTTTATTAGAAATTCATGAATTGCTGTAATCGTTTCATCAAAATAGCCATGATTAGAAACAATCAGTCATTATCTTATGTCAAAAAATGCCAGCACGTTTAAATTATACTAACGAAAACTTTTTACATTTGTTTATTATTTATGGAGAATGTGATAAAGTAAATCAAGAACTTGCAGCACATTTGCTACTCGATATTCACAAAAACGCAAAATAACACTAACACTACATGCGTATTAATCGAATTGAAGATATGGCACAAACTAAAATAGCAGAGATAAGATCAATTTAAAATATGATTTCATTTTAATGTAATAATTGCTCAAAATTCCGCCCTCGAACCTCGACACATTTTTCGCACCTTCGGATTAGTATGGGTAGCTCTTCTAATTGAATCCTGTGATATGTTTTGAAATGCATTTCTTAGTCTTTGCATGCGATCTTCAATGGTTGTTAATGGGCTCTCATAACCATTATTTTTAATAGTTCCCCAAATGAAATAATCCAGAACTGATAAATCGGGCGAGCGAAGAGGCCATAAGAAAGGTCCATTATTGGCAATCCATTGATCATTAAAAGTTTCTTGTAAATAATTATTAATTAAATGTGCGTTATGTGGGGGAGCACCGTCGTGCTGATAAAAAATGTTTCTATGTTCGGCGAGAGGTAAATTTTCTAAATAGTCGTTATTCAAATTTTGTAAGATATTCAGATATCTTTCACTTAAAAAAAAAACAGAAATTTACCTATACATATTAGCAGAAGAGAAAATTTAATTTGCCGTTTAAATTTTCCTGATAAAATTGTAATGCCACCACTCTATCGTTTCTTATGGAACAGTAAACATTGAACTGCCAACTTTTTTGAAAGTTTCGCTTTCTGAACATATGAGGATTTGAGTCACTGCAATAATGCGAATTGTGTCTATTGAAAAGTCCATTTTTAGTAAATTTTGCTTCATCTGTCCATATAATATTTCCCAAATAAGAATCGTGACCCTCAGACCTATTAGAATAAACTCACAAAAATTCTGTCTTCTTAGGAAATCTGTTTCTTTTAATCCTTGAACCATATGGAATGAAAATGGGTGAAACTTATGTTTTAATAAGATTTTGTGAATTGAATCCTTGCATAGTCCCGATTCCAGAGCAGCTTGTTCTTAATGACATCCTTGGAAATGCATGAAAATATCCCAGAATGACTATTTCAATGTTTTCGTCGTCAACAACAAGCTTTCTTCTTTGCATTTTTGCCTTGACAGAGCCATAATTTTTAAAATTTTGCAGTGTTTGGTGACGGTTTCCGTTTTTCTGGATATCGACTAGCAAATGTGCTGCAAGTTCTTGATATTACTTTATCACATTCTCCATAAATAATAAACAAATGTAAAAAGTTTTCGCTGGTATAATTTAAATGTGCTGGCATTTTTTGACATAAGATAATGACTGATTGTTTCTAATCATGGCTATTTTGATGAAATGATTACAACAATTCATGAATTTCTAATAAAATCGCAAATATTTCAAAAAGCTGTAACTTTAACCCTCACAATGCTAATACCATAAAAGGGGAATTCAATTTTACACAACTTGACGTAAAAAAATACAGGGTGTTCCATTTGACCTAAACCTAAACAAGTTTTCGCGGTTTGAAGTTGACAAAATGTAACGCGAAAAACGGAACACTTGGTATGATATTATTAAATTTATTTCAGTTGTAGAACGTAGTTCTTCTTGTGTTCTTTTTATGTGACAAGAAGCAAATAAGGATCTTTTACACGAAGAAAGTTATAACGGTTCTTGCAAACCGTTGCTCCTGTCAAATTTTCTATAAAATGTCAAATATCTCTGAAACGGCTAGGTTTAGGTATAGGATATGCTACATATTTTCGACTCAGAATTTTATGCTCTTTTCGAAAACCCTAAAGTATATAGGGTATTCCATTTGAAATAAGCAAGTTGGTATCGACTTCCGGTATAAGCGGAAGTTCCAGCTGCTTGTAATTATTTTAGTTGGATTGGCTACATCGACATTAATCATTATCTAAATTTTCAAAATTTTCTGATGCTTATTTTTCTCTATATCGTTCGATTCAGTTCCCGGTGAGACACCCTGTATACATGTAACTAATACTTTATATTATTAAAAGCTAGTAAAGCTAAGGCTTGTCTGCAAATCATAAACCATGAGGAATTTGGATTGTTAACCTTTTAAAATAGTTATATATATATATATATATATATATATATATATATATATATATGAATAAATTGAAATACAAAAATTCTACTTTACGCACTAGTGCGGAAAGTAAAATAATAAGATAGCAAGGTTAGTTGTTGAATAATGTTACATTCTAATTAGATATACTTGTTATGTAAAAGAATTAACACATCGATACTTAACAAAATTTATTGCTTTAATGAATATTATTTGAATACATTTTACAATTCCTACAATAAAAACGAAATTAAATATTGTTCAAAAAAGTAAATTTTAAGTTAAAAATTACATAAAAATCAAAATATAAGCTTACCTTACCTTAATCTTTTAATAATATGACATTAACTTGAAAAATGTTAAAACGTGGGCATTACATTTAACTGTCAAATTTACTTAATCATATAAAAATCACAATATATCGCCTTGGCCAACTTAATTTTAAATGAATTAACTTCTTTAAAATGTTCATGAACACAGAAAATAGATATATTTTATAGCAATATACCCAGTGATAATAAATAAACGGACTATAAAATTAAATAACTAATTTATTGTAATTTTGGAATAAGATGTGGTTATAACAAATGCTCCAATAGGCATTTTCTTACTTTTTTTACTTTAGGCAATAATGCATAAAGTTTAACTTTACGCACTACACGGCGTACGTAAAGTGAGTACTTTACGCACGGTAGTAAAACATGAATATAAGAATAGGCAAAGTATTATATGAGACCTCATCACAATCTCAGACGCAGTTCAATTGAACTGGGTTTAATCTAATTAGATTAACCCGAAAATTAGTTATTGTTCGAACATAATTTTTCTATTTATAAGTCTAATTTATAGTAAAATTGCTACAATTTTGAAGTAGAATACCATGTCAACACCATCGGGAAACGAACAAGATTGATTTCTAGTTTTAATCATCTCCTGATAATGTTAACTTGATTTGCGAAACGCACGTCCGTGCGCCCCTGCCTCAAATTAACCGCGGTCAGCAAACTGTTATTTTCAAACCTTTGTTATACAAATAACTACTGTGGTAGAATTCGCTTTTAGAACAATTTTCAAATCCACACGCTAAATTTTTAATAGATAATGTGAGTGGCACTAGGTAGGTTCCAAGAAGTTTGGTAAGGGCGACGTTATAATAATTACTATTGCACCCTTAACCACTTTGGGGTTAACTAAATGGCTTGCTAGATGCCGATTTATTGATATTGTTAGATCTAACTACCTGGAATCCTTGATTTGCAATTCAATGGTCATCGAAGAGGTGATTATGGATACCTCTAATTTAAGAACACTTTTGTTAGTATTTAAGTCAAGGAGAAATTGTAGGCAGCTTAAAGATCACATAAAATTATACTAATTCTAATCTAGTGTGTGTGTTAGTGTGAAGCAAATGATCAAAGTATGTGCTGAAATATAAAGAATTTGTTAGTTAGTTCGAAAAAATATTCAGTTGAAAGACAACAAAGAGATTGCATATAGTTATTCTTCGAGTGCTACCATTGAGAAATTAATCGGATGCACAGAAAGAGGTTGCCGGAAAGAATACAGCAATTAAAAACAAACTTGTACAGTTCAAGAAAGTTGTGGATAAGGTAGCGTTTTTTTAATAACATAATAATTAAGTTACCATATTTTACACTCTTCACTCTTACCAGCTTTAGCCGATGATACTTATTATTTTGTTGTTGTTACGCGGTGGTACGCATACCTTATAGTGAAATGCGGTCATTATCACAATATAGTTGTGTCATCATAAATATTCAGACACATTGTTCTCTTTTAGGCGATTGAAGGTGATTATCAGGGCTGCTATAAATAATACTGTCAATGATACTATGTCCGCTCATTGTTATGTTATTGTTATTATTATACTACAACTCCTAAGGAAAACATATTTTGAAAACGCTTTAAATGATTTGGATGATATTAGTAGTATAGCAATTATTGAGCTTTTCCATTTTTTTACATTTACTTCACACGGTAGGTTTCCCTTCCCAATTAACAATTTAAATGCTGTTTACTCTAGCTCTGTTTTATAAAGGTTTTATGAAGGATGTTTATAGATTAATAACTTTTATATTAGGTTTATCTGAAACCATATTATTTCTAAAGCAGAAGAATTTATTGAACGGTCTTGTAATATTTAAAACTTGACCATAAAAACTTTTGGACTTTCTCTGGCTGTAGTTCATTATTAATGTTAAGAGGAATTAACAAAACATTTTGGTTTTAAAAAGGCCTTCGAATAATGCATACTTCAAATCAATTCAAGAAACTATAAAATTGTTTTATAAAATATACTTATAAATCTCCTGTATCCTCTTTTAAAACCTTCTCCACCTAAGAAAGCGGTCTCTTGTCAAAATACACAATAAAACAATGACTCGTTTATTGAATACACCATAAAATCCTTATTTTACTATAAGGAACGTAACCAGACTGCAACCAACAGCTACTCTCCGGGCTATGTGCCCCGCCGAGCGCTGAATTACAAGTTACAAGTCTGGCGCGTTAAGTGTAATAATTGCATATTACCATCAAAACGCTAATTCTTCGATTGCAACAAACACCAGCCGAAAGACTGATCCTACTCAAAGGAGCTCTCTTGCCAGCCGTCACACACCACTTGCAGACTGCAGTTTCGAGCTGTTGGCTCTCGTCAGTGCAAGGTAGGCATGTGACGACCGCACGAGGATCCTTTGACTATTTAGTACATCACGGTATTTTTACAATAGCGACATGTAAAATAGTCAGCAGGCGCCATCTAGCGATCCAGTGTCTGTTGCAATCAAAAAATAAATAGCCTGACTGGGCTTAGCATAGTTCAAATGTGCTTTTAGAGGGCGGAATATTAAACATAATATTTTTAGTCGCAAACTCCTCTATCACATCCATCATAACAAAATGAATAAATGTGGTTTTGAAGAATTGAGGTAAAGTTTGTTGTTTCGAAACCAGCTTGAGAATTTTTTTTAGGATATATTCTACATAGTTTAAACAGTCATTCATGTTATTCCCAGTACACAAGTAGGTATTATCATCAGCGAACGTTACTAATTTGTTTTGTGTGTCAATTCCTGGCAGGTCATTTATGAATAATAGAAATAATAATGGCCCAAGAACGGATCCTTGAGGGACATCACAATCCATTTTACGTGCATTTGATTTACTATTATTGATTACTACGTGTTGACATCTGTTGGATAAATATGATTCAATCCAGTTATATACTAAACCTCTATAACTAAACCTTTGCTATTTTAAGAATAGCATAGGGAATACGCCTTCATTGAATGAATAATTTATTTGTATATGTTAAAGGTGCTATAATAAAATTAACACATTTCTTCAATAAATTAATACTTAGATTATCTTCGCCCATAGAGTAAGAGTTTTTCATATTGTGAATAGTATTATTAACTTCAATTTCATCAGTCGGTGACTAAAGTCTCTTAAGAAAATGAGGTTATAATATATTAATTTGACAGGAATTCTGAGGCAACGTATACAGAATGTCCAAGTCAACGCCAACCAAGCAAGTGGAAAAGAATAAAAAACTGGCAATTTTAAAAGAAAAACTAAATTAAATTTTTTTAAATTTCTTAATGATACTTCAAATAGGTTAGAAATTCAAGCGGGAAGCATTTGAATAATCATAAAACCACTTTAAAACTAAGTAGTTTTATGAAGGTTCTGACTTCAAACAGTTTAGTTTTAACCTATAAGACTTTATTCAAGTTCAATTTCGTTTATCTAGGCCAGGAAGAACTTGCAGGTAACTAAGTTGTGTCTGTTTATATTTATGCAAGTACTTAATGATTTATTTATTACTTTCATAGAAGCTGAAGATCTCAAAAATTATTTAACAAAAATGGAACAGTTTTATTCCTAAAACAGCCATGTTCTTATAGTATTCATTTTTGACAATGCGTCGTCCATTTTGAACTATTTTTTAGAGAAGTATAATGAAATATATTTATTCCCCTATTTTCTGTGTAAGACTTTAATACATACAAATTATATTATCAGAGTTTTGTAATGTTGATAATCAAAAATTGATTTTTCTTTGGAAAAAAACAGTATTTTTATAAAATTTATGAATTTTCATAAAATTCAAAAATTACCGAATGGTATTGAAAATTTAGATCTAGTTTCATATATTTCAACAGTAAACTATTTATCCTTTGAAACTTTTGGAAATACCAACATCATTTTACCACTTTCTACAAACGCATTGAGAACATTTAGTCCAGTGAAATTAGCTCCAAAAGTACCCAAATCAGCACCTAAATCTTACGATTTGCGAATAAACTACTGAACCGATTTTGATAAAATATGCCTTAAAATGTTCATATCATAATTACTGACGTAGTACCAATGAATAAATATGGCATGTGATATATCATTGAAAAGGGAGGAAAATACTCTATTTAATGGCGCCATTTCCCGCCCGTTTCAAAATAATTTTTTTAACAGCCTGAAGAGTAAATCTCAAAATACAGCGGTTTCGATACAAATTAGATAAAACCTCGTTGAAACACTCTGTTTTGCAAAAAATTTTCGCCTTAGAATTTTTCTCGTATCTCTACAAATAACGGAGATATTTGGCGTTTCCGCATTTTCGATATTTTCCGCCATAACTCTTAAAGTAGGCCATGGATTTCAAATGTCTTTAAACCATTTTGTAGGTTATATAAATCGGCACAATTTTCGTAAAAATATTTTTTTTTGTACGACCGATATTAAGTGAGATATTCTCGAGGGCCCTGATAAAATTTACAGCCTGTATATTACATAAGAAGTTTTAAATACAAATAGATATTAATTATTTTTCAAGATTTTAATTGCCGAACGTTTGACCGTTGAAATGAAGTGCATACTTATATAACTGTTTATGTTCTTATTTCTGGTAATACATGACGGAAAATTTCAGTAAAATTCAAATTTCATTAAGTGTTTCTGAGAGATATGAAAAATGATAATATGGGAAACCCCGGTTTAAAACATAAACAAACCAAATATAAACGTTATACTGTTTGGCAGTTTATTGAAGTTATTAATTATATTGAACATTCTATAGGATATTTTCGCACCTTTTTAAATAAACTATATTTTAGGCATAGTTCCTATATACCGACTAAAAAAAAGAATGCTCTGTCTAACAGTAGCTTCTGTCCACGTTTCATTACATTCGGACTTAATAGAGCTTAGAAGAAACTTGATGCACTGACGGGCAGGCATAATGAAACTATTGGTAAGAAAACAGCTTTATGCGAAGACATAAAGACATGCATGACGCAAAACTGAATTTGGTGTTCTAAAAGGCCAGCAATGATTTAAATAAGAACAATATTTCAGTAAATCGGACAATCCAACTAATTGGTGTTGCATTTAGTCAAATGCAAATCTTTCTTTAGTGCTACTGACATTTAGAGAAAATACTATCGCAACGACAAATTTAAAGGTTAATACCTAATCATCATTATATTTTATTGCAAATTACTTACAGGTAATAAAAACAAGTCCTTTGTTAGGTATTAATGTCGTTAATTACCTACTTTTTTTGATTTGTCATAGCGAAATTACCACATAGAATGGTGTTGGAAATATGTCCTAACCTCTAGCCAAAACATTGATTTTATACACCGAATTTGAACATAATACAGTAAAAATAAACTGATTCGATCATTCGTACAACTTCCTAATATGACTCACGTATAAGCCAAAATTTATTAAAATATGCGTGGAATATATCAATCGGTAGCTATTGGTATGAAAAATATATCAGACAGACAAATATTTGCATAAAAAGTATTCACGATATTTATACGTATACCCAAAAAATTGTATGTTTCATAAAATTCTAGGAATTCTTAGATCTGCAGAGGATGGCAGGGATAGGTTTTTTGGCAAATAATGAGTAACTCTGCAATGACTAAAATAACATATACAGTGTGCTTAAAATAAAAAAATAATGCATCACATACTTTCTTTTCTTCAGGGCCACCATTAACATTATTTTTTTTTAATTCCCACCTGTCTTTTTATTTCAAATTTTTAAGTGCAATATGATGGTATTTCGTCTACTATGCCTAAATATTTCAGTCCTTTTATAGCTCAATATATAACTCATATTATAAATTCTTGCATTGAAGTGAAACATTTTCCACAATTATGGAAAGTTGCAGCGGGCAAGACAAAAACAATGACCCCTGTACATTTTCCGATTTAAGAGTAATTAGTGTTTTACTGGCCATGTCAAAATTTTTGGGAAAATTTCACCAAATGTATGGTTATTTCATACTCAATAATTCTTTGTCTGATTCGCAATGCGGATTTAGAAAAGGATTTAATACCACCATTGCATTAGCTGTTGTTACCAATGATATGTATGTAATACCACATGTATTATTATCCTTTTCAAAAACAAATCACCGAATCTACAAAATAATAGAATTATTGGAAAAAAGCCTCTGCGCCCGTGACGTTTACGCCAAAAGAATAGTCAGAGGTTATGTTTTGCAAATAATATAAATCGGAATAAACACAGAAAAAATGTATTTTGCTGATGTTTCGGAAAGTAATCTCTTTCCGTTTTCAAAGCTTTTTTTGGAAGAACTCTTATTTTGCTGTGTATGCCAAATACACAGCTTTAAGATTCTATTTATGTTATTTCCATAGATACTTACTACTTACACAGAACATAGAACTGATGATATTTTCTTCTTTTAGATAACGTTGAGTTTGTTAATTTCTTCTTTTAACATTGGTAGCCAGGTTGTACAAATATCTATAGAACAATTCGATACGCACTTATCTTCATTTAATAAGATTATTGCTGATTCTTTAATTTTTCTTTTTTTTGGTATCTGCTTCTTTTGTTAAAATTTTTGCCAAGTCCCAGTTTATTCTATGTCCGTTTTCCCAAGCATGTTCACAAATCTTTGATTTCTGAATTTCATTCTTTCTAATGTAATTCTTGTGCTTATCCAACCTCCTTATCGGTTTTGTTTTTGTTAAAATAGATCTTAAAGTATTCCCCGTTTGAAATATCGTCCTAACATCAAAATTATTTTCGATCTTGAATTTAAGGAATTGTTAATGTGTCATAGTCTCTAATAAGTATTTTTGTAAAGTGAGTATGAGGCCAAATATTTAACGATGGTTTCTGCTTTCCTCAAAAACGGTTGGGATGATCAACTGAAGGAATAAATTTCACTAAAAAAAATTATTTCTTGCAATTTCAAGTACATATTCAGCATACCTACAATTTCGGCAAGTAGTAAAAGTTATATTCTTTCCCAATGCGCAAAAAATTTGCAGATTTATATGCTAATTTTACCTCACGTAATAAAGGTAATAAAATATTAACCATATATGGCTGACGGCGGTGTGTGCATTAGTCAATAAGAGCCACACCGTCGGGAATCCCTAGCCGGCCACAAACATATGAATGAACCCATACAAATAAACAAACAATTGTTCTAGCTGGAAATGCACAAACAAGCTTATGAAACTAATTTACCGACGGAAATACCAACCGATTATGGTTAATTATAAACAAGTCGCTAATGTTGTACCCGCTTGTCTAAGGTCTTAATTGAAAAATAGAAATATTGTTTCTTCACCGTTGGTTGGTGGAATAAAATCCTCCTCTATCTCGTTTATTTCTGGTAGTTTTTTTTAAGTATAACCAAATGGGACCTTCACTATTTTGTAGGGCTATCCAAAACGAATTTCTACAATTTTTTTTAGTAGGGCCGAATTTTGCAAAAGCGCTTTTTTCATGTTTGAGCTACAATTATGAACTTTTGTAGACTTACTCAAAAAACTATACCGCTTCTAACGGTGCTTTCAAAATTTTCAAAATTTATGGCCTTTTCGAGAAAATAAGCCCCAAATTCTCCACTATCAAACCCGTACATTGAATACTTTACCATGTGAGCAACTATGTTAATTATTCAAAATTTATATATGTATATATGAAGTTAAATGTGGATAAAGCTATCGAAAAGATTTTTAAAAAAGATTCAGCTCAACAGGTCTCATAGTTTCATTTTCATAGTTAATATAATGCGCCAGACAGACAGTCGCGCCTGTATTTTGTAATAAAGTTCAATGATCAGTCGTATAGTGTTTATGTATTGAGCAAATATATAGGATTTTGAAGAGTCGTCTCTTTCGTGTTTATTAGATAGATAGATAGTTTATTTTTAACCATGTTACAAGAGTCATATTTATGGCAACTCAATAAATAAATAAGCTTATAATACAGTGATAATTAACAATAATATATATTACATAACAATAATGTATCATAATAAAGTACAATAAGAAAAAAAAAAGATATAAAAGAACATAAAAACATTACAAATTACAATACTGTACGACAACTTATACAAAGGGTATTTTAAGAAAATCTTGCACCGAATAAAAACTATTATTAGCCAAATGTTTTCATACTGCTGATTTAAACCGGTATTGATTTAATTGTCTGATTCTAAGTGGTATTTTATTATATAAATTCACATTTAAAGAGTTTATTTTTGACTTTGAAAGCTTAAATCGTTCTGTTCTAACCATATTTGCTGATCTGGTATTATGGATATGAATATCCGATTGAAGGCAAAAATTTTTAATTTTCATATGTATTTCAAATACAGTAGAATAAATATAAATCGAAGGTAAAGGTAGGATTGAATAAAAAAGGGTCGGCAATGTTGTTTGCTACCGATATTTGCAATCGCTCTAATAGCTCTCTTTTGTAAGCGAAATATTTTAAATGCTTGAACAGAATTTCCCCTTAAATATACTGCGTAAGTTATACGTGAGTGAAACAAAGTGAAATAGGTGGTAATTAGGATATCTCTATCTACTACAGAATTTAGCTGTCTTATTAAGAAGATAGTACTTGGGAGTGATTTCGATAGATACTCTATAAGTCCAGACCAATTTAAGTTATCATCTAAAACTATACCGAGTAATTTCACATTATTACCCTGGGTATGAATGTGATTAGAAGAAATAAAAAGTTTCTGAGTTTTATTATTATTTAATTTAAGTTTGTTGACAGTAAACCAATTTTCAACTTTTTCCTCGAGTGTGACTAATAGTGAATCCAATTCAGCAAAATTTTTATGAGATATGATAAGTGTGGTGTCGTCTGCAAATAATACACACTTACTAGGGGATATAAAATAATTAATATCATTGATAAACATCAAGAACAGAACTGGTCCAATTACTGATCCCTGTGGGACACCATGTGTACTTCTTTTAAGATCTGACATTTTATTATTTATAATCACATATTGGGATCTACTTTCCAAATAAGACTTGAAGAAGAGTAGTGGTAACCCTCTTATTCCATAGCGCTCTAATTTTCTTAATAATATATCGTGTGGAACGCAGTCAAAGGCCTTTGTAAGGTTATATAGAGCAACAGCTGTACGTTCTCCCACCTCAAAACCCTCCACTACCTCCTGTACGACTTTGTGTACTGCCCCAGCTGCAGAATAACCTACTCTAAAGCCAAATTGACATTTGCATAGTATAGAATTTGACTCAAGATATTTATACAATCTTTATTTCAATATTATTTTAATGATTTTACCAAAAACTGGAATAATTGAAATGGGCCGATAATTATAAGCCATATTTGGATCACCTTTTTTAAATGGAAGTAGCTTAAAGCAGTCTGGAAAAACACCGTGACTAAAGCAAGCATTAATTAGAATAGCCAATAAAGGAAGTATTATATCGATTGTTTCTTTAATAATCCTAGAATTAAGTTCAAAAACATCTGTACATGGAGAGTTTTTTAGAGATTTGACAGCTTCGAGTACTTCGGCTTCAGTGACCGGTTCCAGAAAGAAGGAGCATAAAGGTGAGGGGACATTAGTCATTGTGTCATCGATAGATATGATATGTTATCAGCAGGTATAAGTGAAGTACTGATATTATCAGCAATGCTGATAAAAAATGAGTTAAAGTCATTTTCGGATAACGTTGGTGCAGTTTGCTGTTTTACCCCTTTGTTCCTCTCAAAATTTATTATATTCCAACTGGCTTTTACTTTATTGTCGGAATTACAAATGTAATCCTGATATGAGAGTTTTTTAGACTCTAAAAGAGCAGGCCTATAGGTTTTGCGGAGATCGTTGTAAATTTCGTAATCAGACTCATTCGTAGTAACATTGCAGATAGTTTTCACACTTGACAAAGTCTCTCTCATATTATGTAAGGAGTTATTAAACCATTTTACTTGGGCTTTTTATTATTAATCTTTTGAAATTTGGCAAATAAAGTTTCAGAAGCAAAATTTCTTACGTATAATTTGCGGAAGTCTTTGCAACTTTTCTAAGGACATGATTGTCAACAAACCAACAAAAAAAGATTACTACGCTTTTTAAATACAGCTGAATCTCGACAAGATGAATTTGCTAACAATATACTCCTTCGTAAAAATGCAACATTGTCTGGTAAGAAAAGTTTTTTTCATACACATTGTCGAAATTCGATATTAGTCGAGGTTCGAGGTATTCGAGGTAATATTATTACCAAGTTAATGCCTTCCGTCCCTTCTACTTTACCGGGTACTAGTTTAAATGAACAGCTTCGAACTTGAAGTACTGATTGCTTTGAAATACTCACAATGTGTTTATTTTGTAAGAGAGCGGGAAAGAAAAAGCAAGAAAAATTAACTTCCATACAAACAGGTACCTATTTATTATACAGTGGGTTTCAGAACGGACGAAAAAAATTAGTAGTAGATCTCGTTAAGTACAAGTTTTAATATATGTTAATATCCTTTCTTGACCGCCACAGTATCCTTGCTTCTAGTCAACATGGTTTTTAGAGAGGCAGATCAACGACGACTGCAACTTTCAGTTTTATTCAGAAAACCTTAGAATCTCTGGATGAGGGTGGTCGGCACTTGGAGTTTTTCTAGATCTCTCTAAGGCCTTTGACTGTGTGAATCATGACATACTTTTAAATAAACTGGAAAAAATGGATATACGCGGCCCAGCACACAATTGGTTTGAATCATACCTTAAAGGACGTATCCAGAAGGTCAGCATTAAGGACAACTTTGTAAATTACTACTCCGAACCAAAATTAATAACCACGGGAGTCCCACAGGGCAGCATACTTGGTCCGATCCTGTTCGTACTAAGTACTTCAAATATAGTTGCTGATATAGTAGTTGAGATGAGGAATTTCCACAGGGTACTTTTTTATTAAACCTTTTCTTCATACAGCTGTGGAAATTTTGCAAAAAGCTATATCTACAAAAGTCGTTCCCTCTCTTAACGAAATGACAAAGGAAGAATTCGAAAGTCAAGTACCAGATGTTTTACTGACATTTTCAAAATGGCTTTTAAAAACGCCCGATGAGATAGGGATAATACGGATTGTTTAACTCTCTCAAATATTATCATAAGCTTTTACTCAAAACAATTTTCCAAAAATAATGTACAGATAGGTTTAGGTTTATATTTATATGATAACCTCAGAAGCAAAAAAAAAATAATAGATATTCTACAATGGTGTAAGAAGTATGACAACAGTTTTGGCTAAACACGGTTTGAGTACTGAAAAAGACATTTATATCCCATATGGACTAGAACCAATTAAATAAAATAAATCAAATGCGAGTATTAGCAATAACGTGTGATTTTCATTCGATTGACAATCGCACATGTATCGCGTTAGGAATAATAATTATAACAGGACTACGAATTTTGTTTTCTATGGAAACAAATGACCAATGCGGAAAATTCAACTTACAAGGCCCATCAACAGTATAAGCGGTAAGTAATAATAATAAAATACATGAACCTTGCGAAAATACTATTGCATTGTCCGCCGCGCCGCAGACAGATTATCCGTACCGACTCCGAGCCCGAGAATCCGAGCGCAAATGACACTATGAAAATGAGGCATATTAAAAATTCGATTGCTCGAAAACTATGAGATTTAGCGAACTGAATCTTTTTTACAAACTTTTCTATAGTTTTGTCTACATTTGACTTCATATTACATACATAAATTTTGAAGAATTATCATACTTGCTCATATGGTGGAGTTTCCAACGCACGGATTTGCTTGTGGCGAATTTGGGCCTTATTTTTTGGAAAAGGCCTTACATTTTGAAAATTTGGAGAGTAGCTTCAGAAGCACTATAAGTTTCTGAGTGAGTTTACAAAAATTCATAATCGTGGCTCAAATCGTTGTTGTCATAATTATGGACCGATTTTATTCCACTACGTGTTTATACGAGCTTTACTGAATAAGTAAACGTGTTAGCAGTCAATGTAGGTGATCTAGCCGCCCGTTCTAGTTTAGTAGTCCTGAAACTTCCTGCATTGTGCAAGGCTTAACGATTAAAGTGACCCATTATTGGCAAAATCTTTATTTTATTTTTCACGGCAACACGTGAACCCAGCTGAGTTTCCCGAGACGCAGACGTTTTGAATATGTTTCTAAATACATCACGCTGATCCTAATGACACGAGCTTTCAGAAACTATCAGAAATCTATAATCTATTATTGGGAATTGGGAGATAATGCGCTTCCAGCATTCATGTTATTCGATTTGAAAGATATGCAATTTGTACATGTAGTTTTTCACAACACATATAAACACACTGATACACATCGAACTTACATTTCACTGGTTTATCGTTAGCTTTGCGAAGCGACATTTTTTAAAAAGGCGGGTTCCACTCAAACAGATTTTAGATCGCTGCGTCGTGAAATCCAACGCACTCCTGCGGTTTAAAGATGGTGAGTTTCTAAAAAAAAGGTTAGTTAAGAATTATTAGGGGGATCTGTGGAGAAGGGTGGTGCTTAAATTAGATGAAATGTATGATGTTATGTGATTTCGGTGTTAACACTTTTATGGAAAGTGTGTAAATACGCCTAGCATGGTATGGAATTGAATTTTAAGGATGTTTTCTTGCATAGAACGTATGTTGACCCATTATTCTTTATAGCATTGCCCAATGTACCAAATTAGTTTAAATAAATTCATTCGGGGGAAGGTTTGAGACGGATCATTGTATTTCTAAACTTCCCCTGAGCACTGCAAAATGCAATTTTATGATAGCTAGGTTCGGATATACCGGGTGCCATAGACTATAGTGGCTCACCCCCTTTCTGGTTTACCTGGAAATGACCTCAACTTTCGATTTTTAAATGGAACACCCTCCACATATTTACATATTTTGATTCAAGACAACTTTCTGAATATACCTTGAAACTTCGAGAATATTTAAGTCGATGTTCTGTTTTTTAAGCATATTAAGACATTCGCCAAGAGAGCTTTGGAATACGAAAATTTATTCTACGACAGGTAATGTCCATGGGACATATATCTCGTTTAATTTCACTATTTACAAAGCCTCCAAATTTGAACATATCACTTTTTTGTCGAAAACTTTTTTTTTCAAATGAGAAGCTGGTGGTTCATAGTTTTCAATAAATTGTAGATTTTTCTGAACTGAAAAATGCGGCGAGAGCCACGTGTCCGAAATCAAGAATTCATTGTAAACGAAGAGTTGAAGATTAATGTACTAGGAACCGTCAGCCACAATCAATCAGCCTGTGTTAGAGAAATAGCGGAAGGACTAGGCTCAATAAAAAACATAATTACTGCTCGTTAAAGTACAATCTGTACCAACATTTGTACGAAGGGGATTCTGTAAGGCGAATTGTGTTTTGCGAATGGTTAATTAATAGGTTTCAAGGAGACAATAATCTTGCCTTCAACATCCTTTTTTCCGATAAAGCACATTTTACAAATAATTCGATGTTCAAACGGCAGAACGTGAGATACTGGATTTGTCAGGGGCAGATCCACTGTTAAAAATTTGTTCTGTATTACAATATATTGTAGATTCGATTGACCTGGGACTTCAGGCTGATGTCATCTACACTATTTTTTCCAAAGCCTTTGACAAGCTGGATCATAATATCCTTACTATGAAACTTCGGGCTCATGATTTTTCGATAAACATGCTTAATTTTTTCTCTTCATATCTTTAATCGTAAGCAGTATGTTGAATGCTCTGGTTATCAGTCGGTGGAGATCTTGGCGACATCCAGCGTCCCACAAGGATCAAATCTGTGACCATTACTCTTTGATACATTCATTAACGATATAACTTGTGACTTAAATGTTAACTGTCTAATTTCCGCAGATGATTTGAAAGTATATTGCCATATTAAGAACAATGAGGACTGTATTGTTCCCCAAAATAATCTTGATGCAATTAACGAATGGTGTTACACTAACAAATTACCATTGAATGCAGCTAAGTACAATGTGATGACATAGTCTAATAAGACTAATTTAACTACTTTCAACTATTATCTGGATAACATACTTTTTAATAGGCCTGAAACTCTTCAGGATTTAGGTGTGAGCTTTGATCGAAAGCTCTCCTTTGCTCATCATATTAACAATTTAACTTCAGATTGCTTTAAAGCTCTGGGGTTTATCATAAGAACTCAGCTGATTTTACCAGTAATAGTACCTTAAAGTTGATATTCTTTGCATTTCTAAGATCACAGCTTGAGGATGCCTCAACTATTTGGTGTTCTCCTTATAATATTCATATTCAAAGTCTGGAAAGAGTCCAACGAAGATGTCTAAAATTTTGCTGTTATAAACAAGATAGTAGATACCTACCGGTAGGTCCACTTAACTTAGATTTGCTTGACAGATTTTCCTTAGATAGCTTGCAGATTATGAGAGAAAAATTTCAAAATTATATTTTCGTATAAATTAAAGAACATCGTAAACTGTCCCCAAATTCTGTCAATGTTGAATTTTCATGTACCGAGGTTATCAGCACGTGAATGGAAATACCCCCAGAACTAATGTAAAAAAGTTTTCATTACACGGAATGTGTACATCTTACCACAATAGGCGAGATGCTATAGACATTTTTCATTGCAGTATAGCCTCCATTAAGAAATCATAACGTTCTTTCCTTCTAAACTGCTGGCCACTCGAACTTACACATAGAGAATTTTAGGCAAAATTTAAAGTTCAATATTTTCAACAGGAATGCAAATTTTTGAACGCGGCTTGCAAATTTTAAGAGCTAGTTTTTTTTCGGATTAAGCTGCATGGCGTATATTTATCGTAGGTACATAAGTTTATTATATACGGGGTGATCAATGAAGTCATGCAAAAAATCAAAAAGTTTGTATGAGTGAAATTTCCGCAAAAAAATTTTTTGGTCGTTGCAATATGGTTCGTTATTAAGGTAACATCAATATCTCTAGACGGTTTTGTCAGTTTTTGGATTAAGGCCCTTAGGCCTTGTACACACTACTCAACATAAAATTTGGATACCGAAATTTTTAAAATGCTATAACTTGACATTGGATTGACGGTTCTTGATGATTTTTGCGGATTTGGAATCCTTATTTCACGTAGATTTTCTATGGTCTAAGCATTTTATTTGAGGGTTGAAATTTACACATTATGCCGGGTCGATAATAAACAAAAACGTAGGGTACGACGCGCTCAAAGGTTTGGCATTATTTAAGTTTTTGTAAAAATAAATTCTCACCTCAAGTTGTTTTTATTTAATGTTCCTCTCACTGTTCTGTCCGTAACTCACACCCCAGTTTGTTTGTTGTCTTAAAGAGTCATTCAGTTTTACAGAGTTCTTTGTCCACCCCCAAGCCCATAATTATGATCGGGTGTAATTTCTACGCGACGCAAAGTAGCCATTGGAAAAACAAATTTGTTGCTATGCAATTAAAAACTGTTTACATTATTTTAGAAATAATCTGACACATTTCAATGTTATAATTTTGTAAAGTTTAATTAATATGAGGCGTTTAACCACGGCAGAAAGGGAAAATTGCATTCGACTTCTCAACGAAGGAATGTCAAAACAGCAAATTGCGCACATTTACAATGTCAGCCGAAAGACAATTTATTATTTGATCCGCCGCGTCGAAACTACTGGCGATCATATTTATGGGCATGGGGGTGGACATACAAAAAAAATAAACGAAAGAACCGAAAGAATTTTAATGAGAGAAACTATGCGGAATAGAACAAAGAACTCTAGAAAACTAAATGACTCTTTAAGACAACAAACGGGGGTGAGAGTTTTGGACAGAACAGTAAGAAGAACATTAAATAAAAACAACTTGAGGTGAGATTTTTTTTTTTTTAAAACATAACATAAGCCAAACATTTTAAATTATAGAGCCCGTCGCAGAGCAAAATGTGTGCGGTTATTACAACACCATAGAGCGAATAGGCGGGCATGGGCAAATCAGCATGCGAATTGGGGTAATGCAGAGTGGAGCCATTGTTTATTCACTGACGAAACAAGATTTAATTTGTTTCACTCTGATGGCCGAATTTTAGTTTGGAGAAGGCCAAATCAGCGATATTTGGAGGAAAATATGGACCCTCAAGAAGCATTTGGTGGCGGAGGTGTTACAGTGTAGGGAGGTATCATAAGAAATGGTAAAGCCGAGCTATTCGTTACCAACCAAACCATTAATGCTACTGTTTATCAGGAGGAAATTTTGGAACCTATTGTTGTTCCTTTTGCTGGACATTACGGCCCAGAACTTCTATTGGTGGATGATAACGCTCGACCTCACAGAGCGCGAAGGATCACAGAGTTTTTGCAGGCACAAAACATCAATAGGATGGACTGGCCTGCAAAGTCTCCGGATGCTAATGTCATCGAACACGTTTGGTCTTATTTAAAACTTAAAGTAAGATCTCTTGATGTACCCCCTGAAACCTTAGAAACGCTCAGTGAGGCCATTCGTGAAGAATGGGAGAATATTCCATAAGATTTTATAAATAATCTTGTGGATACTCTACCAAATCGATGTCGGGAAATAATATTACGAGCAGGAGGACCAACAAAATTTTAGCTTCTCTTTTTTTTAATTAATGTACCTAATTTTAATTAGGTAATTTTAATTTAAGTTTAAATTAAATTCATTTTTAGTTTTTAGTTAAATTTTTTTTTAATTATTAAAAATTACCAGAATTAGAATTATAAATTTTTTAAGAATTGACTTTTGGCCGTTGTTAAGCAGTCTTGTACTTTGTAGAATATAATGTAATAAACTTGTTCTTGTCGCTACGTTTTTGTTTATTATCGACCCGGTATAATGTGTAAATTTCAACCCTCAAATAAAATGCTTAGACCATAGAAAATCTACGTGAAATAAGGATTCCAAATCCGCAAAAATCATCAAGAACCGTCGATCCAATGTCAAGTTATAGCATTTTAAAAATTTCGGTATCCAAATTTTATGTTGAGTAGCGTGTACAAGGCCTAAGGGCCTTAATCCAAAAACTGTCAAAACCGTCTAGAGATATTGATGTTGCCTTAGTAACGAACCATATTGCAACGACCAAAAAAATTTTTTGCGGAAATTTCACTCATACAAACTTTTTAATTTTTTGCATGACTTCATTGATCACCCCGTATATAATAAACTTATGGTCCTACGATAAATATACGTCATGCAGCTTAATCCGAAAAAAACTAGCTCTTAAAATTTGCAAGCCGCGTTCAAAAATTTGCATTCCTGTTGAAAGTATTGAACTTTAAATTTTGCCTAAAATTCTCTATGTGTAAGTTCGAGTGGCCAGCAGTTTATTTCGGTTTTCTACCCCATGTTATATACTCTTCAACATGTAGTAGAAAATCCAAATAAAAGAAAAGAATATTAGTAGAATGCCACAAATAACTTTCAAACAATAATCATAACGTTATTTGGGATATTCTGCATATACTGCATCTCTTTTATTGTATTATATTCATATTTTATTCATTTAATTAGTGTTATTCCTATTATATTTATTTATTTATATATTTATTGCAATACACCATCCAACAGTATTTATATACCAATTAAAGGATGGGAAAACTACACATTTGCAAAAAAAAAATAGTAGATAAATTTACAGAAAAATACAAAAAAAAAATAAAAACAATAATACAAAAGAACAAAAACACTACTGAGCATTTAAAAACAGCTTTTTGATATAGTTAATCGTACAATAAAATATATTCAAATTGTGCTGTACACGATGATAAATATTGCACAAACAGAAGAGAGGTGAAAATTTGAGTAAGTTGGTCCTCGGGGTTAACAAATAAAATGTGATTTGTATGTCTAGTAGCGACTACCGTAACATTGAAATTTAATTGACTTAAAATCGTTGGGCAGTTTAATTTATTATGGATAATTTTAAATAAAAATGTAAGAGAATGCATATCCCTTCTATCAGATAAACTTAATACATCATACCTGGCCAATAATTGATAATGATCAGCCCTGAAGGATACATATTTTAAAAATTTACGTTGGATATTTTCCAAACTGTGTCTGTAAGTTTGATACACTGGATTCCATATTATGCTTAAGTATTCAAGTTTAGACAAAACGAATGTGTTAAATAACAGGAACAATAGACTAATATCATTAAATCCATGAGAGTGTCTTATGACAAAACCAAGACTTTTGTAACTAGCAAGTACAACAGAAAGAATGTGCTGGTTAAAACTAAGTTTAGAGTCAAAAATAACTCCTAGATCTTTAAATTCCGCTACTCTATTCAGGGACGTATTATTGAGTGTATAATCATAATGTAACTGCTCATTTCTTCTGGTAAAAGAAAGTACATGGCACTTTTGCACATTTAATGGTAAGTTATTTGCAATACACCAATTATTGATACGATCAAAATTCATTTGCCATTTAAGACAATCCGCAAAAGAATTAATATCACAATACAACTTTAAATCATCCGCATAAAGAGGACAGTCAACGTCAATTATACTGACAATATCATTAATAAAAATAAAGAAAAGAAGGGGGCCAAGAATTGAGCCCTGGGGCACCCCAGAAGAGGCTATAAATTCATCAGTTCTAAAACCACGATACTCTACGTATTGCCGTCTGCATTGTAGGTACGATGCAAACAAATCTGATAGTTTATCTGATAATCCAAATTGACGAAGTTTACACAGTAGAATACCATGATCTAGTCTGTCAAATGCCTTACTAAAATCAGTATAGATGACGTCAAGTTGACCTCCAGAATCCAGAGATTCTGAGATGTATTGAGTCATACAAAACAGATTGGTAGTGGATATTGTTATATTAGCATTTATATCTCTGTACGCCTTCTCTTAAAATATTATTTTTTACTCATTCTGTATTTGGATTATTGTAATCTGTTGAATAAATACTGGTCCCGACAAATTCAAAGATTAGCTAGACAAGGGAGGTTTCAAGAAAGATTTGGGATAAATGTATGGTCATGTATTTATGGAACACGAATCACTGGCCCAATATTCTTCCAAGGTACGCTGATAGGACAAAGGTATCTCGAATTGGTACAAAATCAAATCTGGCAAGTAATCTAACAAGTTTCTCTGACACAATACCGATTGTCGTATTTCCAGCAAGACGGACCACCGCCCCATAACAGCCGCGTTGTTATGAATTATCTGGATGAAACTTATGGCCCACAACTTACTTCAAACCAGGGTTTCATAATGTGGCCTGCAAGATCACCTAATCTAACCCCATCAGCTTTCTTTCTTTGGGGTTATATCAAGGGACAGGTCTACAAAACTCCCGCTATGACCATAGAGGATCTCGAATTGAGAATAAGAAGAGCTTTTAATAGCATCACTCCACAAATGTTAAAGATTATAATGAATAACACAATTGTGCGAGCAAGAAAATGTATTGATTGTTATAGGGGTCACTTTGAAATTGAAAATTATATCTTTCCCATGGACTTTACCTGCCGCAGAACAAATTTTGGTATTCCAAAGCACTCTAGACGAATGTTTTAAAATGCTTAAAAAACTGAATTTCGCCTCAAATATTGTCGAGAGTCTCTTTGATTGCAACAAGCACCAGCCGAAAGACTGATCCTACTTAAAGGAGCTCTCTTGCCAGCCGTCACACACCACTTGCAGACTGCAGTTTCGAGCTGTTGGCTCTCGTCAGTGCAAGGTAAGCATGTGACTACCGGCACGAGGATCCTTTGACCATTTGGTACATCCCGGTATTTCTACAATAGCGACATGTAAAATAGTCAGCAGGCGCCATCTAGCGGTCCAATCGAAGCATTAGCGTTTTGATGGTAATATACAATTATTACACTTAACGCGCCAGACTTGTAACTTGTAATTCAGCGCTCGGCGGGGCACATAGCCCGGAGAGTAGCCGTTGGTTGCAGTCTGGTTACGTTCCTTATAGTAAAATAAAGATTTATAGAGGAGTTTGCGACTAAAAATATTATGTTTTAATATTAAACTGGTCGGACTCAATTAACGGCGTAGGAAGAATTCATACCAAATTAACATTCAATTTACATGTAAGTGCAACTGTTATGCTATTAAACTTTAAGCTTTGTGATAAGAATATCTCAAGGTTTTGCTATTATACAAATATTGTTAATTGATAATGATTGTAGTGACTCATTATGTTACTTTAATTTTATTATTTCGTGACACCGCTAATGTTATGTTATATTTTATGTATTTCCGTATACAGGGTGATCCACAATTAATGGTACAACACTTAGCTGTAGATAGTATGCGTCAAGATATTAAGATTTGGCCAATAATGCCTGAATGAAATACTTATAGGTAAAAAGATACAGGGTGTTAGAATTAAAATTATTTTTTTTATTTTCCTTTGCAATTTAATGATTTTTAACATTTTATCATGAAAATCGGTGGGTGGGGGTTATTTGTGGTGGGAAATCATAACACACCTTCAACTTTCGAATTGCTCCTAGAGGGCGCTACGTACGCTATGTTTAATGTGTCAAAATGGCCGTAACTTTTTCACACGCACCTTTATCGCAGATTTCGCATAAAGTTTGTACTCCACTATCATTTCTTGATAAAGAAGGTATATTTGTTTCAAGTCTCTAAGAACAATAGATTTTGAAAAGTGCAAATGAAGAGTTGTATGTAAATCTTTATAAGCCTTTTCAAATAATAATTTTTAAAAACAGGCGTTGTGACACAGCATTATCGCAGTAAATAAAGAAGCATATTTATCAAGTAGGTATAAAACAAGAAGTACCTGTCAAACAATTAATCTTTCAAATAATAATTAGTTGTTGCGGAGAGTTTTATTTAATTAAGTATTGTGTTTTTATTTATTTCTAATATATCGTTTTATAAAAAATGCCACGCCATAAATTTTTTTTGACTTGAGAGACATGGTTTGTATATACTCGCAAGTAAATTTTTGTGGTCGTGCTGCAGCTCGAAGATACTTAGAACTGTATCGAAACAGAAGGCAGCCTGACCATAAGTTATTTAAAAACATTTCTGATCGTTTGGGAGAAACTGGTGCATTCTGCCCAAAAACGTGATATTACTGGTCCTCCAAAAAGAATATCTGTGGATCAAGAAGACGTTTTAGTTCGTGAGGCAGAAAACCCGCAAGTCAGTACGCAGCGGTTATCGGCAGCAACTGGTTTAAGTCATTATTAATTCATAGATTATTAAAAAAAGAATACAAACCATATCACTTTACTCCAGTGCAAAATTTGTTACCTCATGATCTTCCACAAAGGTCGCAGTTTTTTTTTGCGTGACCCTTTGTTTATGAAACAAATATTGTTTACGGATGAGGCCACTTTTACCAGGCGTGGGGTATTTAATTGGAGAAATAGTCATTCGTGGGAACTTGAGAATCCCTATTTATCCAAGGAAAAACGCTTCCACCACGAATTTAAAATGAATGTGTAGTGTGCTATCATTAGAGACTGCATACTAGGACCGATTGAGATACCACCAAATTGAAATGATGCATCTTATCTGGGCTTTTTAGAAAGCATTCTTCGTGAAATCTTATATGATGTTCCGATAAATTTAAGAAACAATATATGGTATATGTAGGATGGAGCCCCAGCACATTATCCGGTAGAAATACGTAATCATTTAAATATGCACTATCGACGTCACTGGATTGGTCGAGGAAGTGAATTTCCTTGGCCACCTCGTAGTCCTGATCTCAATCCTTTGGATTTTTACTTTTGGGGCTACTGTAAGTATTTAGTATACAATGATAACATAAATACCTAAGAAGAATTATGGGCAAAAATTTGTGAAGCTGTGGAAACTATTAGGGATAACAGAGAATTGTTATTTAAAGTTAGACAGTCTCTAAATAAACTTTTAAAAAGTGTATCGAGGTTAATGGTGGTACATTCACTACAGTAAGTATTATCCATTTTAAAGTTGTTCTTATATTATTGTTCTAGTTCTTATTATTTGCGATACATTGGTTACCATTTTGAATTAAATTATTTTCATGCCTACTAGTTAAAAGTGTATCATTATTTGTTTTGTTTTAATGTCTGAAATATTGAAGTTATTAAACGCCATACAAACAGTTACCACATAAGCGGTATTAGCTACATATAAAAAAATATTTACAACTAAAGAGTGTAGAATTTTGCCGCCAAAATAAGTTTTTAAAATTGTATAAATGTATGCAACTTTTCATTTGCACTTTTAT
This sequence comes from Leptura quadrifasciata, assembly GCA_963675555.1. NCBI lineage: Eukaryota > Metazoa > Arthropoda > Insecta > Coleoptera > Cerambycidae > Leptura > Leptura quadrifasciata. The sequence goes on along the minus strand of OY776681.1, from coordinate 2,819,492 downwards.
CAAAACCTATTCTACTTAGGGACTTGAAACAAGTATACCTTTTTTATTAAATGATAGAGGAATACAAACTTTATGCGGACTCTGCCATAAAGATGAGGGTGAAGAAGTTACGGCCCTTTTAACACATTAAACAGAGTGTACGTAGCGCCCTCTAGAAGCTAGACGAAAATTGAAGGTGTGCTATAATTTCCCACAACAAATAACCCCCATCCAGCAATTCTCATGATAAAATGTTAAAACATCATTAAATTACAAAGGAAAATAAAACATTTCATTTTAACTCTAACATCTTTTTAATACCTAAAAACATTTCATTAAGGCATCACAGGTTAAAATTAATATTTCGACTCCTACTATCTACAATTAAGTGTTGTACCATTACTTATGAGTCACTCTGTATGTTCTTTAGTGCGACTTAACCCATTTACTACTTACATTTAGTTGATTCAAGTATTTATATTATCGTGTGGCGTAATGTTAATGTTTGTCACTGTTTTATAACCATAAGTGTATCTTAGAATTAGCATTTACAAAAACTTCTACGACCGGTAATAAGAAAGGGAAAGTAAATACAAATACAATTGAATTTGAAAATTATTAAAATTCCTCATTGCAAAAAAAATGTGCGTTTTTAATTTTACTTAAAATTTGCTCATCATGAAACAATTTTAGATATTTCACAATCGGCATTTTCTAGACCGTGTCTGTTGTGATTGTATCCATACGGATCTGGTATCTAACCACAATAAAACCCGCTTTTTTCAATGAATATTACATGTATTAAATCATCCAAAGGTTATTATCAGCATATAATATCTTTTAATAATTATTATTGTCTGCCGTCATCCAGCCGAGGAAGAGATGGGAGAATTGAATACATTAAATTTTTGTTTTGCTTTTTTATATCACGTTGATTGATATGTACTACTTTAACTGTTATTTGTTTGTCTTTCATTTCTGCTGTTTACAAATGCATATTATAAAATACACAAATCGAAATAGCGCAACCAGACAGTAGTATGTAAATAATATTTTTACAATTGTGATCGACTTTTAAAATAGTATGTACTTAATAAAATAAAATTGTTATTTGTATCCGAGTAACACTTATCGATATAGCTATTTCCAATATTAATATTCATTTTTGGTGGGAAAAAAGAATCAGATCTCACAAAATTCTTTTTATTGTGTTACCGGTTTCATGAACAAAAACCTACTTCACCACCAAAAATGAATTATTATTCACATGGGATCAATCATTTTGTTTGATCAAATCAGTTAGCGTTTGAAGAAAAATAGTTCATAACTCGAAAAATCTAAGTCTAAAACTTGAAGAAAAACTGTAAAAGGGAACGTTGTTGTAAATTGACTTTTCTTCAAATCAATATTAAATATTGACACTAAGTTAAAATGTTTGTGACATGTTTAGTATCGTTGGAAAGAGAAAAAATAAACGGAATTAATGGAGTCATGGCCTACTTTGAGATTTGTTCTTTTCATTTTTGCACAAGAGCTGATGTCAAAGCCAACTTTGTTTTTCGATTTTTTTTTATACATATTATTATTCTTATTGTCTTTGCCGTCAACTTCCATCTCTTTAACTTTTTTCGTATTTTCTCAAATAGAAGAAGTATATTATTAACATTCTTATAGCAAATTCAAATATAGAATAACTAACTTGTGGTGGTTCTTCAAGTCTTTTGAAATAATTTCTGTTTGGAAAAAAGCTATTAGAATTATAGAATTGGTTAGCTTTTCTATTGGAATTTATCTATTTATAAATGTATTTTATGTGTCGAAAAACGCGACAATCACTTTCAAAACTACGAGCAACATCACCTATAGAACATGAAATGTAAACTACTTGTAACCTAATCTTGAAAATTGTTCACGCTATCAGTATTAGTACAGTCATTCAACGTTAAAAAGGGGCCAAATCTCCGAAATCTGAAGTACCGCTCCGATCTTCTTGAAAATTTATAGTTAAATTCATCTTACACTCCTCTTCAAACCTGACTTGGTCGCAAAGTGTGCTTTTTGTTTTTAAGGGGTGAAAACTACCCCTTACTCCAATAAATTGAAAACTAATAAATTAACGCAGTGATGGGCTATAATTATGTTCAAATATGTTAAATATCAATTGTTTTTAATCATGGATCTAATATTTCAATATTTTACTATTTAACTACCCTCATAGGGGCGAGCGTAGGTGCGTCTTTACTATGTACATACTTTGATATGCGATGTAAAGCAACGTCAGGCGCAGTTAGTAGTTGGACGGTTCCAGCGGCTTGTATATCAGTGTATGCGCGGAAGCTATACAACCTTAGGCGAGAGTTGTATAGGGGATATACCATCCTTCGGAGGGGGTGTAAAGCCGTCGGTCCCTTGTCTATTAAATGTTAGGCAAGTAAAAGATCCCTACTCTTCTTAAGGGAAGAGGTTTGGCAAAATTCCTGGTTGGGGGTAGCTCATCTACAGGCGTCGGTGATAGGCCTCAGTAGCGGAAATAGGCCGACGTTATATAAATGTATTAAAAAAAACTACCCTTAAAAACAACCCCTCACACGAAAATGAATAAAAAAATGTGTTTAAAAAGCATGAAACCTTTATATTTCGGATCGTAATAGAAAAATTTTTCCCTTTAAGTATAAGAAATCTGGTATTTCATTATTTTCATGATGCAACCCCCAAAAGCCACCCCTAACAATAAAACTTAGGAAAAATTGAAAACTAATAGATGGAAGCAGTGAAAGGTTATCATTATGTTCAAATATGTTAAATATTTGTTGTTTTTTATAATGTAACTAATATTTCGATATTTTACTATGTAACTACCCTTAAAAACTACCCCTCACACAATTATTAAAAAAACAGCAAAAGCATAAAATCTTTTTATTTTGGATTTTGAATAGAAAAAATATATTCTTTAAGTGTAAACGACCTGATACATCATTTTTCAATATGATTCAACCCCTAAAAACCACCCCTTACAATAAAAATTAGGGAAAAAACTGTCACCTGAGCAAGTGCCGCAAGTTTCATTGCAATATAACCCAAGTTTGCGACACCCATAAGTAGAGCCACGCCCTTTTTTGCAATTGCAAAATATCATTTTTAAAAGTTCTTCTGGTGCAGGCATATCCTTCATTTTGTTAGGTACTAATGTACCATCGACTTTTGTCCATCCCCAATCAGTAAAATGAAGAGTTTATTCTCTTATATTTCACAATATACTGATGGTTATTTCGTAAACTATACAAATATACATGTAGAAAGAAACCGTTAGCAGGTGTTCATAATCCAAAAGCCCCTTCCTCTGTTGAAGGTCGCCTTCAGAGGAATTTTACTCATATTATCTATATAACATCTTTTTATGCATGTGTTTATACATGTGGGAATCCAGATATGTATGTATCAAGAAGACACAGCATGTGCAAAAGAATAAATGCTCCAAAACGTTCAAAATTTAGGCGCTTCGTAATTTTCCTACGTTATCTCTAGAAAAATGTATTTAGTTTTTTAACGATAACTCGGCTTCCTTTTAGTCTTTTTGCATTCACCCACACATCATTTTGCAGGGAATTTCATAAGCTATAAAGTCATGATGATTGCAATATTTCTACACCCTTTCATTCAGAGAATTTTAAGGTTGAAGGGCTAAAAAGAGGTTTCCTCCGCATAGAAATCAAAGCTTTAAATGCGCATATCTCGCTTAATTTTTGAGCTACATGAATTTAAAAAAAAGCAACATTTTCAGTAAATCGAAAGCTAAATTTTTGTTAAGAACACTTTTTTCGTAAAACCATTATTTTTTGAGTTATTTTGAAAAAATAATGTATTTTTTGAAAAATTGAAAAAAAAAATTTACTTAAAACAACTTTTTTCAAAATGTACATTCTCTAAACCATTCAAACTTTTGAAACGTGTTATTGGGAGATTAATAAAGTTAGTTTTTCATGGGCCACGATTAATTTTAATTTTGCCGCTCATGGCGCCAATTTTATAGTCAATTTTTTTCAAAAATTCCAGAGATAACTTATTTTCGTCATAACTTCCTTAATTTTCATGCTAGAGGCTTTTATTAAAGCTTATTTTAAAGGTATAATAAAGCACTTTAAAAAAGTTTATTAACATTTTCTCTGAAAAATTATTAATTTTTCCGTTATTAGAGTTTAAATCTTTAGATAAATTTACGACAAACAAAAATTCGTCTTCAATGACTCATAAGTCGTTTAATATGACCTAAAACATTAAAGGAAAACGACGAATCGCTTTGTTTTTTTATAAGCTTCAATTTTGATAAGAATAGTTTTCCAGTTTTTTCGAGTTAATCACGAAAAACTGTTGAAAAATGTGTTTTATTGGAATTTTCAATCGCGAACTCAGAAATTGTTAGGTTGTAGAAAAAAACTTTATACTACATTTTCTTCTTAAAATTTGATCCTCTATCGATTTCTGGTATCATTTTGAATTTTTAAATTTCCACCCCCGAGAAAGGGTGGCATTCACCCCTGGGGTGGAAGCACATATCGGCACTAAGTCAGGTTTGTTATTTGCATCATTTTTGAGCTACTGTCAAAATTTCAAACAAATCGGTTGAGTTGATCAGATTTCGGAGGTGAATCGGTTCATTGATTGTACTCTATCTAATATCTTATGATGCGTTCAAAAAGCATACCTATGAGTATAATTCAGTTCTTTGAACTATACTAGTTATAACATTCTCTAAATAAATTATTGTTGTCTAGCATTAAAATGTTTGTTTCTAGTTTTAAATATCTGACTTATCTACAAGTTTATAGTGTATGAGATCAATAAATAATGTATTATTTGTATTTGCACTGGTGAATAACAGAATGCCACAGCTAACGTTTATATTTGATAAGCCACCAGGTTTCGAGATGCATGAAACCAAAATAAATATTTAATAGAACTTAAAGCAATTTCCAACATATTATAAACATTTTCACCATTGCTAAATAAAACTTTTAATTAGGTGAGATCATTTTATAGTCTGTAGTATATAAGAATCCGTCGCGTCGCGTCGGGGAGAAATAAACTTTGTGTGTGTGTGTGTTCCAATTCCAGATTCAGTAAAGGAGCATTTAAGAAACAGCGCCTTTTATGGGCCTACTCAGTGGTTAACCGCAAAGTGAGTACTACGTGCATTTCTTTTCAATTTGTTGTATAAATTATAATTAATAGTAATTGCAATCTATGTAATTGAAATCTGTAATGAGCAGAATATTTCTTTAATATCTTCATTATGTAATGCTGCGAAGCAATGGTTACATAATAATGAGAATACAGGGTGGCCACGACTCAGGCTTATACCGCCTGTCTATTTTACGATGGCCTCACCAAATATCTCGCTTGTAGAAGAATAAAGTTTTAGATACAGTTATCCCATTTTTTGAGAGTTATATTTCAGTAAAAAGAAATTTGAAATCCATAGCCTACTTTGTGAGATATTACAAAACCTGAAAAATAGGAAAACCACAAACGGTTATAGCTTCCTTATTTGAGAAGATACGATAAAAGTTAAGGGGATGAAAGTTGGCGGCAAAGACAATAAGAATAATAATGTATATCAAAAAATTCTAAAAATTCAGTTGGCTTTGCAAAAATGAAAAGAACAAATCTCAAAGTAGGCCATGTCACCATTAATTCCGTTTATTTTTCTCTTTCCAACAATGTAAAACATGTCCAAAATTTTAACTGATAGTGTCAATATTTAATATTTTGCGAAAACCATAGTTCATATCATAAATCGTAAAAATCAGCTATGCCATGATTAGTTATTAACAAATTTGACAGTAAGATTTTGTAGATGGTCACTGTTGTATGTTGTATGTTGCGTTGTCGAGTTCTAAGACAAATTTTATATCACTAATGATGGTGTACACCAATAACAAATTCGATATGATTAGCATTTATTGTCAATGCAATTTTCACGCTGAGATGGCAGTCACGGTTTACGGAGATAGATTTCCAGATGCTCCGCAGCCAAATCGAACTATGTTTAGGAAGTTAGTTTAAAATCATTTTCAAGAAAAGTAGTAAGACGAGAGCATTAACCAAAATGAAGAAACTTCTTTGAGATCAATTCAGAGAAACTGTCGTATAAAAAAATACAGTGCAAGAAAAATATTTAAAAAACGGATTTCTATGCTACAAAATGAACAAAGTTCAACATTTAAATGAGGGAGATAAGCCGAGGAGAATAATATTTTGCAGATGGTTGTTAAATAAAAAAAAAATCAGTCTGAGAGAACTCAGACAAACTTTCCTATAAGTATTTGTCTAACTAGTATATTAGCGTGATTAGATTGAGATACCAATACACATAAAGTAGGTCATTCCGTATTAAATAAAAAGGTTGTGATTTACTTAATGCATAAACAATGTTTTCTACTTACTTTACCGATAGACGCTTTGAAGGATGCTGGCGCAATGCATATTAAAAATGATTGTTAAATGAAAAACGAAATATTATCTTAAGGTAAAATGAATTGTAAAATATAAGTATTTAAATAAATGATTTTAATGGCTAAGCGTTTGAGTGAAATCTTAGGATCGAAACCGGAAGAGGTCCAATTTTTTTTTACTTTTTTTTACATTATAAAATGAAAAAAAGATTAAATATTAAATAATGTAATGAAGTAACCATATGTTAAATTTGATCAAAATCGTTACAGCTGTTTTAGATAAAAAAAAAATTCTTTAAAGCTCACTCTCCATGGCCAGTAGCAACTCTCCCTGCATTTTCTGGGAGCAACTGGTTACGCCATCTTATGCTGGTGCTAAGGGAGTATTTATGTGTCAAATTTAATCAAAATCGTTAGAGCTGTCTTAGAGAAAAAAATTATTTTCTATATTTTTTCCTGTTTTTAGGGGTTTACTCCTCCACATTTGAGCTAGGATCGATTTTGCGATTTCGCCTCGAGGTGTGGCCGTCTTGAGTATACATGTAAGATTTGAACAAAATCGATCCAGTAGTTTGGGCGGCAAACGACAGACAGACATTTTTTAAAAACCACTTTTTTGGGTTCAGGGGACTTGAAAACGTGTAAATCCATCAAAAACTCAAACTCGAACTTTTGCACGATCACAATACTTTCCTTATATACCATGTATATGGGAAAGTAAAAAAGGAATGACTCGGTGATATGTAGCAAAATTCTTTGGTCGGACGAGTCAAATGTTTCTAATAATATATTTTTCAATAGAAATAAGCATTGTAATTGGACACGAGAAAATACACATTGGTGCAGAGAGACTGCTTTCCAAGAAGGATTTTCTACACATGTTTGAGCGGGTCTTTTAGGGACTAATGTAATTTGACCTTATTTTTATGATGGAAAATTAACCGCTCGTAGATCTTAATTTCCTGCAAAACGAATTTCAAGATTTTCTTTACGAATTAACAGTAGCAGAAAGATTAAATGATTCATATTTTCAACAAGATGAGGCTCCACCTCACACTGCTGTAATATGTACACATTATTTAAATCAAGTTATGCCAGATAGCTGGATAGGCACCTATGGACCCATTCTATGACCAACTCGATTACCAGATATTACTCCCTTGGATTTTTTCATCTGTGGTTACATTAAAGACAAGGTATTTCAAACTGTCCCTGAAAATATTGAGGACATCAAAAACAAAATTAGAAACGCATGTGAGGCAATTACTCCTGAAACGCTCCAAAATATCATGCGTGAGGTGTCTCGTAGAGCACGTTTGTGTATTAGAATACATGGTGCACAATTCGAGCATTTGTAGTTAGAAAAATAAATACACACATTTTCTTTTCTGTTATACATAGTTTTTCGTTTTTTTGGAATGTTCATTTTATACTTGCATTTGTATTTATGAAATGTTTGTTTGCTTGCACTAAATTGTAATAAATAATTACTGAATTATAATTATTATAAAGTGATGAATTTTTACTATTATAGCATAGCTGATTTTTACGATTCAATTATAGGAATTGTGGTTCTCGTAAAATATTAAGTATTGACACTTAAGTTAAAATTTTTGTGACATGTTTTATATCGTTGGAAAGAGAGAAAATAAACGGAATTAATGGTCTCATGGCCTACTTTGAAATTTGTTCTTATCATTTTTGCACAAGAGCGTATGTCAAAGCCAACTACGTTTTTCGAATTTTTTGATACACATTATTATCTCACAAAGTAGGCTATAGATTTCAAATTTCCTTTTACTGAAATATACCTCACAAAAATGGGATAACTGTTTCTAAAACATTATTCTTCTACAATAGATATTAAGCGAGGTATTTGACACAGACGGAATATTGGAAAAATCGGAGAATTTATCAAAATAACAGCCCAATACGAGGTAGAAACATGAGTCGTTTGATGTTAAGTCGCAAACTCACAAAATGTTAAAGCAATGAATTATAGTATAGCAAATTGACTCGCTTATAGTGTATACGACCAGAATTGAATAACTAAAAGCTAAAACTAAAAGCCAGCAAAAACAGTCGGCATCTCTTTATTGTTTTTCTTATGACAAGCCTTACCTCCGCCAGAGACACCGACTCTTTTTGCCGGCTTTTAGTTTTAGCTTTTAGTTATTCAATTCTGGTCGTATACACTATACCTTTATAGGTTTTTAATGTGCGTCGAGTCGTTTGATGACAGACATGCTGCCATAGCCCGCGGCAATAATAATTAAGTCGTAATTTTTTTTTGTGTTTTTTGAGTGCAGATGAGTCCTTACTTGAACTATACCTGACGGACATACCAACAAAAAAATAGCTTCCATGAAAGCTAAAGTGTCGCTTCTGATACTTTCATGCTCTATGCTTCAGCTACATTTTCTTTTTCATGCGTTCTTTGACGTCGGGTCGTCTTGTTTTGAACTCTATAACGGTGTAAAATTCGCTTGATGATCGAATTCTAAATCCTTGTATAATAGTTCAGAGACTATATTCGTGATGATATAATCCAAATAATAAAAATCAATTACTGAAGACATTTGTTCAGACTAACATATTAATTAATGACCTAAATATATCTCGGAGAATGTTGGAGCCTTGAACTTTTAAATAGCTGGATCAGATTGAGAGTAAGCGATAAAAGATCAGGATGTGGAGTGATCACGACAAGAAGCTTATAATAATTGCGTTCGGACGGCGCCAATTACGGATATTTATTTAATTAATTTCCTCTTATTGCCAATACTTTTTAAGAAATGAAAAACGTATTTAGTACTTGCAAGAAGATAATTGAAACCGTATTTGAAACGCCGTACAAAGATACTTGTCAAATTAGCAACTGTAAATAAGAAATGACAAAAATTGCATCTAACATACTGATACGTGTTTACATCCTTTAGTAAACACCTCACGCGTGGATTCAATAATTGCAACACGAATATTGATGAACATAAACCAGACGAACAACTCATTTACTAAGATTTGAAAACATTACACTAGAACAGCAAAAAAAATTGTTTATGAACTGAAAAATAAAAGTATCAGTGATAATTGGCTAAATATAAAGGCGGTTAAGGAGCTGTTTTGTGTAATTGGATATGCCCTATTGCATCTCATAAATAACTCACTAGAAACTGGAACAGTACCAAGTGAATTAACAACTAGCCTGATAGTGCCTACTTCAATCCCAACTTTTGTGTTTCAAATTGTGCTCCTATTTTTTTTTACAACAAATCCCCACTTCATTATGAACACAGAAATATGCGTTATGTGCACTCTACTTAATATTTAAAATACAATTCTCCAAAAATCACTTTTTGTAAATTGTAAAGTTTCTAGTGTTTTTTAAGACCGTGCGGTTTTGTGTTTATTCCTGTAAGAAACACATTTCATTTATTAAACGTGAGTTTCGCATTACCCAGAATTTTCTACTTACTCTGTACATTGATAATAATAATAAGTCGCTTTTATTTATGACTTTACAGTAAAATAAAAAAAATACATATTAAATGGATTGGCGGTATTCGACCTCGGGTCGCTCTTCCATTCCAGAAATTAGAGAAATAATATAAAACTATGTACAAAAAAATTATCAGCTGTAATTTACCAAGGGCGCTGATAATCACGCGATAATTGCCCTCCGCCTTACGGCGTCGGGTAATTACTAAGCAACAAGCTGTCGGTTCATTATTAGAGAAAATTATAAGGATTTATCTGTGCACGCGGTAAATTCGGTGAGATAATTTTTTGAAATTCTAATAATATGTCAAATCGTGAATGTGACATTTTAAATAAATTATAAAACTATCAATAATTTTTCGTTACATAAGTGTGTTACCTCCTTTCCCTTATTATTTATTTTTGGGAAAGAATTGAGGCAACATATGCGGGCGACTAGCTCGTTCAAGTCGGAGCAAAGAGCCGTGGATCCCGAGTATTCGTAAGAGTGGAGAAACTTACCCTTTTTGATATGTACAGCATAAGTGACAGATTTCTGTTTATTTCGAGAAAAGGAGACAAAGAAAAATTGATGTTAAATTGGGCACCATCTATAGTGAAAATAAGTAGAATTGTCTCTTTTTCTCGAACTATAGATCAGACTTAAATTGTTGGTAAGAGAAATAAAAAGATAGTTTAAAATGAATGTTAAAATATTTTACGTGAATAATAGATAAATCGGTTTATAAAGACTAATTGAAATTTAAAATATATATATATAACAAATTTATACCAGGATCCTAGGTTGACTATTGTTCAGGTGACTGGTTCTGGAACAGCAATCCAGGCCCACAATTGTCTCTTGTTGCAAGAATGGTGTCTAAAGGTTTCCTTGTCAATTTACGTCTGTCTCTTAATGAAATTTAGTGAAAATTGTAGGAAAATTAACCAAATGTGGTTTATGAGAAATTAACGAAATTTTATCTATATGAAAGATAAGCTGTGCAAAAGCTATGCAGAAATGTAGAAGCTATGCAGAAACGTATACAGAAATGTATAAGTATATATGCGTATAAACATATAAGTACACAAGTATATAAGTGCAATAAATATATAGAAATATATAAATATATAAAAGAATATATAAGAATATAAGTATATAAGCTGATTTCGTAAACTATAAATTTTCAAAAAAATGAAAAAGAAAGAAAATATTTTGAAACCATGTGGTAGATATAGTATCTTAACTACTTATTAAATTAAAAAGAATTGACCTTGAATTTAAATTTATTTTAAAAATAATTGAAATTACATCAAAGACAAAAATTGAAGATTACTTTTAATTTTAAATTAGTAATAAATGAAATTTACCTGGATGTTAAACACTTGTTAACGCGGATATAAAAATGTAATATCAATTACTGAAGTCCACAGTTAAAATTTATATACGTTTGAATCAGTACAAAGGCTGTAAGCAAATGATTTCCTGTTGAGTTTTACTAATAAGGTAAACTTTTTTTGTCCTACTTACTGAAATATAATGCTACTCGATAAACCTGAAAAATCTATTTCCCCTAATTAAATTGAAAGCTATAAAATATAGAAATAGTACAGGTATAGCCATCTGTCAATGGTTGAGTTAAGCGTAACAACTAGCAGGTCGCAAATTCTACAATTTCCTTTATTCACAACTAATATAGTGGCATATGATCGATACAAGGAATCTATAATAATAGTTTTCATACCACAGCTGACTTAGATTGCAACAATTTGTAAATACATAACCAAAAATAAGAACAGCTGTAATAAATAGTAAAACATATTGTGAGAACTCAGTAAATATATTACATCTTATAGGATATATTATATATAGTAACGAGAAAAGGTAAGGAAAATAACCATATGTACTTACATAGTAAACAAAAATATAAAAATTGAAATATAGGTATCTGATGTAAATAAGTGTTTTTAGACAATCAACAATCGTTTCCTGGGATGCTATAATAGAACGGAAATACACAATAGTGTAAAAAAACATGACTGAGTTCCTAAGATATAAAAATATGTACATAAAACAGTGTGAAATGATTTAGCAGTTATACAAGCAAATTCTGTTAGTTGAAAACAGTTTCACTTACAAAAACTGAATCAAAATGTTACACAGATCGTGCTAAATATAAACAAAACACTAGTTTTTATATAAAACTGTTTTTTTTTCGAAGAACTCTTATTTACTATGTATGTCAAATAATAAGATTATTGCTGATTCTTTAATTCTGCTTTTTTTGTTATCTGCCTCTTTTTTTAAAATTTTTGCCGAGTTCCAATTTATTCTATGTCCGTTTTCCCAAGCATGTTCACGAATCTTTGATTTCTGAATTTCATTCTTTCTAATGTAATTCTTGTGCTCATCCAACCTCACACTGTAAGGTCTGGATGACTAGCCCACATAACATTTATCACATTCGTACGGGATATTGTAAAAACAATTTTTTTGAATTCTGCTCCTGTTTATCGGTTTTGTTGTTGTTAAAATAGATAGTGTTCCCCGTTTGAAATACCCTGCTCCTTTTCCAATAATTCTATTATTTTGTAGATTCGGTGATTTGTTTTTTAACAAGAATAATACATGTGGTAGAAAATCCAAATAAAAGGAAAGAATACAAATAGTCAGGTGTTTTACTTTCCAAAAACGTTCAGTAATATGGTCAAACTTGCACAAGTTGAAACTAAATTTTATACAAGCATTTTGTATTTTTTGGAAAGTGCTTTTGTCAATACCCGATATCGCAATAAGTAAGATGGGAGAGAATTAAAGAGCCACATAATATCAGCTTTATATCAAAACTAAGTACCTCCTTATGGATATATAGCAGTTTCAACTTACCATATGATTTTCGTACCAATTTAGCAACGTGAGTGGAAAATTGAAAATTTTAACTTAACATCGAGATATAAGCGTAAATTTTTTGCTTCATCAACGGGAGTTAAGTCTTTCTGTTATTGTGTTATTATTTTCTCTTCTTTCGACTGTCTGATAAAACTCAGAGTCACTCTGTATCTTCTATTGTAATGCGAGTTAATAATACTTGCAGAGTAAGTGACTGTAGATTTCAGAACCATAAGTAAACCTAAGATAGGCACATTCTGCATTTGACTTGTTAACCACTGATTGCTTTATGGCAGGCTAATATTTTCAGCATTTAGAAGAGTGCCAGTAGACTGACTAACCATTCGACTACGAAATAAACTCGATTATGAGTTTGTTACTTTCCTTTTGAATTGTTGAAAAATTGGTAATTGAATAGAACTTTCTACAGAATAATAAAAAGTTTAAGTTAAGAGTCGTTGGTAAGTAGAAGCATAATAATGTGAGGCGACAAGACCTTTGAGGGATGATCCAATGGCTACCTGTCCTGATTCAATGTCTACCTGTACTGTGGACAAAACTTGTAAATAGATTAAGATGTCTATACTAATTATATATTAAATTATGTAAATATTAAAATTTTTAATGGATATTTCTAGGAAGAACTTTTAGGTCTTCTAAGTGTGCAAGATAGAGAGAGACGTTCCGGGCAAACATTTATTAATTTTAGGTACAAATTTTGCTTAATACAGTATTTTGAAATATAATCGTAATCCGAAGTGAACAAGTAGTTTGTTAAATTTAATTATGGTTTACGTCTATTTTTATATTTAAATGCAGACAAAATATTTTTTTTATACATTTATTTAACGTCGCCCTATTTTTTAACACCGACGCCTGTAGACGAGCTACCCCCAACCAGAAATTTTGCCGAACCTCTTCCCTTAAGAAGAGTAGGGATCTTTTACTTGCCTAACATTTAATAGACAAGGGACCGACGGCTTTACATCCCCTCCAAAGGATGGTATATCCCCTATACAACCCTCGCCTAAGGTTGTATAGCTTCCGCGCATACACTGATATACAAGCCGCTGGAAGATGTGTGAGGTGAGAACGCGGTCTTCGATGTGAACACGGATTTGGCCCCTGATTCGGGAAAATAAAAAATGGTCGGCAGAGCTTGGTAGAGAATCCAAGAGCATTCCGTGCACTTATTTTTTGATTTGTAGAGTCTCAGGGTTTGATTTCTGGAAGTGCTTGTTAAGGTCAATCGCTACACCGTGTATAAGGCGAAGTGTTTCTTAATACTAGAGGGGTCACTTAAGGTGAGGACTTAAAACTAACTCTTTTTAACCAGGTTTCGGCCTGACAGTTTGTCACGAAAAGTATGCAGGGACTGGGAATAAGAAAGCCTAGCTAGATGGAGGTATCTACAACATTAGTTAAATAGTAACCGGACCCAAGCAATAGCATAAATCAGCTTATTACACAAAAAAATCACTTTTTGAAACTTATATTTTCCACAAGACCACTTCGGGAGTACTTAACACAGGAGTCACTGTCAAAACTGAACTTGGTTTGGGCTTGCTGCACACCGGTATTTATACTGTTAGTTGACTGCGTTTATCGTGCCCCATGAACCTATCACGAACGTTTTTACCCCCTTTTTAGAGCTGGATTTGACACCATCGAGTCTGGATCAGTAAGATTGCGAAATATTTCATAATATTGCGCAATAGTTTACTAAAAGTTGAAATTTTGAGATGAAGTTCGTATGGAAAAATCGGCGATGAAAAGGAGAATTTTTTTATATAAAAAAAAATTCGAATCGATTCGGGTTTTGGAAATTTGGAGTTTGATTGACAGAAATTTTAATGATATGAAAGGACCCCGTAAACGTGTCACGAAGGTCAGATGTTTAACAGTTGAAATGACATGAAAATGCTCCCGATAGGTGCGAGGTGGCTGTAAATAAGATATGATAATGCTCCTAACGGGTATGAATCGAGTTTGAGCGGCGATATCGGTTGAAAGAATAATCGAGATATTGTATGTAATTTTACGAGGGGCGATTGAAAAGTAGTTAAATTTGAAACGTTAATTGAAGCGCTGGAATTTGATGAAATTAAATTAAATATGAAGACTCGAGGTAGGGAACGTGGTTTGGTGTATACAGGGGGTTGTAAAAAGTCATGATTAAAAAACTGAAACGGATGTAAGAATTGTATGAAGTGAAGTTGAAGTATACGAGGGGTCGTCAAGAAGTAATGAGATTTGAAACGTAAAAGTGGTCTAAAAAGTTAATGAAACGAAATAAACTATTGCGGTTTTAGGTACGGATAGTGATTTTGACCTATTTTATGATTATGAGGGGGCTGTATTTTTAAGGGGTGTTTTTTGCAAAATTTCCTTTATAGAATTACGTGAATGAATGTTGAAAGTGTATTTTCGGTGATTTTATGTTATTATGGAATTATAAAATGTTTGCGAATTTTTTCTGATTTTTGTGACCTTGGATGTAGTTTTTTCTTATGTAAACTAGGTCTGGTTGACTTTTTTTTCATGGTTAGCCATGGTGCCTGAATTGATATCAATTTTTTGTTAATTTTGCATCTTTCTGTTTTGGAACGGTCACCCATCTAACTACTAACCGCGCCTTACATTGCTTTACATCGCATATCGAAGTATGTACATAGTAAAGATGCACCCACGCTCGCCCCCTGCAGACAATATAAACAGGTATAGAAATAATATTGTTAGAATCGACTTTGATTACCGGTTTTAATTTGTAAAATATACAGGGTGTCCCAACTAAAAGTAGGCACCCTGAATAACTTTGGATAACAATTTTTTGAAAAATTGTTGAAACACGTCGACCTTGTTTCCAAGGGGGGCATATTTTAATGTCAGACTTGTAAACCTATCATCATCCCTCTAACCTACACGGCCACCCCCTCAAAAAATTCAAATGGCAAAGGGGGGGTCGAGTGATGCATTTTCTGAAAGGTCTTTCAATTCCTTGCGTAACAGTGTATTTTTTAAATTTTTTATCGATTCTTTCTTAAGGAAAATCAATTTTATTTTTGACGATTACACACAAATCGATTTAAAAAATCTAAAATACACGCCACTGGGTATTGGAATTTATAAAAAAAAACTACATTGTTTTAGTGCTCTCAAATCAACACGACTTTTTTCGACAAAAAACACTTTCCGTTGTCCATTTAGTTTTAGAATAATAAAAGACTCATAAGTACTTGATAGTCCTTGAACATTAATTTGTCCACAACCAATTTTAAATCGAGATACATTTTACCAGAGTGAGTTCTCAAAATAGTTTATATCCTCCAGGAGAAAATAGAAATTGTCGGCATTTATTTTGAAAGCGATAATTGTGCTAGAGCTACAGAGCGCATATTCAATAGAAATCACCAAGATAGAAAGGCTGGTTCTCTTGGGTTCTCAGTATGTTTTACAATTATTGCCTACTTTTGGTTGGAACGCCCTATATAGGTAATGAAGCGAAATATTATAATTTAAAATACTTTGCCTTCGTACGATCATTATTTACAAGATACTCTCATAAGAAGTTGGACAATTGTTTAAATATTAATTTTCATTAGCTATTGTTTTTAAATAAGACGCGCCCACATATGCCTTGCTCCATTTGTATATAATTATTGTTTGCATGATACAATAAAGTTAATATACATACCATGATTCATTTAATTAATATGCAAAATTTTCGTCTATCCCTATATTGTTTATTGATGATTCAATATCGGAGATGCATATATTTTTTTAAATAAATATTTAAAGGAAACCTATAGCGGTTGGGTTATTCTTATTTTTAATGATTAGAGTAGGAAGTAGGTTTTTAAAATTCAAAGGTTACGTGTAGGTATGCGACTAAGCTGCTGCAAGAATCGCACTTGAACTTTCTCAATGGAAAAAGAAAATAATTTATTATATCAAAACTCTTTGCGCTATTGACCTTATTCTACATAATCCATGAATTTGTTATAGCCAGTTTCGATACAAAATGATCGTGAACTTGTTTGTAAACACGTCATAATGGAATTAGGTGATTTATTCTTCCAAGCTAATAAAATTTAAAAAATAAAAAATAAATAAAATTTCAAGTTAAAGAAAAACACAAAGTAGTAAATATTTTCAATGACTCTATAAATTAGGACATCTTTCCATTAATTTGGAAATCTGCAGACGTCATAACCTTCCTAAATCTCTATATCCAGCCTCATATAATGACTTAAGATTCTTCCTTTGATACAATCAGGTTTCCGCCAAAAATTTAACACTATCACGGCTTTATTAAAAGTGGTTGATGGCGTAGTCCTCCTTGACAGTACTAATTCGTTTGGATCAAAGTAAAGATTTGATTTAGTTAACTTTGATCTATTGCTTGCAAATTTGTCCTTCATAGGTTTTAATTTCACTATCTTACCCTACTTTTCTGAATATTCGTATGGTCGTTCACAAAGAGTGAAAATTAATAAAACAATTCACTCTGACTTTGGTCACACTAATTCCGGTGTACCCCAAGGTAGCATTCTTGGCCCATTGTTATTCTAGATTTTTACATTTGATCTGCCTGATGCTGTAAAATATTCTCAAGTCCATTTGTATGCTGATGATATACAGTTGTATAACTCTTGCGATGGATCTAATGCTAATGAGGTTATACATTTAGCAAAACTTGATTTAAGAAGTATCTTTGGCTGGTGTGGTAAAAATGGTCTTAAAATGGCTCTCTGTATAGGTCCTGACTGCCAACGAGCTGATATTTGTAATAATCACCTGGAAATTAATAAATTCACAATAGAGTGGGCACCATCAGTATAGAATCTCGGCCTTTTTATTGATAACAAGTTATGTTTTAATGTTTTTCATATAATGCTCCTTCTCTATTAAACACTGTTTTAAATGAGATAAACTTACCCCACGGTGCTTTTATTAAACATATGAAGCAGACTTTATTATCTACTAATATATAATATTTTTCTTCTTCAATCACATTGTACTTCTTGTATATGATATTTATATTGAATTTGTTTATTATGTATTTTTTTAAACTTTTGTGAACTTTACCTTTTTCTTATATGGGTCGAATGGAAGAATGACCTAGATAAATTCCTACCCTTTGTGCTGTACATTTCTTTTTTTGTGTGTTAGCGCAATAAACATTTATTTATTTAGTAGTGCACTTGAACAATAACTTAACCAGCATTTCACAAGCTGGTGTCTAGACAGACAAACGCAAGCAACTTTTGCAGTCTTCAATTAGTAATTTTTATCACATATATTATTAGATAGATGTCAATTTGAAAAATGAAAAAAAATGTGATCTTATACTTCTTTTAACTTTTTAAAATCTTACCCCTTTTGAGAACCCGGCGCTGCTTTTTCGGTAAGATATGCAATATAATTGTTAATTTTCATGCTGAGATTGGGTGAATTGAACTAAAGTGCCACTATAGGTCCAGACGTTATTAACCACCAAGTGACTACATAACAGACAACTTAATTTTTATCCTTTACCAATACCCTCAGTGAGGTAGAAATAACACAATACTTACTATGACTACTGCATCTTTAAAGGGTCTAATTCAATTTTATACAATTTTCATCCCTCTCGAATCAAGCCACGCCCTTAGGCCTATACAGGCGAAAACGCCAACATAACCTCACTGACATTTGAAATCAATCTTCCGAATTTTAAACTTGCGTGAGCGGTCGATGTGAACATTGATAGTTAAGTGAGAAGTATAAGACAATTGTATTAATATTTTGTGTCAGAAAATGATGTTAAGGACAAGTTTTCATTTTATGGTAAATATATATCTGTATATTATTAATGCAACTTAATGCACATTATTTATAGATTAAAGTAATATCTTTGATGAAGTTCTTAATGCCTACTCACAAGGAATTTTATCCTACAGCTCTTAAATATTTTAATACAGTTTATTTTTATTTTTTATTTATTAAAACATGTAAAGGTATAGCTGCCCGTATATGTTTAAAATGTTTAGGCTAAAAAAATTAATAATGAAGACTATCTAACTGAAAACGATGTGAAAGGTCTTTTATATATTAGGGAAAACTTTTGATGGAGCACTTTTTATAAAATTTGAGCAAATAAGTTATAATAATTAATTGTGAACAACATACAATTTACAAACACTCCTGAATTTTTTTATATTTCTTATTATTATGATATTTAATGGAAGAAGATAATAGAATTTAGGTCATGAACTTTTTTTTATATTCTTTATATTTATTTATATCGTTAAGTGTTGATTTGTTCTATTTTGAGTGACATAGCAATGATTAATATATTGTTTAATTTTTGTGTGCTTGTGTACAAAGCAGCAAGTTGAAATGATGAATAAGCTACGAAGATTGCATATTCATATTCAGTGTATGGTAAATTTGTTGAATATAGCCTATTTTTCTTTAAAATAATTTTCAGTATTGTATTTCGTAATGCCAATAACAATTTTAAAATGTTATTGTAAAGATCACCCCATACTACTGAAGCACCCTATATATACCCCATATATATGTTTAGTTTTTCTTATTTATTTTCCAAATTCAAGTAATTATTGCAGTTAATTAATTTCATTTTTACATTTAATTACTCACTTAATATTGGACACAATAAAGATAGCAAAATGCATTTTAAAATTACATTCTTTTAGAGCAAAGTTAAACGCTACAGTTTTAACTAAAAAGTTACAGAAAATCGAGTCTAGTCACAGCATTTGTTTACAATGGACACAATAAGCGTCAAGTACTTCTGTTACTTCTCACAGGGTGAAATCGCCTGTCGTTTTCTATCTTAAGTCATGCAAAGGATGGACTCTGCAAACTACGACGTATGTAGACATTGAAATTTATAATGTAAACATTTTCCAATCGTGAGACCACAAATCCAAAGCTTTCATGTAATTGTGACGTCATTTTTACCATATAAAAAGAAGACGGCGTGGTATTTAAAGTAGGAGAAGATAGACGGCATCGGAAGACAGAACATTACGTCTCGATATTTTTGCCGAACTTTTATATCTGCCTTTGAAATCCATTCTAAGCTACGTCGCGAGTTTCGCCGAGCTTAATAAATTATTTTGTGGATATTATTCACTAAATCAGCCGTCTAAACTACTAGCCAAACAATATTATAACTTAATCTTATTTTAACGAATTCTTCTCAACCACCGACATGCTCGACGAGGACGTTTAACATGTAGAACCTGGGGGACAGCATTCACGGGCGATATAACGCTATACAGAGCGCACAGGAATTCAGCAGGCATAATTTTTAAAGGTGATCGCTTGCTTATTTCGAAACTCTATTTTATTATTTGCAATTGCATTCATATTCTGGTTTCGACGGGGCGTAAGAGGGGAAATTAACGCATTTGTGGTACTAAAAGAATATTAGATTTTGTTTTATGAAGAAGTTTTGATTTTTAACAAGGAAACAGGATAAGGTTATATTACAATTTACTTAGTTATGAATTCATTCACGAGTTTAATTCATAAAATTGCACTTTCTGAATATTTTGCTAGGGAGATTTGCGTTTGCAAAATAACAAGTTTATATTCAAGCACTATATAGTTTCTGCGTTTATGCAATGACAAGAAACTTTCACTTCCATTATATTTCATTTGATATACTTGAAGTTTCACTAAAAATTAGCACAGTATCATCTGCATATGGAATAACTTTACCATTAATGTTTATATTGATTAAAGCAGCAATATATACATTGAAGAGTATTGGTCCTAATACTGGACCCTGCGGCACAACAATCTATACATTTCTTGGATCACTTAATACGTTTCTAATTTTTATATTCGTTTTATTTGTTAAGTAGGATTTAATGACATTCAGCAGGATGCCCCTAACTCCCTAGCTTTGAAGAACATTAAGAAGGTTCTCATGCGGTACCGCGTCGAAAGCCTTAGCTAAATCTAAAACGACAGCTATACATCTTTTACTTTTATCTAGGTTATGTTCCTTTGTTACTTCATACATTGCGTCGTCAGTGCTTAATCCCTCTGTAAATCCAAATTGGTGGGGGGAGAGTAATTGGTTGTTCTTAAGGAAGTTAATTAGTCTTTCCTTAAGACATTTTTCAAAGACTTTTGCAATATTATCAATTAGGCTTATTGGTCGATAATTGCTAATTGTTTTAGGATTCCCAGATTTATAAATAAGGGTTATAGTGGATACTTTAAATGGACTAGGAACTACACCGGTTTTAAAGATTAAATTTGTTATATATTTTAATGGGGAAATAATGTATGTGTATGATTTTTAAAATTTTGGAGGTAATTCCATCTGGTTCAGGAGAACTATTGTTTTTTAAACTATTTATTTGTCTAATTAATTCATTATTATCAACCGGTTTTAAAAATTTTGATTTATCTATACTACAGGATTAAAGATCTTCGTACTATTTTCTATTTGGTTCTCTGATCTTCGTAGTGATTGATAGTCGTCAAGCGACTAAGAATGGATGATTGTATACAGTGCGTATTGTCGGAATTTCAGAATTGTTTACCTATCACCATTTTTTTTACCATAAAATAAATAAATGTTAAAGTCAGTAAATAGTTAGTACACCTTAAGTTTACATCCGGTACGAATTTCTTTGGTTTTCATAGAAATACTTGCAAATTATTTGAATTTCATTCTAGGAAAACCAGATAACTTGATTGGCTTAGACTGAAAATACTAACAGAACCATAACCTGCACATTGTTTTTTTATCAATATTGTAAACTAATTTCACAGTTAATAGCCTTGGTTTCAATGAGAGGCTTCACGTTTGTTTTATTTATTTAAATTAGCAAATCGTACTACAAAAATTAACCCATTAACTCCTATTTCGACTTCAAAAGAATTCCCGTGTACAGTTTAACAATGTTTAATCAAGCAGCAGCGTGAGGTCACTTCTGTATTTAATTAATCCTGTTGTAGATTTTTTGCTTTAGGCTTGATAAACTAATTTTGTTTTATTATCCTCATTAGATTTATGTAAATAGTTTTAAATAATACTTAAGTGCTGTGTATTGATTACATTTGTAATTCTACTTCACCAAGTAAGTAAAACTTTGTTTAAATTCTGATAATTCTGTAAGGATTGAAAGGTCACGTAGTTAATCAGAGAACCACTTATAATAAAATATTGTAATGTAAAACTACGGAACAAAATTATTTTCGTGACCGAATCACACACAAATACTTTTTTAATAGGATTATGTAATTTAACTGAAAGATCACTTCGCGTAAAAATCAATATATTTTTTGGTATTCGAACTCTAGGTATACTTTTTATGGGGTGTAGCAAATGTGCTGCAAGTTCTTGATATTACTTTATCACATTCTCCATAAATAATAGACAAATTTAAAAAGTCTTCGTGGGTGTAATTTAAACGTGCTGGCATTTTTTGACATAAGATAATGACTAATTGTTTCTAATCATGGCTATTTTGATGAAATGATTACAACAATTCATGAATTTCTAATAAAATCCAAATATTTCAAAAGTTGTGACTTCAACCCCCACAATGCTATCAGAAAAAAGATAATTCAATTTTACACAACTTGACGTAAAAAATACAGGGTGTTCCATTTGATCTAAACAAGTTGACAAAATGTAACGCGAAAAACGGAACACTTGGTATGATATTATTGAATTTATTTCAGTTGTAGAACGTAGTTCTCCTTGTGTTCTTTTTACGCGACAAGAAGAAAGTAAAGTTTTACACGAAGAAAGTTATAACGGTTCTTGCAAACCGTTGCACCTGTCAAATTTGCTATAAAAACGGCTAGGTTTAGGTATAGGATATGCTACATATTTTCGACTCAGAATTTTATGCTCTTTTCGAAAACCCTAAAATATGTAGGGTGTTCCATTTGAAATAAGCAAGTTGGTATCGACTTCCGGTATAAGCGGAAGTGCCAGCTGCTTGTAATTATTTTAGTTAGATTATTAGTAATTATCTAAATTTTCAAAATTTTCTGATGCGTACTTTTCTCTATATCGATCGATTCAGTTCCCGGTGAGACACCCTGTATATAATTTAAAAGAAACCTGACCTATTCTCTTGTGGTGAAGTAACTAGATAGTACATTATAATAGATTTTTTCACTTCCGTCCTTACACTCGGTAGTTTGGAGTTTAGACAGTTCACATTATTGGCGTAATTCTTTACGCCAACCTTTGCAAGAAGCCAAATTGCGGACCAGTAAATCGTAATATCTGGACAGTTATAAGATGTCGCGTAAACCCATGTGGTCTAAAGCAGTGGCCCATTAGCGAAAATGTAGATCCAGAATTACATATCCCTCGAAACATCAAGTTCAATCTCTTAGACTTTGTAGCATTCTGAATTATTGAAACGTCCAATGCAAAGCGTTTAATCATCGGATTAGGTCTTTTGGACTTCGTCCATCTACTTCTGCATATTATTTTAGTCATTGCGCTGACAAAAGTAAAAACCCATTTAGTTAGTCATCTAACGATTATCAAGAGTATAATTCAATAAATAAACTATATGCATCACTGTTGTAAATTATGTTCCATATCTCGATTGCATTCAATTGTGTTTCAGCTAATTCATTTCTTTAAATTAGAAGGCGCTTATCATTTGTCGTGCAATGGCCTTGATATTACACTTTTAATAACAGTATACTAAATGGATAATTCTTGTATCTAATACAAACTAATTATGAATTAGAAATGTCACTGTATTAAACCGATATTATAGTATAAAAGCTTCTATGACGTTAATTTTAAATTAGTAATATTTGTGTTCCTTGAAGGGAATAATACGTTTCTTGTCAATAGAGAGCTTGTCATCATAATTCAAGGTGTGTAAACTTCTTGACAAACAGAGTAAGTCATCGAGAATTTTAAATCTGTTCCCAAATGTAACGCGATCAAATAAGGCGATTAGTTTATTACCTAAACTCAGCCGGCAGTCGTAAAATTTTAATAAAACAAGTCACGGTCGAATTATGTAGCACTGTAAATTGAAATTTTATTATTTAAAGTCTACATACCTCTACATAAGTTCTACCGTGACGTATAACCAATAAAACGGACGATCAGGGATAGGTACTTTTTCATTATTCATAATATTTTTACATTTTATAATTTCGAAGTTTTCAAATACACCCAGCTATCTATTACTTGTTACATTCTTAATTAACCTTAAATTATTAATATCTATTCTATGATTGTTGTTAAAGACATGTTGGACAGCACCAAATTTTTCTGTTTTACCGTATTTGTGATGGGCCATATGCTCCTTGAGTCTAGTTATAATCGGGTGTTTTGCTAGTCCAACATACCTCAAATTACAATCTTTACAACATATCCTCGTTCGTTTAACTAAATTTTATCCTTTTCTTTACCTAAAAGTCATATACCAGTTAGATAGACATAAAGTCTGTCTAATAAATGCAAATTGCAAATAAATTGCAACTTCTGCTAAACAAAGGCAACAAGAATATAATATAAAACGTAATTTTAATATACTAATTATACGTAGATATAGTAAGTTAATGTATATATATATGCATAAAACATACTTATAGAATTATAAACATACGACAGGCGCAGTTAGTACTTGGATGGGTGACCATTCCAACGGAAACCGCGTTCT
This sequence comes from Leptura quadrifasciata, assembly GCA_963675555.1. Lineage (NCBI taxonomy): Eukaryota > Metazoa > Arthropoda > Insecta > Coleoptera > Cerambycidae > Leptura > Leptura quadrifasciata. The sequence goes on along the minus strand of OY776681.1, from coordinate 2,795,013 downwards.
CGCCTCACACATATTCCAGCGGCTTGTATATCAGTGTATGCGCGGAAGCTATGCAACCTTAGGCGAGGGTTGTATAGGAGATATACCATCCTTCAGAGGGGATATAAAGCCGTCGGTCCCCTGTCTATTAAATGTTAGGCAAGTAAAAGATCCCTACTCTTCTTAAGGGAAGAGGTTCGGCAAAAATTCCTGGTTGGGGGTAGCTCGTCTACAGGCGTCGGTGTTAGGAGGCCTCAGTAGCGGAAATAGGCCGACGTTAAATAAATGTATAAAAAAGAAAAAAATTATAAACATATATACAAACAATATATATAATAATTATCAACAACTTGCCTTCATTATCAGTTACATTTACATTTAAGCACATAGTTTTCAACTTTTGTCTAAATCGAAAATAATTCCCGCTTTTTTTTAATTTCTGTTGGTAGAATATTAAATATAGTGGGAACTTTATAGAATATAGTTGTATTTAATAATGATGCTTTGGCTGTGTCTATAAAGTAGTCATTATTCTGCCTTGTATTATGTGGAACATTATTTATATATATCTAACCTTACTACATCAGTACACAGCAGTATTTTTGTTGTCACTTGCATACTGAACAATATCATTTCTATAAAGAGTAAATAGAATAAGACTAAGAATAGTTCTCTGAGGAACACCATTTTATCTGTAGCTCACGTGTTACTGACTTTTTATACTTAACTCTTTGTGATCTGCTGCTTAGGTACTTTTAAATCAATTAACACGTTATTTCTCGGCACCATTTCTTCTAGCTTGGATATTAAAAACTGTCTACTTATCGTTTCAACTGCTATTTTTAAGCCATGAAATATGAATAAAACTCAAACACGGGGAATATACATTGAGGTCATAAGTACTTCTTAATTAAAATTAGTTCGAGTAAATCCCTAAGAATATCAGAGTTTGTGTGTGTTATTTACTATGCTGCCTAAACTGAAAATTGAGATCACAAAGGTGGGTTCCTTTATTAAAATAATCGCATGTTATATAAATTTGATATTTTGTCGTGATATTGGCTCTATGATTGTTATAATAAAATGTTAGTTCATATCGGGTTGGGAGCCTAGGTATACGGAACTTAAGGACCAGGACCTATCGCAGAGTTGTCCCCGTATACAGAGTTACCAGCCATAAAACTTGAAGGCGGTTCTCAGATGCTTATGAAAACATTCTGTAGCTCTTGGTCCAACAGGTTCGATAAGGTTTTTGAAACCAAACAAATACCAACTATATCAGGACGCTTAGAAATCCCGCGAATCAAGTAAATGATCAGTTCAAACAGTGATGTCATCATATGGCTTTACTTAAGTTTATGGATAAAACTACCGATCGATTGACGCAACAGTAATGAAGGGATTTTTCACTGGTGTGTTCAGTTGATCGGAATTTCGGTTAGGGTAATTAGGGAACGATTAATTTTTGTAAAATGACCTTGTTATTTTGACATACAAAATTCGTGTTATTTGATTAGGATAAATTACTAGTTTTTCAATTCAATAATGAAATACTACTTCAAAAACTTTTATGCTCTGGTTTTAGGGGTGAATTCTTTAATTGAATAGCGTACTCAAGTTGTAAAAACTCTCGGCGAGATATTGGATATGGCAGATATTAACTGTGGTATGCCACAAGGAGCTGTAATAAGGCCCATTTTATTTTTGTTATACATAAACAACTTAGCCACTACTGATACAGTCTATGAGATATTATAAAGTCAGATTATATATAAAGTAAAAAAATGGTGTGATTCTAATTCGCTTGTATTCAATATAAACAAAACGAATAATAATAATAATAATAATAATAATAATAACAATTGATTTTATTGATAGATAACCAAATATACAAAGTAAAAATTAATAAAAAAAATATAATAGTGGATCTATCAAAGGGCAGAGTTCGCTGTTACCCAGGGTATGAGGAACTGCGCTCAATATACTTACTTTCAAGTTTACCTATGCTGATGCTGATAACCAACTTATTGGAAATAAACCTCACACTGAATTTCTTGGGTTATATATTGATGAGGAGCTAAAATTTGATGTATATGTCTCTAACTTAAGTAAAAAGTTGGCATCTGCTTGTTTTGCAATGAGAATAACTTCAAATGAATTGGGTTTCAGGGCTGCAAAAATGGCTTACTTTTCCCTGATTGAGTTCCATACAAAATATGGAATCCCTTTCTGGGGAATGTGTAGTCAACATTCTCTGAACACTGCGTTTGTGTTACAAAAAAGGGCACTAAGATACATATGTAAAGCAAAACCAAGGGATCATTGTAAACCTCTTTTTATCGCTCACAAAATATTAACAGAAACGGTATGCCTAATACATAAGAAAATATTAAACACAATACATACCCATCCTCTGCCTGAGCATAAACGAGACAAGCGCTAAATTAAACCCTGCCTCTACCCATCCCCAAATCAACATTAACGAAGCAATCAGTAATATACGAAAGCAAAAAATATACAATCACATACCCCTCTCTCTCGGAAATATGACTCTATTAAAGTCATTCACAGAAGCAATGAAAGACGTATTGATTCAGAAAGCCTATTATAATCTTAGTGAATACTATGACGACTCATTTTAAAATGTTTTGTTTCTTGCTTCCTTCCTTCTGTGATATATATGTGTGCTTATATGTCTATATGCGTTTATTTGTATATATTGTAAGTAAAGTGTTTTATTGATGTTTCTAGTAATTTAGGATATTTGTTCACATATTTTTCTTCTAGAATCTAGAAAACAAACAGCAATAAAACAAATTTAGAACAATTGGAACAGTGTATTGTGATAACAATAAATACGATACACATAAAAGATGAAATAAGATTCCCTATCTAGCTAAAATATAAATACGACACTAAAAATAATGTAATTTGGATAATTATTGCTTAAAATCAAATTTGTATATAAAGAAATAGAATTAATGATCGTAATTTTCAATTTAAAATATGCTCAATTATTTTACAAACTATATAAAGGATTTACAAGAAATTTATATGAAGTTTATTATCTTGGTCCGCGTAGCTCAAATAAAAGACCTCCAAGCGCACTGTATCACTTAATTCGATGATCACCTGCAATCTGCCAGGCTCCTATACAACTGCTAAACTTCTACACAATTCAAGTGATATATCGGTTTCACTAGGTTCCACTAAGAATTGTTTTCAGCACCTTAAAATAATTTAGAATTACCTTTTCTCACCAACTTGTCAGAATTTTTGAGTAAATTTAATTTTCTTTCCTTTCATTTCAAATTTGTGGACTGGTTGTGTTCCTCCTTCTTACTAGACTTAACTTTCACCAACAACAGTCTATTTTCTCTCGTATCTCTAACTATTTTCTTTCACAAATTTTCAACCCTTGCAATTTTCAATAATTCTCTTGTTATTTTAATTTTCAAATTTTTCCCCACTCTCCCTTATTTTTCCGCAAATAATAAAATCGCCGATACCAACTTGAATGTTCCTTGACTTCAACTTGATAAAACGAATTGGTTCTCATCACGTGGTATTAGTTTTGTTCGAGTTTTATCGCTTTCCCGCACAAATTAAATTAAAAACCTTATATCTAATGAATATAATAAATGCATAAACAGTTCGAAATGTTATAAACATTTTGATAATTAGTTTAAGAATAACTAAGCGAATTAAAATAACATAACTGATTCTAATTACCATTAAATTGTGTTATACATATCTGTAACTGTTTTTAAAGGCTGAAATATAAAATATAATATAAAAATAATCTATAAAATATTTTGGTATTTTATCAAACACAACAAATGAACGAAAACAGAAAACAAAAGACATGCATGCAACTCTCTATTCAGGTAGAATAAAATGCATTTTTATTCGCAATACACCATTCGAATTGATCCGAATGTATTCTAAAGCTTTAATACGAGTAATATTATATCAATATATACAGGCTGTTCATTTTATCAAGGCCCTCGAGAATATCTCACTTAATATCGGTCGTACAAAACAAATTATTTTTACGAAAATTGTGCCGATTTATATAACCTACAAAATGGTTTAAAAACATTTGAAATCCATGACCTACTTTAAGAGTTATGGCGGAAAATATTGAAAATGCGGAAAACGTCTAGGCCAAATATCTCCGTTATTTGAAGAGATACGAGAAAAATTCCAAGGCGAAAATTTTTTGCAAAACAGAGTGTTTCAACGAGGTTTTATCTATTTTTTTTTTCAAAACCGCTGTATTTTGAGATTTACTCTTCAGGCAGTAAAAAAAATTATTTTGAATCGAGCGGGAAATGGCGCCATTAAATAGAGTATTTTCCTCCCTTTTCAACGGTATATCACATGCCATATTTATTTATTGGTACTACGTTAGTAATTATAAAAACATTTTTTTAAAACCAATCAATTTTTTTTAACAAGCATTATACTTGCCGTGGAGAAGTATGATGAAATAAAACGATAAAATAATTCAATAAATCTTTGCTATAATAAAACGTTAACACAATTAAGAAGAATAAAGTAAATTCAGGTAACAAAAACAAATTAATAATAAAAGGAATATAGCACACAGAACATTAATATTTATCTAATCCTCAAAATAATTTTTAAGATATCATATTAAGTGTTCAAAGTGTCCATCGCAATTTCTTACGCACAATCGAGCGCGACGAGGCACTGCATTTAAAACATTACTCAGCATTTCGGGGGTAACTGTAATACATGCCTGTTGATTTCGAGCTTTTCGGTCATCTACATTTTGCGGTGTCGTCGAAAATACCTTATCTTTAATATACCCCCATAGAAAAGAAATCCATTGGGGTTATATCTGGAGAACGAGGGGGCCATTGAATAAATCCATTGGTACCTATCCAATGTTGAGGCAAAATTTCGTCTAAATAATCTAGGCAAATCTGGGAATTGTGGAGAGGAGCTCCATCTTGTTGAAAATATTGCAAATTGTGTCGATTCTGTAAAGGTAGGTCATCTAAGAATTTATTAAATTCATTTCTCAAAAAGTTTAGGAAGCTTTGACCACTGAGGTGGCCATCATAAAAATAAGGACCTAAATTGGTGCCTAAAATACCTATCCACACATTTATTGAAAAACGATTTTGAAACCCAGTCTGTCTATGCCAGCGTGTATTTTCAGAAGGCCATTTGTAATGACTTTTGCGATTAAAAAATCCATTATTGGAAAAGTTTGCCTCATCGGACCAAAGTATTTTACTACATATTAATGGATCGGCACGCTTCTTTTCCAACAGCCACCTACAAAAAGTCGTCCTACTTGGTTTGTCCCCCGCTTGTAAATTGTGAAATATTTGGCTTTATAACACCGGTAACCATTTTTCTTTAAAAATTTTCTAGTACTTGTTTTATTTATATGACAAGCAATTTGAATATCTCTTAATGATGTTTCCAACTTTTCTGTATTTTTATTTCTTATATAATTAATAACTCGGTTTACCTTATTTACATTATCAGTAACACTATTCAACCTTGTCTTCTTCTTTAAAAATGAACGATTATTTTTCAGTTTCGTAGCTAATTTTCTAAACAGAGTTTTATTCGGCTGTAGTGCAAAATCTGTTTCCATATCCTACTTGAGCTAATCCAGAGTTAAAATTGCATTGCCAATATGTAACAAACATATTATAATGATCAATGTGAGTGAAAATCATTTTTGAAAATTCAAAATTCTTAACCGAGTGTGTTTGAGTGAGAGTTTAAGTATTAACTAAGATGATCTGTCAAAAAATTAAATTGTCAAGTTTGTTCATAGCCTAACTATTTTAAAATAATTGAAATAATAGTGAAATGATGAAATACAAACAAATGGATATTATACTTAAATTAATTGGTAAAGACACACAGAATTACTAACGTAGTACCAATGAATAAATATGGCATGTGATATATCGTGAAAAGGGAGGAAAATACTCTATTTAATGGCGCCATTTCCCGCCCGTTTAAAAACAATTTTTTTAATAGCCTGAAGAGTAAATCTCAAAATACAGCGGTTTTGACAAGAATTAGATAAAAGCTCGTTGAAACACCCTGTTTTGCAAAAAAATTTCGGCTTAGAATTTTTCTCGTATCTCTTCAAATAACGGAGATATTTGGCCTAGACGTTTTCCGCATTTTCGATATTTTCCGCCATAACTCTTAAAGTAGGCCATTGATTTCAAATGTCTTTAAACCATTTTGTAGGTTATATAAATCGGCACAATTTTCTTAAAAACATTTTTTTTGCACGACTGATATTAAGTGAGATATTCTCGAGGGCCCTGATAAAATGGACAGCCTGTATATGTATGTAACTTTTACTATATCTACCTTACTTTATTTTAATCTAAAATTAACTGTGACTGAATGTTATGTTATACTTTATACATACTACAGCTTTGTCAATAAGAGTACCCCATTCTTACACAATGAACCATAATTTGATTGATTGATTGATTGATTGATTGATTGAAAATATATTTCTCAAAATTTGCAGCTGAAAATGGTTCTGCTATTCTCATGAAATAAATCATTGATCCATCTGCTCTAATAATAAGGCTTCAATTTGTAACGTCATTTTCTTATTTTAAAAAAATTGCATACTGCGATCTTATCGCCGGTTTACTAATCCGATATCCCGCGATTATGAGTCAAACCGATCCTTAATGAGGATTAGAGTAAACGTATACAAACATTCGTAGTATTTTGAGATTATTTATTCGTAATCGTGAGATAAGCATAGGTATTCTATACCTTCTGATGACGCATTTTGGAAAAGCTACATCCAACGCGGATAATATATTATGCTTCCGCAGACGAAACGTGGTTACATTGTCACGGCCGGCGCATCAGTTGTAACTGCTACAAGTGGTGGAGGAGTGAATTTCCTTATCCGACGATAATAGTGCAGCTTGAACAATAACTTACCAGTCCTGTTTCTGTTTAAAGTTTAAACTATCGTGGTTAAGATAAAGGTATTTATGTACATATATTTTATTAATTAAGAAGAATAATTTGGTCATTGCTGTGATTAGGTGCATTAATATAACATTGTAGGGTGTAAATTAAGTTTCTGAAAAGGTGCAAGTGTATGAAAAGAGGGTTGAAAAATTAATTCGTTCCAATTAGAGTAAAATTCGGTATGGCTTTTTTTTGCTTACACTAACAAAAAATACGTTATGATAAATTTCGGCAACATATGAAATGTATATCTTTGAAAGTGCACTCACCCCGGGGGGGGGGGGGTGCAGCCCCCCTATTACACCCCCAATTCAATAACTCATAAAGTTTCCAACGAAATCGGCTATAATTCATATCTTGGGGATATTTGGGGTCGCTGATTATGAATTGGAAAATCAAAATGGCTGAACTAAAATGGCGGACTTAGCACAAACTTAACATAATGCAAAAGGTTTCAAGTCTTTACATTGAAGTATTCTACTATACTGTAAGTTGTGTATTTGGTGCTAATATTAATTTAATTGGAGCGATACCAAAGTTGTCTCTTTGTCGGCCCTAATCTTTGATAAGGGGTTTTTAAATCACTGCTATTTCGTGTATTACAATCATGATTTAGGCCATTTCTTCCATACTCACTCAAACGTTTATGGAAGTTTCGGTTGATTCTATACTTTAAATGAGGATAATTGAAGCTGGTCAGTGTTAAAGCACAGGACCGTGCGCACTGAACTTGATATTTTGTCCTATATATTTAGCAATGGTATCGAGATTCGAATGGTAGTTGAAACTGTGCAGGCGAGTCCGAGACTGGCAATGTAATCAGCCTGAATGAACCATCTACGACTGCACTGGTTTAAAGATAATAAAACGGACAGGCCTACTAGCATTAAAAAAATCGTTTCTCAGAAGTCGATGAGGTGTGCTGTTAATGTGCCAGTGCAGTGCATAAATACCTATTATAATATCAAGCGTAGGAGTTTAGTTAGTTATTGTTCATATTTATAAATATTTACTACAATATAAAAGGTAAAATATTTTAATTATTTACTAATTTATCATGGCTTTCTGGAGACCATTTGAAACAGAGGATAATATAATAACGCCCGAAAATCTTATCATTTTCTTATGACAAGTATTTCTATTTACTCCGCCCATGTACCATAAAGAGATGCCGACTGTTTTTCCCGGCTTTTAGTTTTTATACGGTTTCAATTAAGTTCGTTTATACTTTACTCCAGTTTATCAAACCATCGCACTAAGAAACATGATATGCAGTAAGTGCCGCGTCTAAGCTAACTGTATTTTTTATTTGTCTCATGACATATACTTTATTGAACAATTTAATTGACAGATTGATAGATAGATCGTTAATATTTGGATGCCAGCTTAATATATTTTCTAATGTTAGTACGAATTTAATAGCCTTAAAAATGTTAAATAAAAAGTTAAATTGCAGATTAGCACCACTGCTTCTTCAAATATTCCGCAAAAGTAGTATTATCTGCAGAAAAGACTCTTAATGCCTAATTGACATCCGGTAAATCATTAATGTAGATGAAGAAAAGCAACAGTCTCAGTGCGCTACCCTGTGGGACACCGTATTGCACTGCTAAAATGTAATCATAAAAATATTCAAAGCCATCTTTGTTTAAATGTGAACCTATAAGTTTATACTTTCTTATTATTTGGGTTTTCTACCACATGTATTATTATCCTCTTCAAAACAAATCAGATAAAGATATATATATATATATATATATATAACACAAAAATCATGACTCTTGTAAATGAGGGACCCTACTCAAAACTAAACAAAGATCCAACAAAGTCAATAGAGAGCAAAATTTACAGAACTTTGTTTAAATACAAACATGAATTTAATGATTTTGAACGAAGGAAACTTACACCACATCATAGTAAGCCTCCTCATTTTTATGGCTTACCAAAGACACATAAACAAAATATTCCTTTAAGACCAATTGTTAGTTCTATTGATTCACCATGTCATAATTTGGCAAAATTTTTACTTAAAATTATTGATCCATTATCTGGAAATACCGATTCATATATTAAAAATAGTAAACATTTTATAGAAAAAATTTATGAAAACGATATTCATGAATCACACCTGATGGTTAGTTTTGATGTAGTTAGGCTTTTTACCAATGTTCCGGTAGATGAAACCTTAAAAATAGTTAAAGACAGGTTACTAAATGATAATAATTTGGAAACTAGAACTAAATTAAGTGTAACTAGCATAATGGAACTCTTAACACTGTGTATAAAAACAACCTATTTTCAATTGGACAATGAGTTCTATCAGCAGGATTTTGGTATGGCTGTGGGGTCTGCATTATCACCAATTTTAAGCAACATATTTATGGAGAACTTTGACAACACACATGTTCAAAATTGTATAAACAAACCGGTTGTCTGGTGAAGATATGTTGACGACATCTTTGCAATTTGGCCTCATGGTGTCGATTTACTAGATAGTTTTTTGGAAAATATAAATAGTAAGGAACTGTCTTAATTTCACATTAGAAGTAGAAAGTAGGAATGAACTACCGTTTTTAGATATTTTAATTAGAAGGGTAAATAATACAATTGAAACAAGCGTTTCTAGAAAACCAACACATACTAATAGATATCTAAATTTTAACTCAAATCAGTCAATAAATGTTAAAAGGGGTGTTGTAAAATGTTTATACGATAGGGCCAAAATAATTTCATCTAATAATGAAATATTAAATAACGAGAAAAAATTTATCAAAGAGGTTCTAGTACAAAATCAATATCCTGAAGCCTTTGCTGATAGAGTTTTCATAAATGTTGAAAATAGGGACAATCAGGTACGACAAAAACCTGCACGTCATTATACAGCAATAATAACGTAATACGCCGTATAGGTGACAAATTTAATGTTATGACGGTATTTCAAACGGGGAACACAAGATCTATTTTAACAAAAACAAAACCGGTAAACAGGGAGCAGAATTCAAAAAACAGTATTTACAATATCCCGTGCGAATGTGATAAATGTTATGTGGGTGAGTCATCCAGACCTTTCAGTGTGAGGTTGGATGAGCACAAGAATTACATTAGAAAGAATGAAATTCAGAAATCAAAGATTTGTGAACATGCTTGAGAAAACGGACATAGAATAAACTGGGACTCGGCGAAAATTTTAACAAAAGAAGCAGATACCAAAAAAAGAAAAATTAAAGAATCAGCAATAATCTTATTAAATGAAGATAAGTGCGTATCGAATTGTTCTGTAGATATTTGTACAACCTGGCTACCAATGTTAAAAGAAGAACTTAATAAACTCAACATTGTATAAAAGAAAATATCATCAGTTCTATGTTCTGTGTAAGTAGTAAGTATCTATGGAAATAACATAAACAGAATCTTAAAACTGTGTATTTGACATACACAGCAAAATAAGAGTTCTTCAAAAAAAAAAGCTTTGAAAACGGAAAGAGATTACTTTCCGAAACGTCAGCTAAATACATTATTTCTGTGTTTATTCCGATTTATATTATTTGCAAAACATAACCTCTGACTTTTCCTTTGGCGTAAACGTCACGGGCGCAGAGGCTTTTTTCCAATAATTCTATTATTTTGTAGATTCCGGTGATTTGTTTTGAAGAGGATAATAATACATGTGGTAGAAAACCCAAATGATAAGAAAGAATATTCGAAGAATGCCACAAATAACTTTCAGACAATATTGTGAACCTAGAAGGTTTCAGTTAATCTTTTAACAAAAAGCATGTATCTTATATAGTTTTTATGTTTTCTAGGTTACATTGTTTCATTTGCAACAAAATCCCAATTAACAACATTCCCTTTGTATTCCTCTTTACTAGTATTTTTTGTTTTCATTTAATAATCTACATTCGTATTATTTTAGCCCAGTACTTTATGTAGCTGTTAATTCATATTGCTTTCAAGGCTGGAAATTTAATCATATATTGTTTCCAGTCTCTTTGTAGTTATATATTTTCACATTATATGAAATTATGTCTCGGCTATATTGAGCTGTTTATGGCTACAAGCGCAACGTTACTGAAATAATGTTACCTTATAACTATAATTAAAAGTATTATGTATTATATGCTTCAGCCATAATATCTATCATCAAATGTGCATAGTTTTTAATTATGGACTTAGTGAATAGTGAAATTGAAAATGTGAAATGTAAAGTCTAGGAGCAAATATCTTTTCAAACCCTTATTAATTACCAAAGGGTTACTTAGACTACTATCAACAAGTAATAATTATTTTTTCGAGTATACTAACCAAACCGCACTGACTTAACGTGGATAAACTTGTGTATTATTCGAAAAACAGTTTGGGTAAGTTAACGATGTAATTTCCTCTTTATTTCACGGCCCCAGTTCAATTTTACCACAGACCGCTGCATCTTCTTTTGTATCTGAGCTTCTTGTTTTAGACGCTAAGAATACTAATTACATTTTTTTTCCTATTACTTTCCCTTTTACTTCCGCTCTTTTGTCTCTTTAAAAATCAGATAAAGGTGTTTTCAGACCTTGTTATAGCTTTTATAATAGTCACGACAACATTCTGAAATCATCAGTACAGTATTTTTTATATTTCGCGGTGGGCTTTTTGAAAAGCCACAGAGATTTCCCGAAACATGGAGCATGTCTGTGGTTCTACACGAGATATGAACATATAGTGTGGAAGAGCTTTATGAAATAAATTCAGTATCTTAATTATTGTGAATATTTATTTAAAAAATCCTGAGACACGTCGATTTTGGATCCTGAAATAACATTCAACCCCCTTCGAGGGGCAGTTGCAAACCCCTAAATATTTAAATGGAAAGTAGGGACTTGTGATACCTCATTTGAAAGATCTTTTCATACTCTGCTATGGTTTTAATATTTATTCACAACAGAGAACTAAAAATAACTTAATTTCAATGCAGTCAATATTCAAATTAGGTTCCTTGAACGCCTTGGCAGCATCTTAATCGTAAATAAAAATGCGTCTTCTAAAGTTTTTCCACATCTGAGGCGGGACCGACCTAACCACATCCGTTATTCTTCTTCTTTAGTCAGCTATATCGCGCGGCTTTGTTTTAAATTTAATTACATTCTTGATAATATGTAATACAATATAATTTACAGAAGAAAATTAATTCATTTGTTGTGCTGTCAGCTCTAGTCTGAAGTAATACTTTGAATCTAGTAGGGTTGTCATTGTTGTCAATTTTTGATATCACTGTCAGTCATTTCGCTTGTTGTAAAATTTAAAAAAGGGTACCTACCGAAATGCCACGGCATAACAAGTTTTGTTGATTGTTTATGCACAAGAAAATTATTTCTGTCGTGCGGCTACTCGAAGATATCTCCAAATATATCCAAACAGAGCCCAACCGAATCACCAGAAATATTTTTATTCGATTAGCAGAAACTGAAAAATTCAAATCCAAACGTGATGTGGGGCGGCCGAAAAATATTTCTGTTGATCAAGAGGAGGACATTTTAGTGCGAATTGCTGATAATCTCCAACTAAGCAGTCAGCGTTTATTAGCAATTACTGGGGTAAGCAATACTTCAGTATTTAGGATACTTTAAAAAAGAAAACCTGCGACCTTTCCGTTTTACACCAGTCCAAAATTTATTACCAAGGGAGTGAAATTTTTACAGTCTATTAGAGATAGAAAAGTTTTAAATCCTAATATTGTTAACAATATTCTCTTTACCGATGAAGCCACTTTTACTCGTAGAGGAGTTCAAGTGGAGGAACAGCCACAGTGGGGATTTTGAAAATCCACATGTAGTCATTTCCACATTTCCAATATGAATTTAAAATAAATGTATGGTGCGGTATTTTCGGAGGTAGCTTGTTGGACCCTTATGAATTACCCGCAAATTTGAATGGTAACTCCTACTTGGAGTTTCTTCAAACTACAATTTTCGACGAGCTCGAGCGATTGCCGGTTAATCGAAGAATAGGTATGCGGTTTATGCAGGATGGCGCTCCGGATCATTTTCATTTAGAAGTGCGCTACTACCTAAATAATCAATTTCCTCATCGTTGGATTGGTAGAGGAAGCCACCTCGAAATCCGGATTATAATCCCTTAAACTTTTATTTCTGGAGACACATGAAATGTATGTTTTATAAGATGCTCTTTCGGAGCAACTATATTTTTTAAATTTCCATAAGCACTGCCTCGGAGACTGTCAGTTTATTGATATATAACAGTTCTTCGGAAAATATCGTCTATAAGTGATTTTATAATTAGAAATATGCTTTATAAGATGGACGCCATAATGTTATTATGTTTGAACTATTTGTATAGCGGCCATTTTGGACATTAAAATAAAAATAGTTCAAAAATAAAAATTATTGTAATATAAGCATTTTAGTAATAGTCTATTATTGTCAAATATGTTATCTGCGAAACACAATTGGTGTAACACCACAAAAAGATAAAATACAAAAAAATTATTTTCACTTTATTTTTTTTTTATTTTGATAAATATTCGTTATTTTTAGGGCGCTCAAAAATTTCATTGTATATATACCACATATTTCGCAGAAAAATTTTCTTCGCAGTCCAAAATCGCTTTGCTGTTGGCGAAACGAAGTCTTAATCAGTTAACTTTTATTTCATGTTCCACTAATATGTTGTTAGTTACGCCGCCATATACAGTCACATAGAATCTAGCTACCTTTGTAATACTTTAAAACTATTTTGAGAATTATTATTGTCTGCAAAAACTTTAAAAAAATAAATAACCTCTGTTGTTGTTGCTGTACATAACAAAAAAGTAGCAATGAAGATAGTAACATAATACTTATAAAATTTTATAATTGATATATTACAAAAACACGTTTAAATTTTATAACTGTTTACTATAAAACTATTTTAAAATTATCGTCTACCATTTTTTTAATTCTATGTAAACGTTTACACAGTTATTTTGTAACACCTGTGAGAGCCATAATAAAATAAATTAAAGAACTACATTGTTTTATAAACTGTGCCCATTGCGCGACTATAAGCGTTGTATAAACGTTTTAGAAATGTTTATATCAACAATCTTGTTTTATAGAAAATGTTCCATAAACATTCTTTCAGCTTCTACAAAACATCAAATTGCTAGTTGGGCGGTATTACTCTGTAGTTGTGTTTATTTCAAATTGTTACCTACCTAACATTGTAAGTATCCACTTTCATATTAAATATCTTACAGAAAATGTAAATGTAGTGTAAAGATGCCGAAATGATCAATACGAATATGAAACATAAATTAAACATTAAAATCAGAATATTGTGCAGCCTTACCTTTAACTTCAATTATCTCGAAAGATAATTACTTTATTGTTATTAAATATTGTCGTAAAGAACGTTTTAATATTAGAAAGTTAAACCGAAAAGACGACTCCACCAGTGGCATAGAATTTAGAAACTACTCCTCTGTCCCTGCCGTACGCCTCTAGTAATACTGAGAAACTATCTTTTACGATGGTCTGATGTTACCTAAAATACTTAAACTTTCTGCCAAATATGAAAAAGCAATATTAAACAGTAACAAAATAATTGGCAAAAATATTTTTTTAAATTTGAAATAAAACACTCTGTATTTCAGTAAGGAGAAATATTTAATCTAAGTGTTTTGGGTAACATCTTCTTATTTTGGGCCAAGGATTCTTCAGTTAGTTTATGTACAATTATTTATGAAGCACTCTGTATACATAAATTGATAAGAGCTCATTCACCACGTCAAATATTACATAAATACCACGAAAAATTAATATATCATTTAGGTTTTAAGCCATTTAATGCCTAAAACGAGTATACATTTTAAAATATTGGGTTTGTACAATTTTCCTCTTCATTCCCCGTTAAATTATAGCCGCATTTCTAATTTTCCTGTTTAATATACCATCGAACTAACAGTTTGAAAGACAAACTGACAAACCCCGCTCCCAAAACCAAGGTGACCCATCTCAACCGACGCGACGCGCGACGGCCGTTTGGGACAGTTAATCTTCCGATTTTTCGGGAATCCGCAATAAATAAATATTCCAGAATTTAATCTGTACAAGACAGCAAACCAGAACTAGAAGTAATATAGAAGGTTTGTCTGTGAAGCGGCACCCTCCACTTTTGATATATAATAAAATAAAACTTTTATTAGCTACGTGTCCTTTGCCATCTACATTTTATTATTGACGGAAGTGTAGTCTCAACTCACAATTAATTATTTCTCAAATATTCTGCGTTACTCCAAAAATTTTCGGAGAAATACATTTATAATATACGTAGAAAAATCGTTTATCAAATAAACGCTTTTCATAGACGTTGATTAAATATACGGTAACGAAATTTAAACCATAATTCCATATAATAAACGTTTATTAAACCATCATGTGTTGCTTGGGAACTGAATTTTCATATACCACGTATAACAAGTCGAAATAATTGTGAAACAATTTATTTTCATACACCTCGAACTAACTTACTAACATTTTTTCCTTTAGATATTATGTGTAAAAATTATAATCTACCGCAAAATCAGCTTGATATATTCAGTTGTAGCATTCGTTCAATTCAACAACTTGATTCATAATTTAAATTTCCTTTCTATACTAGTCTGCTGTAGTTCTATCTTAATATGTTTTTATTTTATTTTACTATTGTAATGTATGTTGTTATCTTGTAATACCTGTTTATTACAATGTTTTCATATTTTTTATTGTAATGTGCCCACCCTGTAAATGGTTAACGGAGGAAATCAAGCTCCCTCCTTTTGTTACAGACTGTATAATACCTTATCGTTTCAACCGGATTAAATCCTAAAAAAAATAAAACCCTAAATTAAGTCACTTTATGAACATAACACGTTAAACAGCTCGATTTGCGGAAAAACGACAGTCAAACAGATCAGTCCTGTGAGCGCTGTACCATGTTTATGTAACACATTATTATCCTTTGTACTTGCATGAATACTGACTGATATCAATTGTTTCAGGATGGCTTTTAAACACTTTCTGGTGGCGGCGCTGGTGCTCGCAGTGGCATACTGTCAGCCAGTTGAATCAGCGCGAGATCAATACGAGAACAGACAGGATAAACCCGATGCAGCTCAGCCGCTCTCCGAAGCAACAGATTCAACGCTACAAGTCAACGTGCCTCGCCACTGGGGCTCTATTGAAAAAGAAACAAACACCGGCGTAGAAAGTTTATTCGACGCCGGTAACGGCGAATCGGACAGGAAAAAAAGAGCGTTCAGTCAGTGGAGCGGGCAGCCAGCCCAGGTAGCAGAGTACGAGAGTTTTACGAGGTGGAAGCCTCCGGTTTACCAATTGAGCAGACCGTATTTCATACCGATTTACGGGGCTCCGGGAAGGGTCCCTATTTACTTCCCCCCGCAGTCCATTAACATTAATCCTGGGACGCCTGTAGACAATCCTCTGCCGAACAGGCCCTTTACTGGGCCGGAGTATTTGCCGCCTAAGACATCCACGGAGAAGACCGATGCCACAGGTATTAAAGACAGATTTATGGGCGAAGACGATGACGACGACGACAGGCCGGTATGGCCCGATTCATCCCCTGCTACGCAGAGACCTAATAGCATCGTGCCCACTAGGCCAACGCGCCCCTCTGGCATGACCGATTTTCCTCCTTTAGTACACGATGCCGACAATAACGGTAGGAATTTCTTATCGGCTGAGTCGCCAAACGAGCCAGAATCAGTGTCCAACGTGTTTTCGCGACCTCCGCAAAGAACCACTGGCCGTCCAGAGATTTCAGGGCCCAGCAACTGCGTCTGGGCTATAGTGTCTTGCTGTTCAGCGGCCAACAACGTGGTGCCGGATAGTTGTTTTGAACAAAGAGGGTGTCCAGGACCGTTCTGGGGCTCCAGCCCTTGCGACAGCGACTTCGCTAGGGCTGCCATTGCATCAGCTTTAAACTATTACAACACGTGATTTGGCGATGATCCGTGCCAATATGTTCCTTTTTAGGTTAGGTCAAGGACTGGTAACGCAATTTCGTTTATTGCTAAGTTATTTATATACTTTTGTGATAATACGTAGGTAGGTGTACATATATTTACTAAAACGATCCGCACTAATGTACATTAATAAGTGTTAAGGCCATACCGGGGTTCCTTCGCCTGTTAGGGGCACACGATTTTAGGATCTACAGTCACTGCGTGTGAGGAGTGTCGCCGAGAGGTGGCTTGTAGTCAGACAGTCGAAAGAAAGAGTCTTGTTGAAGCCGGTTTAATTGCACATCAAGCCGGAATCATTCGTAAAATTCATTGGATATTTTTTCCCTCCTGTAAACTCATACCGTGTGTTGTCTTGTTAAAAAGTCGCATTGCGCTGGATTGTGTTACAGAATACTGTATATAGGGTGATTCATAATTAATGGTACAACACTTAACTGTAGATAGTAGGAGTCGAAATATTAAAATTTAGCCAATAATGCCTTAATGGCATATTTATAGACAAAAAGATATTTAAATATTTTATTTTCCTTTGTAATGAAACTGCTTGTGGGTACCCTATTTAATTACTAAAAGAAAGTACTGGTAATTATGTCACCAGTATATTAATTACTATTTGTTTATCTGAAGGATAAACAAATAAGATTGACCATTGGCGTGATCAGTTTTTTATTAGTGTAGGACCCAAATTTTGTTGCGTGTGTAGTAACTATTTTATTTATTTATAGGTTCTTTTATATAAAGTTTAATATTACTTGTTTCTGTCTGATACTATATACCTGAGAAAATTATTCACACTGTTAATTGAAATACCTGGTAAACTTGAACACACTGTCTATTAATTGAGAGACCTAGTTAATTATATATATTATTTATGTAGTATCTTATTACTCAAGATTGCACTGTACATTTATAGTTGAAGTTTGTTTTCTATTTTGCTTTGAAACAAAACCATTTATTTAGTTTATGACTTATATGACGAAAAAGGTAAAGGAAAAAGAATAAGGCAATAATTGATGGGAAAAAATAGTAAAAAAAAAAACCATTTTATTTTATATAAATTGATGCAACAATAGTCGAACATGAAATCAAAAGTAATCCAAATATTTGAGACAATTGTCTAAATACTGTAATAGGAAAATATGCGTCACTATAGTAATGACCATACTATAGATATACTGAGTGTTTTGATGGAATTACAAGAACTTTGTTATACAAAAGTATGCTGTGTTATTTTAACAGTAATTAGGGTTGTAGCAATGGCCTGATAATGATAATCTATAATAGAGCTGTTAGCAATCGCTAGGTAATAATGGTTTATGATTAAAGAAAGTTGTTAGCAATCGCGAGATAATAATAGTTTATAATGAAAGTTGTTAGCAATAGCCAAATAATGAATCGAATGCAAAACAGAGGACAAGAATCATGTCATGTTTATACATTATCAAAATTAAGTTGAGAAATGAGCATTAAATACTCATGTAAAAGATCATAGAATGTTGAGAAAAAATCCTTTGATTATAATTAAAACAAGCAGTCTACCAAATTTTGTATGACTGTCCAACAACGTAAAACAAGGTTGGTAGATGTAAATCAAACAGACGAGACGTCCCGGTTCGGTACTCGACGAAAAGTAAACCCTTCTTAATACGAACAAGTTTACGGGCTAATTAACCCGGCACTGACCGATAGCCTGTACAGTTTGTGAGCGCAAGGTAATTAAATGGATGGATCGTTATTAAAAAATCATAGAAAACCAAATAGATCGCTGGTGAGAAACCTCAGATAATCATTTGAAAGATAGACATTACTATGATATTTTACATGTCCAAAATTAGGCAGAAAACGCTATAGTTCTTGAATATAAACTTGTTATTTTGCAAACGCAAATTTCCCCAGTAAAATATTCAGAAAGTGAAATTTTATGAATTAAATTTGTGAATGAAATCATAAATGAATAACTGGTAATATAATATTCTATATAGTTAAAAATCAAAGCTAGCATTTCATAAAAAAACTAGTATTCTTCTAGTACCACAAATGCTTCATTTAAACCTTTTCTAAACACCCCGTAACCAGAATATGAATGCAATTGCAAATAATAAAGTAGAGTCTCGAAATAAGAAATTAATCACCTTTAGAAATTTATGCCAACTGAATTTCTGTGCGCTCTGTACAGCGTTATATCGCCGTGAATGCTCTCCCCCGGTTCTACATGTTTAACGTCCTCGTAGGGCATCGTAGAGGCGTTGAAACGGCACTTCTTACAGAATTTATTAAAGACTGTTTGATTATGACTGGTACGAAACAAGTGTCAAGTTATTTTCTTTATGGTGTTAGATGCGGAATTAGCCAAATAGCCACGAAATAATATCAAGGGTACAATGAATCGTGAAGTGCTTCAACGTAGCTCAAAATAGTACAAAGTCTATTCCCGGCGAATAGATAAATTCTGCCACGGACTTAAAGAGTAATATGCAAGCAATTTGCAAGAAAGCAAGCCTGGAAATTCTGCCACGGGCTCAGGTGTGATTCATAAAAAATGACCCCCTTTTGAACGCTGTGGTGTCTTTTTATATGATACGCGACATCACCCTTCTCCTTGAATCTCACGCTTCTTGTGGGAACTATTTACATTAACCAAATAAATAGCGTTGGATACGACGTAGTTCTGCACAGACTTTTAGGATGGCATCCAACTCTCTATCTTTTTCTATGGTTAAAGTAGGCGATTTCATACTCTGGGAATAAACGAAGTACTTGACACCTATCTTATAACTGATAAACAAACCCTGTGACGACACGATTTTATGTAACTTTTTAGTTAAAACCGTGGCGTTTAACTTTGCTTTAAAAGAATGTAATTTTAAAATGCATTCTAGTAACTTTATTGTGTCCAATATTAAATGAGTAATTGAATGTAAAAATGAAATGAATTAACTTCAATAATTACTGGAATTTGGAAATAAATAAGAAAAAACGAAATTTATATATGGGGTATATACAGGGTGCTTCAGTAATTTAATTATTTTTAAACACTATCATGAAAATTGGTGGATGGGGGTTATCTGCGATAAAGGTGCGGATGAAAAAGTTACGGCCCTTTTAATATATTAAATATAGCGCATGTAGCGCCCTCTAGGAACTAGACGAGAGTTGAAGGTGTGTTGTGATTTCCCACCACAAATAACTCCCGTCCACCAATTTTTATCATAAAATGTTAAAGAATCATTAAATTACAAAGGAAAATAAAACATTTAATTTTAACTCTAACACCCTATATATTTTCATCTATAAACATTTCATTAAGGCATTATTGGCTATATCTTAATATTTCGACTCCTGCTATCTACAGTTATGTGTTGTACCATTACTTATAAATCACCCTGTACAATATGCCATATCTATTTTATTACATTGGGATTTTTTAAATAGAAAATACAATTTTCTTTAACAAAATTTTAGAACAACTGTTAGAGTAACTTGAGTTCTCTCTGTGTCGACTTATTCTTCACTTTGCATTTAACATTAATTGGGAAAACTAGTTGATTCTTTTACAATCACATAAAAATAATTGAGCTCTATGAGATAAAAATACATCTACCAAAATTATTTACATAAATTTAGTTCGAATTGAAGAAGATGAAAACAATACGCTGGTTATCCATTGAAGTGGTCAAGATGTAGCTGATATTTTGTCGCGATTTGGCTAATTTACTAGTCTATTGGAAAATGGCAAAGGCTGTGGACAATTCGTGACCTAATTTCTAGCTCGTGGCTTCTTGGATTAATAATATTTTCTAATTATATTGAGCTACCTTATCTTCCAACAGTTACTCATAGCTGCCACGGTATAGTTGTTATTACCTACACATATTACTCCATAAATGCCGATATGTTATAGACGTATGTGACGTTATGGTTTGTAAAGATATGTGCAATAATAACTCCACAACCATTAACTAATTTACGCCTTTTTCTATAAATTCGGCTCGCTTTTATTATCCTCAGTAGCAAAAAATACTATCAATTATTTTTTTGTTGACTCGCATTTTATGAGTCTTGTTCTGCCTCTATTTTCTTCTTCCAATTTAAAAAATCCCTACAGCAGCAACCTTTATAAACATCATTATGTGGCAACGAATATTGACGGCTTGGAGTGCGAACTATCCAATTAAATAATCGGACGCCGCTTGATACTTATTTAGTAGAAATAGAGCCAAACCTGACAGGGCACTGAGTCAATCTGTCGTGTTACCCTGCAGCCGCCGCAGTAGTAATTAAATTTGCAAAATTTCAGCTGAACCTATTTGGGCGATGAAAGCCAGAAAACGTATTTTTTTGTGTGTTAATGTAAGTTTAAGTAAGTTAGTATAAGGTTTATTTATATGCATAATTGTAAATATGTATTATATTTTTATGGTAAATATAAACGATGATTTTATTTAAACATTATTTTGTTTCATTCTGTTAACTTAATTAATAATTGTTATTATTCCTAAAACTAGACCTAATTCGAATAAATATCCACCTTGGTCTAACTATCTATAATCTGAGATATTAGTCAAAAAATATATTTTGCGCAAAAAGTATAAATTAAATAAAGACATAGAAGCTTATGAAACCTTCAAATTATTAAGAAATAAAATAGAACACGGAGATGGACAAAACTATTTCGTCTAACCGACCTTCTGGTCCGATTAATATCAAAAATAGTGCAGCTATCCCTAACTCAAATGTGCTTTTAGAGGGCGGAATATTAAACATAATATTTTTAGTCACAAACTCCTCTATAAAATCCTTATTTTACTATAAGGAACATAACCAGACTGCAACCAACAGCTACTCTCCGGGCTATGTGCCCCGCCGAGCGCTGAATTACAAGTTACAAGTCTGGCGCATTAAGTGTAATAATTGCATATTACCATCAAAACGCTAATGCTTCGATTGCAACAAACACCAGCCGAGAGACTGATCCTACTTAAACGAGCTCTCTTGCCAGCCGTCACACACCACTTGCAGACTGCAGTTTCGAGCTGTTGGCTTTCGTCAGTGCAAGGTAGGCATGTGACGACCGGCACGAGGATCCTTTGACTATTTGATACATCCCGGTATTTTTACAATAGCGACATGTCAGCAGGCGCCATCTAGCGGTCCACAGGCACTGGACCGCTAGATGGCGGGTATTGGAGTGAAACCAATCCACATTTGTTCATGGAAACTCATACCCAAAGGCCTCAGAAGTTAAATGTTTGGGCTGGCATCTTAGGGGATCACATTGTCGGGCTGTTTTTTATTCCTTACAATTTAAATGGCGAAAGGTACCTCGATCTGTTAGAAAATAACGTCGACCCAATGATTACCCAAATCCTCGAAGAAGACGATAATCTTTTAGAGGGCGAACTGTTTTTTCAACAAAATGAGGCACCCCCACATTTTGCTATAGCAGTTCGTCAATTTTTGGATAATCGGTTTACTGAGCGATGGATTGGAAGAAGAGGTCCTGTGGAGTGGCCCGGTAGGTCACCCGATTTAACTCCCTTGGATTTATTTCTGTGGGAACATTTGAAATCGAAGGTATTTGCGACAAAACCCGCATCTCTGGAGGAGTTACGTGAAAGAATTGTTCGAGAATGCCGTTCATTAACTCCAAATGTTCTTACAGAATTTCAAAACAGATTATACTACTGTATGGAAGTCAGTGGGGGTCATTTTGTACAATACATACCATAATTTAAACTGCTTCTTTTATTTTTATTTTTCGAACCTAAAATAATGAAAATTTATTTCTCAGGAACAAATCGATAAAAGTTTTAAAAAATACAGTTATGTAGAGAATTGAAAGACCTTTCAAAAATGTATCACTCGACCCACTTTGCCATTTGAATTTTTTGAGGGGGTAGCGGGATGATGATAGGTATACAAGTTTACATTAAAATATGTCCCCCTTGGAAACTCAACGTGTTTCACCAATTTTTCCAAAATTTTTTTATCTCCAAAGTAATTCAGGGTGCCTACTTTTGGTTGGAACACCCTGTAGGTATATGATTTTTTTGTTGGACAGTGTATCAATAAATAAATTATCGCTGTTAGAGGGCTTGGAAAAATGTCAAAAAGTATTGAGATAGCACACAATGTCCTATCACTGTTTTTTTGTCAATTTTTGATCTGGAGTTTCAATAACTTATTCTGAGTATCCGTCGAATATCCTAAAGCAAATAGTATAATGGTCGTCAATTTTACCGGGCAGGTAAAAAATGCAACAAACACTTTACAAGCTCATTTTTAACGCCGGTGAACCATTTGGTATGGTGTCATCAAACAAGCCGACGTACATTAAAAACCCATAAAAGTAAGTGATTCAACTTCCGAAGAGAACAGTACAGAGAGTAACGGTATTTTAATGAAGTCGTAAAATTTTGTTGCCTTTTTTATTTGCACGGTATAATTGCAAACGACTATACATCATAGTACATATCCAGTTTTATTATACAGTGAGCACGTAAAGGCTGGTATAAATTCCTTAAAATGGTTACAAAGTTAATGACAAAAATTCTCTCAGACACGTCGATTTTTAAATGCATTTCTTAATCATAATTTTGCAAGTGCGCTGTTATCAGTTCCTGAAAATGAATATTTATAGAAAGTTTCATTTATCCCTAAATTTTCCTTCATATTGCATGTTTGAGGCTTTTTTACATGCATTATTTATACTGCGCTAAAATTGAAATCAATTAAATAAATATTAAATATGACCCTGAGGTCTATTTTTGTCACCGGATTCCATTACTCGAAAACAACATTTATTTGAGTTGTATTTTGTTTTATTGTCCAAAAATAATCAGTTATGAGGTCAACCGCTAGTTCTGTGCTAATGACTGACACGAACGAGTTGTCTACATATAATTATCACGCTTCCTCTATTACTTCTAGGAAAATCCAACACATTTCCTAAAATCTTCCGTCAGACGTCATAACACTATAATCTTTTGACAAGTGCAATGCGCCGTCAAGATTTGGGCCCGCACAGTTAAAAGGGGGATGGTAACACAGTGGTTGCGCGTCTAGCTTTCACTCTGAGCATACCTAGCGAAGTAGGTTCGAGCTCCACCTACTGAAAATTAATTATCAATTATAAATTCTCCCGAGAAGTGGTTCGGATCTCACTATACATTGTAGGGCCCCTTCTCCTTTACTCACACAAGTTTATTTAGTTTTAAGAGGATCATTCAAGTGATCTGGAAGGCGCTTAAAACATTTCATAAAGTGCAGCAACGCCGCCTCGTATTTTCAATACGAGACCTTCTTCTTATATAACGCCTAGCACTTTCTTCCACGTACTCTTGCTGTTCTTAAATGACCCATATCATCCGGGCTGCCCTCGGCCCAGCTCTTGAAGCCTTTGATCAGTCTGGTTAATTACAGAGTGATTGGGGATGCTTTCCGTTCGGACAGCAACCAACATATATCCGTATAGCTTCATTAGAATTACCATGTCGGTCTCTAAGAAGTCAGGTCACGAAGTGAGACCAGCGGCGTACCTAGGATTTGGGTTCAAGGAAGGCTTACGCACTAAATATAACGATTACCCCAGTTATGAATATTATAACCCAAATAATACTGGTTCGTTTAATAAACGATTATACAGGGTCGCTGATATATATGGAAATAGTCGATTATCTCCTAAAGTAAGATAGCTAGCGAAAAATGTTCAGACACAAAAGTTTTAGGGCTTTTAAAAATCTATTAAAATAAAGAAAAGTAAAGTATACAGGATAAATCAAAAAGTTATGACGAGACAAATTTGCTTTTTCTTAAATGAAATACCCTTCTAAATTTCAATTCCTCTTGAAATTCTAAACAGAATCCGTGTTCGAACTTTGAAAATCATTTTCTTATAAATTATACAAAAATATTTTAGTCGATTAAGTTTATAGTCCATCAAGTTACCTTTGAAAGTTTCTAGCTCCATAACAACGCCACGTCGTTCTTTTGTCTAACATTGATTTTCTTGACAACACACACACATATCAAAAAAAAATTAGTGTTATTAATTTTCGTGCGAGAATGGCACGTTTAAGTGAAACCGAGCGTATCGAAATTTTATTGATCATAGGATATGGTGATAGAAGACGAGATTGTGACCAAATAGTGAATATTTTTAATGAATTGCATCCCGATCGGGAACCTCTTTCTAAATCAATCGTTTCAAATACATTGCAGCGTTTTCATAAAAGAAACACCAGCTGAAAGACTGACCCTACTTAAAGGAACTCTCGTGCCAGTCGTCCCACACCACTTTCAGACTGCAGTTTCGAGCTGTTGGCTCTCGTTAGTTCAAGGTAGGCATGTGACGAACGACACGAATATCCTTGGACTATTTGGTATATCTCGGTATCCATAGGATAGCGACATGCAAAACAATCAGCAGCCGCCATCTAGCGGTCCAGTGTCCGTTGTAATCGAAAAATAAATACAGGCTATTTTAGCATAGTTCAAATGTGCTTTTAGAGGGCAATTGAAGCATTAGCGTTCTGTTGGTAATATACAACTATTACACTTAATGCGCCAGGCTTTTAACTTATAATTCAGCGGCCAGCGGGGCACATAGCCCAGAGAGTAGCTGTTGGTTGCAGTCTGGTTACGTTCCTTATGGTAAAAATAAGGATTTTATTGAGGAGTTTGCGACTAAAAAATATTATGTTTTAAAATATTTGTTGTTTATTAAAACTTGTTGTCTATCTCTTTTTTCTGGCATAATGTTACAGTTCAATTTAACATTTATACGTTATTTAAAAAAATCTCTAAAATCTCTTACATTTAATGTCTTAACGAATTCGTGTTATCCGTCGTCACGCGTAATATTTATTATTTAGTTGTCTATATGAATTCGCAATTGTAAGGAATCTGTAGCAGTTAAGTATAGGCATGGCGTTATACATTTTGTTGTGTAGCGTGTTGCATATACTTAAGCTCTCTATTTCTGTAATTCTTAAGCTAGGCAACCAATAACTTTTAATTAGTTTATAGGTAGATTCCTATAACCTACTGACGATCGGTAACACAGATTTATTTCTTCACAATAGTTTTTGGCTTAGGTTTTGTCTTCCGGTAGTCTGTCATTTTTCACGTGTAATTCGCTCGAACGCTTGGCAATTTATTAAGTGGTATTTTTACGTGCTCGTTGCGATTTTTGAAACAAGTAATTTCACCATTTTGGGATATATTCGCAACGTTATATTTTTCGGTTATCCATTTATGTTTGGACGAGTGCATATTTTTATGGTATTGGCAATCGATTGTCTTCATTGGAAGGATCTATACGTAAAAGCCATTTTTGCCAAATTTACACGAGGCCAAGGACATCCAAGGTCAACAACATTTTCTAAGAAAACCCTCCGAAACGAGGTAATTATTTTATTTTTATATTCAAACTAGCAAAATATCACTTGTAGTAAATTGTTCAATGGTAAAAATTTATTTTTAGGGTTCTTTTTTTCCACCTACGGTTTCGCCTAGGATTTCGTAGTTTTTCTACGTTTTTTTTTTGTCTCCCCTGAAACAAACAACTTTTTTTTTCCACTGGTCTACACGTACTTATGTTACTTCTCCTTGCTGGACTGGAATTTCTTTTTTGTGGAGGAGCCATCCATTTTCTGGGTTAATTGATAGGCTAGAAGTTGCTCATCCCTGAAATTTGAGCCGAAGCTGAAGCCCTGCTGCCTGCAACTTTGTATCCTTCTTGCGCCATATATATATATATATATATATATATATATATATATATAGATTTTTTTTTAAATATATTGTATATTTTGCTTAAAAAATTTCACCACTGTACCTATATATATATATATATATATATATATATATATATATATATATATATATATATATTTTTAAATTTTGCTAAACATCATATGAAAATAATCTGTTAACGAATTAAAACATCTATGATATTTGTTGGGGGTTAAGCACTTACGTAAGACGCGTATACCCAGTTAGATACATATTTTTTGTGTGTGTTAATTTGTCTGTCATACCATACTCTACGTTATTGTACTGTTGAATGTTTTAAAGTTAACCTATTTCGTTTATTGTTATTAAAAGATAAAACTGAATTTGAATTTTTCATTATCGTCTCGCTAAGTAATTTATTTAGTAAATTTGAGGTTACATTGTACTTGAGCTGGTATTTGGAGTGAAAAAAAATTTACTTGGCGCCCTGATACAACAAAGTAATTTAGATCCCCGACCATCTCCACTGTCAGTCGGCCGGCAAATACCGTTAGTCAACAGACGACGACCAACTAGTTACGTCAGATTGTAGTTTTAAAATTTGACGTAGCAATAACTATTGTTTTCATAAAATTGAAAATATCCAGGACACTCGTTAAAAAATTATTTTTTTCGTTTCATGCATTTTTATCAACTCTGAACAATTATGCTTTTTTATTTTCTGTAAAAAATAATATTAAAATTTAATCATATTTATATCTTCCATCTTGTGTAATTTCATAATAAATAATTAATATCCATCACACCGGGCTTTTTCTTTAATAATGAGAGCAGCAAAAATTTATCTTCAAAATTCGATATCTCGGGAACGGTTAAGTTTAGGTATATGATGTGCTATATGGAGTTTGTTTAGAAGTTCGAGAAGAATTGATATATAGAATAATAAATGGGGTGTTGCGTTAAATAAAAAGCAACTTTATTTCGTCATGACTTTTTGACTGATGCTGCATACTTAATTCTTCTTTATTGCAGTAGATTTTAAAAGACTTTTATATCTCAACATTTTCCGCTAGCTATCTTACTTTAGGAGATAATCGACCATTTCCAAATATATCAGCGACCCTATTATATGGTACTGTCGTGAGCAGAAAAAAATAGGACAACTTTTTTTTCTAATGTAAATCTGTCTCTATTTGAATATGTAATGAGTAGCCGAAATAAAACAGATATCACTTTTAATTTATTTTTTGTTTCAATGCTGTAGTTATTGCTATAGTAAATGATGGATGGTTAATGAGACAAATTGCACTGCGTTATAACATTAACAAAAATTTGATGTGTAACATTTTAAGAAAGTGGAGAATAAACGGTACGATTAGTAGAAATCCTGGATCAAAGGACAAATGATATCCTATTTAACAAGAAACTAACTATTAAACTTCTATAAGTCTGTTTGGCATAGAATTAAATAACCTTATACAATAATCATTGGTAATAATATTTTCCCATGCATTATTTACTATTTCCAGTAATTCTTCGGCATTCCGTGGTCTCACATTTCGTTTTTGAATACTTCTTACGAGTAGTCCCCATACTTCTTCCACAGGGTTAAGGTCTGGACTGTGACCGGGCCAGTTGAGAATATTTATGTTGTTATCTTGAAACGGTATGAACAGTATGAACGGAACAATTGTCTTGTTGAAATATGAACTCATTATTAGGAGATAATTGTGACACAGAAGGGAGCATAATATTGTCTAAAATCCTAATATACGTTTCACTATTAAATCGTTCCTCAATATGCCACAAAACACTAGGACCACGTGCCGATATCCAAACCCACATATCGACGGAAAATCTACCACTTTTATCATTGTTAGATATATATTTCTCATCGAATCGAGTATTCGGAGGGCAGTAAACACGAATACGACCGCTGTGCGTTGACTGGAAAGTTTTTCGTCTGTAAAGATTACATTGTTCCAAAAATTCGCATCATGCGTTAAAAATTCAAGCGCAAATCCTACTCGAGCTTCTTTATGTTCAGCTTTAAGTATTTCTCCGATCCAGGAAAATTCGTTTCTTCAGCAGCCTGAATAACTGAGTAAAATGGATTTTCTACTAAAGCATTTACCAATTGAGTTGATATCCTTTGTCGCTCTGATCCAGGATTTCTACTAATCGTACCGTTTATTCTCCCCTTTCTTAAAATATTACACCCCGGATTTTTGTCAATATTATAACGCAGTGCAATTTATCTCATTGACCATCCATCTTCTGCTGTAGCAATAACTCCAGATTTAACTAAATCGCTTATATGAGGCATATAATAGTATATTTTTCGCTACAGTTTATATTGTCACCAATATTATACTATTATATTTAAACCATTGTTGTATAGTTCCTCCTCATTTTGGTATTGAAGTTAGAAGGCATTTGAATCCAAAGAGGTTGATCGGACGTGGAGGACATCATTCTTGTCCAGATAAATCACCAGATTTCAATCCCACAGATTATTTTTATGGGGACATCTCAAAACTGGAGTTTACATGGTCCCAAAAATTAGTAGAGATCGATTACTTAAGTGAATTCTTAATTGTAATCGCCACATTGGAAACAATCTTGCACTAATTCGAAAATGTTATTAGCAATTTAAACAAACGCCAACAGAAATATTTGGAAATACTACTACTTAACAAATATTTCCTACTTTTTACCTTTAGCAGAATAAGTATAAAAAAATATATTATATTGATTTCTTGATTAAGTCAGAGCTAACATTGTAAATTACAAAATGTTGTATTGATCATTCGCATATAAGACTTACCCCTTATCCTGTTTAAAGAGCGTGACCTTGAAATTATCGATTGTAAGGGTCCTTTATATAAATGACTTAATAATAACTTTGATTTGACAGGCATGCTCCATTAAAAACAATACGATGCTGAGACTAGGGCCGCCCCGACAGATAACATTAAAAATGATTAATATGCGAGGCAAATTTACTAATTTTAACGTCCAAAATTATTCTAAACATTATAAGCGTTGACAATTATTACAAAACTAACAAATTTGCTGTAAATACTAGAGGAGTATTTTGTGTTTTGTGAGTCTAATAATATATTTAGTGCCGACTCAAACCGAAATTTTTTTATGGAAATAACGTTCTATAATTCAATTTATACGTGCGATGAAAATAATTTTATTTAATAAGCGGCCATAAATCTGTAATTTCAAACTGTGAGATACACATTTCTAGCCATGTAGAACAGGTTTTTCATTCCAGAATATTACACATACAAAAATAGTGTCGTTATAAATGGCGGTAGTTAATTTCGTAATTTTTAATTAAACCCTGTACCACAATAATAAATGGATTCATAATTAAAATATAGTTTTTAATTAAAGTGATTTTTCTCTGTGTCATCTACATAGGGGTCGATACTTCAGAGTCCGCGTGAGGGCTTAGTCCAGTGTATGATTTGAGAAAAAATACATATTTTCAAAACAAACTTGTCTGCACAGATACTTTTTTTATATTAGAATTTTGAAAATTAAATACATTACGTCGATGTCACATGTCATTTTCTAAATTTTAAAATCATATCTGCGAATTAAAAATTATATAACCACTCGAATTTATCACTTTCAAGTTTAAAATTATGCAATAAAAAAGAGAATACATATTAAAAAATGTATACAGAGTGTCTCACCGAGAAGTGAATCGATCGATATAGAGAAAAGTACGCATCAGAAAATTTTGAAAATATAGATAATTACTAATGTCGGTGTGGCCAATCCAACTAAAAAGATCCTCATTTGCTTCTTGTTACGTAAAAAGAACACAAGTAGAACTACGTTCTACAACTGAAATTAATTCAATAATATCATACCACGTGTTCTGTTTTTCGCGTTACATTTTGTCAACTTCAAACTGCGGAAACTTGTTTAGGTCAAATGGAACACCCTGTATTTTTTTACGTCAATTTGTGTAAAACTGAATTTCCCTTTTTTCTGATATTAGCATTGTGGGGGTTAAAGTTACAACTTTTTGAAATATTTGCAATTTTATTATAAATTTATGAATTGTTGTAATCATTTCATTAAAATAGCCATGATTAGAAACAATCAGTCATTATCTTATGTTAAAAAATGCCAGCACGTTTAAATTACACCAACGAAAACTTTTTAAATTTGTTTTTTATTTATGGAGAATGTGATAAAGTAATATCAAGAACGTGCAGCACATTTGCTACTCGATATCCACAAAAACGCAAAATAACACTAACACTGTAACATGCGTATTAATCGAATTGAAGATATGGCATGAACTGAAATAGGAGAGATAAGATCAATTTAAAATATGATTTCATTTTAATTTAATAATTGCTCAAAATTCCGCCCCCGAACCTCGACACATTTTTCGCACCTTCGTTAGTTCCTCATGGGTAGCTCTTCTAATTGAATCCTGTGATATGTTTTGAAATGCATTTCTTACTCTTTGCATACAATCTTCAATGGTTGTTAATGGGCTCTCATAAACTTTATTTTTAATAGTTCCCCAAATGAAATAATCCTGAGCTGATAAATCGGGCGAGCGAGGAGGCCATAAGAAAGGTACATTATTGGCAATCCATTGATCATAAAAAGTTTCTTGTAAATAATTATTAATTAAATATGCGTCATGTGTGGGAGCACCGTCGTTCTGATAAAAAATGTTTCTACGTTCGGCGAGAGGTAAATTTTCTAAATAGTTATTTTGTAAGATATCCAGATATCTTTCACTTAAAAAAGTACTAAGTATACATATTAGTAGAAGATAAAATTTAATTTACCGTTTTAATTTTCCTGATAAAATTGTAATGCCCCCACTCTATCGTTACTTATGGCACAGTAAACATTGAACTGCCAACTTTTCTGAAAGTTTCGCTCTCTGAACATATGAGGATTTGAGTCACTCCAAAGTTCATTTTTAGTAAATTTTGCTTCATCTGTCCATATAATATTTCCCAAAATTAGAATCGTGACCCTCAGTTCTTATTAGAATAAACTAAATTCTTCTTAGGAAATCTGTTTCTTTTAATCCTTGAACCATATGGAATGAAAACGGGTGAAACTTATGTTTTAACAAGATTCTGTGAATTGAATCCTTGCATAGTCGCGATTCCAGAGCAGCTTGTCTTAATGACATCCTTGCAAATGCATGAAAATATCCCAGAATGAGTATTTCAATGTTTTCGTCATCAACAATAGGCTCCCTACTTTGCATTTTTGCCTTGACAAAGCCATAATTTAAAAAAATTTCCAATATGCGTTTTACAGTGTTTGGCGACGGTTTCCGTTTTTCCGGATATCGAGTAGCAAATGTGCTGCAAGCTCTTGATATTACTTTATCACATTCTCTATGAATAATAAACAAATTTAAAAAGTCTTCGTGGGTGTAAGTTAAACGTGCTTGCATTTTGTGACATAAGATAATGACTGATTGTTTCTAATCATGGCTATTTTGATGAAATGATTACAACAATTCATGAATTTCTAACAAAATCGCAAATATTTCAAAAAGTTGTAACTTTAAACCCCACAATGCTAATATCAGAAGAAAGGGAATTCAATTTTACATAACTTGACGTAAAGAAATACAGAATGTTCCCTTTGACCTAAACAAGTTTTCGCGGTTTGAAGTTGTCAAAATGTAACGCGAAAAACGGAACACGTGGTTTGATATTATTGAATTTATTTCAGTTGTAGAACGTAGTTCTCCTTGTGTTCTTTTTATGTGACAAATGAGGATCTTTTACACGAAGAAAGTTATAACGGTTCTTGCAAACCGTTGCACCTGTCAAATTTTCTATAAAATGTCAAATATCTCTGAAACGGCTAGGTTTAGGTATAGGATATGCTACATATTTTCGACTCAGAATTTTATGCTCTTCTCGAAAACCCTAAAATATATAGGGTGTTCCATTTGAAATAAGCAAGTTCGTATAAACTTCCGGTATAAGCGGAAGTGCCAGCTGCTTATAATTATTTTATTTGGATTGGCCACACCGACATTAGTAATTATCTAAATTTTCAAAATTTTCTGAAGCGTACTTTTCTCTATATCGATCGATTCAGTTCCCGGTGAGACACTCTGTATAATGTGTATATACAGGGACTTTTTTCAATAAATACACTTTGTTTCATTAAATTAGAATTTGTCTTTCAAAAAATTATTGAAATGTTTAACGGCACTCTCCTCGAAAACGGCTGGAGTTATCAAGTTCTACCAAGTGTACCTTTTATACGTGGCCCTCATCAGATTTTCTGGTCAGAAGTACCACAACGTTTCGTCAAAAAGACTATGAAAAAACTCCATCATCAGATACAGGTCGTGCGGCACCCTCTATGATCTAACGTGATGTAATACATAAATTATTGTTACTTAGAATAAAAAATTTCCTCTAGCAAATTTGACGAAGATCAGTCAAGGAGCTGTTAAGTTATTGCAAAAAAACGAAAAAATAATTTGAACTTTGACATCCTGTATCATTTTGCTGAAGCATGTTTGGTTATATCCTCATATTTTAGGCCACCTACCTCTGAACTATGGCCCATTATTAATGGTCCACCCTGTATGTTATCCAACTGCAACTTGAAATATAACGTAAATTATTTTGAACCGGGTAGACATACTATACAATGTGTTTCGGCTAAAACTCCCCAGACCATATTACTGGGAAACTAATTCCTGTTTAAGCAGACAATCCTGTAAAGTAATATCCCATAATTTGAGTTGACCCTGTCATCCAACGGATTTCTGTAGCATTTTTATTTCTACGATAATCATAAATATTTTTGTTTAAATCAAATAGTTGTAACAAGTACACTTTAAAATACCATTGAGATCGCTTTATTGAAATGCTGGAGATTTATCGCTAGGGATGTTGAGAATAACGACGAAAGAAACATTATGTTACATTAATGGAAAAGTTTTGATGAGAGAACCGCTCGACTACCACTTCGCAAGGAGCCAACATAGCGTTACTTTCCTTAGAGGAAACAACAGCAAAAAGTCTTTTAAACAAGCAAGGATCCGGTGCCGTGAAAAACTTGTTTCACAAAAACTACGCTGTCGAGGCTCGCGCATCTCTCCTGCAGACACAACAATGCCTTGATTTTAGTTGTCAGCGAAGACAACTTCCTGATACAAGCTGCTTTTGTCGAATTAAAGTAAGAAATAACATGTATAGTGATGCAACTAAATGTAAAATCAATGAAGCTAGGAAGTCTGAAACACAAGGGTAAATAGACTCAGACCTACTTTAAGTTCGATGTATTTAAAAAGATGAGGATCACAGTTCGTTATTATCTGTACAGAGTATAATAAAGTAGAATAACGAAAATAAAGAAAAATATTCCTTTCTCAAGTTTAAGAATATTTTATTGTATAGACATTTGTTAGATAATAATATAATAATAAATAATAATAATTAAACAGCACAGAAATTAGACAACCCCCAATTTCATAAGCCAGGGCTTGTGGGGAAGAGGGTTACCATTGAAAAAAACGCGGACATATAACCATTTCCTCCGACAGTGCCGGAGCCAGGATTCGAACTCGGTGGTGCGATGTCCCTGTGATTAATCGCGATTGCCACCTCGCGCGCTTAACCCACTCGGCAATCGACGAGACAAGATAGATAATATATTTATTTAGCCCCTGGTTATACAATTAAAAATACATAGAGTAATCTCTGTTCTAACATTAGAAACTATATATACACGAAACAAAAATGAAAAGAATAGAAATAAAAGCATTGTCTCAAATGCTCTTTTCAAACTAAAAATATTACTCCTAACGTTCTTCCTTTGTCCTTAGCTTCCTCCCACTGATTAACAACCTATTGTAATGCACTTTAACAACTAAAACCTTCAAATGTGCTTTTAGAGTGCGGAATATTAAAACATAATATTTTTAGTCACAAACTCCTCTATAAAATCCTTATCGTACTATAAGGAACATAACCAGACTGCAACCAACAGCTACTCTCGGAGATATATGGCCCTCCGAGCGCTGAATTACATGTTACAAGCCTGGCGCGTTGCATATTACCATTAAAACGCTAACGCTTCGATTGCAACACTGGACACTGGATCGCTAGATGGCGCCTGCTGACTATTTTACATGTCACTATCCCAAAGATACCGAGATGTACTAAATAGTCAAGTGATCTTCGTGTCAGCCGTCACATGCCTACCTTGCACTGACGAGAGCCAACAGCTCGAAACTGCAGTCTGCAAGTGGTGTGTGACGACTGGCACGAAAGCTCCTTTAAGTAGGATCAGTCTTTCGGCTGGTGTTTCTTGCAATCGAAGCATTAGCGTTTTTATGGTAATATGCAATGATTACACTTAACGCGCCAGGCTTGTAACTTGTAATTCAGCACTCGGCGGGGCACATAGCACGGAGAGTAGCTGTTGGTTGCAGTCTGGTTACGTTCCTTATAGTAAAATAAGGATTTTATAGAGGAGTTTGTGACTAAAAATATTATGTTTTAACTAAAACCTTTTCTAAAACCAGACTGATATTCACTAAGTATTTTTTTCCTAACCTAACAAATCTCCCGGCGCCGACTCACTCCCAGCTGAGATCTTTAAAACTGTGTCGTCAGAGCTCATACCCTACCTCAAAAAACTGTTTGATGTCGTGTGCGAAAGTGGTCAAGCTCCGCAGGAGTGTCGTGATACACTTTTAATCAACCTCTTCAAAAACAAAGGGAGCGCTGCGGACTGTGGAAATTACAGGGGTATAGCTCTCCTGGCTGTTGGAGGGAAGATACTCACTAAAGCGATGGCAAATAGGCTAACACCTGTTATGGAAAAGTTACTTCCTGATACACAGAGTGGCTTTAGACCAAACCGAGGCACATCGGATCTAATCTTCACACTTATACAGCTTCAAGAAAAAGCACTCGAACATCAAGGAGAAATTCACATGGCCTTCATTGATTTAACCAAGGCGTTTGACTCGGTGGACAGGGAAGTGCTCTGGAACATTATGCTCCGCTTAGGTATCCCTAGAAAATTTGTGGAAGTATGTCGCAGTCTACATACAAACAACAACGCCCAGGTTATGTATAATAATGAGGCAACCGAACCTTTCCAAACCCTCACTGGAGTTAGGCAGGGATGTGTCCTGGCACCCCTGCTTTTTAATTTGTTTACCACTGCTCTAACAATTATTGTTGACAACAAACTGACAGTCAGAGGAATAGGTCTCAGATACCGTTCTGATGGCGGCCTCTTTAACATAGGGCGCTTTAGAGCTTTCACGAAGACACGCACACGATTCATTTGTGATCTCCAGTATGCGGATGACTGTGCACTTTTAGCCTCTACGCCGGAAGAGCTTCAAGAGCTTTTAGATGTGTATGCCCAGAGCTATGATTCCTTGGGACTTAAAATCAACATTGGAAAGACTAAGATTATATCAACTCCTCATCAAGTGAACCAAATAGACATTACACTTAACGGAAATTCTCTTGAAGTGGCGGATCAGTTCAATTACTTAGACAACGTTGTTAATGACAAAGCAAACATGGACAGCGAGATTCGCAATAGAATTAACGCTGCATCTAGAGCACTCTGGGGACTTAGAGAGAGAGTATTTGACAACCACGACCTTGCTTTGTCAACGAAAATGGCTGCCTACAGAGCAGTTGTCATTCCAACACTGCTATATGGATGTGAAAGCTGGGTCACTTACCGTCGTCATGTGAAAGAATTAGAACGTTTTCAGCAAAGACACCTCAGAAGTATGATGAAAATCCGTTGGTTCCATCATATATCAAACGTGGAAGTACTCAGGAGAGCAAACAGCATTCCAATTGAGGTGTTTATTTCAAGAGCACGCCTAAGATGGGGTCACGTTCATCGTATGCATGATAACCGCCTTCCTAAATGTACACTTTATGGTGAATTGCTAAGCGGTAGAAGAAGGCGTGGCGGTCAACGAAAGAGGTTCAAAGACGTTCTCCATGAAAATCTAAAATCCTGCGGTATTGCAGACGAGCAATGGGAACAACTTGCAGCGGACAGAACCGAATGGCGAGGGGTTGTGGCCAGCTATCAAGGAAATGTTGCTGCAAGAAGGCCGAATCCAAGACCTAACCAGGTCTATGTTTGTCCTGACTGCGGTCGACATGTGCTCTCCCGAATTGGCCTCTATAGCCATAGTCGTGTGCACCGTAGATGAATGGGAATTACAATAGACTACACCTTTTACTTGTTTTTTATTACACACAATCTATCGACTGTAACATTTTTTTATACTCGGACTCGAGTAAAGGCTAATATAATATATTTTTTTCTCTATTATAAAATTTAAAAACTGCAAATATACTACTTTCACTAATATTTTTTCAAAAGCTGCACATTTTTCATTGATGATACCTTACATTGTTTGTATAAAATTTATGTTTTTCGTTCAAATTAGTTAATCTCATATGTGATTAGCCCTCCATAATCTAGAAGAATTAGTATTGCCCGAACACCGAATATAAATCTGGATTAAGGTCGAACCCCTCGAATGTCCTATTCGAGTTTTGACAGTGAAACAGACAATCCGATAACACTGAATTCGAATTAAAAATGTTCGCGGATGTATTCCGCTAAATCATCTCGGATTCAATAAAGCAAGTACGCCATCGCACTTACGAACCACGTACAAAGCGGACGAACTGGGAAAGCCCTTCAGGACCTTTGAATCTCAGTGGACGCGAGAACTCCTCAATAAATAAGTTTCTAAAGGTAAAACGTGATGTTCAATTGCATTTGCAGCTTGCAATGCACCTATGTACAACAAGTTGGTTATTGACTTGAACTGGGAATCATGATTGTGCTGTGAAAATATAATTGAGAGTACTACATAATTCAGTAGGTAACTTCATAATTTTGCGAGTTTATTTTTATCTTAGAAATTTAAAGGAGGAAAAGTAAAATGTTGGTAGAGTATGCTAAAGATTTTATTATTCATAAATAGTATTTTCTAAATAAGACCTGGGCTTCAGTTTAAAGTCAGAGTGATGACGGCTCGTGATGAGGCTCCAGAGTTTCAGAGATACTGAGGTGGAAGCAAAGCGTGATTTTTATTTGTAGGGTTTTTAAAGGTGTACTTAGTTACAAACAAAAACAAGTATATTTCATGCGATGGATGAGAAAAATGTATCATGCGATCTTCTGCAAGCTCCTGAACTGGTAATTATTTATATGGTCCATCTTAGAGTCTTAAAGACTCTTTGTTAATGGTCGAAAGGCCGAAACATATGTCAGAGGAATCTGAACAAAACTAATGAAACAATAAACCAAGTGCGTATTGTAACTATTCTTTTGAATATTTATAATTATTCTATTGAATATGTTTCCTCAAGAACCTACCGCAGATTCCATCCAATTAATCATAACTCTTGTTTAAATTGAAATATTTTAATTCAACAAAGTGCCTATCAAAAAATGATAGTTTTTCACATGCGACTATTGTGAAATTTGTTTAAGATTTCATTTTGTGTATATTGCACAAGAGATGAAATTACAAAAGGCTGTTTTTTAAACAATACGCAATTAAATAAACAATTAATTTTATGATGAACTTTTTTAAGATCCACTTTATTTGAAAAATCGTAATAACTAATAAATAACTTTATTTCAAAATATGATTATACAATTAGTGCAATAATTGGGATAATTTTTTTGGACTAATTCGAAAGCTTAACTCTTGCTCTTTAATTTTAGTTGTAACGGTTATGAAAATTTACAGTTAAATTGGGATAATTAATAATAATTTGTAGATACTTGACCCGATAGCCACGCGAGTCCAAAACTTACCAAAATGTTGATGCCTGGAAAAGTTATAAAAAAATATTTTATTTTTCTGCAACTTACGGGTGTTGTCGGGAATATTGTAATGTTCAGGTAAACATCATTTTTCGGTGTTTACAATAATTATTTTTATTAATTTTTTAATAAATTAAGGCTTGCTTAATCATTAAAAGCGTTCGATTTGGTAGACCACGCTTTACTATTGGAAAAACTATATAAATATGGTCTTCGCGGAAAATTGGGTGATTGGTTAAGCTCATATCTGTCAAATCGCAAACAACTTGTAGAACTAAATGGTATTAAATTAAAAAAGTTAAGTATATCTAGTGGTGTCCCCCAAGGTTCTGTACTGGGGCCACTTCTTTTCATTCTTTTTATTAATGACTTGCCTGATACTGATATTGTCAATAAATCTGCATTATTTATGTTCGCTGATGATAATTCACTGTTAAATTCAAATATTCACTTGGAAAATTTACTCCAAGATACACAATTTAAATTAAATCAATTTGTAACTAAATTTCAAAATAAAAAATTGTTACTAAACGAACAAAAAACTGTTTTTATTCAGTTTACTCCTAGACTCTCAAACTATAAAGAATCGCATCTATTGAGAATAAATGGAAAATCCTTGGAACAAGTCCCAGCAACCAAATTTCTGGGTCTTTATATCGACAACGCTTTAAATTGGGAAACGCACATTAACGAACTGTGCAAAAAACTCTCCACTATATATTTCGCGCTGTATAGACTAAGAAATATAACAGATAAGAATGTTTTATTATCTTATTATTACACAAAGTTTTATTCGAGGGTTAAGTATGGTATAATTTTTTGGGGCTGTTCTCATCATACAGACAGAGTTTTCAAACTACAAAAACATGCAATTAGAAATATAATTGGAATTCCTAGACGCACTTCTTGCAGGCAGTATTTCAAAGAATTGCAAATTTTACCGATAGCATGCATATTTATCTGGGAAATAGTATTATTTGCTAAATCGAACATGAATAATTTTCTATTAAATAATTTTAATCATAATTATGAAACTCGCACCCGAAATAATTTAGTAATTCCAATACATAATTTGTCAATTTATGCGAACAGTCCTAAGTATATGGCAATAAAATTGTATAATAAGCTACCCAACAACATCCGGCAAATTAGCAATTTCAATAGATTTAAAAGTTCTTTGCGTACATTTTTAGTAGACCATATGTTTTACAGTGTAGAGGAATTTTTACAATACACATCTTAAACTTGTATATAAATCGTTTGTCTTTTCTCTGTTATTAATATGTCTTCTAGTATTTATTTAGTTTTTATTTGTTCAGATTTTACACTTGTTTGTTTTTTACTATTTTAACTGATTGTTCCAACTAATTATGTTTATACTTTGTTTTTTATTTATACTTCCTAGCATTTTTTAATATTTAACTGTTTATGTTTTACAATGAAGACGAATTTTTTGTAGAGCGCATTTTAAATTTGTATTTATACTGGTTTTCTCTTTTATTTATGTTGTACTACTTTGTTAAATTTATACTTGTAACGTTTTACCATTTTTTTGTATACTTTCTGACGAGTCCCATACCATTGTAACTTGGTCTAATGGACAATAAATATTATTATTATTATTAAATTTTATGCTATTAATCGAAGTTGGTAATTAAATATACCATTGTAAAACGTATATGTTTTTAAACATTAAATGAGTTAGTTTTTATACTATTAATCATAGTGGCCTTATCTCAAAATGACAACTATTAGAAAACAAATGATTAGGAGTTACACTTATTTGACATTTTATGTGGTGATAATTTGTACTTAGTTTTATTGTATTAGCTAAGACACTACTTACTCACTTAATATTAGTAGAATGCAGGTTTTCACGGCCATTGTCTAATGAAGTAGTTTCTTCCAGATCTTGCCGTGGTCGTCGAAGTTGACTTGACGTTTCGCTGATCATCCTGTCAATTTCTTCAGAAGGATTCTAAAGATTGAATTTGTTGTGTACACTCCTCGTTATATACCTAGGCGCCGCTCCGCTTCGCTGGTCATTGGTCGCGCTTGGTTCGCTTCGCTGCTCATTCGTCGTGTTTGGTTGACCGTGTCTTACTACGGTACTGGCACTTGGCAATACCAGTCTCCACATGTTACTAAGTCGATAAAGTTGTTCACGTTTTTCATAATTTCCAGTGATTCCCTAATGATTCGCGGATAATAGCACGTATTCCTGTCTAATATATTGACGTCCTCGTAGTTGATTTTATGGTTCTCGTTATTATGGACATGTTCTGCTATCGCCGACCTATCCGTGTATCCGAATCTGGTATTTCTCTGGTGTTCTTTGATTCTGCACTGGATACTCCGTCCTGTTTGTCCGATGTAGCTCTTATCACATGTGCACTTCAACTGGTAAACACCATTTGATAACAGTTTGGGGACAGGGTCTTTGACTGAGGGAAGCATCTGCTGTATTTTCTTCACTGTTCGAAACCGTACACCTACTTTCTTTTTGAATAAAATCTTCTTCAGCCTATCTGTGACTCCCGCGACGTAGGGTAGGCATGCATACGTTGTTGGTTGTTGCTGTTCTTCTTCTGTAGTTCCCCTCTGGTTATTTACTACTCGTTGCATATTGCTTTGACTGTATCCGTTCTTCTCTAAAGCTTGTTGGACATTCTGTAGTTCCTCGGGTTTGTTATCGTCGTCACATATTGTGTTGGCTCTGTGGACCAAGGTTCTAATTAACGCTCTCTTCTGTTGTGGATGGTGGTGAGATGTCGCATATAGGTAACCATCGGTGTGGGTTTTCTTTCTGTAGACACCGTGGGCCAGCTTGCCATTGTGTGACCTTTTCACTAATACATCTAAGAAAGGTAAAGCTCCATCTTGCTCGGTCTCCATTGCAAATTTGATACTTGGATGCTGTTTATTCAAACGATCGAAGAGAACAGATAAAGATAATTCTCCATGTGGCCATATGATGAACGTATCGTCTACGTAGCGTAGCCAGCCAGCACTTTGGTTTGTTCTCACTGCAGCGTATAGCTTCCTCTTCAAAAGCTTCCATGAATAGGTTGGCTATCACAGGTGAAAGTGGTGATGCCATGGCTGCTCCTTGCTTCTGCTCGTGGAAGTTTCCATTCTATAGAAAGTATGTTGTAGACAGGCACAATCGGGCCAGATCAGGTATATCTTCTCTTAATCCTTTAGGTACAAGTTGTTGACGAATCAGGTTAACTGTTTCCTCAATTGGTACATTAGTGAACAAAGATTCGACGTCAAAAATAACCATGATAAAGCGAACCAAGCGCGACCAATGACCAGCGAAGCGAAGCGGCGCTTAGGTATATAACGAGGAGTGTTACACAACAAATTCAATCTTTAGAATCCTTCTGAAGAAGCTGACAGGATGATCAGCGAAACGTCAACTCAAGTTCGACGACCACGGCAAGACCCGGAAGAAACTACTTAATTTAATATTGTATCATTCTTAGCTGAAGGTACTTTGAAATCTGATATATGGGCGAAGTTAGGCATGAGTGAAAACGGAGATGTTCAATTGTTCAACAATTCAACGAATTTCTTGGACTTACGACTTAGGTTTTTCAATAAAAAAATCTGTTTATAAATATTACTAATGGTCTAAAATAATTTTTTGTTTTAACATTTAACCTTATATTCAATAAAGAACGCGCACAAAAAAAGAAAATATGTAAGTTGTTTCTTGAACTATGATCTACCTTTATTTGTAATTTTTTTTCAAAATTCCATTAACTTTGAAGGCAATGCGCGACCGGAAGGTTTTGAACGGAAGATATGAACCGATTTTATTTCTTCTTTTGCCCCTTTTTAGTCTCCCCAATTAGCAACTTTTTCATGGTATTACGACTTGAAATTTTTTTTAAAAATTTTACAATCCATTTTCTCGTGAAACACCCTGTATAGTGAGTAACTCTGTACATGTAATAAAAATTTTACTAAACTTAAGTGCGGTTCCATTATTTCCATGTAGGGCCTTGCTTGGAGCAACCAACGCCTAGACCGGCCCACTTCCACACAGCCGATTTTGATTAACCGCGGCTTCTGTAGCGAGAAATTGACATCGTATCATTCACTACATATTTGAAAGCCCATCTGTTGGTACATAAGATTGAGTCGGCTGTATCAGTGCTTTTTATCGTCTCGGTTATTATAAATCAAACAAGCCACGTGGAACTTAATACAAGTGCAGCCAAGCTCGAACTTATGTCACTTTGAATATTACCTATCGAATATCTGCAGGTTTCATGTTTTAATATGTCAATAAATCATGGGATGGGAGCTTCGGTGTCTCGTGGATTACCCCCGGGTACAATAGTGAATTTCCCGGCACGCAAGCCTTTCGCTTTAGCCTCTCATTTTCACAGCCACAATTTAGCTTGCGGTTAAAGGTCACATCACTTAAGAATAAATTGAGAAGATTAATGAGTCGGGCGATAAATTGAATATGAAAAAACAGCAAAATGTTTGTTTTACAATCGGATCGCGCGCGGTTAAAAATAAAACGGGAAGTTAACTCCGTGATGGATTGACATGGTTTTTTTTCGGATGGATAATTAATTTATATAAACGGTTCGTTGAGAGTGTTTTGATTGTGGTACAGGGCGGGTCAATTTTTAGCCTGAGGATGCAATAAAATAAAAGTTACGAGATAAGTAGCGTAAAATCATACGCCATTTGATAAAAATGATTAGAAACATGATCTAAGAAGACAATTTACAAAGTTCATATTTTCCCTGTGGATTTTCTGGGATTAGAATTTGGTCTTATTTCTTTCTATATTAAGTAGTAAATACTACATTAGTAGATAACTCGCACGGCAAAATTCCTCTGTAAATAATAATAATAATAATAATATCTTTATTTCCAACAGGTAAGCACCCAATTACAGGAAATACATGAAAACACATATCATTTATATATCAATAGCGAATAAAAAAAATAATAATATTGACACTTAAGTTACAAACAAAATTAATCCTACTATTCAGTAATAATTATATGACTTATTATACTGCCTAGACTATCAAAATTAATATCACATAGATGGGAGATTTTATTAAAATTATTGCACATTACATAAATTGGAGATCTCACCATAATATTTGTCCTATAATTCTTGACATAGAAGGTTGTGTGACGGCGGATTTCAAGTCTGAGTATGTGGAAATTGATTTTATCTAACAAAAAGGGACAATCAATAGTGTTGTGAATTAAACTGAATAAATATTTAATGGAAATTATTTCGCGACGAGTTTCTAATGAAACGATATTAAAACGGTTCGTTAAAATGGACGTATTAATTCCTCTCGGCGGGTAAATGCCATCCTCCTTAAAAAACAAATATTTTAGGAACTTCCTCTGAACTGACTCAATATTATTCACGTGACATGTGTACCACGGATACCATATGATGGCACCATATTCCAATCTTGAGCGAACGTATGCGTAATATAACAACATTAGGCTAGAAGTTTTGCTAAAACACTTGCAGTTTCTTAATATGAAGCCTAGCATTTTATATGAATTTGATACAGCACTATTAATATGGGCTCGAAATGTTAACTGGCTATCGAAGATTATGCCCAAATCTTTGATTTCTGTACATCTGGTTATACTCTCTGAATTTATTTTATAATCATATTCTTCAGGTTTATTTTTCCGAGAAAAAGGGATAACGTAACATTTTGGAACATTAATGCACAGATGGTTCGCACTACACCAATCAGATACGGCTTTAAGGTCATTTTGGATCATTCTACAATCACTTATCGTTCTTATCTCT
Organism: Leptura quadrifasciata; assembly: GCA_963675555.1. Classification (NCBI taxonomy): domain Eukaryota; kingdom Metazoa; phylum Arthropoda; class Insecta; order Coleoptera; family Cerambycidae; genus Leptura; species Leptura quadrifasciata. The sequence goes on along the minus strand of OY776681.1, from coordinate 2,750,590 downwards.
CTATATATTTTCAAATCATCCGCGAACATTAATTTTGAACAGCTAATAACATCATGAATATCGTTAATGTAAATGAGAAATAGAAGTGGTCCTAAATTGAAGCCTTGTGGTACTCCGGATGCATTAATGTAGTAATCCGAACTAAAACCCTCGTACTCGACAAACTGCTTGCGGTTAAATAAATAAGATATAAATAAATTAATTAAGCCTGCGGAAAATCCAAAGTTATCTAATTTCATTATTAATAAATATAGATCGATTTGATCAAAGGCTTTCTGAATATCCATGTATACTGTGTCTACTTGTCCTTGCTTATCAAGAATTTCCGAGGCAAACTGAGTTATGCAGGTTAAGTTTGTGATCGTAGATTTTTTATCTAAGAATCCGTGTTGGTGCAGGGAAATATATGGTCTAACATTAGGATAAACGCAATTATATATTATTATTTCGAATAATTTCGCAAAATTACATAAGATAGAAATAGGCCGATAATTTTGGAGTACAGCTGGGTCACCTTTCTTTAACACGGGAGTGATTCGGGCGATTTTCCACATATCGGGAAATGTAGCTGTTTTCAAGATTAAATTATAAATGAAAAGTAAGGGTTCTAACAAGGCACGACAACAATCCTTAACAAAAAAGCAGGGAATACCATCAATGCCTGAAGTAAGTTTGTCTTTTAATTTCTTACATGCTTTAATAATATCGTCTCCATGTATGTTTATATATAGAGATGAGTCGTTTTGCAAAATATCTCCATAATTTTCAGCGAATGAGGCATCCGAAATATGATGGACACTTTGGAAGTATTCACCAAAAGCTTGAACAATTAACTGAGGATCACTAATAGTATTGTCGTTATTTACTATAACTCCTGGAATCCTGAAACGAGTTTTTTTACTGGTAATGTAAGACCAAAAGTTCGATGGATCCTGAGATATATTGTTCTCTGTATCGTTTATGTAATTTACATGTGCGGCTTTAATTTGCTCTTTAATAATTGCCCGGAGGGTTTTGAATTCGCTCAAGTGTTCGTCAGAGTTGGACAATTTGTACTTTTTAAAAAAATATTCCTTTCGTCGAATATTGTTTATGATATCTTTATTATACCATGGCGGGTATCTACGAGACGTTTTAATTTTTTGAGGAACGTGATTATAAAAACATGCATTAAGTGAACTGTAGAAAAAATCACATGCTATGTTTACGTCAGTGTTATCATATAATTCGGCTCAGTTAATGTTCACTATTGACTCATATAAGCCAGGAAAATTGGCTTTCTTAAAGTTGTAGGTTTTCTGGGCAGAATTATTACGATTAAACTGGGTATAATGGTTCAAAGTACACGGAACACTAAAATTGAAACAAGGATGATGGGCATCTTCACCAACCAGTGATAGATCCCCTCTACTAACAGTGCACCTTAAGTTACTAAACAATAAGTCGAGAAATCTATTATTTATATTTGAGACTGTATTAAACTATTTTAAATTAAGAAATTCAAATCTGTGGGTGTTTTCATCGTAAAAGCTACAACATGTTTTATTTAATAGCTCATAATTAATTTTTTGGAACTATATTAACTCAAAGAAAGATGTATCCACTATCCCCCAAAATTTGGTATATAGAAGTGACCAGTTAAATAATACATAAGAAATTGAGGAAGGATTTGCAAGATTTTTCAGTACCTCATTTACTGACCCCAGAGAAACAAATAACGATTCATTTAACAAGTCGCTTAGTGGCTTAATTTACAAAAGGACCTGATGACGTACCAGCTTTTATTCTTAGCGATTGTACACATGTTTTTAAAGAGCCCCTCAGTATAATTTTTAATATGACTTTAAGGTTTAATATATTTTCGGATATATGAAAAAAATGACCGGTTTACAAGAAGGGCGAAAAAAACAATGTAGAAAACAATCGACAAATTAGTATAATTTGTAATTTTTCAAAAGTTCTACATAACGTGCTCTATCCTTATATAGAGAGGCAGATTAGTGTGCACGGTGTGCAGGAAAGGTACTGTTGATATTTTACCTTGGGTTATGGAACTCCACGCAGGCGGCTTACAGTTGCTTCCGCGGCGATGTTGAATGTTGCCTTGGAAACTCAATGTCTTCCAACTGCAGCCACAAATGTGCAACTGGCTTCCCGTCAGTAGTTTCCATTTGTATCGTTGTTTCCTAAGTTGTGCATATCCTTTCAACTTAGCTAACCGTGCTGATGAGGACCAAAAAATCCGAAACATGTGTACACGGTTGCACTATATCTTTCTGTGGGCCTACCCACGAATTTGTTTCTTGGTTAATTGTCCTGTCCTTTGTTGGTATATACCGGGTGTTAAAAAAGTATGGGAACGGTGGAAAATCTCGAACAGTTTGCATCAAATCCAAAAATAAAAAAATACGTGTCAAAAATTTTTCAAAAAACTATCTACTGATTCCAAAATGACCTCCCCACCCGCCACCCTCTGGGTGGGGTGAGGGGCAACTTTAAAATTTCAAATGGAAACCCCTATTTTTTATTGCGGAGTCGGATTCTACGGCAAAAAATACGTAAATTTTATTCCGGACATTTTTTTTTCGATTCTTACATGGTGTCGCTGTAATCGCAAAAAATGAAAAGAAAACATTACTGTTTCAAGAGTAGCGTCTTGGTGCCCACAAAAAAACGTCCAATTCAAAAACTGAAACACACGTATTTGTCATTTTTACGAAAACTATCCAATGACATTGGATTTGACTCTCCCACCCCTAACCCAGTGGGTGGGGCGGGAGCAACTTTGAAATTTGTAATGAAAATCCCTATTTTTTATAGCGGATTCGGATTCTACGGTCAAAAATACGTGGATTTTATATCTGGCATTTTTATCGATTCTTGCAAGGTGTCGCTGCAATCACAAAAAATTGAATGGAAACATGCAAGTTTTGAACGCATACTTAAAAAAATACGAAAAGTAAAACTACTGATCTCAGAGTGAATGATTTCCCGAGCTGTTTTGAGAACAGTGATTTTACACGGCCGTGCGGAAATTACAACAACTATTAACATTCTGTAAATTTATTAGCAGCTAGTAATTTTCAATTTACATTTTTTACAGGGCAATAAGAAACTCGATTTAAAAAAACTAACAGTGGTTTTACCTCTTAATTCAGCCACTTCAGACAAGTTCTTGATCTCAGCCAGTGAAGGCAAGGAAGTAACTCAGCTATTTAATGCAAGGTGAGGAATTCGGCCAGTTGAGGCAATTAGTTTACAACTTAAATGTTACACTAGCAGGTTTTAATTTCAAGATTATAGGTGTTCAACATGGTGCCCATTGACTTCTTGGCATTGTCCGAGACGAACGTAAAAATTTTCAATAGCACTTCATCATTTGAGGTGGTATTTCTGCAAAAATGTTTATTATGCGTTGCCTCAGCTCTTCCAAATCACGAGGTTTAGTGAAATAAACCCCCAAACAAAATAATCAAGTGGCGCGAAGTCGGGAGATCTTGCTGGCCATTCAATAGTTCCTCTTCGACCTATCCATCGATTTTCGAAAGTACCATTCAAATAGTCCCTAACAATATCCCGATAGTGTGGAGGAGCCTCATCTTGCTGGAACCAAACATTATCGAACTCATCACCAGCAATCTCTTGTATTGCGGGAACTATTTGATTTGTCAACGTTCCCAGGTATTTTTCTCCATTCAAATTTCTGTCTATGAAAAACAGTCCTATGATTCAATCCCTGAAAACTCCTGCCCAAACATTTAATTTTTGTGGATACTGCGTGTGTGTTTCAAGCATCCTGTGAGGGTTTTCGTCACTCCAATATCTGAAATTATGGCGATTAACTTTTCCACTGAGTTCGAAAGTTGCTTCATCTGAGAAGACAAGTAGAGATGACAAAAAATTTGGGTTTTGGTTACTCCTTTCCATCATTAATTCACTAGATTCAAGTCGCCGATCAAAATCATCTTCATTTAACTCTTGTTGAAGGTGAATTTTGTAAGGATGAAATTTCAAAAGTTTTAAATCCTTATGAACTGAAAATGCACTCATATCAAACTATTCACTGGCTTTTCTGATTGATAACCTTCGATTTTCAACAAATGACTGGGCCACTTCCATTTGTCGAGCTTCCGATGTTTCAGATTTTGGTCTTCCAGATTTTGGGCGATCTTTATTTGTCCTTGTGTCTAGGAATCGTTTGATGATACGGGACACAGTAGATTTCGTAATTCCCAGTTGATCTACACGGAAAGTTTCGTTGAATAGAATCACAAGTTCATCATAGGACCTTTCTTTATCGCCCCACCTTCGCATTATTAATAGAGAAACTCTCTCTTCCTCTGTTAAAGTAGCCATTATGCAGAAAAAAACGCGAGAACTAATGAAAAATTAAATAATTTTTCCGTACAAAAGTGGCTTCTGCCTCTACAAAAGTTGGAAGGAACTGAACGTTCTCGTAGAAATTTCACAAAACAAATACTGTTATTAAGAGTACTTTAAAAAAAAAACATTCATAAAAACCAAGATATCACAGATATTGTTTTTTAAACTGAATGTTTTTTGTCAACACGAGTAGCTAGAGTTTGTAAATATTTACGAACTTTTGGACGCTTAAGGTTTATTTCAATTTTGTGCGATTGCAGCGGACACCTTGCGAGAATCGAAAAAAATGCCCGATATAAAATTCACGTATTTTTAGCCGTAGAATCCGAATCCGCTATAAAAAATAGGGATTTTCATTACATATTTCAAAGTTTTCCCCCGCCCCACCCACTGGGTTAGGGGTGGGAGAGTCGAACCAATGTCATTGGATAAATTTCGTAAAAATAACAAATTATGTTTTTCAGTTTTTGAATTGGACGTTTTTTTATGGGCACAAGACGCTACTCTTGAAACAGTAATGTTTTCTTTTCATTTTTTGCGATTACAGCGACACCATGCAAGAATCGAAAAAAATGTCCGGAATAAAATTTACGTATTTATTGCCGTAGAATTCGATTCCGCAATAAAAAATAGGGGTTTCCATTTGAAATTTTAAAGTTTCCCCTCGCCCCACCCACATGGTGGTGGGTGGGGAGGTCATTTTGGTATCAGTAGATAGTTTTTTGAAAAATTTTTGACACGTATTTTTTTTTTCGATTTGATGCAAGCTGTTCGAAATTTTCCACCGTTCTCATACTTTTCTAACACCCGGTATATTAGCCTGGTTGACTTATTAATTTATAATTGGATGGTGTATATAAATAAATAAATTGTGTTTATATATGAAGTTGAACAATTTTTGTGTGCTGGACTTTCAGAAAAATGAATTTAAGTACGAAACTTGTCATTAAAGTAATGATTTTCAACGTTTGGCAAAAGAAATTTTTAGGACATGCGTGTGCTATAAATTATATTGAATTTTCCAAATTAATTAGTTTTTACTCCTTTAACTTTCCCACGCCTATATCCAGCCGTCCATTAAACGCAAACTTTGGCGTATCCTTTTAAAACATCTGGTACTCAAATACCTGTTAGAGCAAAGAGACCTACGTGACTTTTACTTTTTGCTCTGGAATAATGTCGGATATAAAACGTTTTATGAAAACCATTTTAATCTTTTCAGGGGCAGTCAGTTGGGCACGCAGAACGGCTGAAATCTTCCTGCTCTATTTCCTTATTTCCAAGCTTCAAATTCAGTCCATAAACGCCGCAGTTGTGCCCATTCAGAGTGGCCGCCTTTGTCCTTTAGTAATATCATTTTATTCTGTTAGGCCCATATTCTACTATCGTTTACGCTCGGGTATAGAGAAGTGTGGTAATGAAAATGGAGGAAAACACGGTTTAATACAGATAATACGGTTAGAAGTGCAAATGGAAATGTGATTTAGTCAATAATTAAATGATGTTACACATACATACAATGTGTCCACGGCAAAGTGGTATAATAGGTGTAAATGACAACATTTTTTGAATTACAAACGCAATTTTTTGTATTCTGCTCTTGCTCCACCCAAAAACTACTTTTATTGGACCGGTGTATGGACCATTACTAATTAAGTAATGTGCCCTTTTATACCGACAGCAGAGTCCCAGTTTTTCCTGAGAGTGTTCTCAGGCGACATGTAAACCTCTTAATAGTAAGCAGTATTTATTGATTCTACCTGCGTGTAAATATCTACAAAGTTACGTCGAATAATTGATAAACATTATTGATGTGTAAGCTTCTGGTAATTTGTGCACTGTTTTTTCATTTTAACAAGCAATTTATGAGGACAAATTGGTCTCGCGATTCCCGCTGGATAAAGAAAAATCGAAGAAGTTCAAAGACCACCCATACGTGCGACGGCTAACAATATCCTGCCGGGCCAATAAATGATATACTATATTCTGACAATTTTCTCTCAATATAACTTTGACAAATTACATCTCGCAACCGAATGATCACGTCGCCGACGTTTCCGATGTAGTAGTTTAAATCAATTGTTAATTGTGACTTATGATTCTCTACACCAGACGTCTATTTCAGCCTTTGTCTATATTTCAAATACAAGGATAGTCGTGAATAGTGAACTGAGATGAACCATGAAGAGTACACATTAGTTTAAACATAGAATACCATTAAACATAATATTTCTAGTCGCAAACTCCTCTATAAAATCCTTATTTTACTATAAGGAGCGTAGCCAGACTGCAACCAACAGCTACTCTCCGGGCTATGGCCCCGCCGAGCGCTGAATTACAAGTTACTAGTCTGGCGCGTTAAGTGTAATAATTGCATATTACCATCAAAACGCTAATACTTCGATTGCAACAAACACCAGCTGAAACACTGATCCTACGTAAAGAAGCTCTCTTGCCAGCCCTCACACACCACTTGCAGACTGCAGTTTCGAGCTGTTGGCTCTCGTCAGTGCAAGGTAGGTATGTGACCACCGGCACGAGGATTCTTTGACCATTTGGTACATCCCGGTATTTTTACAATAGCGACATGTAAAATAGCCAACAGGCGCCATCTAGCGGTGCGGTCCAGTGTCTGTTGCAATCGAAAAATAAATAGCCTGACTGGGCTTAGCATAGTTCAAATGTGCTTTTAGAGGGCGGAATATTACGCACTGACGAGAGCCAACAGCTCGAAACTGCAGTCTGCAAGTGGTGTGTGACGGCTGGCAAGAGAGCTCCTTTAAGTAGGATCAGTCTTTCAGTTGGTGTTTGTTGCAATCGAAACATTAGCGTCTTGATGGTAATATACAATTATTACACTTAACGCGCCAGACTTGGAACTTGTAATTCAGCGCTCGGCGGGGCACATAGCCCTGAGAGTAGCTGTTGGTTGCAGTCTGGTTACGTTCCTTATAGTAAAATAAGGATTTTATAGAGGAGTTTGCGACTAATAATATTATGTTTAATATTCCGCCCTCTAAAAGCACTATAGAATACCATGCTCATTAAATGACAATTTTGTCAACAATAATAAGAACGCCAATTAACGTTTTTATTGGCGTATTATGAGAAATACTACTTGTGATTTAATATTGTTACATCTCGTCGTAGACGGGTTCTAAGTTCTAGTTACTAAATTATTTCATGTCTTATACCAGTTAAGTCCTCTTTAGGCCTTCTCTTAAAACTATGCATATTAAAGCATTTCAACCAATTACTACTATTATTATACAAACGAATTTTGTTGAACCTAGAAGTGTAAGGTAAGGTAAGATCTTAAGGTGCGTATAAGCTTGGCGAACCGAACATGTATTGTAACATGCAGATTTGTCAAATTGGGACTTCCGCAAAGGTCATAGCATATGCCAATGACTCTAGTCTTTTGGCAAAAGACGTCTCTTGGCAGTAAATGATAAATGGAATTTTGAAAAACTGTCGATTGGTTTTCCGAAAATTCCCTATCAGAATCTAAAGTGAACAAACACACTGAGTTGTTAAATAATAGTATTCGTAAACTGATTTGGAAATTTTCATACCTTTCAATATCTTAAAAGCAATATATTATGCTTTGGCTGAATCGATTATGAGATACGGAATATCCATTTGGGGCAGTGCATATCCTACAAATATTAAAAATATTTGTAAATCTCAAAAACACCTTTTAAAAGTTATGCAGCAGTACCCCATAGAAAAGAAGAGGATGTTTGGATATACAATTATTATACCCAGTGTTAGAAAAGTATATCTTGGTTTTTATTAATGTTTTTTTTTAAGTGTTCTTACTAACAGTATTTGTTTTGTGAAATTTCTTCGAGAACGTTCAGTTCCTTCCGACTTTTGTAGAGGCAGGAGCGCACTTTTGTACGGAAAAAGTTATTTCATTTTTCATTAGTTCTCGCGTTTTTTCTGCATAATGGTTACTACTGTTGCGATGGTGGGGCGATAAAGAAAGGTCCTATGGTGAAGTTGTGATTTTATTTAACGAAACTTTCCGTGTAGATCAAGTGGGAATTTCGAAATCTACTGTGTCCCGTACCATCAAACGATTCCTAGATACAAAGACAAATAAAAATCGCCCAATATCTGGAAAACCAAAATATGAAACATCGGAAGCTCAACAAATGGAAGTGGCCCAGGCATTTGTTGAAAATCGAAGGTTATCAATCAGAAAAGCCAGTCAACAGCTTAATATGAGTGCATTTTCAGTTCATAAGAATATGAAACTTTTGAAATTTCATCCTTACAAAATTCACCTTCAACAAGAGTTAAATGAAGATGATTTTGATCGGCGACTTGAATCTAGTGAATTAATGATGGAAAGGAGTAACCAAAACCTAAAATTTTTTGTCATCTCTACTTGTCTTCTCAGATGAAGCAACTTTCGAACTCAGTGGAAAAGTTAATCGCCATAATTTCAGATATTGGAGTGACGAAAATCCTCACTGGATGCTTGAAACACACACGCAGTATCCACAAAAATTAAATGTTTGGGCAGGAGCTTTCAGGGATCGAATCATAGGACCGTTTTTCATAGATGGAAATTTGAATGGAGAAAAATACCTGGAAATGTTGACAAATCAAATAGTTCCCGCAATACAAGAGATTCCAGCAAGATGGGGCTCCTCCACACTATCGGGATATTTTTAGGGACTATTTGAATGGTACATTCGAAAATCGATGGATAGGTCGAAGGGGAATTATTGAATTGCCAGCAAGATCTCCCGACCTCGCGCCACTTCATTATTTTATTTGGGGCTACGTGAAGGGTAAGGTTTATTTCACTAAACCTCGTGATTTGGAAGAGCTGAGGCAACGCATAATAAACATTTTTGCAGAAATACCACCTCAAATGATAAGAAGTGCTATTGAAAATTTTTACGTTCGTCTTGGACAATGCCAAGAAGTCAATGAACACCATTTTAAACACCTACTACAATCTTGAAATTAAAACCTGCTAGTGTAGCAGTTAAGCTGTAAACTAATTGCCTCAACTGGCCGAAATCCTCACCTTGCCTTAAATGGCTGAGTTACCTTTTTGCCTTTTCTGGCTGGGATCAAGAACTTGTCTGAAGTGGCTGAATTAAGAGGTAAAACCACTGTTATTTTTTTTTATCAAGTTTTTTATTGCCCTATAAAAAATGTAAATTGAAAATTACTAGCTGCTAATAAATTTACAGAATGTTAATAATTGTTGTAATTTCCGCACGACCGTGTAAAATCACTGTTCTCAAAACAGCTCGGGATATCATTCACTCTGAGATCAGTAGTTTTACTTTTCGTATTTTTTTAAGTACGTGTTCAAAACTTTCATGTTTCCACTCAATTTTTTGCAATTGTAGCGACACGTTACGAGAATGCCCGATATAAAATGCACGTATTTTTGGCCGTAGAATCCGAATCCGCTAAAAAAATTGGGATTTTCATTACAAATTTCAAAGTTGCCCCCGCCCCACCCACTGGATTAGGGGTGGGAGAGTCGAATCCAATGTTATTAGATAGATTTCGTAAAAATAACAAATACGTGTTTTTCAGTTTTTGAATTGGACGTTTTTTATGGGCACAAGACGCTACTTTTGAAACAGTATTGTTTTCTTTTCATTTTTTGCGATTAAGCGACACCATGCAAGAATCGAAAAAAAATGTCCGGAATAAAATTTACGTATTTTTTGCCGTAGAATCCGATTCCGCAATAAAAAATAGGAGTTTCCATTTGAAATTTTAAAGTTACCCCTCGCCCCACCCACAGAGTGGTGGGTGGAGAGGTCATTTTGGTATCAGTAGATAGTTTTTTAAAAAAGTTTTGACATGTATTTTTTTATTTTTCGATTTGATGCAAACTGTTAGAGATTTTCTACCGTTCCCATACTTTTCTAACACCCGGTATATAAAATCTCTATTAGTATTTGTTTACAAATGAAAATCACTGCTCGATTTTGACATTAATCATAACCATAATACCAGACATAAAACTAATTTAAATTCCATATCACAGCCTAATAGCAACCCCATTGTATTACTTATTATGGACTCAAGTTATAATCTCCTACCACTTCATATGAAACAATATCACGTTGTATATAAAGGGGAATAAATCTGTTTTTAAAAGTATCCTATCGTATTGATAATTTTGATAATGAAGTTTAAGCAAACGCCGGTCTCTCATTGTAGAACATGCGTCCTGGATAGTTATTTAACTTTTAAGTCACATAAAATAAACGTGATAAATCTCTAACTTACCACCGTCGGACCGCCTTTTGTCTCCTTTTCCCATCCTTAGCACTTCAGGATATCACCTGAAAAAAAAAAAGCAAGATGTAAAGCACTTTTAGATATCACTATTAAATTAGAGTCGACCGTACCCAGCAAGTACCAATTTGTGCGCGATTGGCTCTGGCCCAAAGCCCATAACCTAAGAACAATATCCAACATCCTACAACTAAAATTGTATTCGCAAGCTTTTCGGCAATAGCAAGAAATTGTATCCATATTACCTCAATTGTTTTACAAAATTGCTCCACAAGGCGATTGATGCTTCTTGCCGAAGGAAAATAGAAAAGGACCTAAAGAATAATTCGGACCTTCTTTAATATTAGCCAGTTCAGATTCTTCTCTCCCACTTTATTATACAGGGTGGACCATTAATAATAGACCATAGTTCAGGGGTAGATTCTTTGGGCCAAAATATGAGGATATAATCAAATAGCTTTAGTAATATGTTACTGTGGAAAAAGATCCAGGGTGTCAAAGTTCAAATTATTTTTTCGTTTTTTTTTTGCAGTAACTCAACAGCCTCTTGACTGATCTTTTTCGCATTTGCTAGAGGAACTTTTTATTCTAAGAAACAATAATTTATGTATTACATCACGTTAGATCATAGAAGGTGCCGCAGGACCTGAATCTGATGATGAACTTTTTAAATATTTTGTTTTGACGAAACGTTGTGGTACTTCTGACCAGAATGTCTGATGAGGGCGTCATTTCCACATATAAAAGATACACTTGGTAGAACTTGAACTTAAAATTATAAAACTTATTATTGTAAATATTTAAGCACTCACTATGTGTACTGTAAATTAAATATATGCTGTTTTTCATCTTGTAATTGGTCTTGGTGCTGTTAGATATAAATAAATAAATAATACCTAAGATATTTTTGGTCTTATATCAACATTATCAACACTAAAAAGACTATATTCTTCGATTCCAAATGATAGTATTAGTATGATAGTAAAATTTCTTGAAAATTTATTGTTAGATACTATTTATCTGCTTGCCACTGTTCTTAAGCCGCTCAATAAAGATGGTCAGGAAATTAACAATGTTGTAGCTTTACCTAATTAACAGAAAGTGATATCTTGCAAGTTTTCAAATGTATTTAACAAAAATGTACTAATGAGCCTGATGGATTGCCGGATTTATTAATAATAATATAAGTACTAGTGAACCCATGAGCCTATATCAGTACGAAAATGAACTCGCAAGTGAAATTTCAGCTTATTTATTTTTGATGAAAAGTCAAAACCTCTGGGCACTGCGGTATTATGCCTAGGATGTACATGTATTGTAGTAAGACAAAGGCGATTCGAAACACGTCCCCTTCGTGTCCTGAAATTCGGAGAAAATACTTATGCGGAGAATTTTATATTATTGGATCCACTTCACTGCTTTGCTGGGAAATTGATTCGTCGATCAATGAAGATATATTACTTAATTAAAAACATGATTTTATCGAAATATGGGAATGATTCTGGATATTATTTTAATCATCATGTCAGGAACCGAGAGACCGTTTTTCGTTACCCGCCGAGCACGTCGTAGATGCCTTCGGAATACAAATAAGAGGAACATTCCAATAAAATATAAAATCCAGACAGATTTAATAGACCAATATAAAATTTATTTTTGGCAGTAAACTCGAAACTGAAGCACTATGAATGACTGCTATTGAAATACAGTCCCGGATGCTAATTTAGTTATATTAGTGCATGTTATAGCCTTATCAAAGGAACTTGGCGCATATACGTCGCAACTTGGAAAGTTGCCGAAATAATCACAACAGCCAACAACAATTCGTTATCAAATGATATCGCTGCCAACGGTGTGACTTTTTCGGAATATTGTGTATATACAGTGTGATCCATTTCAAATGGAAACCTCTCTGTAAAAAATGTATTTATAATCCTATGTTAACGTTTTTTTTTTAAATGATAAACCATCGAAAACTCCACTTTATGACAAAAATTTATAGATAAATTTCAATTTTCAAAGCCTTCTATGATTTATTTTCAATGTCGAAAATGGACAAATTTGATTAGAGATTTTTTTATTGAGATTTTAACTACACCACTGGATTCAGTAACCTCTCAAATGGGTAAATCCCAAGTTTCATGAAAAAATATTGAAAAATGGCAGATTTATGACAAAATTAATGTATTCTCATAGTAACTTTTATTTGATTTTTTCTAAAAATCGAAGTAGCCCATGAAAAATAAACAAAAGAAAGATAAATTAAGTGAATAGTTTTAATAAATATTGTCATTTAAACATTAAACTTAATCATATCGGACTTACAAACATAAGTATGAACAATTAAAAGTAATAATAATTAGATACCTATTAAATAAAAAAAGTAACACATTGTACAACATTACACTAAAACTTCTTAATTTTTTTTAGCCTCTACAAGGCCGCCGTTTATTTCGATGCATTTGTCGAATCGTTTTTTAATATTTTTTACGACATTCTGTAATTGTTGCCGGGTAACTTCTGCACAAGCTTGTCTTATTCTTACACACAAATCTTCTCTATTACTTGGGCGTGACCTGTAAACTTTAGATTTTATTAAACCCCATCGGTGTTAAGTCCGGGGATCGGGTGGCCATTCAATTAACGGGCTACCACGACCTATCCATCGATTAGGAAAGTTAGCATTCAGCCATCTGGTAACCACTCTGGCATTATGGACAGGGCTTCCATCTAATTGAAAATGTAGATTTACTCTTTCTTGTATTGGAAGTTCATGTAGAATATTCCAAAATTCATTTCTTATTAACTGTAAAAACTGCATGCTATTCTTACTACCTTCAAAAAAGAAAGGGCCAATGATTGTTTCATTGAGCAACCCACACCAAACATTAACTTTTTGGGAATATTGTCTTTTACAAACCTTACCTAGAATTTTGTGACGATACTACCCCGTTTGTTGTAAAAGTTGCTTCATCGCTGAATAAAATATTTTTATTAAAATTTCTGTTATTAAGATACTCTCCTTGAGCCCACAAGGAAAACTCCATCCGTCTGTTATCATCACCAGGTTCCAACGTATGTAAAAATTTGGGTTTGAATGGTTTTACCAAATTCTTCTTAAGGCATCGGCGAATATTTTCTCTAGGTAAATTCAAATCTAAGCTAGCTACTCTTACACTGGCGTTTGGATTGTTGTTAAAATAATTTAAAACTATCTGCTCGTACCTGGTTCTTCTTTGTATATTATCTGTTCTTATAATACGCCGTGTCACAGCGCCACACTCATTAAAAATTTTGTTTATTTTATAAACAGTACTTTTAGTAATGTTGGGCCTATTCCGATGCCTGTTGTTGAACATCTCGCATACCTCTTTCAAAGTTCTGTCATTATCTCCTCTAAAGCGCACAAGTTCAATTTTTTCCTGTACATTTAGATTATCCATAATTAACTACAAACTAATAAACTAATACTTGATAATAACTATCGATTAATTTTATAATTCAATAACAATGAATATGGGAATATGCGAATTTTAAAGATTTGACGTTTGACTATAAAATTTGTTTTCCATGGCACCCTATTATTATCTGCCATTACTCAATAAAAATGTAATATTTATTAAAACTATTCACTTAATTTATCTTTATTTTGTTTATTTTTCATGGGCTACTTCGATTTTTAGAAAAAATCAAGTAAAAGTTACTATGAGCCTACATTGATTTTGTCATAAATCTGTAATTTTTCAATATTTTTTCATGGAACTTGGGATTTACACATTTGAGAGGTAACTGAATCCAGTGGTGTAGTTAAAATTTCAATTAAAAAATCGCTAATCAAATTTGTCCATTTTCGACATTGAACATAAATCATAGAAGGCTTTGAAAATTGAAATTTATCTCTAAATTTTTGTCGTAAAGTGGAGTTTTCGATGGTTTATCATTTAAAAAAAAACGTTAACATAGGATTATAAATGCATTTTTTACAGAGAGGTTTCCATTTGAAATGGGTCACACTGTATATCTAAAACAGACATAACTATTACCAACTACACATTTTTAAAAACTGTTTTCTGATGGTTGCTTAGCAACGAACTAAAATACTGGAATGTGGTACTTTGGCATCTGAAATTACGCCGAGAAAGTAAACATTCTTGATGGATTTCAGAAAAATATTTTTTTTGACGCCTAAAATTTACCAACATCTACCAAAAGCATAGTGTTTTGATAATTATACATACACTGGTCAGTTAAACAGAAAAAGGAAATTTAAAAAATGTTTCAGATGTTTATTGTGAAAGTAAACGTCGTTTTTATCCAATGCCTTTCCCAAGCATTGATCTTAATCAGCTTCTTATATAAGGTAATAGGTTTCTAAAATGTATTTTTTTATTAAATCCACTTATTTCTCATTTCTATTTCGTCTGACTCTTATAAAAGGAAATATATAAGCCTTGGTGGTAAATTATTAAGGCACTCTTCTACATTGCCGGCTCGTGTCTAGCGGTAATTTTAGTAATATATTTTTAAAATATTATTTCTCGTAGTCAAATTGAGGAACTATATTCAAATGCAATATTGAAATTGTCTGTAAGCTATTCTTCTGATGACGGATATAATTTTTGTTTCAAATGGGCGATCTAAATATCAATATATTAATTAACAGTTCTTCTAAAGTTATTTATAAAATACCATCTAATTAATGCGACAAAGTATATATATAAGAGATATCTGAAAACAAGGTTAACAGAACATACAAGAGATTGCGTAAACATCCACAATCCCATTGAAAATATAAAAAAATCTCACTAGTCTGGCACTACACTCAAAAGAAAAGTTACATACTTTCAATTTTGATCAAACAAACATTTTAGGCACACAAATAGTTTTAAAAGAGATTGATGAATGAGATGATAGAAATTAAAAAACATAGTAACAAAGTAATTAAAACATAATATTTTTAGTCGTAAACTCCTTTATAAAATTTTACTATAAGGAACATAACCAGACTGCAATCAACAGCTACTTTCCGGGCTATGTGCCCCGCCGAGCGCTGAATTACACGTTACAAGCCTGGCACGTTAAGTGTAATAATTGCATATTATCATCAAAACGCTAATGCTTCGGTTGCAACAAACACCAGCCGAAAGACTGATCCTACTTAAAGGAGCTCTCGTGCCAGTCGTCACACACCACTTGCAGACTGCAGTTTCGAGCTGTTGGCTCTCGTCAGTGGAAGGTAGGCATGTAACGACCGACACGAGGATCACTTGACTATTTAGTACATTTCGGTGTCTTTGGAATAGCGACATGTAAAATAGTCAGCAGGCGCCATCTAGCGTTCAAATGTTTGTTGCAATCGAAAAATAAATAGCTTGACTGGGCTTAGCATAGTTCAAATCTGCTTTTAGAGGGCGGAAACTGATTTGAACTATAGTAACAAAGTGTCAGTAAAAGATCAGACATAGCAAATCTAAACACCTCATATTTCAATATAATAAATAATGTAACAACAGATATCTGATAAGGAGTTTTTACATTCAAATATGTTGTACCTATAGCTCAAATAATTATAGTCAATACTGTTTAGTTGTCCATTGCTTGTCCCAAATTGTGTCGTATTTATCATTACTGTATAAGTTTATGTTTAATTACTACCTCTTAGGTTTTAAAGGAAAATCATAAATAAATGTGAGTATCTTTAGTACGTTGCATAATTTATGGTAAATCTTAAGCTTTAAGTAATTTAGTTTAATATGTTTTTAGATGTATATGGTCGTTGTATATGTTTACAACATTATTAATATTTATTTATACATTATTTTATTGTGTACGTTGTCTTCAGAGTCCTGAGGATGTGTTCAAATAAACACGGAACGTCGACTAATTAAGAAACTGTTGTTTTTCAAATTGATGACCTTCCCACAAAATCAAAAACTACAAGTTATATATAAGGGTCACTAAATCAATTCAATAAATTTTCAATTATAATCGCTTCCTAAAAATATTCACGATGGCCAAAAATGATCTTTCAATTTAGAGCTTTTTGGAATGTTCCCATTTTTTTCACATGGAACACCCTGCATACCTTTCGGCGACGTGATGTAGAAATGGAAAACAACAAAAATAAATGTAAGTTTTATTCCTAATTAATAGAACTTAGTGCGCCTATGACTCTGTGGTAAACAGAGTTTTAAGAATAGTGAGTAGAATCGCTGACACGGCAGCTTCGACGATCTTCGCTTTGCCGTCAGTCAATCTTTCATTTCACTGTATTCTTTGCTTTTTCTTAGACATCGAGAAGTATCGACAACACCTAATTGAAATTCCTGCTTAATCCCGTCTTCTGTGCTGTTCTTATTTCTTGTATGGCTTTAGCATATTTTGTTGCGTAAAGCGGAATGCTCAAGCATTTAGCTGGAAAATCTGGTAAACTGATTTTCTAGATTATTGGTAGATCGGCGTTATATCGAAATGTTTGCTATGAAGGATATTTTAATAAAGATTCATTTGACATTCGAGGGAAAAGGTTTAGATTAGACCATCTTATGATGAGTACATGGATTTTCAACTTTTATCTATATTAACTTCTTGCAATAGTCATGAATTTTTTTGTTGGAATATTGCAATCTGCAGATGGACATTGGATATTTATTGCAGTCACAATTATGGGTTTTAAGAAAAACTTATGTGAATACCAGTTACGAGACATCTAATTAATGTTGGGTGGCCAAAAATTATCTTTCAATTAAGAACATTTTAAATTTAATTTACTCAATGTTTTCAAATGGAACAACCGGTATATTTTTCGACGATGTGATGTATAAATGAAAAAAGAACATTTTTTGTAAGTACTCCCCTAGGGCTAATTGCAACCAATTTCGTTTTATTGAGCATTAATTACAAAATTAAAAAATAAACTTAAAAAAAGAGGTTTCTTCAAATAACTCAGTAGAAAAAAATTATAATAAATGTTCCACATGTTGCCCATTTTGATTGACACACATCTCTATGCGCTTTAGAAATGAGGTTCCCACTGTTCCTAAAACTGTGTGATAGATGTAAAGGCAGTTATTATTCTTTCCTTCATATTTTGTACTGTTGTTGGCGTATCTCTATAAACAATTTCTTTCACGTATCCCCATAAAAAGAAATCCATTTTTGTAAAATCTGGGGATCTAGCAGGCCATTTAGTGGGTGTATTTCTTTCAATTCATTGATTGGGGTAGGTATTAAATGGTCTCTAACTGCATTTAAATAATGTGGTGGAGCACCATCTTGCTGAAACCACATCCTATTTCGAATTCTTTCAGGAAGATTTACCAATAATTGTGGCAGATAGTTTTCCAAAAAATTAAGATAAATAGCTCCAGTCAATGTGCCATCAAAGAAATGTGGCCTCATTACATGTTCTCCAATAATTCCTCCCCAAACGTTTATAGACCATCTGTGTTGGTTATCAACTTGCATAAAAAAGTGAGGATTTTCCGAAGCATAATAATGGAAAATGTGTCTATTGATAAATCCATTTTTATGAAAAGTTGCCTCATCACTGAATAAAACAGTATTGAAGAAGTTGACATCATGTTGCATTTCACCTCTGGCCCAGTTACAAAATTTTAGGCGCTTTTGGAAATCGTCATCAGATAATTTCTGGTGCATTTGAATGTGATATGTATGCAACTTATTTGTTCTTAAGATTCGACCCACAGACCGTCTACTTATTTCTACTAATGAGCTCACTTTTCTTTGACTAGCATGGGGATTCTCAACCGCGTTTTATTCTTTCACTTTTTTTATATTCGATATTTCCAGTTTCCAGAAATCTATCGAGAAGGTTTTGGAAGCTCCTAACATCAGGAACCCTTCTTTCAGGATAACGTTGGTGATAAATTCTATGGCAAGTAAACAATTTCTGTCTGACTCGCCCAAAACGAAAGACATGTCTATAAGTTTCGCTTTATTAAAATTCATATTGTAAAACTCCAAATATCTTAAATTCAATACAAATTATATTGACCGATAAGTGTGATAAATGCTCCTTTGTACACGACAATTTATACCAAACTGAGGTTTTATTGCTTGTCGAATAACGAAAACAGCAAAAAAATGAACAAAAAAATATTACAGTAAAGAACTGGTTAAATACTAATTACTCATTTCAATGGATTGGAAGAAATGGTCCCACTAAATGGCCTCATTTCAATATTGCATAGAGACGTGTGTCAATCAAAATGGGCAACAATGAATTATTTGAGGGAACCTCTTTTTTAAAGTTTATTCTTGAATTTGACACTTATTTATTTATAAAATGAAAATGGTTGCAATTAGCCATAGGGAAGTACTTACAAAAATGTTCGTTTTTCATTTCTACATCACATCGTCCAAAAATATACAGGGTGTTCCATTTGAAAAAATGAGATAATTTAAGTTAAAATGTTCTTAATTTTGTAAATTTTTAGGAAATGAAAATGATTCAAAAACATTAATTAGATGTCTCGTGACTGGTTTTCTTAAAACCCTTAAAAATTATGACTATGGTGATTTTTTTAATATCCATCTGCAGATTGTATTATTTCAACAAGAAAATTCATTACATCCAAGTGGTTGGGAGATATTCAATGCTAACATAGGAATGAATAGAGCCTAGAAAAAGGCTTCAAAAAAGGTACTGATATATATAACATTCCATTTTAGAAAAGGCACTTGGTCCTGTAATTTCATCTTGGCTCACCCTGTATGCTCGGCAATAATTTCCAGTTATAGACTTTTTTATCTAGTTTGCTTGCAATTTTTTAAAAAATTTCTATCTATCGTAGAACTCGAGATATAGATATCGAGATCCAAAATTGCCCCACCTTGTATATTTGAAGGTTATGTATTTTTTAAATTTTAGACACATATTATCAAACATTTATACACATTGTCCTGTATGGGACTTGTGCGCAAAGGTGTGACCATGTGTCCTTGAGAAAAGTTAGTGCATTTGTCTCAATAAATGTCATAGCTCTGCTAATATTCAAGCTGAGCTAAAAGCCATTTTTATTCTCTAAACCTTTTATTTGAATAACTGTTTTAAAGTAACGAGAAGTTCTAGTCAAAGCGACTCATATTTTTTACAAATTCGTAAGTTTCCTAAATGTCAAATTTAGTTTTTTTTTAAATTGCACTTCATACACAGTTTAATTATCTATTAATTTTTAATATTTCCTATGAAGTATCGGGACGATTCGATGTAGTTTTTAACGCGTCACTCTTTGTGCAATTTTAAAATATCTCGAAGCGCCCTTACTGTTTTAAAAATAAAAGCGGACTGTTGAGGCGTGAAAAAATAAGCGAGCAAAGATTGCCCAAAGATGTCTCCCCAAATAGTCAATTTATCACAGTATTTACCGGGTGTGTTTGTGTATTTTTACGTAAAACTGAGCAAGGCAGAAATTAACTTTACAACCCTCACCTTTGCAGATTCCCCAGCCAGGATAAATAAAAAATAACAAAATACACAAATCGATACCAGCACTTTTCGTCTCCTCTCAGATTGCTCACGATTACAAGCTTTAAAAAACATTTCTTCTTAACTTCCTCCGTTCCATAATTTATTTAGAACGGAAAAGCTCCTGCGACCCTAACAAAGTCCCTGTGGTAATAAAATATTGTACATCGGTTTATGCTCTCTACACTTATCAGGAAACTTGCCAAATAGGTATAATAATAAGCGTTGGGCTGTGCCAAAGGGACTCCTTTTTAGTTATTTCAAAGAATTTCCAAATGGAGTAATATTGTAGTAGAAAAGTATACGCAATATGCTAAAAGTTGTATTAGATACGATGTTCGTGAACTGGGACTGTTATCTTACGGAAATCCTCTCATTTTTTTTCTGAACTAGCAGGAATCTAACCCGCAATGGCAAGAGTAGTAATTTCTAACTTTATCTATGTGCCATGTTTCCACATATTCGGCCATCTACCTTCAACGAATGCGATATGGATTGTGGTTAAATAAAGCAATGATTTAATGTTAACAAGTACTGCTGTTTGTTGTTTATTTTAACGTATTAGATTTGATTGATATATTTATTCTCCTCCGGGCTTCCTTAGAAGTAAACAGAAATACACCCAAGTTAAGCGTGTACATGTCGTAATGCTTTTTTAATAGTACTAGTTTTTATATTCTAATTAAGGTTCAATCCCATTAATAGAAAAATCCGTTGGCCGTATATTTTAGACAATTATCTGTTTTACATTTTGTGTAGCATATTGAGCATTAAAATTGTAAAAATGATATTGCCGATACGTCTCCTTCTCAGACCGACTTTGTAAAGGTTGGATATGAAATCGATAGTAAAGCTATCAAGTTGACGACACCTTTAAACATATATGAACTTAACAAGAAGTTAGATAGATGCTATGTACAAAAAGTTAGGTATTTCACGTTTTTATTTTGTTTTGATAAGGGAAGTAGTTTTATCGGAAGGCGAAATGCATCGTGCACTACAAATATTTACATTAGTAATATGTAGATGGTAAATGTGTTGGCTAAGAAAAATGTGCCTGTAGTCTACGGATGTAATGTAGTGATTCTTCCGAACTATATTAATAATTATGTATATTATATATTATTATACAGTGTGTAGCATTTTGCTTGACATTTTTTTCATGATTTTTTTCTTGTGATATCTATCATTTAAATAGTCTTTTAGCCATTTCAATATAGTACTTTCAATACCGGTATTGATAGAGTGTAGAGAACAGTGTGTAAATGTTTTGATTGATTTTATATGACTTTATATTTGCTGCAGTTCTTAATATTTATATTTGCTGATTTTCCCTCTTCATATTTTCTATCCTGTATATTATTAAAGCGATGTAAGCCTGTCAGGTTACACCATCATGTCTTTAAAACGAAGCATTTCATTAAAATAAAACCGGGTTTTCGTTTCATTTAAAACAGTTATTAAAGTTTGCGTCCACTTGAGTTAACCAATAATTGAGAAACTTTTCATTAAAGGGTAATATTTGATCTTAAAGTGAATGTAATTTCGACAAAGTAATTATGCCACAATAAACTAACATGTAATCAACTTCAACTTACTAAGAAAGAAGGGAATTTGTTAAATTGAAGGCTGTTGCCTCGTGCAACAATGCAATCCCTGTTATATATAAGTAACTACGAAGTTGGGTGTGTGCAATTTACGCTTTAAGTTCACAGCATGCAATAAAGCGGGCCTGACCTCAGCTAATTTTCTAAACCATTACCCCAAAAGCCTGGAAAGTTATTGCACTACAAAGTGTAAGAACCTTCACTGTAAGTGTCATCTGCGTCCGTTTCTCGTGGCATTTTGTTTTTTAGAAGGGGATGTATAAGTGGTGGAAGATCCAAGAAAGGAAAGAAACATAGTTCAGGCAAATTCAGTTTTGGAAATGAAATATTTGGAAATGAATGTTAATGTGAAATGAACTTATAAAGTTATTAAGAAATTCAATCTCGTTGATAGACCACAGATGTCTTTAACTTGTTTTTTACACATTTTCAGAATCCTGACTTGTTAATTAAACTTCAAGTCATAAAACTTTCAAAATGAAAATAAAAAAATTCTGAATTTCTTAACATTTTCTACATATTTCAAAAGTAGATGGATAGATAATATGTTCATTTAGCCCCTGGCTATACAATAAAAGATGCATAGTATAATCTCTGTTTTACATTAGACGAGGCCCTATAGTTCGAGTTACTCTTGGGGCAATTTTTTATAATGAAAAATTGTTTCGCCTAGCGGACATCGAACCCACTTCGCTAAGCATACTCAGTTTGCTAGCCAGACCCTTTAGCACACTGAGCTACCGTCCAACCATTTAGAAACAAGTTCTAAATCGTGATTTATTTTCCGTACCAACTCTTTAGGATCATGTTCATCAATGTAGACTGTAGTGTCGTCATTTGCAATTTTGAACAATTTTTGACGTATCATTAATATTTCAAATAACAGAGGGCTAAGTATGCTCCTTTAAGGCACTCCCATGTGTATAGGCAGCTCACTTGATAACACATTTTCACATTCGATCCTTTGCCTTCTGTTTTTTAAATAACATTCAAACCACTTCCATACTACACCGTCAATTCCATACTTGCTTAGCTTATCTAATAAAATCTCTCAATCAATTGTCTCAAATGCTTTTTTCGGATCTAAAAACATTACTACTTGCATTCTTCCTTTGTCCTTAGCTTCCTTCCACTCACTAACAACATATTGTAATGCACTTTCACAACTGAAACCTTGTCTAAAGCCAGACATATTCACTAAGTATTTTTTTCTCTATTATAAAATCTAAAAATTGCAGATATACTATTTTCTCTAATATTTTATATTAAAAAAAAAACTGGTAACATATTATTTAAAGACTATGTACTATGTCGTTAATACTAGATACACAGAGTTCATTAAATTTTTTTAATAGCCTCTAATACCCTAGCACTGAACCACCTCTTAAATGTAATTCGGAATATGACCTCTTTTTTGGACAAATGTCATATAATACTTTCAAAAGACTACCATACAGAGAATCATATTTTTTGTCTATATCAGGTTCGCTATAATCAACTTGTATGTTATTTAATTTAATCTTTAATAAACTATCACTATACTGTTTACCTCTAAAAATACATTTCTTTGGTGCACTATGGTCTAAAATATCAATTTTTATAATACAATGATCAAATATAATTGGAGTGTCTAAGACTTTAGCGACAAGATCAGTATTATTTGTAAATACTAAATAGCGTAAGCACCTTCTTCAAAAATGTAAGTAGGGGTTTGTACAATCTATTTTAAGCCATAGCCTTACACCATCTCTCAAGCCTTCGTGTATATATACAGGATGTACGCATCAGTAAATTTTTAAAATTTAGATAATTACTAATGTCGGTGTGGCCAATCCAACTAAAATAATTACAAGCAGCTGGTACTTCCACTTATACCGGAAGTCGATACCAACTTGCTTATTACAAATGGAACACCCTATATATATTACGGTTTTCGAAAAGAGCATAAAATTCTGAGTCGAAAATATGTAGCATATCCTATACATAAACCTAGTCTGTGCAACGGTTTGCAAGAACCGTTATTACTTTCTTCGTGTAAAAGATCCTTATTTGCTTCTTGTCACGTAAATAGAATACGGAGAACTACGTTCTGCAACTGAAATAGATATAATAATATCATACCAAGTGTTCCGTTTTTCGCGTTACATTCTGTCAACTTCAAACCGCGAGAACTTGTTTAGGTCAAATGGAACACCCTGTATTTTTTTACGTTAAGTTGTGTAAAATTGAATTCACTTTTTTCTGATATTAGCATTGTGGGGGTTAAAGTTACAATTTTTTGAAATATTTGCGATTTTATTAGAAACTCATGAATTGTTGTAATCATTTCATCAAAATAGCCATGATTAGAAACAATCAGTCATTATCTTATGTCAAAAAATGCCAGCACGTTTAAATTATGCCAATGAAAACTTTTTAAATTTGTTTATTATTTATGAAGAATGTGATAAAGTAATATCAAGAACTTGCAGCACATTTGCTACTCGATATCCACAAAAACGCAAAATAACACTAACACTGTAACATGCGTATTAATCGAATTGAAGATATGGCATAAACTAAAATAGCAGAGATAAGATCAATTTAAAATATGATTTCATTTTAATTTAACAATTGCTCAAAATTCCGCCCTCGAACCTCGACACATTTTTCGCACCTTCGGATTAGTTCCTCATGGGTAGCTCTTCTAATTGAATCCTGTGATATATTTTGAAATGCATTTCTTACTCTTTGCATACAATCTTCAATGGTTGTTAATGGGCTCTCATAAACTTTATTTTTAATAGTTCCCCAAATGAAATAATCCAGAACTGATAAATCGGGCGAACGAGGAGGCCATTATTGGCAATCCATTGATCATAAAAAGTTTCTTGTAAATAATTATTAATTAAATATGCGTTATGTGGGGGAGCACTGTCGTGCTGATAAAATATGTTTCTATGTTCGGCGAGAGGTAAATTTTCTAAATAGTTATTATTCAAATTTTGTAAGATATTCAGATATCTTTCACCTAAAAAAAAACAAAAATTAACCTATACATATTAGCAGATGAGAAAATTTAATTTACGGTTTAAATTTTTCTGATAAAATTGTAATGCCACCCACTCTATCGTTTCTTATGGCACAGTAAACATTGAAGCGCCAACTTTCCTGAAAGTTTCGCTCTCTGAACATATGAGGATTTGAGTCACTCCAATAATGCGAATTGTGTCTATTAAAAAGTCTATTTTTAGTAAATTTTGCTTCATCTGTCCATATAATATTTCCCAAATAAGAATCGTGACCCTCAGACCTTATTAGAATAAACTCACAAAAATTCTGTCTTCTTAGGAAATCTGTTTCTCTTAATCCTTGAACCATATGGAATGAAAACGGGTGAAACTTATGTTTTAATAAGATTCTATGAACTGAATCCTTGCATAGTCCCGATTCCAGAGCAGCTTGTCTTAATGACATCCTTGAAAATGCATGAAAATATCCCAGAATGACTATTTCAAAGTTTTCGTCATCAACAATAGGCTTTCTTCTTTGCATTTTTGCCTTGACAGAGCCATAATTTTAAAAATTTTCCAGTATACGTTTGGTGACGGTTTCCGTTTTTCTGGATATCGAGTAGCAAATGTGCTGCAAGTTCTTGATATTACTATATCACATTCTCCATAAATAATAAACAAATTTAAAAAGTCCTCTTGGGCGTAATTTAAACGTGTTGGCATTTTTTGACTGATTGTTTCTAATCATGGCTATTTTGATGAAATGATTACAACAATTCATGAATTTCTAATAAAATCGCAAATATTCCAAAAAGTTGTAACTTTAACCCCCACAATGCTATATCAGAAAAAAGGAAATTCAATTTTACACAACTTGACATAAAAAATACAGGGTGTTCCAATTGACCTAAACAAGTTTTCGCGGTTTGAAGTTGACAAAATGTAACGCGAAAAACGGAACACTTGGTATGGTATTATTGAATTTATTTCAGTTGTAGAACGCAGTTCTCGTTGTGTTCTTTTTATGTGACAAGAAGCAAATGAGGATCTTTTACACGAAGAAAGTTATAACGGTTCTTGCAAACCGTTGCACCTGTCAAATTTTCTATAAAATGTCAAATATCTCTGATACGGTTAGTTTTAGGTATAGGATATGCTACATATTTTCGACTCAGAATTTTATGCTCTTTTCGAAAACCCTAAAATATATAGGGTGTTCCGTTTGAAATAAGCAAGTTGGTATCGACTTCCGGTATAAGCGGAAGTGCCAGATGCTTGTAATTATTTTAGTTGGATTGGCCACACCGACATTAGTAATCATCTAAATTTTCAAAATTTTCTGATGCGTACTTTTCTCTATATCGATCGATTCAGTTCCCGGTGAGACACCCTGTATACTCGTCTGTACACTATATATCTGTTAAATATGTACAGTACAGTATTAAGCAGAGCAATTTAGATAAATTTAATTTTTACGGTTTTCATTAATTATATTAGCAGCTTTCAAAGCCCCGCTATTTAAATTAATACCCTTTTATAATAATTGAAACCGAGCTTAGAACAAATTGTGGTTTCTAATGTACTACCGCCAAAAATCATCCAAGGCAAATGTCCCTATTTGGGTTTAATTCGGGACTATGCAAATAGCTAGGGATGTGGCCTAAGTTCCCCCTTTCGTAACATCATTGTATATTTCTTCAGCTTAGTAATTTACTTGCTTGAATTTACAACATGGTGAATAATCTCAAATTTACGTCCTTTAATTAGGAGCGACCTACGTATATCACTTGGATTAATGCGTGCGCGAAAATTATTTGTAACAGATTGTAAGGAACAAGTGGGAACCAAAAAACTTCCAAGGCGTATGCTCGTAGTAAGTTATAAACTATTTTCTATTGCTTTGATTTTTATTCGACGTAACCTAGTCATAACTTTAAGGGACATCACAGGATACATGGAATCCTATGGACATAACTATTTTTAAAATGTCTCGATATTATTCTAGTGCCCAACAAAACATTTTTTAATAAGGATATTTTTATGTGTGTCCTGTGACCCAGAAAGTCACCCTAAAATCAAAAGAACGCAATTCTCCTACAACATACAAAAGAACGAAGAGCGAGAAAAGAAGAAAGAGAAGGGAAGAGGAAGAAGAACAATATACAGGGTCATGTTTTTTAGAAGTACAGAAGAAACATACATTTTACTGACTCCGGACTTGGATTTTTTTCATGTTTACATGTACTTCTGAAGGATCGTTTCTGTATTGACTGTATCAAATATAATTCCATTATTCCGTTCCCTGTCAAAGTTATGATAAGACGCAATATTTTCCAAAAATTATAAAATATCCTGTAACTTCGTAGTGAAGGCACAATGAGAATGCAACACCCTGTATATAAGAAGTACTCAAATTAATACATTAAAATCGTTCAACCATGAGTAATGCACGTGTGTGCTATTAATGTTAAATGAATGAAAAGTGGCAGGGGTGGAACATGTTGTGGGCAGTTCTCTTCATCATTCATTCAAGGAGAGCTCTCATTCCCTACTGGAATAGAGTTGTTCCTTCACACCTCCAATGATTGCGACACCACCTCTGCCCATTTCTGGTAATGGAAAACGAAGTTAGGCGTCCTTTCAAAACAGCCAGACCTTCTTGAAGCAGCTACCACGTTTCTGAACCATGACTGCACTCATGAGGAGATAGCCTCTGCTGGCAGCAAATGCCTCGTGGCGCTCTAGGTTGGGGGAGAAACTCGCTCTCTCCACGCCCTGCGTTACGGAATATTTGTTCGGTCTGCTGCCAACGTCAAAGTCCACCTCTCTCGTCTGTCCCCAACCGAAGAAGCTGCAGCCCAACATTCCTACAGAATTTACCACCAGGTGCAGAAGTGGTTGGGAGTAGAGAAAGAACCCACCAACTGGGGGTGGACAAGGAGCCAGCATGAGCTGACACCGGTGACTTCAACCAAGGAACCAGCGCCGCTGACTCTGCTCAAATTCTTGTCATGCAGCTGCCAAAAAGGTTGCGGAGCTCCTGCCAGAGAGCAGGGCTAAAATGTTCTGCTTTTTCAGGGGAAGACCTGTCTGAATACTCTTCCCTTGGCCATGGCTTAGTCGGATGAAGAAGACGACGTCGACGACCCTTTATCATTAGTATTTACTAGTAGGTCTAATCCCACAACAGAGGAGTAGATACCTACCCCTTCGTTGTAATTTATTATAAAATTGATTACGCATTTTATAAGTACTTATTTACATTGTGTTGTCATTTCTGTCACAGGAGTCAGCAGGAGGTCCCGCCATCACTTCACGTTCAACATTTAACGTCCCAGGTGTCCCAAATGATCAAAATAAGTTTTATACGATTTTGATAAATTTATGTCTTATTATTAATTGTACTTAACTTCATTTTAAATTATATAAACCATTTTCCACTGAGTTATGTCTTTCTTGTCCTGCAATTCGTCACGCTTCATTTCGTGAAAAATCCGATTTCCTTAATTTTTCGTTCTTTCCAGACAATATGGCAACTATTGGCCCTACAGGATTCCGCTTGTGCTTATATTAAAGCAAAATAACTGCTCTACAACTTCATTTCCTATGACTTTCCTCGTAAGATGACTTTTTTAGCCGATATCCTACTCGGAAGTCGCCTAAAATTACAATTTCGAACTTTTTGGAAAAAATGGCCAATTTTTGAAGTGGTGTATCTCGGAACCTATTGAGCTAGGAGCTGCGGTTACACTCAAATTATAGCCAATTTTGTTTACCTTAAAAGTGTACACGACGACTTTTTCGAGGTTTTTCGAGCACCACGCAGTTAGCACAGGGCTTTCGAAGCTGCAAACTTGGTATTTATCGTAACAACTTCCCAAAAAATCAGAACAGTGCAACTTTTTGCGACCTAACGTGATTGTTGTGTCTACGGTGATTGACCTAGTACTGTATGCAAAATGTGCTCTTTCCAATGACATTTTTAAAATAGAGGTTGTAAAATTGAGTTCCCTTTTTTCTGATATTAGCATTGTGGGGATTAAAGTTACAACTTTTTGAAATATTTGCAATTGTATTAGGAATTCATGAATTGTTGTAACCATTTCATCAAAATAGCCATGATTAGAAACAATCAGTCATTATCTTATATCAAAAAATGCCGTTTTTCTGGATATCGAGTAGCAAATGCGCTGCAAGTTCTTGATATTGCTTTATCACATTCTCCATAAATAATAAACAAATTTAAAAAGCTTTTGTTGGTATAACTTAAACGTGCTGGTATTTTTTGATATAAGATAATGACTGATTGCATCTAATCATGGCTATTTTGATGAAATGATTACAACAATTCATGAATTTCTAATAAAATCGCAAATATTTCAAAAAGTTGTAACTTTAACCCCCACAATGCTAATATCAGAGAAAAGGGAATTCAATTCTACACAACTTGACGTAAAAAAATACAGGGTGTTCCATTTGACCTAAACAAGTTTTCGCGGTTTGAAGTTGGCAAAATGTAACGCGAAAGACGGAACACTTGGTATGATATTATTGAATTTATTTCAATTGTAGAACGTAGTTCTCCTTGTGTTCTTTTTACGTAACAAGAAGCAAATGAGGATCTTTTACACGAAGAAAGTTATAACGGTTCTTGCAAACCGTTGCACCTGTCAAATTATGTATAAAACGTCAAATATCTCTGAAACGGCTAGGTTTAGGTATAGGATATGCTACATATTTTCGACTCAGAATTTTATGCTCTTTTCGAAAATCCTAAAATATATAGGATGTTCCATTTGAAATAAACAAGTTGTTATCGACTTCCGATATAAGCGAAAGTGCCAGCTGCTTGTAATTATTTTAGTTGGATTGGCCACACCGACATTAGTAATTATCTAAATTTTCAAAATTTTCTGATGCCTACTTTTCTCTATATCGATTGATTCAGTTCCTGGTGAGACACCCTGTATAGTTCCAAATCTCGTTATAATACGTAAGTGTACCAAATTTCAGGTCAATATCATAAACGGTTCCAGAGTAAACGCGCGTACAAAAAGAATTACAGACAGACCGACAGACAGAAAATTTTTTTTGCTCAAATTTAAAATCTCGACGTTTTATGGCATTTTCAGCCCATTTCAACAAAAAAAATATATTTTTTTTTTGCGTTACTATACTTCCACTGGGCGTGGAAGTAATAAATAAACTCTCTGCTGTTTCCCATGTTTAATCACACACTCATTCAGCATATAAGGTAATAAAATCAAATATTCTGTAGAAATTGTTATATCCCAACACTAATTGAGACAGAGGGTCGAATCAAACACAGGAATTAGGATAATCGATATTTTGGTGTATGTAGGAACAAAGCGAGTAGGTGTAGGTATTAATCAACCTTTGATAATAATTTTAGTGATTAATAAGTAATAGCAGTGTTTAGTCGCTACGGTTAAGTTACATATACAGTGAGGTTCATAAGTAACGGATAAATTCATTATCTACGTAATTAACAATATATGAGTAAAATTCTAAATCACGTCAATTTTACTTCCACGTCCAGTGGAAGTATAGTAACGCAAAAATATATTTTTTAACCTCTCCACAATAAAATTGTGAGAGGTTACTAAAATTGGTTCAAAAACGAAAATTGAGATAACATCAAATCTTTACGTTTTGAGGTCCTAGGAACCCAAAAAAGTGGTTTTTGAAAAATGTCTGTGTGTGTGTATGTGTGTATGTATGTGTGTATGCGTGTTAGCACGATAGCGCCGAAACTACTGAACGGATTTGAATGAAACTTTGCGTGTGCGTTTCTTTAGTGTCCCAGAAGATCTGAAAAGGTTTTGGTTGAGATCGGATTATGTTTAGTGCCATTTTGACGCAGCAAGTTGTTTCCTTATTTCAGGAGATACGAAAAAAGTTAAAGGGGTGAAAGTTGACGGCAAAGACGATAAGAATATCAAAAAATTCAGTTGGCTTTAACATATGCTCTTGTGCAAAAATGAAAAGAACAAATCTCAGAGTAGGCCATGACAGCTCTTATTTTTTATCTTTCCAACGATACGAATCGAATTTTTTGATACACATTAATATTCTTATTGTCTTTGCCGTCAACTTTCATCCCTTTAACTTTTTTCGTATCCCTTCAAATAAGGAAGCTATAACCGTTTGTGGTTTTCTTATTTTTCAGGTTCTTGTAATATATCTCACAAAGTAGGCTATGGATTTCAAATTTCTTTTTACTGAAATATAGCTCGCAAAAAATGGGATAACTGTTTCTAAAGCTTTATTCTTCTGCAATAGATATTATGCGAGACATTTGGTGTGGCTCTAGTAAAATAGACAGACGGTGTATATGTATAAGAATTTCTAGAATAGAATTTCTTTCAAGGAATAAAAGCAGTGTACAGCCCCAGTCGGAAAAATATGTGCCCTATTAAAGATTTAAATGAAAATCTCCTCAAAGATGACCAGGAAATAAGAGCCCGATGGAAAGAACACTACTCTAACCTTCTTAACCAGCAAAGTCAAGCCGATCACGATATTATAAATCTTGTTCCTCAATATGACACCTTCGAAGACTTAGATAAACTACTAACAACGGAAGATATCTTAACCGCCATTGGGCAGCTAAAAAATAACAAATCTCCCGGCGCCGACTCACTCCCAGCTGAGATCTTTAAAGCTGTGTCGTCAGAGCTCATACCCTACTTCAAAAAACTGTTTGATGTCGTGTGGGAAAGTGGTCAAGCTCCGCAGGAGTTTCGTGATACACTTTTAATCAACCTCTTCAAAAACAAAGGGAGTGCTGCGGACTATGGAAATTACAGGGGTATAGCTCTCCTGGCTGTTGGAGGGAAGATACTCACTAAAGCGATGGCAAATAGGCTAACACCTGTTATGGAAAAGTTACTTCCTGAAACACAGAGTGGCTTTAGACCAAACCGAGGCACATCGGATCTAATCTTCACACTTAAACAGCTTCAAGAAAAAGCACTCGAACATCAAGGAGAAATTCACATGGCTTTCATTGATTTAACCAAGGCGTTTGACTCGGTGGACAGGGAAGTGCTCTGGAAAATTATGCTCCGCTTAGAGAAAATTTGTGGAAGTATGTCGCAGTCTACATACAAACAACAACGCCCAGGTTATGTATAATAATGAGGCAACCGAACCTTTCCAAACCCTCACTGGAGTTAGGCAGGGATGTGTCCTGGCACCCCTACTCTTTAATTTGTTTACCACTGCTCTAACAATTATTGTTGACAACAAACTGACAGTCAGAGGAATAGGTCTCAGATACCGTTCTGATGGCGGTCTCTTTAACATAGGGCGCTTTAGAGCTTTCACGAAGACACGCACACGATTCATTTGTGATCTCCAGTATGCGGATGACTGTGCACTTTTAGCCTCTACGCCGGAAGAGCTTCAAGAACTTTTAGATGTGTATGCCCAGAGCTATGATTCCTTGGGACTTAAAATCAACATTGGAAAGACTAAGATTATGTCAACTCCTCATCAAGTGAACCAAATAGACATTACACTTAACGGAAATTCTCTTGAAGTGGTGGATCAGTTCAATTACTTAGGCAACGTTGTTAATAACAAAGCAAACATAGACAGCGAGATTCGCAATAGAATTAACGCTGCATCTAGAGCACTCTGGGGACTTAGAGAGAGAGTATTTGACAACCACGACCTTGCTTTGTCAACGAAAATGGCTGTCTACAGAGCAGTTGTCATTCCAACACTGCTATATGGATGTGAAAGCTGGGTCACTTACCGTCGTCATGTGAAAGAATTAGAACGTTTTCAGCAAAGACACCTCAGAAGTATGATGAAAATCCGTTGGTTCCATCACATATCAAACGTGGAAGTACTCAGGAGAGAAAACAGCCTTCCATTTGAGGTGCTTATTTCAAGAGCACGCCTAAGATGGGCAGGTCACGTTCATCGTATGCATGATAACCGCCTTCCTAAATGTACACTTTATGGTGAATTGCTAAGCGGTAGAAGAAGGCGTGGCGGTCAACGAAAGAGGTTCAAAGACGTTTTCCATGAAAATCTAAAATTCTGCGGTATTCCAGACGAGCAATGGGAACAACTTGCAGCGGACAGAACCGAATGGCGAGGGGTTGTGGCCAGCTATCAAGGAAATGTTGCTGCAAGAAAGCCGAATCCAAGACCTAACCAGGTCTATGTTTGTCCTGACTGCGGTCGACATGTGCTCTCCCGAATGGGCTAGTAGACAATATCGAAAATGACAAAAGTAATAATATAGCATTTTAGGTTGACTCTTCAATATGTTATAAACATAATTTCAAGGTAATTTTACCACTATTATTGGTTTTATTGTAAAATGAAAATGTTAAGATTAGAGTGGATTTAAAATAAGACAGTTCGCCGGTTATCTCGTGACGTTATAGCGTAACATGCGTGCGCATTCAATATAACGCCGACAGAGCCACTCATACGTTTTGCAAAACTTTGTTGGCTCCTCCCTTCCACTAGCGCTCATTTCTCTGCCGATTACGCTATTACGTCATAGCCAATAGAATAGCCCGAACATTTGCGGCAATATCTAACCGTTTAAACATAGTTTAAACTTCATGACTTTTTTCTATTACAAGGCATTATTAAAAAAATAAAATAAAAAATACGGGTAAACTGATTTTATGTGTAGATGTTATTAAAATAATAATAAAAAATTTGTCTACTTGCCCATTGGCCTCTATAGCCATAGTCGTGTGCACCGTAGATAAATGGGAATTACAATAGACTATGCCTTTTACTTGTTTTTTATTACACACAATCTATCGACTGTAACATTTTTTTTTTTATACTCGGACTCGAGTAAAGGCTAATAATAATAATAATGTATAAGAATCTACCCATTCACAAACTTTTCTGTTCGCCGTCCAGATTATCGCTTGAATATAAATTTCAATTAAATTATAAACGTTACAAAGACAACGCGACCTAAAATCTTCGCAGCCTGTATTTTTCTTAGGTGAAGTCTGTTAATCGAGCCGTAAAATAAAGCTTCGCTTTTATTGAAAGTTTAATTGGGGTAATTTAGCAATTTTATTTTAATTTGAGTTTGAAGTTTGGTAATTTAAAAGAGAGAGGAGTTGCCGGGGTTTGTAGCTTTACCAAACAATTCTCTGATTTTGGTGCTCAAGTAAATGTACGTACATTTTAGAATATTTAATTTTAGCAACGAGCTAGAATGCTTAACCCAAAACAAAAATTACATTCAACCTTAATCTGTTTTAATAATGTACAAATGTTGAAAAGCAGTAATTTGTAATTAGACATTACAGACATAAGCAGTATACTTTGATAATAAACTTTGAATTTCATAATATTCATATAGAATGTACACTTACTTCATCAACGAGATATCGCTTGCTATTTTTTTTTCAGAAATTTTCAGAAATTCTATCCATTTACAGGCAAGCTGAGCAAAAGCATCTAACTTTTGGTCATCATGGTCGTAGGGCTCGTTCGAAATAACATATAATCCATCATCACACTTTTAGAAATGTTTGGGATATCATTTAGCGATGCAGTTAAATCTTCTACTTTTATACTACTTCAACACCGTTAATGTACTCTAACTTAGAAATATAATTTGGTGACTCCTAAAATGAAGTGTATAGATCAAATTTCAACAAATTTAACATTCCTAATTGTTAAAATTAACTCACCATTACGAAAATAAAAACCTTTTGACAGTACGGAAAAAAACACGTCGGTTAAAAAACGCAAATAAAACACAAAATTAAAGTCAGTTCAACAAATCACCAAACGTATTAGTAGAAGGGAACGCTAATAATTAATTTTACACAAAAAAAGCTTTTCAAACAGCTCTAAAATACCTTAAAACTTGGTATAATTAAATGACTGTAAATATCACAAAAACTTTCGAATCCACTGAACTGAAGTTGCGGTTGCTACTACTCCATTGAAAGGAAGTCACAGATTCGTGGGGAAACTTCATATAATAAAATCTTACCTTCTCATATTGTCTACACGGTCCTGCAAGCTTTGAAACAATCTGGATAATAAATAAAATATAATTGTCAGTCCAGGCAGAAGCTGATAAAGGGCTACGGAATGCATCCCTACCCCAGATTCTAATTTGATAGAATTTTTATTCTCTGTCCGGCTTTGTTTTAACATTTATATTTTGAGTTAATGAGTTATATACCATAAATCATTATTTTCTTATTCCACTTCAATGGCCACAGGTGAGAGAGGCGTTTTAACCTCACAGAAAGAATTAATTCAAGTAATTGTAAGTTAATAATAATGTTCATGCAAATTTAACAATTAATAATTACTAAACACAATTTTCCCAAAATGAATAATGCAGAAACCGAGCTTTTACGAAGTTTTAGAATGAACTGAGTCTACTAAGCACTCACAAATAAAAGTTAACCATAATTACAGGTTATTATGAGAGACAGTAATTGTTTACCTTTAATGAATTGATCTCTCGTTTAGTGGTCATCAAGCCGATACGAACAACACAATACAGATTACAAATCCACATTAAAACGTGGTTAAAAGTCACTTTACGTATGTGAAAATTAAATTCACACCGCAAACACCTCGCAACACATTGTTTAAAACCAAAACGTTCGATCCACAACAATGAATTTGGAAGCGTGATGTCAGTCGCATTCAGATTTTTCCATGACCTGCTATGATTTTTAGTGCTGTGGTGGTGTTTAGACCATGAAACAAATCCAATGCGGCATTTTTAATACACCGATCGACTTGAGAAATTTGGTCGGAAAATGCGGGGTTGCAGAAAACGCTCACTCCTCAAATAAAAATGAAGAGCTTGTAGACCAATTGGCAACATTTCGTGTGGCTTAACTTCCAGCACGACCGTCGCGAAAACGGTGAGTGTCAGGACATAATTTGAAATAAGTAACTTTGTAGAGCACGAAATTTTAAATGCCAGTGGCATCATCAAAATTAATTATTTGGGCAGGGGATACGCCCACTTTTCGTAGAATTTTTAGCATCTGCCGAGTATAATGCGTAAATCTGAATAAAACATTTCAAATAATTATTGAATTAATTAAATACTTTTATGTACTACTTTTTTTAACAATTTTTTTTAACGAATTCTTTTCCTAATTGTAAGTTAAAATTAGGGAAAAAGAAATGTTCGAAAGTTGAAATGTGACGTTAAAACTTGGGTAATTTCCATAAACACCAAGACATTTAAATACTACAGGTGAATACTCGACGCGTGTTTCGCCCACCATATTAGCATAATCTGGGGATGCTTAAAACTGAACTTTAAATTGATAGCAACTCTCGAATGTTCTAATCGACGCGGGTTTCGGCCACTATGCTGACATTATTAGAGATGATGAAAGCTGAGCTCTAATTTGAAAAATACACTCGAACACCTCCACTTGATGCGCGTTTCGTCCATCATGTCGACGTCATCTGAAGATATTAAAGTTACGTTTTAATTTGAGCACTACAACCGAATACTTTACTCGATGCGGGTTTCGCCAACCATGTACGTCTAATCTGGAGATACTTAAAACTGAGCTTTGATATGAACCCTACACTCCAATACTCTACTCGACACGCATTTCGTCTACTATGTTGGCATCATCTGGAGGTGAAGAATACCGATTTTGAATTAGATAGCAATACTCGAATATTCAACTCGACACGGATTTTGCCTACCATGCTGACATCACTGGAAATGATGAAGACTGAGCTTTAGTTTGAATATAGTCCATTTAATGAGGCTAAAACGTCAAAAGTTTGTAGTATCCTTTGAAATACAATTCCTCCCCCCCTGTTCTCGAGGGTGAGAAAAACGATGGTGATGGTTTCGAGTTCTGAAACTCTTGCGTACTACCCCTATCAAGAAAAAACCACCCCAATTCCCGGCTTCTCGGTTTTGGGCTTGCGAGGGGTCGTCGCCGGATCGGTTTTTTGAGGGAGTAATAATAAATTCAGTTAATTTACATTAGAGTGCTCCTGAGCGACCTACAGGGGTTGAATCTACCCTCGCCCCTAATAGCAGAAAATACAAACTCGACAAAGTTCTTGATGGGTTTTCGAGGGCAAGGATCACGATGGTGATGTTATTTTTCACCCTACCCTCGTGCAACTACCCCCAACGTATAAAAGCCACCCCCTCTTCCATGCAGTCGGTCCTAGACATGCGGGGATTCGTCGGATCGGGGTTTTTATGGGAATATCAGGGAAAATAACCATTACTAAGCCACAGTTGACCTAAGCAATCCCCGGGGGTGGAAACTACCCTACTTGCAATACCGAAATCCCTCGAAAAACGAGAAAACGGGCTTCTCACGGGTTTTCGAGGGCGGTAATCACGGTGGTATTTTTTCACTTTACCCTCTCGAAACTACCCCCTATGTATAAAACTACCCCCTTTTCCATGCTGTCGGTCCTAGATATGCTGGGATTCGTCATGTCGGGGTTTCTATGAGTTTGTCAGGGAAACTAACCTTTACTCAACCACAGTTGACCTAAGCTACCCCCGAGTGTTGAAACCACCCTGCTCGCAACACCAAAATCACTCACGGGTATTCGAGGGCGGGAATCACGATGGTGATGTTATTTTTCACCCTAGCCTCCCGCAACTACCCCTAATGTATAAAAATACTGCTTTCTCTATAAACTATATGTGTAGTTATACATATAAAGTTGTAGATTTTATTAATTATTTCTTGCTTTATTGTGATATTTTTGCAAAATATATGCGATTTTCTTCTTTATTACAAAAAGTCTAACGAATAAAAGTCTAACAGCTCGAAAGCACTCCAGCAATCTCTAATACAAACCACGTTTTAAAGGGCAGTTCCTAAAAGAGTTAGGGGATGTCGTGGAAAAGTAAAATGTAAAATTCATACACACTATTAAGGGAGGTTTCTCGAGAGGCGGCTCAGAGGGCTTATTTTTAATTCAAACATCTGACGGGTTTGCAACAGGCAGGCGCCGCGCCGCGATATTGTTTTTGCAGAGAAGGTCATGAATACATTCCAGCCAAAATCCCTGACAGAAAAGCTGGAAATTAAACAGAGTAAGAAGCTGGAAAGCTAGCGAGTTTCGGTTAATATAAAACAACACAGATGATATTCAGTAGACAGATTGATAAGACATTTATTTGTAGTTAATAGTAGACAATTATTGAATCGTATGACTAGTCGTCATGAAGAAAAACAAAATTGTTTTACATTTAGTTATACCGAGCTTAATTTCTATGATAAATATTGTGAACTTTTATATGAACGAAGATAAAAGAATTGCAATGGTATTAATCTTAAAATATGTTCGAAATAAAAATGTTAAAAATCGATAGATATACAAATACCCTTTCCCACCCCTTAGTATTATTTT
Source organism: Leptura quadrifasciata (assembly GCA_963675555.1). Taxonomy (NCBI): domain Eukaryota; kingdom Metazoa; phylum Arthropoda; class Insecta; order Coleoptera; family Cerambycidae; genus Leptura; species Leptura quadrifasciata. The sequence goes on along the minus strand of OY776681.1, from coordinate 2,712,425 downwards.
CATCTTTTTATTATCTGTCTATCTATATCAAGAAAGAATTTCAATTTAAAGTAATTGTAAATGAAGTAAAAGGAATTTTCTTTTGGATATTAGGCATTGAGATTAAAATTAGTAATAAAATATATCAAATTCCACGAACAAATGTTAACCTATTTTTTGAATAATATATTGAAAATTGTGTAGAAGATATTGAATGTAAAGATAGAGTTGTCATAACTGGTGATTTTAATATAGCTTACTCTACAGATAAAGATACACTATATGGAAAGGAAATTAAAGATATTATATATTAAAATGGTTTATATAAGTTAGTAAATATCCCAACGAGGATAACAAGGACGAGCTCTATGTTAATAGATTATAAATGAACAAATGGGAAAGAATTAAATTATGAACATTGGCCAACTTTAAAGATAAGTAATCACAACATATTGAAAGTTAAAATAAAAACAAAAAATTATAGTGACACAATCAAAAATATTAAATGTAAAATCTAACCGATGTTGAATGCAAATTTTTGATGGTATCAGATTCATTGTATATATTCCTTATGCTTGTAATCCTTTAAGTATGTTGAGTAGGTATGAGTATGAAATCTGCGTTACCGGCCGGGGAGGTGGATTCATGGGATGTCATGGATGGTTCATGGAGGTGTATAATAAACAGGTCTGTACGAATATTAAACAGGTCATGACACCCCCTTGAACCCACCCTACTGGCCGGTAATGCAGATTCCATACTTGGTGGTGGTGACGTCACTATTTGCGTCGAATGGCGCCATACCTACCTATATTATCTATGATCCTAAGTGTGTATATACTACTTTTAATGATTTGTGTCTATATCCCACCATAATTAAATCTTTATATCTCTATTATCTGTTTTATGTCTTTATCCTATTGCTGGGCCTTAGTTCTGTTCGATAATAAAAATGTTTCATTGTGTGTACCACGGTGATTGTTAACAGTTATCAATACAAAATTTGTAACTAAAAACCGCTTCCCAAGGAATCACTACTTCTACATCCAGATTTTGTATCCAAGTCTTATGCACACTAAATCCCAATGTAATATTTTACTCCTTTTAATTATTATTGGAGGGGGGGGGATGGCTAATGCTTGATTTGAATATTTACCTTTTTTATCCCATTTACCCCGAACCCTTCAACGAAATTAGATAAAAATATAATCTAGTTCCAGATCTCGTTATAATACATAAGTGTACCAAATTTCAAGTCAATATTATGAATGGTTCCAGTGCGCTACAGACTTACCGACAGGCAGAAAAATTTTTTTCGCTCAAATTTAAAATCTCGATATTTCATGACATTTTAAGCAAGCCTATTTCAACAAAAAAATATATATTTTTTTTTCGTTACTATACTTTCCACTGGACGTGGAAATAAAAATAGCTATGTATGTTAATTTATTAACTAAAAACTATGGTCGTTATGATATGTGTATACAGGCTGTCCATTTTATCAGGGCCCTCGAGAATATCTCACTTAATATCGGTCGTACAAAAAAAATATTGTTACGAAAATTGTACCGATTTATATAACCTACAGAATGGTTTAAAGACATTTGAAATCCATGGCCTACTTTAAGAGTTATGGCGGAAAATATCGAAAATGCGGAAAATATCTAGGCCAAATATCTCCGTTATTTGAAGAGATACTAGAAAAATTCTAAGGCGAAATTTTTTTATAAAACAGAGTGTTTCAACGAGATTTTAACTATTTTTTTTCAAAACCGCTGTATTTTGAGATTTACTCTTCAGGCTGTTAAAAAATTGTTTTGAAACGGGCGGGAAATGGCTCCATTAAATAGATTATTTTCATCCCTTTTCAACGATATATCACATGCCATATTTATTCATTGGTATGATAAAATAATTCAATAAGTTGTTCAAATCTTTGCTATAATAAAACATTAACACAATTAAGAAGAATAAAGTAAATTCAGGTAACAAAAACAAATTAATAATAAAAAGAATATAGCACACAGAACATTAATATTTATCTAATCCTCAAAATAATTTTTAAGATATCATATCAAGTGTTCAAAGTGTCCACCGCGATTTCTTATGCACAATCGAGAGCATTCGGGGGTAACTGTTATAGCAAAGATTTGAGCAACTTATTGAATTATTTTATCGTTTTATTTGATCATGCTTCTCCACGGCAAGTATAATGCTTGTTGAAAAAAATTTATTGGTTTTAAAAAAAATGTTTTTACAATTACTAACATAGTACTAATAAATAAATATGGCATGTGATATATCGTTGAAAAAGGAGGAAAATACTCTATTTATTGGCGTCATTCCCCGCCCGTTTCAAAATAATTTTCTTAACAGCCTGAAGAGTAAATCTCAAAATACAGCAGTTTTGAAAAAATTAGATAAAACCTCGTTGAAACACTCCGTTTTGCAAAAAATTTTCGTCTTAGAATTTTTCTCGTATCTCTTCAAATAACGGAGATATTTGGCCTGGACGTTTTCAGCATTTTCGATATTTTCCGCCATAACTCTTAAAGTAGGCCATGGATTTCAAATGTCTTTAAATCATTTTGCAGGTTATATAAATCGGCACAATTTTCGTAAAAATATTTTTTTTTTGTACGACCGATATTAAGTGAGATGTTCTCGAGGGTCCTGATAAAATGGACAGCCTGTATATATGAAAACGAGGGAAACTTAGAAAATTTGTAATTTTTGAATATTCGATTGTATAAATAAATCTGTTTAAAAATACGTTATTTACAGTGCCTGTTATCGCATTAGCATTATTAATGGTAACGATAGCAATAATATAATAAATTAGAATTTTTTGCATTAGAAATTGTATACTCCTTCCCCCTTCTATAATCCTTCTTTTATAATAACTAGTAGCAATCATTAACAACATGGGACATATGTGTTTACATTAATTGAATCCTTTAAATACACAATAATCCAACTAATGTGAACAATTTTTTATTAAAAGTTTATATTAATCTGAAATATTTGAAGACCCTGTGTATCAATATATAAAATTTTACTTCTAAGGAAACCATGTAAGTTATATGACACCCTCATTCGAAAAGAGGAATATCTGAAAATTTATATTACCTAAAATGAAACAACTTGCTCGTTTGAAATATTAAATGGTCTATATTTCCCATAGTCACGATTTCTGCAACTTTTATTACCATGCCCTCTTAAAAGTAAACTTGTCAACATCACAGAGTGCATTGACTTCAATAACTTTTCTTCTGCAATTAAATAAATAAGTATATAACTACTGAATAAAAAACAGTTCACGAATCTGCCAAGCATTTCCAGAATTTTATTCCCATAGACCGTTGCTAACAACATTTAGGCATGGGTAAACAAATAGCTAAGAAGCAGTTTCAAAAAAACCATCGATAGTAATGATTTCCTCCGAAAAAAATCCAAATTAAGTTAACAATTACAGCTCACGACGAAGAGTTACAGACAACATCAATTTCGACACCTATTTAACTTACCCAAATTTATTTAAAAATATTCTTAATAGCACAAGATCTTTAATTCGAGAGTGTCTTTATCAGTTAATGGTTTTTGTGCTAACTGAATCCTGACCGGTCTGCTAAAATTCCCCGACAGGACTAAAAACGACTACCCCTGAAATAAGGGATAATTCCTTAACACTGTTGCGCAGCCTGATTATCCTTCGGGCAATGGGCTCCCTCTGTGAGGTGGTTCAGGAATTACTCCGTTCGAGAGAAAAGATATCTGTGTGTGAGGGAGTTGGAAATGTAGCAAAGTTTCTTTAATAAATAATTGCAAATCTTATCAATCGCTCGAGTAAAATATAAAAAGTACATAGTTCTAAACAAATTAACACATTGTTTCAGACACAAGACAGGGCAGGGCAAACGTCTGCTGTTATTTCAAAGATCGTAAGAATGTTTACCTTAAAATGTTAGGACCAACGTTACGCCTAGCTGAAATGCTGGTTGCCAGCTGATATAGAACGGTGCAATTAACTGGACTCTTTCTAATGGAATAGTCAACAATACACTGCATGTGTTATATTGGTTGCCACTGTTTAGGCTTGATTTCTGTTCAAGGTAAATCTTACATTTATTTAAAACAAAGATTTTATACAATGAATACACAATAGTAACAATAATAGTAATTTATTCATCAGGCAGAGAAAATTTAGAGATAAATTTCAATTTTCAAAGCCTTCTATGATTTATTTTCAGTATCGAAAATGGACAAATGTGATTAGCGATTTTTTTATTGAAATTTTAATTACACCACTGGATTCAGTAACCTCTCAAATGGGCAAATCCCAAGTTTCATGAAAAAATATTGAAAAATGACAGAGCTATGACAAAATTAATGTAGGCTCATAGTAACTTTTACTTGATTTTTTGTAAAAATCGAAGTAGCCCATGAAAAATAAACAAAAGAAAGATAAATTAAGTAAATAATTTTAATAAATATTGTCATTTAAACAAACTTAATCATATTGGACTTAAAAACATAAGTATGAACAATTAAAAGTAATAATAATTAAGTAGATACCTATTAAATAAAAAAAAAAAACACATTGTACAACATTACACTAAAACTTCTTAAATTTTTGTAGCCTCTACAAGGCCGCCGCTTATTTCGATGCACTTGTCGAATCGTTTTTTAATATTTTTTACGACATTCTGTAATTGTTGCCGGGTAACTTCTGCATAAGCTTGTCTTATTCTTGCACACAAATTTTCTCTATTACTCGGGCGTGACCTGTAAACTTTAGATTTTATTAAACCCCATAAAAAGAAGTCCATCGGGGTTAAGTCCGGAGATCGGGGTGGCCATTCAATTAACGGGTTACCACGGCCTATCCATCGATTAGGAAAGTTAGCATTCAGCCATCTGGTAACCACTCTGGCATTATGGACAGCGCTTCCATCTAATTGAAAATGTAGATTTACTCTTTCTTGTATAGAAGTTCATGTAGAATATTCCAAAATTCATTTCTTATTAACTGTAGAAACTGCATGCTATTCATATTACCTTCAAAAAAGAAAGGGACAATGATTGTTTCATTGAGCAACCCACACCAAACATTAACTTTTTGGGAATATTGTCTTACAATTAATGACAAACTGTGGGTTTTCTATAGCCCAAAACCTAGCATTTTGTGACGATACTACCCCGTTTGTTGTAAAAGTTGCTTCATCGCTGAATAAAATATTTTTATTAAAATTTCTGTTATTAAGATACTCTCCTTGAGCCCACAAGGAAAACTCCATCCGTCTGTTATCATCACCAGGTTCCAACGTGTGTAAAAATTTGGGTTTGAATGGTTTTACCAAATTCTTCTTAAGGCATCGGCGAATATTTTCTCTAGGTAAATTCAAATCTAAGCTAGCTATTCTTACACTGGCGTTTGGATTGTTGTTAAAATAATTTAAAACTGTCTGCTCGTACCTGGTTCTTCTTTGTATATTATCTGTTCTTATAATACGCCGTGTCACAGCGCCACACTCATCAAAAATTTTGTTTATTTTATAAACAGTACTTTTAGTAATGTTGGGCCTATTCGAATGCCTGTTGTTGAATATCTCGCATACCTCTTTCAAAGTTCTGTCATTATCTCCTCTAAGGCGCACAAGTTCAATTTTTTCCTGTACATTTAGACTATCCATAATTAACTGCAAACTAATAAACTAATACTTGATAATAACTATTGACTAATTTTATAATTCAATAAAAATGAATATGAGAATATGCGAATTTTAAAGATTTGACGTTTGACTATAAAATTTGTTTTCCATGGCACCCTATTATTATCTGCCATTACTCAATAAAAATGTAATATTTATTAAAACTATTCACTTGTTTATTGTTCATGGGCTACTTCGATTTTTAGAAAAAATCAAGTAAAATTACTATGAGCCTACATTGATTTTGTCATAAATCTGTCATTTTTCAATATTTTTTCATGGAACTTGGGATTTACCCATTTGAGAGGTTACTGAATCTAGTGGTGTAGTTAAAATTTCAATAAAAAAATCGCTAATCAAATTTGTCCATTTTCGACATTGAAAATAAATCATAGAGAACATTGAAAATTGAAATTTATCTCTAAATTTTTGTCACAAAGTGGAGTTTTCGATGGTTTATCATTTAAAAAAAAAACGTTAACATAGGATTATAAATACATTTTTTACAGAGAGGTTTCCATTTGAAATGGGTCAAACTGTATATGAAAATTTTTGTTGGTACAAGAACCACACCAAATATTGACTATAATTATACAGGGTATATTTTATACTAGCGCTAATTCAGGACAATTCAAAGCGAATTTTCTCAATTTTTTCAAATGAAACACTCTGTATATTATTGTATTTTTGAATTGGCACGTTAATTCTCTACGATTTTTGTGAATAATATCCTATACCTAAAATCGATATTTCCAGAGATCTTTTTAGTTTTTTATTAAAAACCGTTAAATTATAATACTTTTCGTTTCAAACAGATCTATCTAGTAGCCATGATTTTGACGTAAAGTGCGAATAATTGAAAGTTATCTTATTGACGTTTAATTATTAACTATTGTGACAAAGTATTTATACTTATTTTAAGTTATAAATTAGTTTAAAATTCGCACTTTTCAATAATAAATTATTCGAGAGAAGAAATGGTCGATATGGTTTATGTTTCTCGATGTTAGGTATAGGGATATTCTTCTTCTTCAGCCGTCTGAAATGTCAAACTTTAATGCCATGCAACGAGTAAAAAATGTCATGATTTTCTGACGTTTGAAGGAACATTTTTTATTTTTATTTTTGTTACAGCTAATCAACGTTTGAAGAAAAAATAACATGTCGTATTCGGAGTAAAAGTCACTTTTATTCCCAATAAAACAATATACTATTACACATAAGAATGCTTTGAAATATCATTAAACTATTTAATAGAATAATTATAAAATATTCAAAAGAATAGTTACAATACGCACTTGGTTTATTGTTTCATTAGTTTTGTTCAGTTTTTAAGACTCTTTGATAATGGTCGCAAGGCCGAAACATATGTCAGATAAATCTGAACAAAACTAATGAAACAATAAACTAAGTGCGTATTGTAACTATTCTTTTGAATATTTATAATTATTCTATTGAATACGTTTCAAGAACCTACCGCAGATTCCATCCAATTAATTTTAAACTATTTAAGCCCTCATACAAAATTCTCTATTTTCAAAAACGGTTTGTTAAAAATCTATATATTTGTAACGAAGATTTTCAAATATTCACATTGGCATCCAAGTGGCCAAATTGTCCAGGCAATTTATTTAAATAGAACAATTAACATCACAGATAGGTGTATCTCTTAATTTATTTTATCATAAAAACACTATCCGCATCAAACTGAGGACCTAACGGAAAAACCACGTTTTCTTGATTAATTGTTATATAATATAAAACATGAAATAGTTGTATTGTAGAAATCTGTGACATCATTTGGAACGCAAACGAATTCTGTAAAATTTCATGTCTAAAATGCAGGGCTTAAAATGTTTCATCGGGGACAAGTCAGAAACATAGCTAGGTAGTTATCTGTTTCGTGGTTTAACAAGAATCCGCTAGGTGTCACTGGCTGGGCTGTTTAGAAGTAGATAGATTAGGAACTTAGTTTTAATATATTTTAAGCGAATGCAAAGAAACTAAATTAAATATTGTATGTACTTAATATTTCAAGACATTCTTTGTGTGACAGGATTACCTAAGCTGTTGAAATTCAACTATCCATATTCCATTAAAATTCACCAAAGCCCCAAATCCGATGTAAGTATATGGTGTTTCATTAGATGTCAAAGGCTGTCTTAAATACTACAATAGTGCCATCTGTAGCTTAATACTAAAAGCAATCCTCAAATAGATCCAGAAATCATTACTTACATGAAAGATTAACAATAGGCAAATCTATATACAACAGCAAATATACCTCAGGTAAATAAATCCATAAAAAAATCTACAAGAGCCCTGAGTAAAATGATACATTATATAAAAAAATTAAGCATTTTTCACATAGAAGAAATATTATTATACAGGGTGTCACTGGCTGGGCTGTTTAGAATTAGATAGATTAGGAAGTTAGTTTTAATATTATTATTAATAACAGTTCACTTTGACCTATTTCATTCTCATTTAAATTACGGAGTAATACTTTGGGATGACTCTAGTTATTCCCAAAAAGTCTTCATATTACAAAAAAGAATTATAAGAATGCGGACGTCCATTTTTGGAGCATTGTACGCCATTGTTCAATAAATTGAAGATAGTGTCACCTGTACATTTACAATAGCATATTAAAAACATAATAAATACAGATTGTCGAGCTCTAAAATCAATTCATTGAACCTCAATTAGTATAACAAACTACTTAGTGATTGGAAAACTCTCAATAATATGCAGTTTAAAACTACTAAAATTAAATAACTATTTTTATAATGTGAATGATTATTTTAACACAGATATAATGTAATGCTGATTTTGGATTGTTTTTTTTTTAAATCGTTCTGTAAATATGATTATACATGTATTGCTGTGCGCGCTAATGTAACCTTATATTTGAATAATCAAATTTACCATTTCTTCAAATTTCCCCACATTCTTTATGCTTAACGCGCCCTGTATAACACATGGGTGGATTTTTGTAGCTGGAATTCACTGAAGATGACAACTATTTGTTAATATAGTGTATAACTATTTTGTACTGTTATTGTTAATACCATACTTTAGTAAGTCTTGTATATTAATCATACTTTAGTTACATTTTATTTCATTTTATCATGTTTATTTTTGTACGGTTCCCAGTTCTTCCAGACGGCTTCATCCTAAAACATAACTTTGTTTAACTACTGTTAACACTTAATGATTAATGTGAAAGTATACAGGTATATGTGCTAATTCATACTTTCCATTATTCCTACTATTCAGGTTTAAATGTTAAATATTAGACTTATCTTTATGATTTATAGGTTATCCAATAATAAATCATAACAAATCGACATTTATTATCAACTTAATGTAAAGTACTGACCTTCACTGGTATAGAAACTAATAGTTTAGTGTTTACAGAGTGGTTTATTTGCATAGTCGTAAAACTTACATAATTCAATACCAGATGGCGTTACCTTTTGTAAAATAAACTTTTAAACACTAGCTATTAAAGTATGTTTCTTTACTTTCGCTAATATACCGAAATTGTAATTATTATATTTCCCAACCTGCTATTTTAACTTAGTTCCTTCCAATTTATAAAGTTCTTTTCTGGCTCATTTTTTGTATACGAAGTTAGTTTTCTTTATTTAAATACTAATTTATTTTTTCTCTCTTGTCCCTCATGGCTTCAGTTCATACCAATTTAAAATTCAATTTAAATTGAAAATCAAAATTTAAATTCATATTTAATATTGCAGCGTGTAGTGTACTGTATGCACTGATTTTTGTAACAAGTTCTTTATTTTAACAAGCAAAATTTTTCTACAGAAATTTGTTTTGAAAATTCAAAGAGCAACACTGAATAAACTATAGATGGCGCCCTTTAAATATCACTAATTATTTACCTTAAATTGTTCTCTTTTCATTAACAAGAAAGTTAGACTGATTAACACAGAATACTTTCCATATAAATAAAATTGATTTTTCCCTGCTCACGACCCATTTAAGCTCCCGTACTATACCAGCTAGCCGTTCGGACATGTTATGCCTTTGTTCTGGTTTGAGCATTCTTTTGGTCAAAATAGAGGAAAAGCGTAAAAATATGTAAAGTGATCAAATAAAGATATATCTATCTATAGGATTTCCCTATACACTTATTAGCGATCCCTGTACTATACAGGGTGTTTCACCGGGAACTGAATCGATCGATATAGAGAAAAGTACACATCAGAGAATTTTGAAAATTTAGATAATTACTAATGTCGGTGTGGCCAATCCAACTAAAATAATTATAAGCAGCTGGCACTTTCGCTTATACCGGAAGTCGATGCCAACTTGTTTATTTCAAATGGAACACCCTATATATTTTAGGGTTTTCGAAAAGAGCATAAAATTCTGAAAATATATAGCATATACTATACCTAAACCTAGCCGTTTCAGATATATTTGACATTTTATAGAAAATTTGACCGGTGCAACGGTTTGCAAGAACCGTTATAGCTTTCTTCGTATAGAAGATCCTTATTTGCTTCTTGTTACGTAAAAAGAACACACGGAGAACTACGTTCTACAACTGACATATATAAATTCAACAATATCATTACATTTTGTCAACTTCAAACCGCGAAAACTTGTTTAGGTCAAATGGAACACCCTGTATTTCTTTTTTCTGATATTAGCATTGTGGGGATTAAAGTTACAACTTTTTGAATTATTTGCGATTTTATTAGAAATTCATGAATTGTTGTAATCATTTCATCAAAATAGCCATGATTAGAAACAATCAGTAATGACTGATTGTTTCTAACCATATGTCAAAAAATGCCAGCACGTTTAAATTGCACCCACGAAGACTTTTTAAATTTGTTTATTATTTATGGAGAATGTGATAAAGTAATATCAAGAACTTGCAGCACATTTGCTACTCGATATCCAGAAAAACGGAAACCGTCACCAAACACTGTAAAACGCATACTAGAAATTTTTTAAAATTATGGCTCTGTCAGGGCAAAAATGCATTAGCAAAGGCATTAGTAATTACCTAAATTTTCAAGATTTTCTGATGCGTACTTTTCTCTATAACGATGGATTCAGTTCCCGGTGAGACACCTTGTATATATAACTTTAGAGGTAAGTAAATTAAATCTCAGATTCATCTTTTTTAATTATTCCTTCGTCTACTGGTGTATTGAAAAGCAACCGACACGGAGCAGGAAACCCAAAACCACACCAAATAATACGTAATGTTTGATAACACCGAGTTTAATTAATTATTTGATATACTTGTGACAAAAGTTAAATCTATTACATTCATTATTATCCATCAAATTATGTAGAGGGCTGATAAATTTGACGTAATGCAGCCGTGTATTAATAAACATGTAATTATAACATTAACATAATTAATTTAATGTGTCTAGGGATTATAAATTTCTAGGAACATACTCTGGTTATGGCATTAAATTTAAAAAAATATATTGAAATATAATAGGCATACTTATTTTTTATCTCAAATGATCAAGATTTATAGTGGATAGAAGGTTGGTCATTTCTTAAATATACATACGTACACTTTGCCCAAATTTACGTCGTTTTCAATATTTACAAAATATTCAAGATATTTACTACTATCAATTTATACCATTTGTATGGCCTTAACCTTACCGCGTTTATTTTTCTAGAAAATACACTATTTCTCTTACAGTTCATATTTCATTACTTTTGATATTTCTATGGAAAATTCCAAGCAACATTATAACTATATACGTATATTAGCGCACCCATACTAATAAATAAGTAAACTACTGATGTATGTATATATGTGATTAATGTTCCCTAAATATATTGTGCTTTATTGTTATTAAAAAGCTCATTAATTTCAACAGAATGTTCGAAATCTGATATGTCGCTACCTTGAGCCTAGGCAAAGTATAATATGACGAAAAAAACGATGAGAAAATTTTAAATAAAGTAAAATATACAGTATACGTAATAGATATGGTGATTTGAGGGCATTGGATGATTATTTTAAAACATTGAGATCTAAAATGGAATCAGACGTTGGCGCATCTTACAAGGATTATATAAGAACAGCTGAAAGGAATATTAAAAATGATCCCAGCTAATGTTGGTCTTTTATCAATACCTAGTAAAAAGGAATCGCCTAGTATATCTACCTTCTCAAATGTCCTACAACGAGAGTAACGAGACGCAGTTTGTTGATTCTAACGATATCCCTGCCAAAAGTACCTGATTAAGGCACATAAAAAAATATAAACAATTTTTAATTGATGATATTTGCCATATACACTTTCTGTTAAGTTCCATGATTCTAAGGCTTATTGAAAATATACGAGCTTTAATGAGGCAGTACAGTTCAATTTTTTTCGTTTTCTATGAATTTTACTAGACGAGAAATGTTTGAAAGTTTACCAGTTATAATATGATAATACCTTTTCAATTTTTAGCGTATTCTATTAGCGTTTACTAGACAGGGAATTATGATGCATATATTCGTTTTATTAAAACGAAGCAGATCAAATTTTGATAGTTATCTATGAGTAATTATTCAGCAAAAAATACTTAAGAATATATGATATAGATCATTCAGGTTTCAATCCCCAGATAGATCATCATTTTTGGAACCACATCAAGCTCATATATTCCATTGAAGTTTCACGTGCTTTCTCACAGTTATTTCATAAAGGAAACATGGATACAGATCATTCAGGTTTCAATTCCCAGATAGATTCTCATACACACCATTTTGGAACCATAGAAAGCCTCACGTATTCCATTGTGGTTTCATATGCATCTATACAGTATCTTATATATACCTATAAAGGTAATTTACACAATTGCATAGCTATATACATATCATCATCATGCTGAACCTAGTCTTATTGTAATAAGTTGCAGTAGGTAGCTTTCCTTGCAATATGCTTGTACAAATGTACTCTAGAGACTGTTGCTAGTTGTTAGAGTGATTCAATGATGACAGGAGAAATTCACTTGTTTGGTGATACTCATCTATAGTCTGTAGTAACAAAGGCCACAAGATGCCTTTAGTGATGTAGTATACCTCTGCGGAGGTATTATCTCAATTGCATTTAGATTTTGGTTATTGCGCAGTTTAAAAGAATATTCATTTTTCAATTGTACTTTATGAATACCACCATTTTTGGGCATTAGGCCAAATTTGAATTAAATCATGCCTCCATTGTGGTTTCACGTACATTGTTTCGGTAACTTATATATACTCATAAATGTAAAGTATGATATTAGCAATTTTAAACCTGCTTCCATTATCCACAATAACATACACAAAACCACATATAGTGCACAACCCCCAAATCCAAAGCCAAAGGCTGTCCGGAAGCGAGTTACACATTTGAAAAGACCCAAATGACATCCATTACCCATCGACATTACCAGGTGTTGGTGATGTCAATATGGTAGGCAAAATCGTGTTGAGTAGGACATTCTAGTAGTGCTACCAAATTAAAGCTCAGTTTTCCTCATCTTCAGATGATGTTAATATATTTGGCGAAACGCTCATCGAGTAGAGTATTTGAGTGTAGTTTTCATATTAGAGAGCTCAATATTATTCAAATTACGGTTCGATTTTCATCATCTTCGGTGATGGAAGCATGGCGGGCGAAATCTGGGTCCAGTAGAACATTCGAGCCTTTCTTTAAAATTTAGTTTTCATCATCTCCAGATGATGCCAACATAGTGGGTGAAATTCGCGTCGAATAGTGTACTGGGACGTAGTGTTCATATTAAAATTCAGTTTTAACCATCTTCAGATTATGCCTACATGGCATCGGGTAAAGCAGTCGGGTATAGTGTTCAAATTAAAACTTAGCTTTAATATCTTCAGATGATGACAACATGGTGGACGAAACGCGCATCAAGTAGAGTATTCTATGAGAAAGTTGAAAAAAACCCAAAAGTTCTGTGACAGAGATGAAACATGGGTACTCGCCGTCTTCGAGAGCACTGAACACGATGGTGATATTTTTAAAATTACCACCCCTCAGCAACTACCCGTAAACTCGAAAAACCACCCCTATTTCGCGTTTTTTTTTTCCATCGTAAGCATTCCGATCGGTTTGTTGGGCAGAAGTCGAATAGAAGCCGTATAAAACTTAACCATACAATATCTTATTCACCCCCGGGGTTGAAACTACCCCCTCCCCTAAACTAAAATATCTCCAAATAAATCAAAATGCATAAAAATTTATCCCCATTTTCAAGGGAGCTCAACACGATGGTAATATTCATTTCTCCCCCACCCTCCGCCAACCATCGCTAAAGCCACCCCCTTTTCATATTTCTTGATACTGTCCATGTGAGGACTAGAATATGTCCAGTTCCAAGTTCCATAATAAAATCCGATACAGCAAGTGCTCGCATGCCCAGTACATCTAAATGTGAAGGGGGGGGGGATGTGGAGATTTGGGGGTGGTTGATGGACAGTGTGGTGACATCTAGCGCCCTCGAAAATGGGGAGAAAACGTTTTTCACTATTTTGTATTTTTCGGTGGATTTCAATGTTAGGGGTGGTGGTAGTTCAACCCCGGGGTTGATGGCATGTGTCGTCACTCAGTTCCCTTTACAATGTTGAAATACCCTTAAAAACCCCGATCTAACGAGTCCCCACATGCCCAGTATCACGAAATATGGAAAGGGGGTGGTTTTAGGGGTGGTTAGTGGAGGGTGAGGGAAAAATGAATATTTCCATTGCGTTTAGTGCCCACGAAAACAGGGAGAAAACATTTTCCACTATTTTATATCTTTCGGTGGATTTCAATGTTAGGGGTGGTGGTAGTTTCAACTCCGGGGGTGCATAATATTTATGGTTAAATTTCATACGGTCGACCCAAAGAGTCGATACACATGTCTTCGATGGAGAAAAACGCGAAATAAGGGTGGCTCCTCGAGTTTAGGGGTAGTTGCTCAGGGGTGGGAACCTTAAAAATATCACCATCATGTTCAGCACCCTTGAAAACGAGGAAGTACTTATGTTTCATTCCTGTCATAGAACTTTTGTGTTTTAAGCCTTTTTGCAACTTTTTCATGGAGTAGATTTTCGAGTGTATTATTCAAATTAAAGCTCAATTTTCATAATATCCAATGATGTCAGCATATTGGTCGAAACCCGCGTCGAATAGAACATTTGAGAGTTACTATCAATTTAAAACTCAGATGATGATGCCAATATGGTGGGCGAAACGCATATGTGTATCATGTAAATGTCTTGGAGCTTCTGGAAATTACGTAATTTCAACTTTCCAATATTTCACTTTCCCTAATTTTAAACAATTAGGAAAAGAATTTCTTAAAAAATATTTGTTCAGAAAATTCCTTAAAATATTCCATTCATTCATTAATTGTTTGAAATGTTTCATTAAAATTTGCACGTAATATTCGGTAAATCCAAAAATTCTACGAAAAGTGGGCGTATTCCCTGCCTATATAATTAATTTTGATGATATACCGCTACTGACATTTAAAATTTCGTGCTCTACAAAGTTACTTATTTGAAATTTTGTCCTATCTCTCACCGTTTTCGCTGAGTTCATGTTAGAAGTTAAGCTACACGACATGTTGCCAATTAGTCTTCAAGCTCTTCATTTTTATTTGAGGAGTGAGCATTGTCGGCAACCCCGCATTTTCCAACCAAATATCCCAAGTTGATGGTGTATTAAAAATACTGCATTGGATTTGTTTCAGCGTCTAACACCACCACAGCAGCACTGAAAACCGTAGTAGGCCATGGAAAAATCTGAATGCGACAGACATCACCTTCCAAATCCATTGTTGTGGCTCGAACGTTTTGGTTTCAAACAATCCGTTGCGAGTTGTTTGTGGTGTGAGTTAAATTTTCACATACGTAAAGTGGCTTTTAACTAAGTTTTAATGTGATTGTATAATCTGTGTTGTGCTGTTCTTATCGGTTTGATGACCACTAAACGAGAGATCACTTCATTAAAGGTAAACAATTACTGTCTCTCCATAATAACCTGTAATTATTGTTAACTTCAACTGTGTGTTTAGTAAACTCAGTTCATTCTAAAGTTTCTAAAAGCTCGGTTTCTGCATTATTTATGTTGGGAGGATTGTGTTTAATAATTAATTGTTAATATTTACACGAACATTATTAATCGCTTGCAACTTTGAATTCATTTTTTCTGAGGTTAAAATGCCTCTCTGATCATTGAAGTGGAAAAAAATATCTAAAACGGCGATTTATGGTACAACTCAAAATATATTGTTAAAATAGAGCTGGATAGAGAATAAAAATTCTATCATCTGCTGTTTTACTTATTTTGTTTGTACCTAAATCACATAAAACTGCCCGCTTTATTCGACGCACTTGCGCTTAGTTAAATTTAAATTATGAATCAGTCGACTAATCCCGATGTTAAAAAAACTTGAGACCAATTGCAAACTTTTGATAGGAATATTCAAATTGCCTCTGTATATGTTAATATCCCTGAATTGCGAGTAGACTTTATTATTGAAGAGGTGTTGGATTAAAAGTTACGAGTTTGCAGTTTTGACGAAGTCGCCGACAGCCTCAATTTCATTTAGAAGTTGCAAAAGTCAAACTTTAATATTTTCACATTAAAAGGAAAAAATGTAGCTAAATGAGAAAAACTTCTCAAAGAAAGAGGAGGACTACAGTTTAGCATTTTACTTCATTAAGTTTCTTAAATGGCGTTTTACATCTAGACTTTATTAGGTACCTACTTTAAGAACTTGTAAGAGTGCATTTTTATTCTTTATTAAATGGAGAATAATGAAATGTAAAGCGCTACACGAAAATTAAGCGATGCGGTTTTGTTTGAAGGCAATAATGAAAACGCGATTTTAATCTGAAACCTCGTAAATTAAAGATTTGTATTTATTAGGGATCCATTCGTAAAATTACATATAAATAGGTATTATACCGTTCAAATTTCTCGGTCGCTTTTAGGAATAATATTTTGAAATTTTGGCATATTATTTGCTACACAAAAAGCCACATTTTGCGCTTATTTTGTGAGATTCATTTGCTTTTTATGTTTTTTCGAAAAATTGTTTTTCATTTCAAAATAGTGGTTTTTGCATGAAATAAACTTTTATTGAAATGCAACTATAAAAATGAAAGCGAAACATCAGATTCAATGCCTACTATGACGCTATTTTGAAAACAATTTCCTCCTTGTGATACGTCGTTATAACGAGAATTTCATGTGGAATCTAAATATGTAAATATATATACAGGGTGTCTCACCGGGAACTGAATCGATAGATATGGAGAAAATAAATTATCAGAAAATTTTGAAAATTTAGATAATTACTAATGTCGGTGTGGCCTATCCAACTAAAATAACTACAAGCAGCTGGCACTTCCGCTTACACCGGAAGTCGATACCAACTTGCTTATTTCAAATGGAACACCCTATATATTTTGGGTTTTTCGAAAAGAGCATAAAATTCTGAGTCGAATATGTAGCATATCCTATACCTAAACCTAGCCGTTTCAGAGATATTTGATATTTTATAGAAAATTTGACAGATGCAATGGTTTGCAAGAACCGTTATAACTTTCTTCGTGTAAAATATCCTCATTTGCTTCTTGTCACGTAAAAAGAACACAAGGAGAACTACGTTCTACAACTGAAATAAATTTAATAATATCATTCCAAGTGTTCCGTTTTTCGCGTTACATTTTGTCAACTTCAAACCGCGAAAACTTGTTTAGGTAAAATGGAACACCCTGTATTTCTTTACGTCAAGTTGTGTAAAATGAATTCCCTTTTTTCTGATACTAGCATTGCGGGGGTTGAAGTTACAACTTTTTGAAATATTTGCGATTTTATTAGAAATTCATGAATTGTTGTAATCATTTCATCAAAATAGCTATGATTAGAAACAATCAGTTATTATCTTATGTCAAAAAATGCCAGCACGTTTGAATTATACCAAAGAAAACTTTTTAAATTTGTTTATTATTTATGGAGAATGTGATAAAGTAATATCAAGAACCTGCAGCACATTTGCTACTCGATATCCACAAAAACGCAAAATAACACTAACACTGTAACATGCGTATTAATCGAATTGAAGATATGGCATGAACTGAAATAGCAGAGATAAGATCAATTTAAAATATGATTCCATTTTAATTTAATAATTGCTCAAAATTCCGCCCTCGAACCTCAACACATTTTTCGCACCTTCGGATTAGTTCCTCATGGGTAGCTCTTCTAATTGTATCCTGTGATATGTTTTCAAATGCATCTCTTACTCTTTGCATACAATCTTCAATGGTTGTTAATGGGCTCTCATAAACTTTATTTTTAATAGTTCCCCAAATGAAATAATCCAGAACTGATAAATCGGGCGAGCGAGGAGGCCATAAGAAAAGTCCATTATTAGCAATCCATTGATCATAAAAAGTTTCTTGTAAATAATTATTAATTAAGTATGCGTTATGTGGGGGGGCACCGTCGTGCTGATAAAAAATGTTTCTATGTTCGGCGAGAGGTAAATTTTCTAAATAGTTATTATTCAAATTTTGCAAGATATTCAGATCTTTCACCTTAAAAAAAACAAAAATTTACCTATACATATTAGCAGAAGAGAAAATTTAATTTACAGTTTAAATTTTCCTCATAAAATTGTAATGCTACCACTCTATCGTTTCTTATGGCACAGTAAACATTGAACTGCCAACTTTCCTGAAAGTTTCGCTCTCTGAACATATGAGGATTCGAGTCACTACAATAATGCGAATTGTATCTATTAAAAAGTCCATTTTTAGTAAATTTTGCTTCATCTGTCCATATAATATTTCCCAAATAAGAATCGTGACCCCTCAGACCTTATTAGAATAAACTCACAAAAATTCTGTCTTCTTAGGAAACTTATGTTTTAATAAGATTCTGTTAATTGAATCCTTGCATAGTCCCGATTCCAGAGCAGCTTGTCTTAATAACATCCTTGGATATGCATGAAAATATCCCAGAATGACTATTTCAATGTTTTCGTCATCAAAAATAGGTTTTCTTCTTTGCATTTTTGCCTTGACAGAGCCATAATTTTTAAAATTTTCCAGTATACGTTTTACAGTGTTTGGTGACGGTTTCCGTTTTTCTGGATATCGAGTAGCAAATGTGCTGTAAGTTCTTGATATTATTTTATCACATTCTCCATAAATAATAAACAAATTCGTGGGTGTAATTTGAAGGTGCCGGCATTTTTTGAGATAAGATAATAACTGATTGTTTCTAATCAAGGCTATTTTGATGAAATGATTACAATTCATGAATTTCTAATAAAATCGCAAATATTTCAAAAAGTTGTAACTTTAACCCCCACAATGCTAATATCAGAAAAAATGGAATTCAATGTTACGCAACTTGACCTAAAAAAATATAGGGTGTTCCATTTGACCTAAACAAATTCTCGCGGTTTGAAGTTGAGAAAATGTAACACTTGGTATGATATTATTGAATTTATTTCAGTTGTAGAACGTAGTTCTCCTTATGTTCCTTTTATGTGACAAGAAGCAAATGAGGATCTTTTACACGAAGAAAGTTATAAGGGTTCTTGCAAACCGTTGTACCTGTCAAATTTTCTATAAAATGTCATGTATCTCTGAAACGGCTAGGTTTAGGTATAGGATATGCTACATATTCTCGACTCAGAATTTAATGCTCTTTTCGAAAACCCTAAAATATATAGGGTGTTCCATTTGAAATAAGCAAGTTGGTATCGACTTCCGGTATAAGCGGAAGTGCCAGCTGCTTGTAATTATTTTAGTTGGATTGGCCACACCGATCTTAGTAATATCTAAATTTTCAAAATTTTCTGATGCGTATTTTTCTCTATATCGGTCGATTCAGTTCCCGGTGAGACACCCTGTATAAGTAGCTATTTAAAAATCAAAAGTTGTTGCTACTTTCGGTTGGACCGGAAATGATATTTTTCACTTAATAAGTGTAAAATATGGCTTTTTATGACACAAATGATGTGCCATAATTTCAAAATGGTATTCCTAAAATCGACCTAGAAATTGAAACGGATATTTTCTAAATGGTTATTATTCAAATTTAGTAAAATATTTAGATATCTTTCACCAAACAAGAAAACAAAAACAGAAAAATTAACTATACATATTAGCAGAAGAAGAAATCTTTTTACTTACTGTTTAAATTTTCCTGATAAAATTCTAATGCCACCACCCTATCGTTTCTTCGTATTTCGAACATCCCTGCAACAGATCACCTGAAAAAACTACTTAAAGTCACAACATCTTTTTTTCTTGAACTAGTTTCGACACATGAAGTAGCCGAGGCAGTAAAAACTAATTGCACTGGCATTTATGGTATAAAAAACCAATTGATATAATTCTACTGCCACTTACATTGCTTATCAATGCTTGCATTAGTTAGGTCATCTTCCAGATGTGCATAGGGTTGCGAAGGTTTTACATCTGTTTTAAAAAGGACCATTTCTATAATTCCTATTTTTTCAAAAATTTTTGAAGTCATTCTCAAAAAAGGCTTGTCAATTTTCTTGAGATTAACAATATCTTAAACTGCGGCCAATTTGGCTTCAGAAGCAAATGTTCTACCACGAAAGCGGTTTTTAAAATAGTCAGTAACATAGTCGAGGGGCTTGAGGACGGTAAGCATGTGACTGTAAGCCTATGTGATCTCTCTAGGGCGTTCGACTGTGTCCCACATGAGTTGCTTGTAGAAAAATTAAGCTTTTATGGCATAAGAGGTTTACCTCTGAATCTGTTCAATTCCTATCTGAATCATAGACAACACATAGGCGTTACTATTAATAACTTTAATTCAGAACTTTTAACAATAAGACACGGGGCGTCTCGAGGCTCTGTGCTGGGGCTACTATTGTTTATTTTATACCTGAATGATTTCTTTCATTTTATGTCTCCAATAAACTGCCTTGCCTATGCTGCTGATACCTGGAACATTAGTAATTTAAACAGGGACAGCATTAAATAAGCTTAAACTTAATAAAGATAAGACTCAGAGGCTCGCTTTTTCTACAAACAACTTAGTAGTAAAAGGTGATAAAAAGCATAAAATTCTTGGCGTTGTCTTGGATGACATCCTCAGCTAGTTCAATCATGTGGGATACTCTCCAATAAGCTGTCAAGCATTATATTTCTTTTTTCGCAGACTGAAAAATGTTTTAGCATCTTAAGAAATTGTTATGTCTCTCTATCCATTTTCAGATTAGTTGCGCAATTCTGCTATGGGCTGGGCTCAACTCATGTAGTCAAAATATTTCGGTTACAAAAAAGAGCAGTTAGGTTAATTAACAATGCCGGCTAGAGTGACCATTATCAACCAATTTTCAAAAAACTAGGTATAATGCCAGTTTCCTGTTTGCATATATGTACACCACATTACTTGAAATCCACAAGAACATAGATTCTTTTTCGACAACTTTTTACAATTATGACACGAGGGCTGCCACTCAACTCAGAAAGCCTAGGCTTAGATTAACAAAATCAAGCAAAAATTCGTTAAACCTCCAACTATGTAATCATATTCCTTATGACATAAAATCTCTTAATTTTAATTCTTTTAAGTACAAAATTAAACTATATTTTCTAAAGTACTGATTTTATTCCGTTGAGGAATTTTTGACTACCCAATTTTAATTTTATATTAATTTCATTATCTATATGTATATGTCTATACATTTTTTTTGTATGGATTACTATAAAATTTGTTCTCCAACTTGTTTGGGATGCTCTGGTTTCCCGATTCCAGAGCAGCTTGTCTTAATGACATCACTGGAAATGCATGAAAATATGTCAGAATTGTTATTTCTACGTTTCGTTTTCGTCATCAACGATAGGTTTCCGCTTTTGGATTATTGCCTTGGCAGAGCCATAGTTTTTTAATTATCCAGTATGCATTTTACAGTGTTTGGTGACGGTTTCCGTTTTTGTGGATATCGAGTAGCAAATGTGCTATAAATTCTTGATATTACTTTATCACATTCTCTACAGATAATAAACAAATTCAAAAAGCCTTCGTTGGTGTAATTTAAACTTTCTGGCATTTTTTTACATAAGAGAATGACTGATATTACTGATTGTTTCTAATAATTGCTAACTTGATAATATGTTTACCAACAATTTTTGAATTTCTAAGAAAATCGCAAATATTTCAAAAAGTTTTAACTTAAACCCCCACAGTGCTAATATCAGAAAAAAGGAATTTAATTTTACAGAACTTGATGTAAAATAAATATAGGTGTTTCATTTGACCTAAACAAGTTTTCGCGGTTTGCAGTTTACAAAATGTAACGTCAAAAATAGAACACTTGATATATTATTATTAAATGTAATTTAATTGTAAAGTGCAGCTCACTTTGTGTTCTTTCTACATGCCATAAAGCAAATGCTTATCTTTTACACGAAGAAAGTTATAAGTTATTGTAAGCCATTACACCCAGCAAATTTTTTTTAAAAATGTCAAATGTTTCTGAAGGGGCTGGATTTAGGCATAAGGCTAAAACTAAAGAAAGAAAAAAGGTGTACCAGGATCCTGTTAACACCCGGTATATATAGGATATTTTCTTAAATAAACACATTTACGATTAGTAAACCCAATAAATCTCAGTGGCATATTTAAAAAGAAAGGTTTCGATAATAAACGAGCATACTTTCGGTCACGGTAGAAAATAATAAAATGCTATATTTGATAAAATGCTCTTAAAGCACCAATATTTCAGATTTAAGTTCTGCTGATATGAAACTTTTCTCATGGTCCGCGCTTTATTTTACTTACAAAAGACGATAACCATTACATTGGCGATATAAACTTAAATCTTACTCGTCGACGAAATTTACTAAAAGAATCAGGTAACCGACTTTTGAATTTACCCCTGATCGACACCGGAGCTGAGGGTTTCTTAATTAAATTTGTCACAGTGTCTTCTGGCCGTTCGTTGAAAGTTCACTTCTTTTATTTTACTTCCAGTTACTTCCTTTACGTAATCTTCTTGTCACTTAATAACGAGGTGAATAAAATGCTCCGTTTAAAGCGGATAATAAATTAATTTAGTTCAAAAAAAAGGCAATAATTATTTACGTAACAAGCGGGAGAAAGACATCGTTGCATGTATGTGCATTTTGCAGAAATAAGGCGTTGAATATTTTTAAAAATAGTTATTTATGGAACAAGTGTGAAAAGGGCACTTTACAGACGAGTTGCATACACAATTTTTTCTATGACCGCAGTGGTTACCAAAAATATATGAATAAATTGGAATACAAAAATTGTACTTTAAGCACTAGTGCGTAAAGTATTTCACTTTACGCACTAGTGCGTAAAGTAAAACAATAAGGTAGCAAGGTTAGTTGTCGGATAATGCTACATTCTAACTAGATATACTTGGGGCGAGCGTAGATGCGTCTTTACTATGTGCATACTTCGATATGCGATGTAAAGCAACGTTAGGCGCGGTTAGTACTTGGATGGGCGACCGTTTCAAAGAAGACCGTGTCCTCGCCTCACATATATCTTCCATCGGTACTTAACAAAATTTATTGCTCCCTCCCTCGTTTTCGAGGGTGCTGAATCGATTTCTGGAGTCAAACCAAATTTTCCACCTCGGCAACCCCCTCAAATTGGCCCAAAACCACCCCCAAAGTCCCTTTTTCCGTGAACCCGGTTATTTTCCCCAGTTTTGTTGCTCCTTCGAGTAGAACGGAAGGTCCCTCGAGGGTTTTGACCTAAGCCACTCCTACCCCAGGCTTCCACCCGCGTAGGTGGTTGGAAAATTGATATTTTTTGTTGTGAGAAAAAATTGACATTTTGCAGGAGGTATTCCTTTAAATAAGATTGAAGGTGACCAGAGTTGTGTAACCACTTCCGGGGGTTGCTTTTACCCTTCAAAGGGGGCGGAAATTTGTTATTTTTGGGGAAAAATTAATATTTTGTAGGAGGCGTCTCTCCGAGGCAGGTGGTTGATGACAAGGATTATGTAACCACCCCCGGGGGTTGTTTTCACCCATCAAAGGGGTGAAAATTTTTCAATTATATATGGAAAAAAATTTATACTCCCTTGAATGGTGAAAACAATCCTCGGAGTTGGTTTCACAATCCTGGTAACCAACCACCTATCTCAAAGAGACGCCTCCTATAAAATATTAATTTCTCCCAAAAAAAAAACAAATTTCTACCCCTTCGAAGGGGGAAAAAAATCCCCGGGAGTGGTTACAAAACCCTGGTCTTCTACCATCTTATTCAAAGAAACACCTCCTGTAAAATATCAATTTTTTTCTCACAAAAAAATATCAATTTTCTAACCCCCTACAGGGGTGCAAAGCTGGGGTAGGGGTGGCTGAGATCAAATTCGTCGAGGGACGTTCCGTTCTACTCGAAGAAACAACAATTAGTCGAAAAACTGGGGAAAATAAACGGGTTCACAGAAAAAGGGACTTTGGGGGTGGTTTTTGGCCAATTTGAGGGGTTGCTCAGGTGGAAAATTTGGTTTCACCCCTGAGATCTATTTAGCACCCTCTAAAACGGGGGAGGAGCATTAAAAACATTTAAATATTATACAGGGTGAGTATAAAAATGATCATAACTTTAAATTCAGAAACATCAAATATCTTCATGTTTTAACCTCTCCACAATAAAATTGTGTGAGGTTACTAAAATTGGTTCAAAAACGAAAATTGAGATAACATCAAATCTTTACGTTCCTAGGAACCCAGAAAAGTGGTTTTTGAAAAATGTCTGTGTGTGTGTGTATGTGTGTTAGCACGATAGCGCCGAAACTACTGAACGGATTTGAAGGAAACTTTGCGTGTGCGTTTCTTTAGTGCCCCAGAAGATCTTAAAAGGTTTTGGTTGAGATCGGATTACGTTTAGTGCCATTTTGACGCAACAAGTTGTTTATTTTATAATTACTTTCAATTTGCAATGGAACCATTGAAGAGCAATTAAAATTTTGATTTCAACGATATATCACACTTCCACCCTTTCGATTTGGTTTCCGTGAAAAAAAATTAAAAACAAAGCAAATATGGCATAGATCGCATTTCGCATGACATGATCGATGCGCGTAGCCGTTACGTCGTGAAACTCGTCACATCACTTGTCAATTCACGTGTAAGGATTTCTTCGCTGCTCTAGAAGTAGAGCGGATTACGTTTAGTGCCGTTTTTAAATATATATATACAGACAAATCGAAGAATTAAACTACAAATATTCCTCTAAAATCTAGTAAAATTACTGAAATGCTAATGTTTGATTTAACAAAGACAGCCGCGAGCGATCGGATTGCAATGAGCAAATTTTGATGATTGTCATTGTGATCGTTTGTCATCCGATAACGTTGGTGTCATGTCATGTTAATAAGATTTCGGCATATTTGTAACTTTTAGTGGATGGTCACAAACTTTAAAGGTAGATGTAACAATATCAATATCATATGCTTTCTGTACCTTCGTTGGTGAATTTATTATAGATTATCACTTTACCAATTTTCAGTTTGTTGCTTTACAAATCTGTAGTATTTAGGATAACTAGACTTTCTTATAGTCTAGTATGCTTTAACTTGGCGTGTGTATGTATGAGTTAATATTTCCGTACGATTTCATTTTCTCCCATATTGTACACAAAGTTAAAGCAATAGTCCAGAAACATTGTCTACGTGGACAATATTTCTGGATCTTTGTGTACAAGAGAAAATGAAATCGTACGGAAATATTAACTCATATATACGCCAAGTTAAAGTATACTAGACTATAGTCGTTCAAGTGATGTTAAAGTTGTTAATATCCTAATAGTATATTATTCAACGAGCGATAATGTAGGTAATAATTCGCATAGATGATTGTAAATTCATTAAGTTGAGGGATTTTTTAGTGCCCCAGAAGATCTGAAAAGATTTTGGATGAGATCGGATTACGTTTAGTGCCGTTTTGTCACACAATTTAATGCTCTTTTCGGCTTCAAAGATCCACCGAGTGGGGAGGTTCCAGCCGCTTCCAGTAGCTGCCGATTTATTTTAAATGGAAACTCCAATTTTTTATATCAAATTCTACGACTTAAAATATGGACAGTTTACATTTACTTCCCTATACCTAACTATAACGGTTTTTAAGACATTTACGAAAGTTCAGAGAATCCTATTATATGACCTTATTACTCGTATTGCACTCTTAAACTGAAATATTGAAACAAGATTGGACCAAACTTTTTTAAAACATGAGAAATTGATGTGAAAAAATAACCCCTTTCATAAAGTTGAATAAAATAAATAACAAACTTCAGGAACTAAATGCTGTCGCCCTGTATTTGTTTTCGACATAATGTACCAGAAATTTTCATACACACTTGCACGGGTAATTAAGATGTTAATCTGTTAATTAAAATAAATCGTTTCATGCTTTAAAAACTGATACATGATTTACGATGAGTACACCACACCAATACTAATTATATGTAGAATAGGTGTCTAATCGGTGGGCTTACTCTGCTCTAATGAACATGTCTAAACATACTCGGGAATTGAAGAAACAAAAAAGTAGGTACACTAATTGTAATAAATAAATATAAAACAAATCACTTCAATACGATTCTTTGGCGAAGTAAATCCATCAAATAATTTTGTAGTAGATATATCTTTTGCACAACTGCATAATTTTTTAATCTGCTGTATGCGAATCTCAATTTCAATAAAACAAGTTTCTCAAAACTTAACGTAGAGTCTAGCCAAAGCCCTAAATTTTTTGCTTCTTCTACAATAGGAATAATTTTGTTATTTATTTATAATATTAAATGAGATTGCTGATAATTTTTTAAGTGCTATGGACGTGCCTATTAGCGTAACTTGTGATTTTCAGGGTTTAATTTTAAATTACGATTAGATGAATACACATTTTTTTAAATATTAATTAAATTTAGTGATCCTTATAATTTTTTGACGAGTTTGGTGGGTGTTGGGATCAATGTTTCGTCAAAAAACACAATTTTTAGTTTGTCGACGTTTCGTTTATTATTATAAACATCCTCAGGACAATTTAATTTGTGCTTTGATGTCATATAAAATACATAACTTCTGGGACATCACCATCTTAAAACCATTCAATATTGTAAACAAACGAAAAGTACAACAGTAGTTCTATACATACAAGTTTAACTTGAATACTGTATTCATGTATTTGAATTTCGTTTGTTTGCAATATTGAATATTTTTAAGAACTGGTATCTAGTGTTATCCCAGAAGTTATGTATTTTATATGACATCAAAACACAAATTAAATTGTCCTGAGGATGTTTATAATAATAAACAAAACGTTGACAAATTAAAAATTGTGTTTCTTGACGAAATATTGATCCCAACACTCACCAAGCTCGTCAAACATTATTTTTTAAGTCCTGGTTTATTAAAATCAAGGCATCTTGCCTCCCTTGGAGATCGAACGATTTATTTATCTGTGAATCATATGCATATTGATGTATTTGACAACTAGTGACCTACATTTGATATGTAAAAAACGTACAAAGTAAAAACAGTGGGCTCAAAATCGAACCTTGCGGCACACCTGTATTTAAACTTTGGTAAAGGAGATTTAATTCGAAAGCCACCATCGTCTATAACCACAGCTTGTTTTCTACAATTTAAATAACTTCCCATGAGATCTATTGCAGTTCTCGAAAAACCAAGATAATGGCGGTTTTACTAATACCATGGAATAACCTAAAGGTATAGAAAGCCTGCTAGAAATCTAACAATGCCAAGCATATACATTTTCATCAATTTGTCTAAGAATATCATCTAGCAAATGCATTAATGCTGTTGATGTTGAACGATTTTTTCTGAATCCCGATTGTATATGTAAAACTAAATTATTTTTGCTTAAAAATTCAATGACTTGGATATGAATATGCCTCACCGGGTGTAACAGGATCATGGTATACCCCCCCCCCTTTTCTCTTTTAGTTTTGAAGATAATTGAAGTTTAAGCGGCACTTTTTGACATACAATTGATTTTTTTTCGCTTCCGGTTTCGACGGAAGTGACACTAACTTTCGATTTTTAAATGAAACACGTTATATATTATTGCATTTTTGAATTCTGCATAATTTTCTGAATCTACCGATGCCAAATAAGTGACATTTCAATCATCAAGTTTTTTTATAATATAATTTTTATTTTTCCATTGAAGCGTGCCAAGACAGTTCCAATTTATTATAAATGACCCGTGTAATGCTACATAAATCGAAATCCCGTTAAAAATACTAAATTACGTGATTTATGACCAAATAAAATTCACCAAAATTGTTTTTGGGGCAAAACTCAATTTTTTCAAATGGAACCATATCGGTACCGTGGTACCATTTATTAGTACTATTAATAAGGAATTTATTCATATGTCGTATTAAAGTGTGCGATAAATACACACAGAATTACAGCTAAAAGAAATAACAAAATACAATTCTGTTCTAATTAAATGTTAAGTAACTAAGGTGGCTTTGAAAACAATGAAATATTTAGCTTGTCAAAAATTTATTGGTTTAACGGTGTTTTTATTGTGTCTTAAAAATTGTTTAAAATTCTTGTTAACTGTGTTCGAAATGCCGCAAATTTATACAAGAGATGAAAAATTGGACATGTTAACTATTTATGGGGAATGTAAAAGAAATGCAGTTGCGGCTACCGACCTTTATGCCCAACGATATCCTGACAGACAATGTCCAGCGAAAAATCATTTTAAACGTGTTGAAAACCAATTCCGAAGAGAGCACAACAGTGATCCCGAAGAAAACTTCATTATTGACAATGGAACGGAAATTGATGTTTTGGCTCGAATAGAACTTGATAAGAATATTTCTTTAAGGCAAGTTGAGTTTGAATTCTACATCAGTCACCAAACAGTAAGCCGAATTTTGCACAAATACCACTATAAATCTTTTAAATACCAATTGCACCAGTATTTGTACGAAAGTGATTACGAACGTAGGATGGAATATTGCAATTGGATTTTGAATAATAACGTGCAGCCAAACAATGATTTTTGGGACTGATTTTATTTTCAGACGAGTCTAGGTTTGCAAATTTGGGATTATTTAACCTTTAGATTTAGGACAGGGAATGTATTTCTAACAAGATGGCGCTCCTCTCCATAATTCAAGGATAGTAATTGATTACCTTCAATGGAGATTCGGAGAAAACGTAATTTCAACGAATGGTCCTGTGAGGTGGCCTGCAAGGTCACCTGATTTGACACCCCTTGATTTCCCGGAATTTCACCGGGATCCCAAATCAAGTGTTTCTGTGCGGGGTCCTTTAGTTGTATTTTCTACTTGCTTTTTTTTAACTCACAATGTTGTTTGTTGTTTTCATGTTTGTCCAGATCTTGCATCCTTTATTTAACACAATCAACTGATGAAATTTTGCACAGCTACTAAGATCGGATGGCATTCTGCCGTTACTTTTGTAAGTATCGTACGTAGGGGGCGCGGGGCTGAAAATTGATTAAATATATTATCCAACCGGCGCCTCCGGCAAAACATAGAATACAAAAGTGGTTGTTTTTTTCCGTCTTATTAGACCTTTATGGGGGGCATCACAATATTCATGAATAATAATTTAATGAAAGTATGACTAAAAAGCAGAAAATAAAACATTAAAAACGTTTTAAACTTTGCTTTTCTTACAAAGTCGTACTAAAAAGTAAAAAATAATTTTTCACGTACGACTGCAAGAAAAGCAAGGCGTACGGACTTTGTATGATTGTACGCATGATTGTATGAAAGGGGAAATACAAAGTGCAGACGCCTTGTTTTTCCTCGCAGCTGTACAGTAAAAATTATTTTTTACTTTAACTACGACTTTGTAGAAAATCAAATTTTTGAAAGTTTCTTTTATGTTCCCCACTGAGTATATTTCAGCAAAATGAGATAGATACAACTAGTTTACACCTAGTAAACCCAAAAAGCAAACTAATTGAGGTTTGCAATAAATGCTTTTTCAGCCCTCTGGGAACCGGCCTAATTGAAATCCGTAAAAGTAATTGAAACCGATATTTAAGTAATTAATAGATCCCGTCAAAAAATTAATTTGCAAGAAAAGTAAACATGTTTTGCCCGCGTAATAATAATTATTAAATACAACGTGGACTAAATTAAAAAATCTTAGTTGAAATTAATCATCAATTTTTCCCCGGGCGCGTTCCGGATCGCTGCCTCTAAATATTGCGGATAAATCACTTTACTTTTTGAACGACTGGAAAAAATTCCGTAAGTTTTCAATTAGACGATTAATTAAACGACGAGAAGCATTCGGCTAATGTCCGCGTTAATTCTTTTCAGTGCTCAGCATCCGTTACTGAAACGGCGAACAAAGCATTCGCCCGCCATTGTACCGGAAGTGACGCTGACTGATGATTCCAGGCGAGCGTTTGAAAAGAATTACGCTCAAAGAATAAGCAGATGGATGAACCTCCGATGGGTGCATAGTGCTCCTGCATCGGCCTTTTTGCAAGCCAGGAAAGACGATGAAATATCGTACTTTTGTATCTACACTAATGGCGCATTTGCTGCTGCCTCAGATTTATATATCTTTCGGATTTAAAATCCATTAAGCGAAACTCAATAAAGTTTTAACATATTGGGCTGTCTCGATGAAACAAAGATCAAGACCTCTCGTTTCGGGCAATGACTGAACCTAATTCATCGGAGATACGTTGCTATTTTCATTCTGTTATAATTAACAGCGACTGATACTAGAGTTAAACTAGGATTGTAATGTGAATTTCCATTGAAATGGAAAAAAATATATTTATTTATTTTGACCAATTACAGGATGAGGACAATACATATTTACAATAAAATGAGGAAAAAATAAATCAAATGTAAGCTAATAGTACAATACAGGTAAAAACTACACGATGTATATAAACTAATAATAATAATAATAATACAAATGCAATAAACGGCGGTAAAATACATCACGGAGAAACGAAAACAAAATTAAAAATTATTATAAAAATTGTTGTGTACATGCCAAGATTTAATATGCAAAATATTTCGACAAGGTGTAAAAATTTTTGAGTGATAAAAATGTTTGCACCTCCTTTTTAATTTTTTTACGTAATTAACATTTTTAATTGTGGAAAGTAACTTATTGTGACACTTGATACTTATATAGGCTTTTTCAAATAGTATGAGCGGGTATTGTTATTTCAGTATTATATCTAGTATTGCAGTGTAGGTATGGAAATCATGATTTCTCAAAAATTTGTTTCCATTAGACTCCAGGTATACTCCAGTTCCAATAAATAAATATAAGCAAGAGTTCCTGATAGCAGCCGTTCTGTTCTGCTGCCTCCATCAACAGACCTTCAACCCCCCACCACTCCCCCACCCACAGACACCTTTCGTATAAATAACACTTCGTCAGATACTGCCAGCGAGTTCGCTCTATGGAGTAGGCAGATTGAGGCCTTAGAGACGGATCGTGGTGAGATCTGGGGAGTAGGCAGATTGAGCCCCTGGAATCGAACCAGTCCTATGAACTCCTAGCGTTATTTCCTTTAACAATTTTTCTTGATTCCCTTTTTCTCTTGAAAATGAACTGTTTCTACTTTAGTAGATAAAGGAGTATTGTTTATATTAAAATTTCAAAACTTACACTGTTTTTGACTGTTAAGAAAACTTTAATAATCTTTTTCTTTTTTCGACGCTGAAATATTATTAGCCGTTACTCGAGTCCGAGTATAAAAATGTTACAGTCCATATATTGTGTACAATAAAAAAACAAGTAAAAGGTGTAGTCTATTGTAATTCCCATTCATCTACGGTGCACACGACTATGGCTATAGAGGCCAATTCGGGAGAGCACATATCGACCGCAGTCAGGACAAACATAGTCCTGGTTAGGTCTTGGATTCGGCCTTCTTGCAGCAACATTTCCTTGATAGCTGGCCACAACCCCTCGCCATTCGGTTCTGTCCGCTGCAAGTTGTTCCCATTGCTCATCTGCAATACCGCAGGATTTTAGATTTTCATGGAGAGCGTCTTTGAACCTCTTTCGTTGACCGTCACGCCTTCTTCTACCGCTTAGCAATTCACCATAAAGTGTACATTTAGGAAGGCGGTTATCATTCATACGATGAACGTGACCTGCCCATCTTAGGCGTGGTCTTGAAATAAGCACCTCAATTGGAAGGCTGTTTGCTCTCCTGAGTACTTCCACGTTTGATATGTGATGGAACCAACGGATTTTCATCATACTTCTGAGGCGTCTTTGCTGAAAACGTTCTAATTCTTTCACATGACGACGGTAAGTGACCCAGCTTTCACATCCATATAGCAGTGTTGGAATGATAACTGCTCTGTAGACAGCCATTTTCGTTGACAAAGCAAGGTCGTGGTTGTCAAATACTCTCTCTCTAAGTCCCCAGAGTGCTCTAGATGCAGCGTTAATTCTATTGCGAATCTCGCTGTCCATGTTTGCTTTGTCATTAACAACGTTGCCTAAGTAATTGAACTGATCCACCACTTCAAGAGAATTTCCGTTAAGTGTAATGTCTATTTGGTTCACTTGATGAGGAGTTGACATAATCTTAGTCTTTCCAATGTTGATTTTAAGTCCCAAGGAATCATAGCTCTGGGCATACACATCTAAAAGTTCTTGAAGCTCTTCCGGCGTAGAGTCTAAAAGTGCACAGTCATCCGCATACTGGAGATCACAAATGAATCGTGTGCGTGTCCTCGTGAAAGCTCTAAAGCGCCCTATGTTAAAGAGACCGCCATCAAAACGGTATCTGAGACCTATTCCTCTGACTGTCAGTTTGTTGTCAACAATAATTGTTAGAGCAGTGGTAAACAAATTAAAGAGTAGGGGTGCCAGGACACATCCCTGCCTAACTCCGGTGAGGGTTTGGAAAGGTTCGGTTGCCTCATTATTATACATAACGTGGGTGTTGTTGTTTGTATGTTGACTGCGACATACTTCCACAAATTTTCTAGGTATACCTAAGCGGAACATAATTTTCCAGAGCACTTCCCTGTCCACCGAGTCAAACGCCTTGGTTAAATCAATGAAGGCCATGTGAATTTCTCCTTGATGTTCGAGTGCTTTTTCTTGAAGCTGTTTAAGTGTGAAGATTAAATCCGATGTGCCTCGGTTTGGTCTAAAGCCACTCTGTGTTTCAGGAAGTAACTTTTCCATAACAGGTGTTAGCCTATTTGCCATCGCTTTAGTGAGTATCTTTTCTCCAACAGCCAGGAGAGCTATACCCCTGTAATTTCCACAGTCCGCAGCGCTCCCTTTGTTTTTGAAGAGGTTGATTAAAAGTATATCACGAAACTCCTGCGGAGCTTGACCACTTTCCCACACGACATCAAACAGTTTTTTGAGGTAGGGTATGAGCTCTGACGACACAGCTTTAAAGATCTCAGCTGGGAGTGAGTCGGCGCCGGGAGGTTTGTTATTTTTTAGCTGCCCAATGGCGGTTAAGATCTCTTCCGTTGTTAGTGGTTTATCTAAGTCTTCGAAGGTGTCATATTGAGGGATAAGATTTATAATATCGTGATCGGCTTGACTTTGCTGGTTAAGAATGTTAGAGTAGTGTTCTTTCCATCGGGCTCTTATTTCCTGGTCTTCTTTGAGGAGATTTCCATTTAAATCTTTAATAGGGCGCATATTTTTCCGACTGGGGCCGTACACTGCTTTTACTCCTTGAAAGAAATTCCTGTAGTCGTGTGAATCGGCGTACCTTTGAATTTCTCTGGCCTGCTTGCCCACCACTCGTTCTTTATTCTTCTGATTTCGCGTTGCGTTTCATACTTAGATTGGGTAAAAGCTTCTGCTTTTGATGAGTCGTTGGGGTGGTTGATAGCGTTTTGGAAGGCAATATGTTTGCGGTCAAGAAGTTCTTGTATAAAAGCTTCATTATCCTGTTTTTTACTTGCTGCAGTGCCAAGAATTTTCTCACTCGCACTTTTTAAACTGTCTTTAATTTGTGTCCAGGTAGCAGCGACATCTACAGAATTGGTTTCTTCTAGTGCACTCAAATTCTCTTGAACTTTTTGCTTTAGCTGTTCGACGGTTTGTTGGTCACGCAATTTACTAATACAGAGACGGAGTCTACGTTTTACTTGAGTTCTTCGGTGTTTGGGCCTCATAACAATTTCCATTTTAGAGACAACAGGACGATGATCGGTCCAACATTCGCTATCAATGCGCGCCTTTGTAATTTGGACGTCCTTGAGGTGCTTCCTACGTACGATAACATAGTCCAGTAGATGCCAGTGACCTGATCTGGGGTGACGCCAGGTGCCTTTAAATTTATCCTTTTGTCGGAAAATGGTGTTTGTTATAACTAGATCATGTTCGGCGCATTTAGTTAGGAGTAGTTGACCGTTAGCGTTCATGTTGCCCAAACCGTTCTTGCCTATGATGCCTGGCCAGGTGTCTGCATCTCTCCCTACTCTAGCGTTAAAATCGCCAAGAATAACGAGTCGTTCCGTTTTAGGTATTCTACAGAGGGTTTCTTCCAGCTGTTGATAGAAGCTTTCCTTGGCTTCGTGACTTGCATTCAGAGTGGGAGCGTAGGCGCTTATTAGATTCACCGCGTTGCCATCTGATAGCTCATAGCGTAGCAGCATTAAACGCTCGGATAGGCCTTGTGGTACTTGTGTTAAGTTGGATACAAGTTGATTCCGAACGGCAAATCCTACTCCATGTTGTCTTCTTGAATTGGTGGGAAGACCTTTCCAATAGAAGGTGTAGTACTTTTCTGTGAGAGAGCCTTCCTCCAAAAATCGAGTTTCGCTGAGAGCTGCAACGTCAACATTGAGTCGGTGAAGTTCTCTATCTATTAGAGCAGTTCTTCTTTCAGGCCGATCGGTGCGAGTGCTGTCGTTCAAAGTACGAACATTCCAAACGCCGTAGATGAAAGAATTAGTTTTGTTGGATTTAACTTGTCGGTGTAGCTGAAATATAATGAATTCTGGGAAAACAATTTATTTACCTTACTAAATAAAGCATGGCAACAAAGTTCTAAACTTTCATTTGTTTGATTTGAAATAATTAAAGATGTGCCATCAGCATACATTATAACATGAGTGCTAAATAATAGCGAACCTATTTCATTTATATATAGCAAGAAGAGCACAGGGCCCAAAACGGAACCTAACCTTATCAAAACTATTATATTTGATACTAACCAGTTGTTTCCTATTTTCAAGAATTTACTGATATTCCTCTTTTTCCGTAATCCTTTAGTTTGGTCACCAATTTTTGATGGTGGACGCAATTCATTTGATTGCAGCTAAGATTACAATATCTTCAGGATGCGGATATATTTGACATGGTTGGTCATTGTCAGATCTCTCTAACAATGCCAATTTAGAAAAGAGTATTTATTGCGGCTGCAGTTCCACGACTAATATAGGCTCGTAAAGGGTGTCTTCTGTCAAATTCTGGAGCTACTTCTCTGCTACAACGAACCTCATCACCAAATAACCTTATTATTTCGATTTCCTCACTTAAATGCAGATTATACGGCTGCAAATTAAGAACTTTACACAATAGAACTCAAAGATTGGTCAGAGAGCACCCGGAAATACAACAACACTTCATACTAAATATACAGTATTCCGACTCTGTACTTTTGTCCTGTCGAGTTGTATAAACAAATAAATAAAAATGTACAGCTCGAGTAAATAATTGATGTAAATAAAGAACAATATTGGATCAAATATTGAACCTTGGGACACCCCGATATTTAAATTTATTAAATATAATTTCAGGTTTAGAGACTACTTAATGGGACCTATCCTCAGGGCATGATTTTACTAGAATAATACTATTTATTAGCAGATAAAAGATAATTGTTTATCAAGTTATGAGACACATAGTCGAAGGCTTTACTCATGCCCATAAATTGCATCTAGATTCATCGGCCCTACTAAAAGAGTAAAAATCTATGCAAAATTTTATTGGTCCGTAGTTGTTTTCATTTTGTAACATTACATATTTTTGTGTTTTGCATATGGATCAGTACTGAGAGACAATTGTCACATTTCATTCATTTTATTAACTCCCTAAACAACAAAATTCAGTTTACAGTTGAAATGGAAAAAGAACGGTCAATAAACTTTTTAGATATTACGCTGACACGTAAAGAACTTGGGCTAGAACTTGATATTTATAGAAGCAAACTTTTACTGACACTCTTACACATGCAAATTGTAATCAATCTTGGAAGATAAAAATGTCACCGTTTCATAGCTATGTACACAGACTATTATCTCTAAACTTAAATAGGGTTAACTTTGAAAAAGAAGTTAGAATTCTTAAAACGCTAGCAAAAAACAATGGCTATGATAAGTCACTTATTGACAAAGTAATAAAAAATAAACAGAGAAAATTATTACAATAACATTTTTATAACGTACCAAATATAGAAAACAAAAAGGGGCATAGTATAAATTATGTAAATAAGGTTAGCAACTCAGTATGTAATAGATTAAATAAATTAGGTATTAATACAATATCAACGAATAGAAAGAATTTAGGTCGCTTGTTGGTTAATAATAAAGAAAAGACAGAAGATATTAAAAAATCGGGGGTATATGAAATAAAGTGTGATTACTGTGATGCCGTATACAGGGTGTTGCATCATGAGAGGGACATAGCTTAATAGGAGGTAGAGAACATCAGTGGTAACCGGAACCTCCCATAGAAATGTCTCATTGGGCCTTCATTACGAAGTTACAGGGTGTTAAATAATTTTTGGCCAAACCTGTTTTTTGTCATAACTTTGACAGGGAATGAAATGACGGATTCATATTTGGTACGGCTAATGTACTAACCAAGCCCCAAGAGGTACATGTATAAAAAAAAATATATCCAGGTCCGGACTCACTATAATTTATGTTTCTTCTTTGCATCAATAAAACATCACCCTGTATATATTTTTTTGAAATTTCGATACGATATTCGAAAAGAGCAAGAAAAAACAAACAAAATGGCCTATTTCATTTTTTTGTTACACCTTTGTGGTTATTTAAATACGTTGTTAAATGTGCAAGAAAATGGATTACAGAACCCTATTAAATGAGAGGCACGTAAATAAATAGTTTTATAACTAAAATTTGCAAAAATTCTATTGAGCCTAGGTGGTCTAGGTGAATCCTAATTGCGGCACGTTTTAAAGGTCCATTTTGGTAAAAAACTGTGATCCTAATAAGTAATCGGGTATGAAATAACAAAATTTTTAATCAATCACAGTAGGCTTGTTCAAAGTGACAGATAATAAAAAGAAATCTCCTAAACAGTTGAATAATTTGTTAGTAATTTAATGTGTCAATAATCCGCATTTAGTTAGTGAAAACTTGTGAAAATATTTGAACTATGCCAGTAAAATTTACAAACGTGGAATATGCTGACATAATATTCATCTATGGTTTCTGTAATGGAAATGGTAGGTCGGCGGAAAGAGAATATCGGCTGCGTTTTCCTGGTCGTCGATGCCCTAATCATAAATCCTTTAGTACGGTGTTCCACTATGCAAGACAACACGGAAAGTTTCCTAATTCTGCAGTTGTGGAGCGTGTTTTACAACAAGGTGTGCAGGAACAAAACAATATTATAAACGTAGTTCAAGAAAACCCAAATATGAGCACTAGACGAATCAGTTTGGCAACTGGTATTCCTCATTGGCGAGTATGGAGAACCCTAAAAAGAGAACGTTACCATCCATATCAATTCCAGCAGGTACAGCGTCTTCAACAAGGCGACGATATCCCCCGCCTGGCATTTTGTCATTGGTTGTCTAACCATCGCCCAGTCATTTACAGAACCTTATTTACGGATGAGGCACAATTTACAAGGGATGGAGTAAACAATTCGCGAAATAATCATAAATGGGCACAGGAAAACCCACATGCGGTACGCCAACGCCGTTCGCAACACAGGTTTTCTGTAAATGTTTGGGTCGGACTTGTGAATAGACATTTGATAGGGCCACATTTTTTTGAAGAAAGATTGAATGGTGAAATTTACTTTGATTTTCTTCAAAACATTTTACCGAATATGTTAGAAAATATCGGTATAAGAGGCATGTTGTTTCAGCATGATGGGGCCCCACCACATTTTAACCTTCAAGTAAGAGAACACTTAAACAATGTGTATCCTAATAGATGGATTGGACGCGGGGGTCCACATGAATGGCCACCAAGATCTCCTGATTGTAACCCTTGTGATTACTTTTTATGGGGCCACTTAAAAAACGAGGTTTACAGCATTGAAATTGAAAGTAGACAACATTTAATCCAGCGCATCGTTACAACCTGCGACGAAATACGGAATAATCCAGAAATGAAACGTCGAGCAATTGGTGACCTTTCTAAACGCGCAAGAAAATGCACAGAATGTGGGGGAGGACATTTTGAAAATTTACTTTAGTGTCAATTGCGTTTTATTTTTAAACACATTTAGTTATTGTTTTGTTATTTATTGTTAATTGAATGGAAAATATTTTATTTATTTAGATTTTAGTTTATTCTCTTTTCCAATTTTTATTAAGTATAAAATGTTGATGATTTTCTTGATCAAAGTAACTGGTTGCTTAGGCCTAAATGGTTTAAATTATCTGTCACTTTTATTCATTGAACAAGCCTACTGTGATTGATTAAAAATTTTGTTATTTCATACCCGATTACTTATTAGGACCACAGTTTTTTACCAAAATGGACCTTTAAAACGTGCCGGAATTAGGATTCACCCAGACCACCTAGGCTCAATAGAATTTTTGCAAATTTTAGTTATAAAACTATTTATTTCACGTGCCTCTCATTTAATAGCGTTCTGTAATCCACTTTCTTGCACATTTAACAACGTATTTAAATAACCACGAAGGTGTAACAAAAAAATGAAATAGGCCATTTTGTTTGTTTTTTCTTGCTCTTTTCGAATATCGTATCGAAATTTCAAAAAAATATATACAGGGTGATGTTTTATTGATGCAAAGAAGAAACATAAATTATAGTGAGTCCGGACCTGGATATATTTTTTTTTATACATGTACCTCTTGGGGCTCGTTAGTACATTAGCCGTACCAAATATGAATCCGTTATTTCATTCCCTGTCAAAGTTATGACAAAAAACAGGTTTGGCCAAAAATTATAAAACGCCCTGTAACTTCGTAGTGAAGGCCCAATGAGACATTTCTATGGGAGGTTCCGGTTACCACTGATGTTCTCTACCTCCTATTAGGCTATGTCCCTCTCATGATGCAACACCCTGTATATTGTGAACCACCACTTTCAGGTCAGTTTTTAAGACTCCTTGATAATGGTCGCAAGGCCGAAACATATGTCAGAGAAATCTGAGAAAAAATTAATGAAACAATAAACCAAGTGCGTATTGTAACTATTCTTTTCAATATTTATAATTATTCTATTACATATTGAGTAGTTTAAACTTGAAATTTCTTTTGGTTTATTTTTCCGGGAATGCTACCTCGTCCTCTTTATTGCACTGTATGGTACATAACGCAAAGTTTGGTTTGTCATTTTTTTATGAGAGATGAATGAATAAATGTTTAAGAAACGCTACCTGTGCGCGCTTTTAACAGCTAAATAATATTCATTTGTGCCCTGCTAAACACAATAGTTTCAATTCAATATTAAAACACCTACTTTACGACTGTAATCCAGGCAAATGAACGCGAAGCACGCCACAGTCGTCCATAATCTGCCATCTCTAGACAGAAGCAGCATCGCGTGTGATCAATGATCATTTTAATGTGAGAAAACCTAACCATTTTATTGTTTTTTAAAAAGCTCGTTAGCACAATTTAAAACACGTGCGCCGACAGAATTAGCAGTGAACTTTGTGGAATTACTTTTGTATCTGTCCATGTTCTCGGGCAGTTTTAGTGGATTCAAACGTGACGTATATTAAAATACGGTGCATTTACTATTCAACTTTTTAAATTATAAGAAGGTTTAGAGTAATAAACGGTTCAGTACCAAAAACTACTTTATTAGGTGATAAAACTGACTTCTATGTTCCTCCATGTAATCAAAGAGTACAGTATTAATTATTTAGCGACTGTTGCGTAAACTTACGTCTTCAAAATCTCCCACGAAAAAAATCCAAAGGAGTCAAATCTGGTCGCCGAGGTGGCCACTTCATTATCGGACCTAATGTACGTCGGCTTATTTGGTGACACCATATCGAAGGTTCACCGGCGTTAATAATGAGCTCGCTCGTTTTTTATCAGTACGGTTAAATTGAAGAACAATATAACTGTTCCAGGATAAAGTTTCATTCTAAATATTTTTTATTCTTATTCGAATAATACCACATATTTACTATCCGTTCCGGTCCGTTATTTAAATATTAACAAATTAAAAATAATTAAGAAGACAACAAAGAACCAAAACCAAACGTTGTATTTAATAAACGAGCTCAGAATGTCACTCATCTGTTGGATAGTTAGTATTAAATTCACTTGCTGCCCTCTAATTGTGGATTTTTAACTAGTAAATACAAATCACGGATATACAGGGTGTCTCACCGGGAACTGAATCGATCGATATAGAGAAAAGTACGCATCAGAAAATTTTGAAAATTTAGATAATTACTAATATCGGTGTGGCCAATCCAACTAAAATAATTACAAGCAGCTGGCACTTCTGCTTATACCGGAAGTCGATACCAACTTGCTTATTTCAAATGGAACACCCTATATATTTTAGGGTTTTCAAAAAGAGCATAAAATTCTGAGTCGAGCATATGTAGCATATTCTATACCTAAACCTAGCCGTTTCAGAGATATTTGACATTTTATAGAAAATTTGACAGGTGCAAAATGTTTGCAAGAACCGTTATAACTTTCTTCGTGTAAAAGATATTAATTTGCTTCTTGTCACGTAAAAAGAACTCAAGGAGAACTACGTTCTACAACTGAAATAAATTCAATAATATACCGAGTGTTCCGTTTTTCGCGTTACATTTTGTCAACTTCAAACCGCGAAAACTTGTTTAGGTTAAACGGAACATCCTATACTTTTTTACGTCAAGTTGTGTAAAATTGAATTCCCTTTTTTTCTGATATTAGCATTGTGGGGGTTTTCTTTCTTTCTTTCTTTTACACTTATTTAACGTCGGCCTATTTCCGCTACTGAGGCCTAACACCGACGCCTGTAGACGAGCTACCCCCAACCAGGAATTTTGCCGAACCTCTTCCCTTAAGAAGAGTAGGGATCTTTTACTTGCCTAACATTTAATAGACAAGGGACCGACGGCTTTACATCCCCTCCGAAGGATGGTATATCCCCTATACAACCCTCGCCTAAGGTTGTATAGCTTCCGCGCATACACTGATATACAAGCCGCTGGAAGATGTGTGAGGCGAGGACGCAGTCTTCGTTGGAACGGTCACCCATTCCAAGTACTAACCGCGCCTTACGTTGCTTTACATCGCATATCGAAGTATGTACATAGTAAAGACGCACCCACGCTCGCCCCCATTGTGGGGGTTAAAGCTACAACTTTTTGAAATATTTGCGATTTTATTGGAAATTCATGAATTGTTGTAATCATTTCATCAAAATAGCCATGATTAGAAACAATCAGTCATTATCTTATGTCAAAAAATGTCAGCACGTTTAAATAATACCAACGAAAACTTTTTAAATTTGTTTATTATTTATGGAGAATGTGATAAAGTAATATCAAGAACTTGCAGCACATTTGCTACTCGATATCCACAAAAACGCAAAATAACACTAACACTATCATGCGTATTAATCGAATTGAAAATATGGCATGAACTAAAATAGCAGAGATAATATTAATTTAAAATATGATTTCATTTTAATTTAATAATTGCTCCAAATTCCGCCCTCGAACCCATTTTTCGCACCTTCGGATTAGTTCCTCATGGTAGCTCTTTTAATTGAATCCTGTGATATGTTTTGAAATGCATTTCTTACTCGTTGCATACAATCTTCAATGATTGTTAATAGGCTCTCATAAACTTTATTTTTAATAGTTCCCCAAATGAAATAATCTAGAACCGATAAATCGGGCGAACGAGGAGGCCACCACTCTATCGTTTCTTATGGCACAGTAAACATTGAACTGCCAACTTTCCTGAAAGTTTCACTCTCTGAACATATGAGGATTTGAGTCACTCCAATAATGCGAATTGTGTCTATTAAAGAGTCCATTTTTAGTAGTAAATTTTGCTTCATCTGTCCATATAATCCCAAATAAGAATCGTGCTCCTCAGACCTTATTAGAAAAAACTCACAAAAATTCTGTCTTCTTAGGAAATCTGTTTCTTTTAATACTTGAACCATATGGAATGAAAACGGGTGAAACTTATGTTTTAATAAGATTCTGTGAACTGAATCCTTGCATAGTCCCGATTCCAGAGCAGCTTGTCTTAATGACATCCTTGGAGATGCATGAAAATATCCCAGAATGACTATTTCAATGTTTTCGTCATCGACAATAGGCTTTCTTTTTTGCATTTTTGCCTGGACAGAGCCATAATTTTTAAAATTTTCCAGTAGTTTGATGACGGTTTCCGTTTTTCTGGATATCGAGTAGCAAATGTGCTGCAAGTTCTTGATATTACTTTGTCACATTCTCCATAAATAATGAACAAATTTAAAAAATCTTCGTGGGTGTAATTTAAACATGCTGGCATTTTTTTACATAAGATGACTGATTGTTTCTAATCATGGCTATTTTGATGAAATGATTACAACAATCCATGAATTTCTAATAAAATCGCAAATATTTCAAAAAGTTGTAACTTTAACCCCCACAATGCTAATATCAGAAAACAGGGAATTCAATTTTACACAACTTGACGTAAAAAAATACAGGGTGTTCCGTTTGACCTAAACAAGTTTTCGCGGTTTGAACTTGACAAAATGTAACGTGAAAAACGGAACTTAGTACGATATTATTGAATTTATTTCAGTTGTAGAACGTAGTTCTCCTTGTGTTCTTTTTACGTGACAAGAAGCAAATGAGGATCTTTTACACGAAGAAAGTAATAACGGTTCTTGCAAACCGTTGCACCTGTCAAATTTTCTATAAAATGTCAAATATCTCTGAAACGACTGGGTTTAGGTATAGGATATGCTACATATTTTCGATTCAGAATTTTATTCTCTTTTCGAAAACCCTAAAATATATAGAGTGTTCCATTTGAAATAAGCAAGTTGGTATCCACTTCTGGTATAAGCGGAAGTGCCAACTGCTTGTAATTATTTTTGTTGGATTGGCCACACCGACATTAGTAATTATCTACATTTTCAAAATTTTTTGATGCGTACTTTTCTCTATATCGATCGATTCAGTTCCCGGTGAGATACCCTGTATAAATATGTAATAGAAAGTATACAATTGAAATAAAATTATTAATAAACAGTAAACTTAAAAATATTTATCTACAACAAAATATTAAAAAATATGAAAAAAGCGAGTCAAGCAGTCTATGGACCATAATGCAAATAAAAGATAATGAACTAAGTTCAAAATAAAACAGAGAAAGTACATGTAGAGTCGAATTGTAACTGGGTGTTAAGTGATCTAACATTTGGAATGTCTAAGAATTTCTAATGACTCTTAAGTTATTGAGTAAATTCCCTTTACTCGCTAAATGTAGAACTTCAAAACCAGTCTCTAGATCAAAATTGTGATTATCATTTAAGAGGTGTTTTGCAAAATGTGAAAAACCTGAATGTAATGTGAGACATCTCATGTGTTCTTTTACTCTCGTTTTGAAATTTCTATGAGTTCTACCTATGACACTATTACAATCTTTACATTTAAGTTTACAGACTCCACATTTGTCTAAAAGAGGTATCTTATATTTATTTT
This sequence comes from Leptura quadrifasciata, assembly GCA_963675555.1. Taxonomy (NCBI): domain Eukaryota; kingdom Metazoa; phylum Arthropoda; class Insecta; order Coleoptera; family Cerambycidae; genus Leptura; species Leptura quadrifasciata. The sequence goes on along the minus strand of OY776681.1, from coordinate 2,668,806 downwards.
GTACAAAAAACTTATTTAGAGAATTAGACGATTATTACTTTTAGTTTCCCAGTAATCGATTTGGGGAGTTTTAGTTGAACCCTGTAGATAAAAACTTTTTGTTTTTTAAAAGTCAGTAAAAATTACATTATAAAAATATCACAATGAATAATATAAAAAATTATGTATTATTTTTAAAATGTTTCTGAATAAAGAATTATCCACAGCTTAATAAAAATGTAAAGATTTTTTTGCGAAATTATATAATCATTTATTTGAATATTCAATTGAAATTTTTTCTGTCTATAAAATCCGTACTGGAGAAGTACTCCACTGCCGGGCTAATTAATATGCATGCTTTTAATACAATTTTCAAACCAAAAACAACATAATGAAATAATAAATTTGAATTCAATGTTTGTTTACTTCTGTTTGTGAATCTCTCTAAAGTTATTTATATTTAATATGATTCGGAGCAGAATTATTCATTAATTAAATACAAACGTACAGTATCGCATAAAAGGAGTACCCACTCTGTTAAATACAAATGACAATCTAGAAATTGTGATTTTATCAACGCGTTGGCGCTGTCAATAGAAAAACATTGAGATAGGTGCAACGAAAAATATTTAGAAATTGTATATCATGTCATAACGCTAATAGCGTAAAATGAATGCACTGGAAGAACTTTCAGAAACTAATTTACATTCACAATATGTGAAATTATATGTATCTAAAGTACATTAGAATAAATTAAGTTTTAAATAAATAAATTGATATTACAAATGAATTATTATACTGTCCAATAGGAATTGGGAATAGAAATATTGTCATTTAGATTGCTGCTAACTTCAAGTTAGTTTACATTTTGTTCTGTAAGTTCTCTAAAAAGTTTATAACCTCGTACAGAGCTAACAGGTATACCTACTCTCAAAACTTTTGATTTCTAATTTAGTATTTTACGGATAAGTATTTTGGTATATGTAAGTATACCTAATTAAAATGTCTTAAAAAACAGTTGTAAGTATGAGTGCAAAGAAACTAAAATCATACGGAAAGGAGAAAACTTTGTAGCTTCACGATATGTTAAAAAAAAATGCAGTATGACAATGAGCTGCATACTATACGCGGAGAAGTTAAAGCAAATATGAAAAACAAAATGTATAAGGTTGAGGTAGGTATAGACGAATTCGTCTTTCTGGAGATATGCCGTTACATTTTTCCAACATTTCGTTTAAATATCGCTGGTAAATTATTTTTGTCACCATCTTTAAAGCGGCAAGAACAGACCACTGAAAACTTATTAGATTTCCTATCGCCTCTTCTGAAAATCGAACAAATAAGATGGAGGTTAGAAGAGAAGAGGTTATATTTTACAAATATAAATCGGAATAAACGGAAAGTAGTCTCTTTCCGTTTTCAAAGCTTTTTTCGAAGAACTCTTATTTGTTGTGTATGTTAAATACACAGCTTTAAGATTCTGTTTATGTTATTTCCATATATACTTACACAGAACTGATGATATTTTATTTTAGATAATGTTGAGTTTGTTCAGTTCTTCTTTCAACATTGGCAGCTGGGTTATACAAATATCTATAGAACAATTCGATACGCATTTATCTTCATTTAATAAGATTATTGCTGATTCTTTAATTTTTCTTTTTTTGTTATCTGCCTCTTTTGTAAAAAATTTTGCCGAGTCCTAGTCCGTTTTCCCAGGCATGTCTACAAACTCAACATTATCTAAAAGAAAATATCAGTTCTGTGTAAGTAGTAAGTATCTCTGGAAATAACATAAACAGAATTTTAAAGCTGTGTATTTAACATACACAACAAATAAGAGTTCCGTCACAGGCGCAGATGCTTTTTTCCAGTAATTCTATTATTTTGTAGATTCGGTGATTTGTTTTTGAAGAGGATAATACATGTGGTGGAAAACACAAATAAAAGGAAAGAAAATCTTGTAAATTGACTTAAATAGTAAAATTAACGTAATTTTTTTGTATCAAAATCGATACCGGAATGATATTACAAAAAGGAAATTGTTTTATAAATTTTAATAACTTATACTGCTTGTGCTCTTATTATAAATCAACATTTTACTATCAGAAAACTATATAATAAAGTAAAATATAAATAACCCTAACTTACCTATAATACACAGAATTTAGGCAAATGTATGTGGAATAGAAGAAAAAAATTATAATAAGCTGAAATGTCTATAATAGTTAGCTTATGTGTGTAAGAATACATATCAAAAACGTTCCCACCCCTAAGGGGTAAGCTTCATCCCTATCTCACCCCCTTTAGGAACACCGCACTGGTTTTTTTTACAATATCTTTTAAACGCTTTATCTTAAGGAAAAAACATAAGTATAGAAAAAGGTTTGTCACAAAATTCTCTACAAAAAAGGTTCTGTGTTATGTATCGATGTTTCTATTACTTTTTATGTTATTAAATCTAAAGATGGGGGCGAGCGTAGGTGCGCCTTTACTATGTACATACTTCGGTATCTGATGTAAAGCAACGTCAGGCGCAGTTAGTAGTTGGATGGGTGACCATTCCAACGGAAACCGCGTCCTCGCCTCACACATCTTCCAGCGGTTTGTATATCAGTGTATGCGCGGAAGCTATACAACCTTAGGCGAGGGTTGTATAGGAGATATACCATCCTTCGGAGGGGATGTAAAGCCTTCGGTCCCTTGTCTATTTAATGTTAGGCAAGTAAAAGATCCCTACTCTTCTTAAGGGAAGAGGTTCGGCAAAATTTCTGGTTGGTGGTAGCTCGTCTACAGGCGTCGGTGTTAGGCCTCAGTAGCGGAAATAGACCGACGTTAAATAAATGTATAAAAAAAAATCTAAAGATTTACAGTTGTCAAATGTCCTTGAGAACTCAAGAAAAACAGTTCTTTTTGCTCATGCATTTAGTGGTACTGACACAACGTCTGCTTTTTGTAGAAAAGGTAAACTCCAAACTATAAATATTTATTAAACTCGAAAACGAATTTACAAGAAGTCGTTAAAACCTTTAATAAACCAAATGCTACAAAACAGGATATCACTGAGGTTGAGGAAATATTTGCTCTTCCACTATATAAAGCACAAAAAAATGAAACGTCAATAAATCATCAGAGGTGTGTTCTGTTTAACACCTCGGTTGGCAATTCTAGTCAAACGGTTACTTTGGCAAGGCTGCCTGCCCCGACGTTCGCGGGTTTACCACCAAATTCAGGCTTGACATGGAAATGTTTTAGAGCCAGAAGAATGGGTATGGAAGAAATCAGGTATTAACCTGTCTTGACTACTGAAGCAGCAGCTCCCTTAACAATTTTAGAGCTAATTTCGTGTGCCTGCAAAAAGGACAGCGGAAAGCGATGCGGATGTTTAAAGGTTGGTTCTGCTATGTGTATGAACTGTCACGGACAAGCATGCTTTAATGCGGAACGGTCCGACGAAATTGAATTTGAGCAAGAATAAAGCGTTTAGTGGATTAGGCCTCAAGGGGAAACCACATAAAAAAAAAGCACCGATAAACTCTACCTCCTGGGAAAATGCTAATGACTATTTTTGGTTCTCTTTTTAATTAAGTTCTATATAGTTTATAAAAAGTTGTTGAACCGAATGCTATAAAACAGAGTATTACAAGGCTGGATAAATTTCCATCCAAAGGCGTTTTTGTTATCTACCCCTAAGTTTGCCGTCGATTAACGTAAACACCCTTAATAATCTGCAAACGATTTATAGGACATGTTTTATAGAAAATTTAATTCTGAATATTTTTCAATACCTCTATTTTTGTCGTGGAACATCACATTTCCAAAATATTATTGAAAAACCAGCACGGTGTCATTATAAAGGTGAAAAAGAGATGAAGCTCACCAGTTAAGGATGGGAACTTTTTGATCCTGTATCAACTGTCGATTCAGAAAATATCAGCTATTATAATGTTTTTCTTCTATTTTTGCTAACTTCCGTGTAATACTAATAAGCAGCTTCCACTTTTCTTTTAAATTGGCATCCTTTGGAAAATAACTAAACATTTTACCACCGTTTTTATTAGTATGTTCACATTCAGGAACAAAATATAAACCCACAGTTCAAAGAATTTAAAAATAATTCAAAATTTGATTAGAGAAAGAAAGACTAAGTTATGAACTGTAAATGTGAAATCAATTAAGAGTATTAATTGCATATTCTGTAACCTGCGCATCCTGAAAGCTGGGTACTCGGGATATCCTATACTATGTATCCTGTAAGCTGGGTACTCTGAGTGGTATCCTACCTGTGTATCCTTTAATCTTCTTGGTGTACTCACCCTAGTGCGTCTCTTAGACTAATAGATACGAGATCTGCCAGCGAATTATTCGTACTGCCATCTATTTAAGTAGTTTGATGATGTTTGAATTTTGTGTTTTATCTTATAGAACCGGCCACTAATCCTTACAAGTCCAAGGGAAGGGATGCGAAATAAAAGAGTTTATAAATGTTTTCGTTTATTTTTGTGAAACAGCAATATGTGAATTTATATTATATTCATATAATAATTTTCTTAAAATTAGTATTTATAATATATTAACGAATTTAAAGAAAACTGAGGCACCTGAATAGCGGCTATCACTGTAAAGTACACTCTCGTTGCGTCGTAGTGCATATGCATAGTAAGTACAGTGTTGCGTGGAAAACAAAAACGATATGCACAATGGTTTTTTTTTGGTTTAAACAAACCTGGGTGGTCCTGTGCCGCAACGTAAAACTCGATTCTCCCTTCTTCTTATTCGCTTGTATAAAAATTATTTTTGGTCGGAAATAGATAAGCAAAGCGGGTTCTGCCTCACTCAGTAGAGAAACACTGGGGTTCTTAATAACATCATGAACTGGATGACATGTGTTCATCAGGAGACTTTGTGATTTAAGACCTGTGTGAAAACCGTACAGACCTCTTTAAAACCTGTTTAAAATTTGTTTCATACCCTGATGGACACATACCAACCAGTTACGTCATTAAGAACCCCCAACGTTACTCTACTGAGTGAGCCAGAAGCCGCTTTACTTATCTACTGTAGAAGAGCTGATGGATTTTTTCACTGCGTAAAAATAGCGGTAGTGCGTTGAAAAGAGGAAGAATTTTGCGTCGGGCCCAAGGATCACCCACGCTTCAAATGTACTTACTTGAATTAATAATAATAATTTGAGTAGTTTTTTACATACGTACAAAATTTGCTTTGTAAATTTAAAATTGACATGTAGCACATCTCCAACTTATCATAATTGACTATGTTTTAACGTTATATTGTCTAGAAATTAAAGTCTAATCATAAATAAACTTTACAATCTAAATAAAAAAAGTTGATGAAGACCGACCCTTTCTTTTTAATCTAAAAACAAAATAAATCATCTACACTTTGCCTCTTTAAATTTTATACACACCAACACGTACGTATCCAATAGGCATAAGTAACTTAAAATAACGATCGACGGCCGTTCCCGCTTCCATTTTTAATTAATTTAATTAAACTAAATCAGGCGAAGTGGGAGCGGACGTCCGACACATCTAACAATACATCAAACACTTTACAAATATTACAGTAAAAAAATATTCTAAATGATGATGATAAAATAGGGCGCCGCCCCTGATGGCGGGCGGCAACAAAATGTAGACTTATACATGACCAGTACCGTATGACGAGAATAAAATGATCATAATTGTAATAATAATAATAATAATTATTATAAAAATTAAAAATAATTCAACAAAGGTACGCCAAGCACCTAAAACTAACACTATTTACAACGTCGACGGTATTTTTGACATTTTCGCAATGCTGCTTCAAAATGTTATATTAACTCTTATTTTACACTATGTATAGTTAATCTGGCCTTACAATATACAATTACAAATTTAAAAAATTCTCCTATAAATCGAAAAAACGCAAGGTACCCTCCTCCGTCTCCTCATCACCTCTCAGGGAATATTGAGCTGCCAACCAATACCGCTTTAGAAATCATTTAACCTTAACCTTAATAATTGGCATCTATGAACTTAAATTGTAATAAAATGGCACCAGTAAAACGAGAATGAGTGCAAACTGATACGAGACGACCCAACCAAACATCTGGTTAGCTATTATCACTGGGAGAATGCCGATCCAAATGTTCCACTACAACAACGTTTTTATTCAACATAAAATGTGTACTTTGTTTGTACGGCAGTCTCCAGAGGCAAAAAATAGATCAATATATTGTTTAGTATTTTTTGGGCGTATTTGGACGTAAAAAAGTCAATTTCATTTCGCAGAAACGAATACAAAAGAGAACGTCAAAAGTGAAAATACCGTAGAAGATCGCTTTTTGATTTTTGTGGTATATCAACGGATACGCGTTTCGAAATTATTGCTCCTCATCAGCGTATCGTAGTTTAGGCACTTACGTGCCACATTGAAGGCCTCAAACGACAGCATTAACACAGCGATAGCTTCTTGGTCAACTGTGGCCCTAAATGTGGTATATGAGGTATGAAACTACAAATGCACGTTTCAATCTGAGTCCTCAAAGTAGTGTCAAGAAAAAAATTGTGATACAGTCGAGGAAATTAGCAATAATTATGATGGTGGTGATTTTGCAGTGAAAAATTAATTGAACTACTTCATGTTATACTAAAAAATACGTATAGAAATATTTTACTGTAATACTCTGCCTCATTCATATCCTCTGAAAACGTTTGCATGAAGATGTAGTTATTTCTAACAAAAGCATTGAATTACACTGAACTAAAAATAGGGATAAAACATTTTTTTAGAAGTAAATGCATACAGATCGATACAAGAAAAACAAATATATTCAAAGGATATGGAAGGACAGGTGGAGTGAAATCCTATATTTTTTAAAAATATTGTTGATTGAATTTTTTTTACCGACAAAATATTCTTCAAATCTAAGTAATTTTCATCTTCAAAACCATCGTCATTATCGTCAATGATTATTTTGGCGTTAACACAATAATTTTTCCCCGACATATCCAAGTTTGATGTCTCATACGTCCGGTCCAATTGAATTTAAGGGACTCCACGCTGCCTCGTTGTTTCCGTTATTTGAAGTAGTTTAAGAATTGTCCTATAATGTATCCGGATATGTTGCCCGAAGTTTGACAAGACAATATACAGTACGTTGTACTTGAGAGTGTAACATCCTATAACTTCATTCGATACAAAATGCCTAATGTGTTTTTGATTTTGAAGTATATACCGCAGGTTCCATAGTAGAATAAAATTTGATTCAAAGGAAAAAACAAAAGTTATAAGGCTATTTATAACAACCTTAAGTGCGGCACGCCACACCGTATAAAATGTACAGACAAAAAGGATTGTGATTTGTTTTGCACAGTACCGTAGACATTACGCAAGAACCGAAAAGAAGTCACCCTTCGGTATTTTTTTAATGTTCTCTTTTGAATTTTTTTCTCTAAAACGGAATTCTTAATTTTACATCTAAATATGCCAAAAAACACAATAAACTCACCGGTCTCCCATTTGTCCACGTTCGAAACCTCTGATAACAGGCCTTAAAGTTGAAAAGTGACCGACAACACATACCTGTATAGATTTAAGATTAATTTTTCACACAGAAGTCAATAATTTAATGTTAAGTCAAGTTTTACAACTTGACGTGTCCTCTAAGTATAAAAAATACATGAATAGAAGAATCTACAAATCTATGAAGATTGCAATAGACAGTCGTGTGGTTTTTTTTACAAAGTAGCGAAGAAATTTTTTCCTTTATTGAAATTCAGCGAAATCCGAGGTAGATGAAACTTATTAATTCACGAATTTAGAATAAATGCAAAGAGCAAAGTTACTTGTAAATATGCATTTTTTTATCACTAGACTCCCGATGCGTTTGGAACGGAGACTTTTGCGACAACTATTGCTTTTTACGTTTAATTTTTACAGCCGATGAATTGATCTACATGCACTCATCCTGGAATGGTTCGAATTTCAGCAAGGAAAATCATAGTTCAAAGGCGTTTTCAGAAGGCGGAATATTAAAACATAATACTTTTAGTCGCAAACTCCTCTATAAAATCCTTATTTTACTATAAGGAACGTAACCAGACTGCAACCGACAGCTACTCTCCGGACTATGTGCCCCGCTGAACGCTGAATTACAAGTTACAAGCCTGGCGTGTTAAGTGTAATAATTGCATATTACCATCAAAACCAGCCGAAAGAATGATCCTTTAAGTGGGATCAGTCTTTCGGCTGGTGTTTGTTGCAATCGAACCATTAGCGTTTTATGCAATTATTACACTTAACGCGCCAGGCTTGTAACTTGCAATTCAGCGCTCGGCGGGGCACATAGCCCGGAGAGTAGCTGTCGGTTGCAGTCTGGTTACGTTCCTTATAGTAAAATAAGGATTTTATAGAGGAGTTTGCTTTGCAACTAAAAATATTACGTTTTAAGGAAAATCAGCCTAGGTATTTGAAAATAAATATATATACAATCCATTAGGATGTCGTTTACATTCGGTTACTGCCATAGTGGAACATTTTGGAGCGGACGATTACATTTTTTACCATTAAGCGTCTCCTGGGTAATTCGTTTGGATTTTAAGTCGTCGCGTACATTGCAGTACTTATATTTTTGCTATATTAAAGACATAAAAAGCATTTAATTCTGTACAAACAAGTTAATGAGCATAACACGAGATCATTATAACAAGATTACATTGTCAACGGTTGCACAACAGATAAAACAGCGGCGCAGAATCTATCGACTTTACTAGACCGATTCCATGGTTGCAGAAGTTTCTTTTTTCCTGAAACAAAGAACAACAGATTAATCTTCAGTTTTTCGCCGTCGAACCTGGAAGCCTCGATGCGTTCGTCAACCAAGTTGTCATCATCTGGAAGTGATTCAAACTGGGCGAGTTTTACCCATCCCCAGATGATACTAATTAGTTGGCGAAACGCATACCGAGTTCAGAAATATTTGGCAAGCAAAAATAAACTTAAAGCTTAAACATTTTTTTAAATAATACTACTACGCATACTTCTTCTACTTTCCTCCGACGTTATTCACATATAGTACGGGGGCCATGAACCTTCCCGTGGCCCTTTGAGGTCGCGACGAGTAAATAGGTGTCTTCGACGTATTTTTTCATGCTGAATCCAAATAGGCAACTCAATTTTATGGAATCATGCAAGAAAAATTGTTATTATCATTTTAATTGTTTATAAGGCTATAACTTCAAAGTTAACAATGAAGGGGAGAATTTTCAAATTTTTTATGATTTCTGATACAAAAACAAAGAAAACTCTTTTTGAAAAATTAGAATCGGCTGATTAGAACCGGAGATATTGCACATTTATTATTAACAAATTGCATAATTACGATTTTTCCGCACTATTTCACTCATAACTCGACTCCTATTCAACGTACAAAGTTCTACCAGGTCTCATTTTACAGCTAAAGCTTCAAGCTTCAAAATCTTTTGTAGTGAAATATCCCACCATGCTCTTGAAAAATTTTACAAGTGATGAAAGCCTGACATTTTTGCGGAAAAAAGATAAATAATTTGTTTATACGCATTTTGAGGAAAGTTAATCTATAAATATCAGCAATTGAGTTATACATTATTATTGTACATCTCAAAACGAACATTTTTTGACTTGCTGAATGTATTTTGATTGATTTTTCGCCGAGTAATATTAATTTGTAGTTGAAGCGCTTTCGCGCGCAATGCGCACACTGAGTACGCGTTACATGTAGCCTACTACCGTTTTATTCCTGGCTTTACTTAATAAATAATTTTTGAAATATTTACATTAATAAATAATTTGTAATTAATAATAAACAAATATATAATTTTTTCTAAAGTGTAATAATGAAAAAAAAGTTAATTCATTTTCTACTAATACTAACTGTTTATTGATTGTTTTTGCATGTATTGTCTTTTTTGCATGTGCAAAACATGCAGCAGGATAAATTAGCTTTTTTACAGCGACACCATTTAGTTGTGCACATCTTACATGTACAATTTGGTACAAGTTCACTCATCGGGGGCAACAAATCATGCATTTTTTGGGGCAAAAGTAAATCTTGTTCCTTGATCCATTCAAATTTTTCTGGATTTACAAGGCTAATATTAACAGTTAAAATGTTAGTCTGTACAAAAGTTATATATAAACATCTTAAAATATGTAATTTAATGGTAGCAGATGTGGGTGGTAACTGCTCGATGAGGTGTTTACTGGAATGGGAATATATTTTAAATCTTAATTCATCAAATGTTGTACAGCCGGCATTTTTTTTTCATAACTTCCACTAAATATTCCTCTCCTCTTCTCAAATCAATGTGAATTGTTTCATCTGAAAGAACTAAATAGTGAAGAGTAATTATTATTACATCTAAAAAAGTTTTGATGTATTCAAGAATGCTGAAAATTGATAGGGCGATATTGAAAAATTCACGCAATCTTTACTAGCAAGTATTGATGCAAGTGATGTATTATATTTCAAAAATTAATAATAATAATAAACAATTACCTCGCCTAGAAAGTCTAGAAAGTCATAGTATGAGAGAATGAATTAACTTTTTTTTCATTATTACACTTCAGAAAAAATTATGTATTTGTTTATTATTATTTACAAATTATTTATTAATGTAAATATTTCAAAAATTATTTATTAAGTAAAGCCAGGAATAAAACGGTAGTCGCTACATGTAACGCGTACTCAGTGTGCGCATTGCGCGCGAAAGCGCTTCAACTACAAATTAATATTACTCGGCGAAAAATCAATCAAAATACATTCAGCAAGTCAAAAAATGTTCGTTTTGAGATGTACAATAATAATGTATAACTCAATTGCTGATATTTATAGATTAACTTTCCTCAAAGTGCGTATAAACAAATTACTTATCTTTTTTCCGCAAAAATTTCAGGCTTTCATCACTTGTAAAATTTTTCAAGAGCATGGTGGGATATTTCACTACAAAAGATTTTAAAGCTTGAAGCTTTAGCTTTAAAATGAGATCTGGTAGAACTTTCTACGTTGAATAGGAGCCGAGTTATGAGTGAAATAGTGCAGAAAAATCGTAATTATGCAATTTGTTAATAATAAATGTGCAATATCTCCGGTTCTAATCAGTCGATTTTAATTTTTCAAAAAGAGTTTCCTTTGTTTTTGTATCAGAAATCAAAAAAAATTTGAAAACTCTCCCTTCCATTGTTAACTTTGAAGTTATAGCCTTATAAACAATTAAAATGTTAATAACAATTTTTCTTGCATGATTCCCTAAAATTGAGTTGCATATTTGGATTCGGCATGAAAAAATACGTCGAAAACACCTATTTACTCGTCGCGACCTCAAAGGGCCACGGGAAGGTTCATGGCCCCCGTACTAACACAGTGTGTCAAAATAGTGCGTCAAAGTCCCATATCGTTAGAACACTTTCGGAAATTATTTTTTTATGGAAGTGGTATAGTGCCAAAAGGCGCACATTTTAAATATATGAAGACTATATGAAGACTTCAAATGGTAAGCGTTAAGCTAAAATACCGCCCATTTAATTAGAATCATTTCAGAGCATGATTCAGGTAACGAGATAAGCTCCAGTTCAGTCCGAGTGCTTTAAACTTAAATAATATTGCTAATATTAACTGTTTTAGTGCAAGGCGTGATATAAATTGAAACAAAACGATGAATAAACTGTAAAATCACGCTGCTGCTTTATATTTTAAAGCTGGCTAATTCATTATTTTCTAGTACAAAAACATGTGTGTATACGTATGTCTGAATTTTAATCTGTTTATCAAATTACTGGATTTAAAATTTGTGTACGCTGTATCTCATGATTGTGTGTATATTTATGTTTTTAGTTAATGTGATTGTGAATGTTTACAATGAAAAATGTAATATGATAATAACTGTTTTAAAATCGTAGTACGTGACGCGTATCATTGCCCCCAAAATGAATGTCACATAATATATTTTGTACGAACGCATTAATATATAAAAATAAAGTAAATTCAGGTAACAAGAACAAAATAATAATCAAGAAAGGAACATGGACCAATTATGGAAAGACTATTCGCAGTTAGCCAATGTATAGAGGTCCTCCATAAAAGCGTTACTTCTTGCTCAGAAAGTTAAAAGGTCTTTACCAATTAATTAAAGTATAATATCCATTTGTTTGTATTTCATGATTTCACTATTATTTCAATTATTTAAAAATAGTTGGCTATGAACAAACTTGACAATTTAATTTTTTGACAGATCATCTCAGTTAATATTTAAACTCTAATTCAATCACACTCGTTTAAGAATTTAGAATTTTCAAAAATGATTTTCACTCACATTGATCGTTATAATATGTTCGTTACATATTGCCAATGCAATTTTAATTCTGGATTAGCTCAAGTAGAATATAGAAACAGATTTCCACAAGCACTACACCCGAATAAAACTCTGTTCAGAAAATTAGCTACGAAATAATGGTTCATTTATAAAGAAGAAGACACGGTTGAACAATGTTACTGATAATGTAAATAAGGTAAACCGGGTTATATAATTATGTAAGAAATAAAAATACAGAAAATTTGGAAACATCATTAAGAGAAATTCAAATTGTTTGTCATATAAATAAAACAAGTGCTAGAAAATTTTTAAAGAAAAATGGTTACCGGTGTTATAAAGCCAAAAAAGTCCTCAATTTACAAGCGGGGGACAAACCAAGGAGGACGATAGGAGTGGCTGATAGAAAAGAAGCGTCGCGATCCATTAATGTGTAGTAAAATACTTTGGTCCGACGAGGCAAATTTTTCCAATAATGGATTTTTTAATCACAATATTCATTACAAATGCACTTCTGAAAATACACACTGGCATAGACCGACTGGGTTTCAAAATCGTTTTTCAATAAATGTGTGGATAGGTATTTTAGGCACCAATTTAATAGGTCCTTATTTTTATGATGTTCACCTCAGTGGTCAAAGGTACCTAAACTTTTTGAGAAATGAATTTAATGAATTCTTAGATGACCTACCTTTAGAGAATCGACACAACTTTCAATATTTTCAACAAGATGGAGCTCCTCCCCGCAATTCCCATATTTGCCTAGATTATTTAGACGAAATTTTGCCTCAACATTGGATAGGTACCAATGGATTTATTCGATGGCCCCCTCGTTCTCCAGATATAACCCCAAGGGATTTTTTTCTATGGAGGTATATTAAAGATAAGGTGTTTTCAACGACACCGCAAAATGTAGAGGATTCTGCATAAGAAATCGCGGTGGACACTTTGAACACTTGATATGATATCTTAAAAATTATTTTGAGGATTAGATAAATATTAATGTTCTGTGTGCTATATCCTTTTTATTATTAATTTGTTTTTGTTACCTGAATTTACTTTATTCTTCTTAATTGTGTTAATGTTTTATTATAGCAAAGATTTGAAGAACTTATTGAATTATTTTATCGTTTTATTTAATCATACTTCTCCACGGCAAGTATAATGCTTGTTAAAAAAAATTATTGGTTTTAAAAAAATGTTTTTATAATTACTAACGTAGTACCAATGAATTAATATGGCATGTGACATATCGTTGAAAAGGGAGGAAAATACTCTATTTAATGGCGCCATTTCCCGCCCGTTTCAAAATATTTTTTTTAACAACCTAAAGAGTAAATCTCAAAATACAGCGGTTTTCAAAAAAAATTAGATAAAACCTCATTGAAACACTCTGTTTTGCAAAAAATTTTCGCCTTAGAATTTTTCTCGTATCTCTTCAAATAACGGAGATATTTGGCCTTGACGTTTTCAGCATTTTCGATATTTTCCGCCATAACTCTTAAAGTAGGCCATGGATTTCAAATGTCTTTAAACCATTTTGTAGGTTATATAAATTGGCACAATTTTCGTAAAAAAAATTTTTTGTACGACCGATATTGAGATATTCTCGAGGGCACTGATAAAATGGACAGCCTGTATATTTAAAAAACGTAAAAAATTGAATGACGGCTAACTCAGCCAAAATTAAACCGAATGTGATGCAATTTGAGATGAAAGTAACCTATATAACCAAGAAATAGTCTGCCAAATTTTAGCAAAAAATATCCACTAATTTTGCCGCAATTCCATTTTTAGTCCAAATTCCAAAAAATTTTCAAAACTTCCCCCAACTTGTCCAACTGGTCGAACGAGTTTCTTTATACCAAAATGAAGATATTCTTATGTACTTTTACGCTAGGGTAAAATTTTTGCGTAAAGTTTCCTCTTATGACACCGAACCTACACATATGGACAATAGAACAATAGATTTTTACTAATGCCTGTCGGCTGTTCAAGTTTATACGGTGGGTGTGAGTAAGTATAGATTTTAAAAGTTAACAAATGAAAACAAATTAGTTTATAACTTACTATTTGCTAACAGGACACTTTCAGTGAACAATTTGACAAAAAAATTGAAATCTTTTAATTTCAATGATTCTAGCAGTTAACACAAAAAAACCGCTATAAGATAGTGTTGGACGCCACGCAACCAATATAAATATTAGCTGCCAATTTAAACCGTTACATTCAACAAATCAAGATTAAAATAATCTTAATATGATTGGTGGCTTAAAACCTTTCAGACTCACAAACAGAGAAATAAAACTAGAATGTCTCAAAACAAACAATATACTATAACAATCAAATGTGGAACAAATATCACAGCAGTTTAAAGTATGCACATTAAAAATAAAAGTTTGACAAAAGCAATTTTTTTGTAAAAAACAAAAATACTACTACTTTAATTAGTTGAATGAGTGAATGCAATCTAACTCTAATGAAAAATTAAGATCAAATGAAATGTACTAAGACCTGTTGAGTGCGAAGACAGTTTAGAGACAGACAGACGAACATATACCTTTCCTATGCTGGTAGTTGAGGTGGTAGGTATAATCTTCAATATACAAGCGCGCGGCGACTTTCCGTCACTTTCGGTATTATACGTATGCGCGCACAAGTATACGTGAAATTATTAATTATAAAAATTACAATATCAATAATGAAAATTGACTGTGAGCAGGCTTTAAATATTTAGATTAAAAAAGGCAAACTTTTTACATATATTGATTATTATTTTATTTTATTCGTTTTCTTTTTCTAGTACTTGTACCTGTACTAGTACTTCCGAATCGGTAACTGAAGTTTGGAATATTTCTTTACCTTCTTCATCGCTAAAGTCGTATACACCTGATATATTTTCTGTGAAAAAGGTGCGATACGGGTTCTAGATCTAATACCACAACTGTTTTGACGAGATGCAATAAAATGGCGGAGGTGCCAGGGGTATAAAAATAATATTCGCTTTAGTTAAATATATATCTTTTAAGTGCAGGTTCAATCACGACTGATACATCCAATATGCATCATCAAATTCCAATAGTGGACAATAAAATGGTTCGCTGTTGAATTGTCGGGTGTTGAATTTGCCGTTCGGCATCGAGATCAAGGACTCACTATTCAAAGATATGTTTAACCCATTTTGTGGCTCGTAAAATTTTGCAAAAACATTTGACATTAAGTTATTTAAAAAAATTTTTCCATATAAAATAGATGGGTGACCTTATGCCTCCTGTCGCAGGGGGTACCGCAGTTGTAGCCACGGGTTTTCCGGAGCGAGGCGGACAATGGCAGTAGTGAGATGCAGAACAGAAGGGGGCTGAGGGAATCTCCCTGAAATACTCCTCTTCTGAATGTTACCGACTCTGTTTGGACTCTATCGTTATCCGATGATATGGTAAAGCGAGTCCTCCAGAGCGGCATCAGTTCTTCAATACATCTCACTACGGGATCGGGTACCACAAGACATCGGAGCAAGTGAACAATGAGCTCATGCGATCTCATGTCAAGTGCCTTGCGGTAGTCGATCCAGGCCATAGAGAGGTTCCGCTTATACTGCATGGAGTCCTGCGTGACACATCTGTCGATCAGCAGGTTCTCCTCGCAGCCAGCGACACCTCTCTTCGACCCGCATTGCTCATATATCCGTTCGTAAACCGGTTCAAATGCGTGGCTTATTACTAAACTTTTATTTTTGTAAAGTTATTATAACTTAAACACCACTTAAAATTATTACTAAAACAAAAATATATTTTGAAAAGTAAATATTAAGTATATTTCTCCAATAGTCAGTCCTACATCAATCCGGATACATTTTTCAATTTTCTTATTATTTTTAACAACTTAATTCTTCAACTGTTACTTCCATTACGTGCTTCTCTAATTCTGTCACATGGTTCCGCTCGATTTCGTGGCCTATTTTTATAGACTTTATTTTTTATGGTACCCCAAAAATAAAAATCCATAGGGGTGACGTCTGGTGATCTAGGTGGCCACGCGATTAAAGGACTATTTCTTCCAATCTAACGCATAGGGAAGCCGATTTTTAACTATCACTGCATTATGAATGAAAGCTCCATCTAGTTGGAAATAGAGGTTTTGTTGTACGGCTAAAGGTAAATTTTGAACGGCATCTCGAAATTAAAAAATTTAAAAACGTAGGAATCACATTATTTAAATTCCACACCAGACATTTACTTTTTCGGAGTATAGCTGGTTACAACTTATATCCCAGTTTAACTTTTTACAGATCTCATAACCATGAGAAAATTTTCTTTAATTTTTCCTAATTTGAAGGAACTAATATCTCAAATTGAAGATACTGGCTGCATCTCAATAAGAGTGCACACTGTCACCAATAATTCTTATTAGTTCAATTTTATCGGCAATACTTAATTGTTGTGCAGCCAGAAGTTTAATTTGACATTCGATACAATCGTATGCCATTCATTCCAAAGCACTCCATGTTAACAAAAATATTGGCATGCCGAGTTCTAAGTATTTTAAAAAATAGCTACCAATTTTCAAATATTCATTTCATAATAGTTATTTGGATAGAAAATGTGTCCTAATGCTTAATTAGCGTCATTATTACACGACTTCCAAGTTAGAGTAACTATTATTGATATCTTAGATACGATTTTTTTTGTAAAGGAATGACTATTTTTTAACGAAATTTGATATTCAGGGGTTTTGGGCCATGCCTAACAAGATTCTGTAAAAACAAAAACACTATCTCAACCGCTAATATAAATTACTAATTTTTGCCAATTTCTTTTGATCATAGTAGGCGTATTTAAGTTCGAAAAAAATTTTTTAAATAACTTTTCAATCACAATCTAAAGCACAATAAGAATGCCAAATTTAATCAAAATCGATCAACAAATGGGGTATAATTGTGAAAAGTAAGACAAGACACACTATAAAAAAACACATTAAAATGTTTTTTCCAACAAAATATTTTCTTAATGTGGAAAATATCAGGTGTAAATTCTCAACTTTCTTATTTTTTATAAACTTAACAATACAGATTACCAAAATCCTCTCATTTCAGCATTAAACTTTTTAACTTTTCTTTTTAATTCCGTAAAAATACGTTTAAAACCTTTTATAATTTAAATAAATAAGTAATGATCGAAACACATAAAAAATGCGTTCTTTTACATTTCTTCGTGGATACGTATCGGCTAGCTGGATCGTCGACATAATAAATTTCCTTTTCTATTTATAGTTTCCAGCGGATATACAATAAAGAAAACTTTTCATTGCCGTCTTAAAAGACAGTTGTTAAGAAATATCTACTGCAGTAAGCATTATACCTATAAACTGGCCGAATTGGCCGTAACGTAACATAATATTAAAACTTTTTTTATCTTTTATTGGAAAACGCGAACTGCTCTAGGGTTACAGCAGATTTTATCGCCGCCATCTAAGTAATTCGGACCGCACATAAATTGATAGGGAGCAATTGTTATTAATGACAGACTTACTTTTTAAACGACATTTTTATTGGGGCTTCTTAAGATAACTGTAGGCAATAATGGGTAGTTTTTCTTTCTTTTGTCGGAGAGAACTGTAGTAAAAAGTAAGGACGGTTTCGGGCTGTCAGTGGCGCCAGAGGCGATGGCGCCGCCAGCGTCGATTTTGGGGTGGGATGCCAACCTAGCAAGTGAAAGCTCTTTTCGGGCAATCGGCCAGACTTGCCCCAAAACGACGACGGTAAATGCATGCAGGAGCTCTGCCGGTCTCCGCGTAATAATATCGCAGCCGTATGCCTTCCAGAGCCATATAATTCGCCACGAATTATGTTTAAATCGGTATTATCCTAAAATTAGCCTTTGTCGAGAATCATTTTAAAAGCAATGTTAAATTAACTAAACAAAAGTAAGTATAGAATGAAAAGGAAGGTGGAGTTTAATAATTATAAAGACGGAGAATAGTTGCTTTCCTTTAAAAATAAATAATTATGTAGCAATGGACCGAAACTTGGGATATAATAATAATAGTAATAATAATAATAAAATGTCTTTATTTGTAAGTGTACAACAAATAAATTACATTTCTAATGCATAAGACAAAGTCTAGCCATGCGGCCTCTCTAGTTAATATTAATGTATACGTTATAACAAATTAATATACGTACAAGATACAAATTAAGAGCAAAAGAGGGAGAAAACATATAGTGATAATCGATTTATATGCGTAAATAGACAGAGGGTATGCCTATTTTACGAGGGCCGCATATCTATTGCAGAAGAATAAAGATTTAGAATCAGTTATACCATTTTTGTGAGCTATATTTCAATAAAAAGAATTTTAAAATCCATAGCCTACTTTGTGAGATATATTACAAAAACCTGAAAAATAGGAAAACCACAAACGGTTATAGCTTCCTTATTTGAGGAGATACGACAAACGTTAAAGGGATGAAAGTTGACGGCAAAGACAATAAGATGTGTATCAAAAAATTCGAAAAACGCAGTTTACTTTGACATACGCTCTTGTGCAGAAATGAAAAGAACAAATGTCAATGTAGGCCATGACGCCATTAATTCCGTTTATTTTTTCTATTTCCAACTATGTTTTTACATGTCACAAAAATTTTAACTGATAGTATCAATACTTAATATTTTAAGAAAACCACAATTCATATCATTGAATCGTAAAAATCAGCTACGCCATGATTAGTGAAAAACAATGTATACAGTTATTAACAAATATTCTTTCCTATTATTTGGGTTTTCTACCACATGTATTATTATCCTCTTCAAAACAAATCACCGAATCTACAAAATAATAGAATTATTGAAAAAAAGCCTCTGCGCCCGTGACGTTTACGCCAAAGGAATAGTCAGAGGTTATGTTTTGCAAATAATATAAATCGGAATAAACACAGAAATAATGTATTTTGCTGACGTTTCGGAAAATAATCTCTTTCCTTTTTCAAAGCTTTTTTTGGAAAAACTCTTATTTTGCTGTGTATGTCAAATACACAGCTTTAAGATTCTGTTTATGTTATTTCCATAGATACTTACTATTTACACAGAACATAGAACTGATGATATTTTCTTTTAGATAATGTTGAGTTTGTTAAGTTCTTCTTTTAACATTGGTAGCCAGGTTGTAAAAGTATCTACAGAACAATTCGATACGCACTTATCTTCATTTAATAAGATTATTGCTGATTCTTTAATTTTTCTTTTTTTTGGTGTCTGTTTCTTTTGTTAAATTTTTGCCCAGTCCCAGTTTATTCTATGTCCGTTTTCCTAGGCATGTTCACAAATATTTGATTTCTGAATTTCATTCTTTCTAATGTAATTCTTGTGCTCATCCAACCTCACACTGAAAGGTCTGGATGCCTCACCCACATAACATTTATCCCATTCGCACGGGATATTGTAAATACAGTTTTTTGAATTCTGCTCCCTGTTTATCGGTTTGGTTTTCGTTAAAATAGTTAAAGTGTTCCCCGTTTGAAATATCGTCAGCCTAACATAAAATTTGAATAGTCCGTATATATATGGAATTATTGCTGTATAATGACGTTCAGGTTTTTGTCGTACCTGATTGTCCCTATTTTCAACATTTATGAAAACTCTATCAACAAAGTCTTCAGGGTATTGATTTTGTACTAGAACCTCTTTGATAACTTTTTTCTCGTTATTTAATATTTCATTATTAGATGAAATTATTTTGGCCCTATCGTATAAACATTTTACAACACCCCTTTTAATATTTATTGACTGATTTGAGTTAAAATTTAGATATCTATTAGTATGTGTTGGTTTTCTATAAACGCTTGTTTCAATTGTATTATTTACCCTTCTAATTAAAACATCTAAAAACGGTAGTTCATTCCTACTTTCTATTTCTAATGTGACTTTAATAGACGGTTCCTTACTATTTATATTTTCCAAAAAACTATCTAGTAAATCGACACCATGAGACCAAATTGCAAAGATGTCGTCAACATATCTCCACCAGACAAAGGCTTTGTTTATACAATTTTGAACATGTGTATTCTCAAAGTTCTTCATAAATATGTTGCTTAAAATTGGTGATAATGCAGACCCCATAGCCATACCAAAATCCTGCTGATACAACTCATTGTCCAATCGAAAATAGGTTGTTTTTATACACAGTGTTAAGAGTTCCATTATGCCATTTACACTTAATTTAGTTCTAGTTTCCAAATTATTATCATTTAGCAACCTGTCTTTAACTATTTTTAAGGTTTCATCTACCGGAACATTGGTAAAAAGACTAACTACATCAAAACTAACCATCAGGTGTGATTCATGAATATCGTTTTCATAATTTTTTTCTATAAAATGTGTACTATTTTTAATAGATAATGAATGGATCAATAATTTTAAGTAAAAATTTTGCCAAATTATGACACGGTGAATTAATAGAACTAACAATTGGTCTTAAAGGAATATTTTGTTTATGTGTCTTTGGTAAGCCATAAAAATGAGGAGGCTTACTATGATGTGGTGTAAGTTTCCTTCGTTCAAAATCATTAAATTCATGTTTGTATTTAAACAAAGTTCTGTAAATTTTGCTCTCTATTGATTTTGTTGGATCTTTGTTTAGTTTTGAGTAGGGTCCCTCATTTACAAGAGTCATGATTTTTGTGTTATGTATATCTTTATCTATAATGACTGTGGCATTGCCTTTGTCTGCTGGCAATATTTTTATACTTTCATCGCGTTTTAAAGAATTTATCGATAACTTTTCTTCTGGAGATAAATTATCTTTAATTTTGTATTGCTTCTCTAAAGCAATTTTTGCCCGTATGCGATATTCATTACCATTATCTGTTGGTAAATTTTGAGCCGTTTTTTCTATTGCCGCTACTATATCAAATTTTGGAACAGTTTTCGGGTTTATTGCAAAGTTTAAACCTTTTGAAAGGACAAGCCTGTCTGAAATGGACAAGTCTTTAAAAGTTTTAAGTTATTTTGATTAGCATAACTTGCTACAGCAAAAAGATCTTCATTGATTTGTCGTTATGCTTGGTTTACTTCATTCACTTTGAAAGAATGAAACAACTGTGTTATCATTAGCGAAGGGCATGCATATTCATATATTCTGAACATTTAAATACATCGGCTGTATATATTAAAAATAGAAGAGGCCCCAAATAGGAACCCTGTGGTACGCCAGAAATTGATATTTGTTATGTCAGAATATTCATTATTTAGAAACACCATTTGTTTCCGATTTGCAAGATAGGATGAAAAGAAATTTACCGATGTGTTGTCAAAACCATAAAAGTTTAATTTCGCGCATATCAGTGCATGATCAAGAGTATCGAATACCAGGCAATTGTCTAAAGCATTAATGATGTTGTCGGTTATGTTTAGTAAAGTTGAGATGGTACTGTGCTCCTTTCTGTAGCCAGACTGTAAAGTCATAATTTATTTTTGGCAACAACTATTGAAGCGTTTTTTTTAACGGAATATTATTCCATACGCAAGGATTAATTTCTGCGCCTGCTGCCAAAATTCCCGTTTCCACACAATTTTCTATGTTAAAAACAGCAAACTTAAAAGGACGGAGCTACACCACATTTTGCATTGGAAAGTAAGAGTCTATCTCAATCAAGTTTTTCCTAATAGGTGGATCGGTAGACGCGGTGAAATTGAGTGGCCTGCCCGTTCTCCCGATTTGACCCCGCTTGACTATTTTTTATAGGGTTACTTAAAATCGAAAGTCTACTTCAACAGACCAAATAACTTCGATGATTTAAAAGACAGAATAAGACAGGAAATTAATCAAATCACCCCATAGACTATATTTTGAATTTTAGTAAAGAGTAATGAACAACGTTGTGTTTTGTTATCGTTGTCAAACATCCTAGGTCCCCAAGGGTGAAATAATAAATGGTAAAATAGTTTTAATTTAGCCAGTCCCGCAGAATAAAGCAATACTTAAAATAATATAAAAAAGCTAGTACTAAAGAATAAATAATTTAAAAAATATACTATCTGCATATATACAATTGAATTATTTTCCCTTGATATCAGTTATATATAGGTAGGTAAAAATATGTATTTTAAAAAATATTGGAGATAATTTTTTTTTATACATTTATTTAACGTCGGCCTATTTCCGCTACTGAGGCCTAAAACTCCGACGACTGTAGACGAGCTACCCCCAACCAGGAATTTTGCCGAACCTCTTCCCTTAAGAAGAGTAGAGATCTTTTACTTGCCTAACATTTAATAGACAAGGGACCGACGGTTTTACATCCCCTCCGAAGGATGGTATATCCCCTATACAACCCTCGCCTAAGGTTGTATAGCCATTCCATTATTGTTATGCACCAATATAAATTAACAATTGTTTATCATAAGTAGTAAATGATTTCTGATTTAAGACATGATTTGACTTATAAAGTTATTTGAAATCGATTAGTCTATAATACTGTATAACAGGATTCCCTATTTAAATTTCAACAGTTAAAGTAATTTTGGTAGGAATAAAGTGATGGAAACTATTTAATCATTTATTAGATAAACTCTTGGTTTTTAAGACAATATAAAAAAAGATCTAAATGACGAGCGATAATTTTTTGACGAAATAGAAATCCAATAAAATCCGTCCATAGTCACATGTCAAAATTCATCCATTTATTAAAGGTTTATACTGATAATCTCCCTAGGGAGATTATCACTTATGTTGTTGCTATGCAACGAAAAATTATTGACAGTTTTATAATTTATTTAAAATGTCACATTCACGATTTGACACTTTTAGAATTTCAAAAAATTATCTCACTGAATTTACCGGGTGCACTCATAAATCCTTATAATTTTCTGTAATAATGACCCTCAAGCTTGTTGCTTTAAGTAATTAGCAACAAGCTTTCGGTTCATTATTAGAGAAAATTATTGCGTGATTATCAGCGCCCTTGGTAAATTACAGCTGATAATATTCATTAACAAAGGATACAAGGGTGGATTCCCTTTAAAAAATCTTTTGATATTTTCGATCTTGTTCTTCTAAAGTTTTTGAGAAAAACTAAATTCTTTAGAACAAGTGCAGATTTTGAAAAGAAAAATTTTTGAATAAAAAAAATTGTAATTTACGATTACATTTAATTTCCTTTTAACTATAGTTCACCAGCTTTATAAGGCTTTGACACTTCTATATTTTTAATTTCAAATATTTGGACCTTGCGCGAAGTAAGAGATATTTAGATTCTCTGAATATATTACCTAAATTTTGGCATTGCTAAAAAAAGTTTGACAAGCTGAAGCAACACTATAAAAAATTACTTTCTCAAAAAATTTAAAATAAAACAGTTTATAAGTATTAGATATTACACACACCCTGTGTATGTATGAATTACAGTGGATAATAAAGGTTTATTACATGTATACCAGCAACTGGAAAAGGGGTTTTTCATAACTTTGAGAAAAACCGTTACTTCATACGTATTATCGACGTATATGGAATACGTTTATTTGAGGTTCCATATAAACATATATATCTCGTATATGGTATGACAACAATATAACGTCTTCTTAAGACGTATATGATGTACCATATATATATATATATACACGTTCTTTCAAAACGTATATATTTAATATATGATAAGACAAATATATACGTTTTTTTGCGCGGACATTCGAACGTTGAATATAAGTTGCGACAAACGTTATATATACCAGTTGTATAAACGAAATCAAAACGTTTATTAAACCATTTGGTGTTGCTTGGGGTAGATAATGATTTTTATCTGTTACTTATGGACTTCTCTGTATAAATCCATAGTATATATTTAGAAAAACTAGTGCTAAAATTATATAATTTACAAAATATGCACCGCAATAATATCACCTGGACATATTTGTTAAGCAGACAGTTTAGACGACAACAAAGTCAGATATGAACACAAAAAACTCACTGGCAAGATTAAAAAATTGTAAGTGGCTTCAGCCAATATTTATGTGCGCCGCAAATAGCTCTGTCAATGTTACTGGATACTTTCTTGCCAATCGCTATATGGATCTGTTACTTTGGAAGATAAAGAGGCAGTTGTTACATGCTACAATATAAAAAACGAGTAATTCGTTGGTATTTGGTTTTTGAATTAGTTTGCTATACGCAGGTATTTTGAAGCAATCTGTTGGCTGAATTAAAGTGTTTTTGAAAGCAGGGAGCATTTAATTTTTTCAATGGCAGTTTTTGTTTATTATGTTTATCACAAATTTTGATCTCTCAGTGATTAGTAAATAAAACAAATAAACAAATACACAAATAATTCAATACCTACTGTTTTTTAAACTCGTTTGATTTGTTTTTAGTACCATAGTATTTTCCGGTGGCCTGCCGCCTCTCTCATCAAAAGGTGGCTACAAGTTTTAGTTTTAATCGATTAAAATAATATGCCTAGTCAAGAGCTTTTATTCTGATGGGAACGGAACTTATGTGCATCTTTGCAAATCATCTACGGAAAAGAGGGAAGAGAGAGAACATTAATCGTAATTGTGCTATAACAAAAGTATTGAATTCTAAATGTTTCACGCAGGCGAACATTATTTTCATATCGGAGAATCGCTATTTTCTGCAAGATCATGATGCCACTGACAAATCTCTCGATAAAATTAACGTTGTTATTGAAATTCAAAGGAAATGAATGGGCACTTACTTGTCAAAGCAATTTCAAGGTTTACGTGATTTTATGTGAATAAGTCAGCTGAATATGGCTTGTTTTTGCTGAAACGTTGTAAAAATGGATAAGGATCAAAATACAGGACTAACTTTTCATCTCGCCACCACAATGTTTCAATAGTTACTTAATCCACTCATTTATTTCCCTTGTTTGTTATGCGTATTTATTCGGGGTACATAGTCGAGATTTGATGCCAGGCTTGATGCGCTACTCCACTATGTTCTTACAGAGACATTTAAGATTTCATATTTTATTATTAGGTAATATTTCATTGAAAAAGAGAAGATATATGTTTTTACACATGACGACGCGCAATACCGCATTATATTAGAAAGTGTAAAACATGGTCATACAGCCACTATCCTGATAGATTGGCTGAAGTGCAGATGCACCGATCAAGTGGCCTGCTCGGTCTCCCGACCTAACTCCTTTTGATTTCACCGTGTGGAGTTATCTAAAATCACGAGTTTAATAAAAATTCAAAAATGCCGTAGAAGGAGCTGAAATCTCTTAATTGAACACAAGATAAGAAACCTAATTTGCTTATGTCATTTCAGGATCCCGATGTGATTAACAATCACTTTGGCGACAGCATACCTCACAATGTAAATAACAACGTTGTCACTGAAAACTTTTAGATACAAAGTAGAATTTATAATTCTCGATTTCGATTTAGTCTTGTTTCCGAACAATTTATTGCAGAAAACCTACTGAAAATAAAAAACTCTTCTCCAGGAAGCGATGAACTGAGGTACATGTATGCCATATATTTTGCCTTTCCTCGTAAATATTATATTACTTAAACCTAATATTTTTAGTCGCAAACTCCTCTATAAATCCTTATTTTACTATAAGGAAAGTAACCAGATTGCAACCAAAGTTACAAATCTGGCGCGTTAAGTGTAATAATTGCATATTACCATCAAAACGCTAATGCTTCGATTGCAACAAACACCAGCCGAAAGACTGATCCTACTTAAAGGAGCTCCCTTGCCGCCAGTCGTCACACACCACTTGCAGACTGCAGTTTCGAGCTGTTGGCTCTCGTCAGTGCAAGGTAGGTATGCGACGACCGACATGAGAATCCTTTGACTATAGTACATCCCAG
This sequence comes from Leptura quadrifasciata, assembly GCA_963675555.1. Taxonomy (NCBI): domain Eukaryota; kingdom Metazoa; phylum Arthropoda; class Insecta; order Coleoptera; family Cerambycidae; genus Leptura; species Leptura quadrifasciata. The sequence goes on along the minus strand of OY776681.1, from coordinate 2,642,639 downwards.
TATTTTCACAATAGCGACATGTAAAACAGCCAGCAGGCGCCATCTAGCGGTCCAGTGTCTGTTGCAATCGAAAAATAAATAGCCTGACTTGGCTTAGCATAGATCAAATGTGCTTTTAGAGGGCGGAATATTAAACATAATATTTTTAGTCGCAAACTCCTCTATAAATCCTTATTTTACTATAAGGAAAGTAACCAGACTGCAACCAAAGTTACAAATCTGGCGCGTTAAGTGTAATAATTGCATATTACCATCATGTTGCAATCGAAGCATTAGCGTTTTGATGGTAATATGCAATTATTACACTTAACGCGCCAGATTTGTAACTTTGGTTGCAGTCTGGTTACTTTCCTTATAGTAAAATAAGGATTTATAGACGAGTTTGCGACTAAAAATATTATGTTTAATATTCCGCCCTCTAAAAGCACATTTGTTATATTACTTGATTGCAAGTTCCCTACATATTGGAAAAATGCGCTTGTTACGCCAATTCCTAAAGTTAATAACCGTCAGAGCTTAACTGATTTAAGACCTATTAGTATTCTCCCCGGCTTGTCAAATTAGTGGAGAAAATTATTGAATCGCTGTTGAGGGAACACCTGAATGCTAATAATATTATACCGGACATACAATCAGGATTTATATCAGGCCATAGTTGTACAACTGCTTTAACATCACAGATGATATCATTCATGCTACCGATTGTAGAAAATATACAGCTCTGGTACTACTAGATTCCAGTAAAGCTTTTGATACCATCAATCACAATATTTTACTGGCCATTATGAAGTCATGCGGAATATGTGCCGAGAGCGTAGAGTGAACAAAATCATATTTAAAGGGACGTACTCGATGTGTTAGGTTAAAAGGAGAACTTTCAGGTCCTAGATCAGGCGTTCCTCAAGGTTCCGTTTTAAGACCTCTACTGTTCACAATCTATATTAGTCAGTTCACTAAATACCTTGTACTGCACTATGTATGTATGCAGATGACACGCAGATATACCATTCTTTTTATGTCAAAATTATGCAACAGCAGAGCACAGATAAATGAAGATTTAGAAGCATGATCTAGCATTTCTGCAGATCATTCTCTAATTCTTAATCCAAATAAATCGGCGCTTATTGTGTTTGGTAAAAAGGCGGACTATATGACATTATCGGAAATCTTAAATGTTAATATTAACGGAACTCGCATACCACTATCCACTGCTACTAAAAATTTAGGTCTAATTATAGATCAACAATTACGATTGCGAGATCAAACATCTAAAAAGAGGGGGCATATGGGGCTCGTATAGAGCAGGCCTAAATCAAGATACAAAGAAAATGTTTTGTGAAACGCTGGCCTGACACAGTTCTCATTTTGTTATTTATAATCAGAAACAAAGAGATTTATTATTATTATTCGGTCGGAAGATATTGCAGAAGAACTGAAATTTATTATCCCCCTTTAAGGGGTACGTCTCCTTTATTATTCATTTTCAGAAATAAGTTTATATAAAAGACGTACTATCAGCCACAGAAATTTCGGGAAACAATTTTACACCGTCCGTTGTGTAAAATTCTAATTAATTAACGGCCATCCCGTTTTCGTCCGTCTCCCAAGGATTAAACGCCATCTCCGCCATAAATCTCGACCGAAATTTTCATGCATGATTGATTCGAATGGTTATTCTTGTCGTTATTATTCCATCTAGCGTAAGTTATTGCTGTGGCTGTTGAAAACCTAGTAATTTTTATACGTGCTGGATGATAATCCGTTATGCACCCCGGACTAGCAAAAGTTGCGCCCTCGCCACATTAATCTCGGTTAGATATGCATTAAACAAATCGGAATGGTTGTGACTTGGAGACTGTGGTATTTATCATCGGTCCCCGGTGAGACTTGTCATCGCGATTATAATGTTACGCGAACAGAAAGATGCGAGGCGGGGTCGCTGCGCCACTTCGAGTGAATTGTCATTATGTGGAATAATAAAAAGACGGGCTAGAGCAAGGAGGCTTGTAATCGCTTCCTGACAAGATGAAAAAAAAATCTGTAGCCGAAATAATTTTTTTTATTCCCATTACTTAGGGTGTCTCATAAGTAATGTAGTCTAGGCGTTAGAAGTTGAATATCACCGGATTTATGGAATAATTCCTAAGGAACCTTTTTTTTTTCTATCGTTTCTTTTTATGTTTAGAAAGAGATTTATTGAAAATGCCCCCTCTAATTCGGTCCGGAACATATTGTTTAAACAATTGAAAGGGGAAATATTAGCGTTGACTCCGAAAATATCAATAATAGGATAAAAATCAAGAAGCGCGTTGACTGGAAAGTTTTTTCGTCTGTAAAGATTACATTGTTCCAAAAATTTGCATCATGCGCTAAAAATTCAAGCGCAAATCCTACTCGAGCTTCTTTATGTTCAGCTTTAAGTACGTATTTCTGTGCTGCTGCACGACAGCGTAGCTCCGATTGTCTTACTCGCCGGAGACCAGTACTACTCGATCCAGGAAAATTTGCTACTTCAACAGCCTGAATAACTGAGTAAAATGGATTTTCTACTAAAACACTTACCAATTGCAAATCTTGTTGAGTTGATATCCTTCGTCGCCCTGATCCAGGATTTCTACTAATCGTACCGTTTATCCTCCACTTTTTTAAAATGTTACACACCGAATTTTTGTCAATATTATAACGCAGTGCAATTTGTCTCATTGACCATCCATCTTCTGCTTTAGCAATAACTCCATATTTAACTAAATCGCTTATATCAGGCAGTTTTTTGCACACTCGCAATAAATTATGACAACTGACTGACAATGTCACAAAAATTAAAGCTAGATGTACACAACTAGATTTTAACAAAATACAGTTATAAGACTTGTCCTATTTTTTTTGCTCCGGACCGTACATAAAAACGCGAAATTAACCTCGTTTGGTTTTCTTTCGATCTTCTAGTCTTAAATTTTCCCTAACGCCCTGGCTAATTATATTTTAATCCGTCTTATGCACGGCTTAAAAAGTTTGCAGCTTCTTTCTTTCGTTGACCCTCTCCAGGAGAGCGTCAGGCCCACACCTGTGACGCAAGTCTATTAAGGTACATCTCCGTCGCTTCCCCCTACGTCTTCCAAGATAGAGCCAGGCCGGCGCTGGTGCTGTCAAATTTTAATAATCCCCGTCGCACGCGTGTTACTTTAATAATGCCACCACACATTTTACTGCTCAATTATGCGGTTTCCCTGGGTACTTGTCAACTTATCAAGAGGGCCGAAATTGTCAGCTCTTTAAATTTTATATTCAATTTCCTCAGATAGAAATTTGATTACCGCCCGTCTAGGACAAGTCGTAACCTTTCTCTTTATAAAGGCGAAAAAGTTTCTTTGACAGAGTTTGCGAAGTAATGGGAAAATTAATTCTCCATGGCTTATGGGGTCCCTTGTTTCTTGAAAAGTCTACATTTTCTAATATAGCGCATCTTGGAATATTAAACGAATCCGTATAACTGAGTGTAAGTTTTTAAATAATGCATCATTTGAGTTATTTAAAAACTCCAGAATAAAATCCGATTATCCCGTTGAATTATTTTTTTAAACAATAAAGAAAAATTTGTACTTTAATAGAAAATTGGAAACTAATAATACAGGGTGTCTCACCGGGAACTAAATCGATCGATACAGAGAAAAGTACGCATCAGAAAATTTTGAAAATTTAAATAATTACTAATGTCGGTGTGGCCAATCCAACTAAAATAATTACAAGCAGCTGGCACTTCCGCTTATACCGGAAGTCCATACCAACTTGCCTATTTCAAATGGAACACCCTATATATTTTAGGGTTTTCTAAAAGAGCATAAAATTCTGAGTCGAAAATCTGTAGCATATTCTATACCTAAACCTATCCGCTTCAGAGATATTTGACATTTTATAGAAAATTTAACAGGTGCAACGGTTTGCAAGAACCGTTATAACTTTCTTCGTGTAAAAAATCCTCATTTGCTTCTTGTCACGTAAAAAGAACACCAGGAGAACTACGTTCTACAACCGAAAAAAATTCAATAATATTATACCAAGTGTTCCGTTTTTCGCGTTACATTTTGTCAACTTCAAACCGCGGAAACTTGTTTAGGTCAAATGGAACCCCTGTATTTTTTTACGTCAAGTTGTGTAAAATTGAATTCCCTTTTTTCTGATATTAGAATTGTGGGGGTTAAAGTTACAACTTTTTGAAATATTTGCGATTTTATTAGAAATTCATGAACTGTTGTAACGTGCTGGCATTTTTTGACATAAGATAATGACTGATTGTTTCTAATCATGGCTATTTTGATGAAATGATTACAACAATTCATGAATTTCTAATGAAATTGCAAATATTTCAAAAAGTTGTAACTTTAACCCCCACAATGCTAATATCAGAAAAAAGGGAATTCAATTTTACACAACTTGACGTAAGAAAATGCAGGGTGTTCCATTTGACTTAAACAAGTTTTCGCGGTTTGAAGTTGACAAAACGTAACGCGAAAAACGGAACACTTGGTATGATATTATTGAATTGAACGTAGTTCTCCTTGTGTTCTTTTTATGTGACAAGAAGCAAATGAGGATCTTTTACACGAAGAAAGTTATAACGGTTCTTGCAAACCGTTGCACCTGTCAAAGTCAAATATCTCTGAAATGGCTAGGTTTAGGTATAGAATATGCTACATATTTTCGAATTTTATGCTCTTTTCGAAAACCCTAAAATATATAGGGTGTTCCATTGGAAACAAGCAAGTTGGTATCGATTACCGGTATAAGCGGAAGTGCCAGCTGCTTGTAATTATTTTAGTTGGATTGGCAACACTGACATTAGTAATTATCTAAATTTTCAAAATTTTCTGATGCGTACTTTTCTCTATATCGATTGATTCAGTTCCCGGTGAGACACCCTGTATATATTCATCAGTAGTTATATAAACAGTTCTTATGAAAGCCCCGTAGGTTATTAAAAAACTGAAATCGTTACTTGAGAGTGTCTGCCAAAAACTCTACACCATATGAGAAACTCTATCAGTATTACTTGAAAGTTTATGTTTGGTCCGGTATTTCTCATAAAATAATCATTGGGGAATACTGTTTTGAAATAACTTAAATTTGGAAACATATAAATTTTTTGATAAAAGATATTGCTAATGTAATTAATTATACACGTCTGAGAAGAAAAAATGATAAAGTTACAGTTTCAGCAAGATGGGACAAGTATCTGTAGCATTCTTTTTAGAGGGCAATGAATTGTCCCTAGCACTCATTTTAGAGGACAATGGATTGGTAGGTATTCAAATTTTCACTGGCCAGCTGCGTCCCTAGATCTTACTCCTATGGATTATTTTTATAGGGATATCTTATTAATAAAGTATACAAAAGATCATTCCAAAATGTAATGACTTGCATTAACATGACTGAATTATAGTAGTACACATCATCTGAAGAAGAAAATCAAAAGACCTAGTGAAGTGTCTCGTCATTCTCTCAAATAAGGAGAGTAGTTGCAGTGTGTGGGAAGTCGGACTTAAAAAATGGATCAATAATGATCACCGACAGTCACGCAAGTAGACCAGAAGGGAAGTATTTTAACTAAAATTTAAACATTTTATTCCCACCTCCCGTATAAAATAACGATGCAACTCTTATCATCGTGGGTATATAAGTGAAATAATTGCCGAGACATAATAACAAATTTGGTGTCACCGCCACTACAGAATAATGATTACATTCAGCCAATTGGAAAGACGACAATAGATTGACGAACGGTTTCAGGTTCTAACGATATCTTTCGGGAATTTATATCGGCACGTCGACAATTGTAATTGATTGCACTATACTGTTGAGTTGCATGCGAGGCCTTCCTTGATTGGAACGTTTTGTGAGGGAGCTCGCTTGTTAGTGTTTATATTTTATGCTAGTTCTATAATACTTTCAACGGAATTTTAAACCTATTCCTTCTAAAACAGACCAACGAAAATTCAAACGGCGTAGCAATAACATTCTCGTCTAGAAACATTATTTGCAGAGATAACAGACGCAAATTAGGTATAAACATACTCTTCGCTATTTCAATGAAATTCTTGTAGAACTGTTGAATATTTTATAGGACGCTTTTTAAGATAAGCGCTTTTTAAATATAATTGCTTTATTTGTAATTCTACTCCTCCTCCCAAATATGGCAGTATGACTACTGAAACGTTCATTAGTATATATACTGTGCAGTATTTTGCTTTTGTAATAGGCAATTTTTTTTCATGTTTTAAAAGAATCTGTATCTGCCACGGCTCGATTTTAAAAAAGTTAATTAAGTATCGCTATTGGAATATGATAAATTGCTTGTGGAAGGAGGCATCGACTTAAAAAATAAACAATTAAAATCGCACGAAATTCAAAGTGGGCTCTATCGTGTCTCCTGCACGCAATTTTAATCATTTCTAAAGTTTTACAGCCGAACGAGACGTGGTACATTGTAAACAGGTTAATCCTCAGTTTTACACTCGGTTAGTTTCGTACTAAGATTGATCAATCACAACATTATCAAATATAAATTAAACATGAAGCATCGATCGGGGTTTTTAAGAGAAATGGGACGATACGAAGTACATCGCTGATATTTAATTGTAAACAGCTTATTGAAAAAATTGCGAAAATTATTTAATTGAGACATTGATTTTGGACAGACTTTGGAATAAGGGCGAACTCAATAGGAATTAAAGTTTTTTTGAAAGATCCCAAGAATAGTAGGTATTTTCATACATTTATCCTTTGGTTTAATGTATCGCACTTTTTGCAAAATAGAAAAATGTTTTTTGTAAGTTATCCGAGAAAATACGAGAGCTTAAAAAAATTAATTTAATAATGTATTGTTGTATTATGAAGTAAAAGTGACATTTTTCTGTCGACGATGTACCTGGCAAAAACAGTCGAGACACTTCACTTTACTCCTGTTATTTTTTCTTCAAATGTCGAATATAAATGAATAAATACTGTTATTTTGTTTTCAAATACTGTTAGTGCCGCTCAGATGAAGTGCCAGAAAACTGACAGTTAAACTGTCTTTCCTCCGACTCTTTCTCCACGAAATTTCTCAAGAATGTTATGTTTTTCTTTGATGTTTGAAGAAAAAATAATGTTCGTGTTTTACATCATCAAGAGTTTTTATTTTGTCTTATAATTAATTGGTATTTTACTAACTGAAGAACGAGTACCTTACGACAGATTGTTCAAATGTTTCGATGAGTGCAGTGTTGGAACAAGTATACGAAAACTTAATAACGCTCATAAACGACATTCTACTTTTCATAAAGAACTTACGTCTTTATATTCAGTCATTAAATATTTCAGATGCCTTTTGGAGGGAAGAAAGTTTATTTGTTTTGCGGATCACTAATCTTTGACAACAGCTTTATTCTCCATGATGAAGAGAAGTCCTAGATAAATACTTTATATGAAGTTTATAGCTCAATTTACAAACAGCATTTCAATATGTTAAAGGTAAAGATAATATCATTGCTGATACACTTTCACTAATAGATGATTTATCTTCACTGGAACAATGTATTCCTAACAATGCTCAAACTCACACACTAGTAGATTATATATCTGCAATAAATTCTCCAGATTGTAATTTAAAATCGCTGAGCGATGAACAAATTGGAGATGTGGAACTAGAAACATTAATAAAAAATCAATTATCCTAGAAAAATTACTATTAAATATGTATTACAGAAAGTGAAAATTCCAAATTCGCAATATGAGATTTGGTGTGATGTTTCTAATTCCCGAACATATATACCCGCCAAAATGAGGTGCTGTTTTTGCTGTTTTTGAAATTTTTCATGATTGAACTCTTTCAGGAATTCGAACAACTAAAAAATTTATCAGCAGGAACAGTTGCTGAAACATTATCCGACAATATATGTCGTTTTGATGTTCCGCTTTGCATAACTATAGATATCGGGGCGATGAATTTGAATCTAGGTTATTTTCACAATTTTCAAAATTCCTAGGATTTCATAGAATACATATTACTGCTACTTATAATTTGTTTACCACTGCTCTAACAATTATTCTTGACAACAAACTGACAGTCAGAGGAATAGGTCTCAGATACCGTTGTGATGGCGGTCTCTTTAACATAGGGCGCTTTTAGACACGCACACGATTCATTTGTGATCTCCAGTATGCAGATGACTGTGCACTTTTAGCCTCTACGCCGGAAGAGCTTCAAGAACTTTTAGATGTGTATTCCCAGAGCTATGATTCCTTGGGACTTAAAATCAACATTGGAAAGACTAAGATTATGTCAACTCCTCATCAAGTGAACCAAATAGACATTACACTTAACGGAAATTCTCTTGAAGTGGTGGATCAGTTCAATTACTTAGGCAACGTTGTTAATGAGAAAGCAAGCATGGACAGCGAGATTCGCAATAGAATTAACGCTGCATCTAGATCACTCTGGGGACTTAGAGAGAGAGTATTTGACAACCACGACCTTGCTTTGTCAACGAAAATGGCTGTCTACAGAGCAGTTGTCATTCCAACACTGCTATATGGATGTGAAAGCTGGGTCACTTACCGTCGTCATGTGAAAGAATTAGAACGTTTTCAGCAAAGACACCTCAGAAGTATGATGAAAATCCGTTGGTTCCATCACATATCAAACGTGGAAGTACTCAGGAGAGCAAACAGCCTTCCAATTGAGGTGCTTATTTCAAGAGCACGCCTAAGATGGGCAGGTCACGTTCATCGTATGCATGATAACCGCTTTCCTAAATGTACACTTTATGGTGAATTGCTAAGCGGTAGAAGAAGGCGTGGCGGTCAACGAAAGAGGTTCAAAGACGCTCTCCATGAAAATCTAAAATCCTGCGGTATTGCAGACGAGCAATGGGAACAACTTGCAGCGGACAGAACCGAATGGCGAGGGGTTGTGGCCAGCTATCAAGGAAATGTTGCTGCAAGAAGGACGAATCCAAGACCTAACCAGGTCTATGTTTGTCCTGACTGCGGTCGACATGTGCTCTCCCGAATTGGCCTCTATAGCCATAGTCGTGTGCACCGTAGATGAATGAGAATTACAATAGACTACACCTTTTACTTGTTTTTTATTGTACACAATTTATCGACTGTAACATTTTTATACTCGGACTCGAGTAACGGCTAATAATAATAATAATAATAATAATTACTGCATATCTTCCTCAAAGTAATGGGTTAGTTGAAGGATTTCACAAAACTCTAAAAACAACGTTGATGCGAGCAATGCCATAATAAGAGCATTTGGTTTTAGACGAAAAGGTTTATTAAGACTTTCATGGTGCCATGCAAAGCTAATTTTTCCCTGAATAGTGATCGTTAAAACTATTTTATTTTAGAATATTTATTGTTACCCCTCCTTAGTAATTTTTGAATTTTATAAAAATTGTATAAAAATACTGGTTTGCTTGTGACTGATTGATTGGAGCATCATTAGGAAGTTTTAAATAATTCAATTTTATATTTCTTTTAAAATTGCCATTGTTTTTAATTTCTTTCCACTTGCATTGTTGACGTTGACCTAGACATTCTGTATACATCGTTTCAGAATTTCTGTCAAATTAATATATCATAACCTCATTTTCTGAAGAGATTTTATTTTCATTCACGTATACTAAAGGCTAATAAGATGTATGGTGTATTTAATAAACAAGTTTTATCGCGTATTTTGACAAGAGACCGCTTTCTTTGGAGGAGAAAGTTTCAAAAGAGCGCTTCATAGTCTTATAATTGCTTGAATTGATCAAATTTGCATTCGAAGGCTTTTTTAAAACCAAACTGTTTTGTTAATTCCTTTTAACATTAATAATAAAACTTTTACAAGTTTTTTAAGATATACTACAAAGCTCTTCAATAAATTCTTGTATATAATGTATATCTAATTCGATGGTATTTTGGAAAGTGTTGTGCAGGTTGTGTTCAAGTAAATAAAGTAGGAATTCATCGCAATCTCCTGTAACAATCAAGGAGCCACCGCCACCTTGTAAAAATAATTGTTTTCATTCACTTTGATTGATTACCAATAAACCATACACAACGGCTTACATAAATTCACTACCATTGAACTTAATTAGTATTCACTCGTACGCAATATTGATAAATTTTACAGCCCATTGTTATCGCACTTTTAACTTTAACAACGGTTTATTCAAGGAAAGAAGTTGGATTAGCTCCGCGCGACCCGCGTGAGGAAGAAAAAATTACGTACCTACATTTTCATTTTATTAAAACGTTATGCTTGAGCATTCTTAATGTCTAAATTGGCAGAACTTTTTAAATCTTGCGCTCCCTTCACAACTCCTGATTCAGTACGCTCAATAAATTTCATAATGATATTAGCATTTATAATGGTCCCTTCTTAACTTAATTTGGTGCTGAAGGTGACTAACGCGCATGTATTTTGTACAGAGGTATCCGCAGTTAACCGTTTACAAGGTGTATTTTTATAAGTTCGTGCAAAACGGTTGTTTTGATTCATAGATGGTGTAAGTGAAAATGCAAGCCTACTAGATTATTAACGGAATCATTATGAACGGAAAATCGACGGCAATAAAAGGTGTTATATGGCCTATGTCCATTTAACAGTTTTATATAAAAACTAGTGTTTGGTTATATTTAGCACGATCTGTATAACATTTTTGATTCAGTTTTTGTAAGTGAAACTGTTTTCAACCAGCAGAATTTTATTTGCATAACTGCTAAACCATTTCACACTGTTTTATGTAGATATTTTTATATCTTAAGAACTCAGTCATGTTTTTCTAAACTATTATGTATCTCTGTTCCGTTGTAACACAGCATTATTCCAGGAAACAATTGTCTACAAAAACATTTATTTACATCAGACACCTATATTTCAATTTTTATATTTTTGTTTACTATGTAAGTACATATGGTTATTTTCCTTACCTTTTCTCGTTACTATATATAGTATATCCTATAAGATGTAATATATATACTGAGTTATCACAATACGTTTTTACTATTTATTTACATCTGTTCATATTTGTGGTTATGTATAAAATAGAAATTACAAACTGAGGCAAAGGCAAATCGTATGGAAGTAATAAAAACTTTTATTATAGATTCCTTTTATCGATCATATGCCACTATTTTAGTTGTGAGTAAAGGAAATTGTAGAATTGCGACCTGCAAGTTGTTGCGCTTAACTCAACCATTGACAGATGGCCATACCTGTACTATTTGTATATTTTAAGTTTATTTAGTAGCATTATTTTCCAGTAAGTAGGACAAAAAAAGTTTACATTATCAGTAAAATTCACCAGGAAATCATTTGCTTGCAGCCTTTGTACTGATTCGAACGTATATCAATTTTAACTGTGGACTGCAGTAATTTATATTACATTTTTTACGTTCGCGTTAAAAATAACATCCAGGTAAATTTCATTTATTACTCATTTAAAATTTAATTAATCTTAATTTTTGTCTTTGATGTAAGTTTTTCCACTTTTATGAATACTCTGGATCCACGGCTCTCTGCTCCGACTTAAACCAGCTAGTCGTGCGCATATGTTGCCCCAATTCTTTCTCAAAAATAAATAACAAGGGAAAGGAGGTAACAAAGGGACTAAAAAAATATCTGGAAAACATTGAAAAAAATATGCCAAAACAAAACCACACAGCACCCAAAGAAATCCAGTTCAAGAATGAAGTCATAGAAAATGGATTTAAAATCGCGCATTAGTTTAATGAATATTTTGTACGCAGTATTAATGGAGTTATTGAAAGTATTCCTGAACAAAACGGGTTTGAGTTAGATATGTTAGAAGTAAAAATAAATTAACAGAATTTAAACCTAAAGAAAAATTATATCTGACTTACCTAACAAATTAGGTATTGATGGTATATCCGCAAGAAATATAAAAACTGATTTTGGTGTAATTGGTAATAGATTTTTAGAAGTTATAGCTCCCTACAGAAAGGCATTTATCCTAATAACTGGAAAATATCGGTAGTTACACTGATTCCACAAATCCTGAATACAATAATATCGGAAGAATTTAGACCTGTTAACACATAATGCCGGATTAACCCCAAGGCAATGAGGCATTGCCTCGGGGCCCCACCAAGTTGCTCATAGGGTCCGCCACCAACTTGCCTTGAAATTTATTTTTACAAATGAAACGAATGTTTACTATGGTGAGGATTATTATCGACATCTAAAAAAAAAGACAAAAAACAAAAAGGTGTTCATGACTTCCACAGCAGAAGCCTCCACCACAATTTTGCCTATAGGTCCCCGTCCATGTTAACCGGCCCTATTACCAGTATATGAAAAAACTTTAGAATTGGTGGTAAAAGAGCAACTGACTACACAATGTATGGATAATAACATTTAAATAGTGAACCAATCTGGATACACAGAAAGTCTTTCTTGTGAACCGGCACTTCAGACTGTAAGTAAAATTCAAGTTATAGTTGCAGCTTTCTTAGACTTTAAAGGTGCATTTGAGACGGTACGCTGAATCGGCAATTATTGGTATTAAAGTTGAAAAAAATGGGCATTGGGGGAATTGTACTTAAATTGATTGAATCTTACCTAACTGTAAGAAAACAAAGAATTATATATGTAAATAGTGCATCTACCGTAATAGACAATGACTTCGAAGTACCACAAGGATCAATGCTAGGACCTTTATTATTTGTGCTGTTTATAAACGACATTGTAAGGTAAAAAATTGTAAGATACATATATTTGCAGATGACACGTTAATTTATTTTTATGGAGAAAATGTAAATGATGTTATCAATGTTATTAATCAAGATTTAAAAGATGTATTTGTTTGGTTGCGAGATAATAGCTTAAAAGTAAACACCGATATATGCGAATGGCAAAAAATATATACTAAATCGTCAACGAGTTGGACAAAGTATTAGTATTAGATAATAAAAACTTAGAAAAAATCTCGGAAATTAAAGACCTTGGGTTTATAATAGATGAGTCCTTGACCTTCAAATATAATACTGACTATATCATAAAAAATGCTGCAAAAAAGATTTATCTTGAATATGGTGCAACTTTACAGCTATATTTAAATAACAATGATATATAAAAGTTACAAAAAATGCAAAACAAAGCTATGAGGAAGCTCCAAATAAAAAGAAAGATTCTTAGAATGCCACAAATAACTTTCAGATAATAAAGCTATGAGGATAATATTGCAATGTAACAAATATACACCCATAGGCGCAAAGTTAAATGTTTTATTTTTTAAACGTTTGACAACGTATAGTTTTAAAATCACTACAATATTTAAAAGATAAATCATGGTATGGCTCCAAGGTATAATATATGTGATAAATTAAGTTTCGTACGAGAAACTCATGTATATAACACTCGTAATGTAAATGATATACTTTTAGACGAGGCATGACAATTTAATGGAATCGAAATCTGCGTCCTCTAAGGATATTCAATTATTTAACAGTTTACTAAATGAAGTGAACTATTGTAAAAAATATGTTTGCATTAAATTATGTGTTAGTCATATTAAAAAAGAATATTGATTATCTTGTGATTAAGTTAGGTGACTTCCCGATAATTTGTGTAAGAATACCAAAAGATTTGTGATTATTTTACAGTTACTGCTTCATATATATATTTAAGTCATACTAGTGAATAGTTAATAGGCCCGAGAGAAGATAATCATATTAAACGTATATAGCAACCCAAGAACTGTCATAGTACAGGTACTTTCAATTAAATTTCTCTAAAAGTATAGATTACCAGTATATTCCAAATAGAGCAAGGTAATTTTATTGTCAATATAATTTAAATCAAATATTAAATCAAAACAAACACTGCTAAAACATGTGTGAAAATGATTTTCTGGGAAATTGTGGAAATTTCGATAAGCAAGGAATTTGGGTTTAATATGTTGCACTTTCAAATAAAAATATACGGGGTGGGGACATTGAACAGTTAGCCTTCTACTTCCCTCTGTATAATAATTAATGAACAGTTAAAAAGTTGCTGATTTATTATTAGAAGTGTTAATTACAAAGAGACGAGCAATTAGCTGTTTACGATGGACCTTCAGTACGTAATTATACATTTTATCCAACAAAAAAATATATATAAATGATCATTTCCTGCATATTCAGATTTTTTAAATAACTCGTAATGACATAATGCATGGTATATAGTGACTGAAAAAAAATGACATTTATATGATTGATTTGTTATATGTGTACTGCGTGTCCATTGGAAGCAATGCCGTTTATCGATCAATTTATATGAAATTGTGTAGGATACGTTTAATAATTTATAACTTTAAAAAGTAGTAACGTCTAGTAGATTTTACTGTTCCTTAGAAATGAGCATGGAATGAAATGACACTGACGTAATGTGATTGAAAACGGTAACATTTCTTTGGTCTAGACATGTAAATGATGGGGGGTGTATCGAACATCGAGCGAGTTATGTTTCAGAGTAATCGATTTTACTTCTTGCATCCGATATAAAACATTGTCTTTGTGGCGAGAATTTTATTACTTCATTGAATACTACGTTAAAGTTTTTATGGGAATTCCTCATTTATATGATGGCAGAACGTACACTTTATGGCTCTATACTGTTATTTATATAATAATAAATTATCCATTGATTTTTAAAGTTTAACGAGTTCGATAAAATATAAACTAGTCGCAGTAAATTTTATGTATGATAATAATAGTCCTTGCATTTTTAAAAATATGAAAAGGATGCATATCTTTAGTAAAATGTCTTATTGTTATCACTACGCGAAAGAAAATGTTATTACACATATTCGTTGTAGGCCAAGGACAACATTTCGGTTTAAAACTGAATTACTGGCCCAGATAACTAATAGCTAGCTGGAATAGCTAATGCTAAACTCCGCCATGATATTAATCTAAATAAGGCAATTAAAAAAATGGTTTACCGTAAATCCGTTCAAAGCAAATACAGTAAAATGAAATACTGATGCTTTCTGAATTTGGTTGAAAGATTTCTTCGACTCGATTTCTCGGCAAAACATGCCGATGAGCCAGCATGTTTTTGTAGAGCCCCTCCGCATAATTTTTAATGTCTTTGAAATTTGGTATATCTCCTGATATATAGAAAAAATCTCGTATCTTCCCGCTTTACAAGAAGAACGAAAAGAGCAATGTAGAAAGCTATCCGCAAATGACTATAATTTGTAATTTCGCAAAAGTGTTTAAAATAACGTGCTCTATCCCCATATAGAGGGGCAGCTATTAGTATGCATCAACAAGGCTTCGTTAAAAATAGATCTACGGTCTCAAATTTATTTTGTGTTATGCAGCATATCGCTCAATGTATGGATCTGAATGACCAAGTAATGATCCGTTTCATATGTTTTTTGATTTTTTGATGTTACATTCTTTATAGTTTGCATCTTATACCTAAGTGGTGTTTATTTAAACCAGATGGCGCAGAAAGCAACATCCTGCTGCATATTAACCCTTCGCTTTCGCATGACAGAGAGAGAAAATTACCTGCGAAACCCGGCCGGGTTTCTTGATTAATATTGTTGTATACTCTTTCCTACGGACATAGGTTTCTGCGGTTGCTCCTTCTCAGTAGAAGACTATCTAAGAAGCCACTCTACAGAATGGTGGTTGGGTAACCGGTCCATGGATGGCGTTGCTGATCATCAGAACCGTTGTTGTGTGAAGAATCACCGAGTTCTCGATCAGATACGTTCCAGAATTCTTTAGAAAAGTCCAAAGCGCCTGCAAGTATAAAAAAGAGCGGAAGGGGTACACCGAGTTGTTCAATAATGGACAATGAAGTGCACAAAAGAGAAAAGGGACACGAGGCCAGACTAATAAAAATTACAGTGAAAGTAGTGAATTATAGTGGTTGGTGCTGGCTCATTACTTCAATGCCTACGCATCTAAGAGCCCCGAGTTCGAGTCCTGGCTAGGGCATGACGATTCTTGGTGTTACTCTCTTTTTGGATCCGGTGAATGTATAAGGCATCTGCAGGTTTTTCAAAGTCGATGCTTGGAGGAAAACTAATAACTCATAACCTCACTTTAATTATTTGATTGCTTTTCAAAAGAAATCAAGGATCCTAACGTCAAAACATTTAGTTGTGATCTGATATTGTAAGACACTAAAATGAGGTTATGTCAACCTAGTCGCTATTATCAACCTAACCGTTTAAATTCCACTTGTCATCTTTTCTACAGAATCAGAGCAGTCACAAATAATTACATTAAAGTATAGTACGAGGAAAATATAAACGCAATGAATTGTTTACAATCATTACATGGAAAATACGCTTAAAGAATTGACAATTTCGCGTAATTATGTTGTTTAGAAATTTTTTTTTCATTGACCTGATGCTTCACAGGTTAAGACTTTATCAAGATTTTCTTTAAAGGTTTTTTTTTATACATTTATTTAACGTCGGCCTATTTCCGCTACTGAGGCCTAACACCGACGCCTGTAGACGAGCTTCCCCCAACCAGGAATTTTGCCGAACCTCTTCCCTTAAGAAGAGTAGGGATCTTTTACTTGCCTAACATTTAATAGACAAGGGACCGACGGCTTTACATTCCCTCCGAAGGATGGTATATCTCCTATACAACCCTCGCCTAAGGTTGTATAGCTTCCGCGCATACACTGATATACAAGCCGCTGGAAGATGTGTGAGGCGAGGACGCGGTTTCCGTTGGAATGGTCACCCATCCAAGTACTAACTGCGCCTGTCGTTGCTTTACATCGCATACCGAAGTATGTACATAGTAAAGACGCACCTACGCTCGCCCCTTCTTTAAAGGTTATTTCCCCGTTATTTCTTAACATAGTTTCGGATCTTTATTCCTTCCCGGACTAAATAACATCGAGCGGAAATTGTTTGTCTTGAAAATTGACTGCAATATTTACAACCATGGGCGCTTAATCCCGCAAAATCTAATATCGCGTCTCTAAATCCTCGGCATAAAATGTTTTTGTCGTGCTCCCAGCAGAATTCAAATTAATATACGTGATAAATTTGCTAATTTGGAGACGACGATTACCAATGATCATTCGGAACAAAAACCTTGTTTACATGGTCAAATAGCCGGGAAACGCAACAAGTTAGTGTTGTTTCAGTTCAATTCCCTTCTCGCCACGATGTTCAGGCATTATTTTGTTGTGTCCTCATTGTTTGTATTGCTCAAGAACCATCTGGGTATGGCCTTACCCTGGCCAACTACTTGTTACACTCTTCGGTGCTTAAATCGTAAACATCCACTCGGAAATTCCTCAATTTATGGCCGTTTAAACAGGAGCCCTGGCAGTTTTACTTCGAATTCAAAAATTATTGTATTCAGAACGGATTTAAAGAGCACAATGAATACAATTGCGAATAGACCCAATTATACAGAATAAAATAAAAGATATTTTATGACAACGTACACCGGATTTATCAAGTAAAGTTCCCATAGTACATTTACCACTATCAACTCTTTATACACTGTGTCTCACTTCTCGTCACTATACCCCAATATTTCGGCCATTTGTTGATCGATTTAGATCGAATTTGGTGTACTCGTTGTATTTCAGATTGAGATTAAAAAGTGGGGGTGACAACGGATTCGTTTTACAAGGCGCCATTTAATTGTCTTTTAAGGTAGAAGTTTGAAATTTGGTGTGTAGATTTTGCTCATTGGGGCTCATATTTTCCATGAATGAACAATTGAATACCACTTACTTCCGGTTTTTTCGGAAGTGGGTCTAAGTCAAGAATTTTAAATGGAACCTTTGGGAATTTGTCACAAAATGGGATACATATTGTTTAAGTCAATATTTTTCATAAATTTCCTCGAAAATTTTGAATGGGATCCACTACCTATTAAAGTGTCTTATTACCTACAGAAAAATGTATAATACAATGTACTTTAGTTTTCGGTTTTAGTTATTAAAGATTTTTTTAATTTCAAACAATAATATTGGCTTAATGTACTAATTACCCAAGTAAATAAATAAAATAAGCATTAAATTGGTAAAAGAGTTATTCAATTAAATGTTCTATGCGTTGGCCGCCTTGTTCCCGACACAATCTGATTCTCCTGATAATTTCTCTGAGCAGGTTTTGTAAATGCTCTTGAGAGATGTCTTCAACACCCATTCTAATAGTGTTCTCCAAGATTCCTAAGGTTGGTGGAGGAGTTCTATATACTTTTTCTTTTAGATAACCCCATATTGAAAAATCCAGCGGGGCCAAATCAGGCGATCTTGCCGGCCACCGGACTGGACCAGTTTTCACCAAACCGTTCGTTCAAATAATTTGCAACTATTCTTGAATTGTGAACTGGTGCGCCATTTTGTTGGAAAATTAGATTTTCGTTTCCCTGTAAGTTATTTATAAGGTGTTCTATTTGATTTTGGAGAAATTCCAAATACATTTCTCCATTTAATGACCGATAGAAAAATATTGGACCAATGGTATTAAGTCCTATTATGCCCAACCAAACGTTTATTCCAAAACGTTCTTGAAAAGCACCTTCTGTTACTAATCTCTGATTTTCCACAGCCCAATAACGAGTATTGTTTCTGAAACATTCCTAGATTGGTGAACCTAGATTCATCCGTAAAAATAATATTACGATAGAATACTCGATTTATGTTTAAATTATCTAAAAACCAGTTGCAGTAATTATGTCTTCTTTGGAAAACATTTTCATATAGCTGATGGTGAATTTGATACTTAAATGATTTAAATCCGTGCTTCTTTAAAATTTTCCTGGCACTTTCGCGGGAAGTACTGCATTGTATAAATAATTCGCGAATGGAAGCAGTATTCGATATACGCTAGAACGTTTATTTCAACTTCTTCGCTTACAATGACACCTTCATTATTGTTAATATTATTATCGCCATTATTTTCATTTATTAGATGCTGCACCAACCAAGGGTAATATGCATGTGAAGGAGCATCACGATCTGGAAAGCGTTTCTGGTACAGTGTTCAGTGCATCTGGCATTTTTCCGAAACCCCCCCATAAATAAGGAGCATACCAATTTGATGCTCTTAAATAAACCATTATAATTTTTTCAGCTAACTGTTATTACTAGTACTTACTGTTAATAATTAATGAAATTTGTCAACAATTAAATGACAATTACAAAGTTACTAACAATGAAAATGCAAGAAACTTTTGACGTTTATGATGAAACTAGCTTCCTTGTACATTTGTTTCCAACGCTTTGTTATGTTAGGTATTTTACAGCCCCGTATTAACATTGAAATAAACAATCCCTAGTTTTTATTATTTTTTTTTAAATAAAGAAAGATTAATGTAATATTTAAAAACAGCGAAGTTTACTTATCAATAAAAATCAATATCAATAATTAATATTATTTGACATACACAGCAAATAAGAGTTCTTCGAAAAAAGCTTCGAAAACGGGAAAAGACTACTTTCCGAAACGTCAGCAAAATACATTACTTCTGTGTTTATTCCGATTTATTTTATTTATAAAAAATAACCTCGGTCTGTTCCTTTGACAAAAACGTCACAGGTGCAGATGCTTTTTTCCAATAATTCTATTATTTTAAAGATTCGGTGATTTGTTTTTGAAGAGGATAATACATGTGGTACAAAACCGAAATAAAAGGAAACAAAATTCTTAGAATGTCACAAATAACTTTCAGACAATATTTTTTTGGTCTCCGACAATAACGTTGATAAAGAGTGCCTTAAATATAATGAATAACCCTATATAGCATTGCCAAGTTAAAGTTATCATAGCACTTGTTAGATAACCCCACAAGAAAGTCCAACGGAGTTAGGTCAGGTGGCCGAGCTGGCCATCTGGCAACACCATTAGTGCCAATCCGCCTTTCATGAAACGTACGATTTCTTCGTGGAAACAGACTTTTGTATGACCCAAATTAGTAGCAAAGTGACTTGAGCAATAAGCACAATAAAATACTACCCAAATAACTACTGCAGAATGTTAGCGAAAAAACCATTTGTGCACAATCGCTCAAAGATTACATGCCGTTATGTCTAGGAAACCGTGAATGTATAATGGCATACGGTTTAAAGGAGCATCACAAATTACGCCCGAAAAAATCCCTGGCAACACATTTATTGTCGTCTCAGAAAATATCGCTTTCATTCAGCTTTACGATAGAAATAAAAATCCACATAGAGAACAGTAAACGACATAAAAATTTTAAGTGAGAGCGGTGAATATATTTATAATGTAATTTACATAATGTACGTTATTGAACTGTTTGGAAATGTTTGAAAAAGTTTATAAAGCGCGAAGGCCGTCTCCCAGCACTTACAGAGATTAATGTGTAAGCATAAAACCCCCAGAAAGACAGACAAATTGATATATAGAGATGCGCACATAGATTGAGATATATAGCACACGTGACGTGCCGTTTTGTGATCGGTCATCATTCATAATCCTTGGCATGTCCGACGGAAACTTTCAAGAGAGAGGACTTTTCAATAATCAATTGATCACGCGGCCCACGGAATAGGATGTGCACTCGGGAAGTTACATTTTCTGAACAGAAAAGAATATGTAACCAAGTTTTGTTTCTTTTTACCTGAAGTTTGTTAAATTTATTATTTTGAAACCGACTGTTTTCTTATTAACAAAATATTCAAACATTCAAATAAATAAATTAACTAATAAAACATGCCGTCGCCATGCAACTTAAAAAGCAGGTAATGTGACTTTGGTTAAATCACGGAATATCGAAAGTACAAATGAAATAAAATGTTGTACGTTACACACTTTGAATTTCGATCTGAAATTTTGCACCACGGAAGAGTTATTGAAGCTTTATCATTCAAAACAAAAATCGTTTAAATCGGCGAACAAACAAAAATTTTAGAGAGGTGTCCCGTTTTTAATGGGTCACTCTGTATGTGATACAATTATGCCCTGGTGATACCCACATGGTTGACAAGTTCAACCAAAACAGCTTCTCTAGCGAGTCTTCACATGGTTAACGCTACCTTTCCAGAGAGCCTAATCTAACTTCGACAAACAAGCTAGGACTTCAAAAAAAAAAAAAATTATTTACCTGTATTTCTTCGTTAATGCACCCACGACGGCGTCGTCACCGCTGCAGAATAAGAGGGAGGCGCACTAGGCTGACTATTTGTGATCCCCGTATGCGTCTCCGACTGCGGTGCAACGTTCTGTTGCTGGTTGGGGAAATTAAAATCCAGACTGCCCTCCATGTTCAGTTCGTGTTTGATCAACTCCTCCACGTTGCATTCGAAGCCGCCTTGCAATGATTCTACGTTAATGTTTAAATCGTCTAATATCGTGCTATTGTTCAGTGCGCCCATCAATTGACCCATCATTGTGGATGGAGTGCCCTGTGCGGGTTGTGGAGTCAGAGGGGGACTACTCGATGGGGGCCTCGGCATTCTGTTTATCATCGAATATTGATGGCTAGTTAGAGGATCGGGGGAGGGTTCTGAGTGTGGGTACGATGGTGACATTCCTGCTGGGGACATACTCTGAAAAATAAAGTTATAGTTATATAAGGTTACATCATAATTCGGCTCATTGCAAAGGCCACTGAGAAGGCGTAAATACGATTTTATCACGATAACCGTAATACCGATCCGAAATTTTCTTGGTATACAAATTCATTAATGTATAGTATATGCAATGTTAGTTTAAAATATGCGTCTCTACCAGGGACGTCCGTTGCCAAACTGTTTTCGTGGAGTCAGGCCGTGCCGCAGGTTTATTAAACGTTGCGCAGTCGTTGTGTAATATTTCCTTAAAAAAATATTTTTAAAACGGCTTTTTGAAGACCATATCATACAGAAGAAAATTTACATAACGAAAATGTTGAAGACGAGGTAACGGAGTCGATTGAATCGAGTTGGAAATTTAAGAAACAAAATTTACACGTGCAAACACAGCGTCTTCTTTTAAATATGTATAACTGCTTAAAGAGAGAAAATAATCAAATTACGGATATATATACAGGGTGTCTCACCGGGAACTGGATCGATCGATATAGAGAAAAGTACGCATCAGAAAATTTTGAAAATTTAGATAATTACTAATGTCGGTGTGGCCAATCAAACTAAAATAATTACAAGCAGCAGCTGGTACTTCCGCTTATACCGGAAGTCGATACCAACTTGCTTATTTCAAATGGAACACCCTATATATTTTAGGGTTTTCGACAAGAGCATAAAATTCTGAGTCGAAAATATGTAGCATATCCTATACCTAAACCTAGCCGTTTCAGAGATATTTGACATTTTATAGAAAATTTGACAGGTGCAACGGTTTGCAAGAACCGTTATAACTGTCTTCGTGTAACAGATCCTCATTTGCTTCTTGTCACGTAAAAAGAACACAAAGAGAACTACGTTCTACAACTGAAATAAATTCAATAATATCATACCAAGTGTTCCGTTTTTCGCGTTACTTTTTGCCAACTTCAAAGCGCGAAAACTTGTTTAGGTCAAACAGAACGCCCTGTATTTTTTTACGTCAAGTTGTGTAAACTTGAATTCCCTTTTCTCTGATATTAGCATTGTGGAGGTTAAAGTTACAACTTTTTGAAATATTTGCGATTTTATTAGAAATTCATGAATTGTAAAAATTTCATCAAAATAGCCATGATTAGAAACAATCAGTCATTATCTCATGTCAAAAAATGCCAGCATGTTTAAATTATACCAACGAAAACTTTTTAAATTTGTTTATTATTTATGGAGAATGTGATAAAGTAATATCAAGAACTTGCAGCACATTTGCTACTCGATATCCACAAAAACGCAAAATAACACTAACACTAACATGCGTATTAATCGAATTGAAGATATGGCATGAACTAAAATAGCAGATATAAGATCAATTTAAAATATGATTTCATTTTAATTTAATAACTGCTCAAACCTCGACACATTTTTCACACCTTCGGATTAGTTCCTCATGGGTAGCTCTTCTAATTCAATACAATGATATCTTTTGAAATGCATTTCTTACTCTTTGCATACAATCTACAATGGTTGTTAATGGGCTCTCATAAACTTTATTTTTAATAGTTCCTCAAATGAAATAATCCAGAACTGATAAATCGGGCGAGCGTGGAGGCCATAAGAAAGGTCCATTATTGGCAATCCATTGATCAAAAACATTTCTTGTAAATAATTATTAATTAAATATGCGTTATGTGGGGGGAGCACCGTCGTGCTGATAAAAAATGTTTTTATGTTCGGCGAGAAGTAAACTTTCTAAATAGTTATTATTCAAATTTTGTAAGATATTCAGATATCTTTCACCTAAAAAAAAAAAACAAAAATTTACCTATACATATTAGCAGAAAAGAAAATTTAATTTACGTTTAATTTTCCTGATAAAATTGTAATGCCACCACTCTATCGTTTCTTATGGGACAGTAAACATTGAACTGCCAACTTTCCTGAATGTTTCGCTCTCCGAACATATGAGGATTTGAGTCACTCCAATAATGCGAATTGTGTCTATTAAAAAGTCCATTTTTAGTAAATTTTGCTTCATCTGTCGATATAATATTTCCCAAATAAAAATCGTAGCCCTCAGACCTTATTAGAATAAACTCACAAAAATTCTGTCTTCTTAGGAAATCTGTTTCTTTTAATCCTTGAACCATATGGAATGAAAACGGGTGAAACTTATGTTTTAATAAGATTCTGTGAATTGAATCCTTGCATAGTCCCGATTCCAGAGCGGCTTGTCTTAATGACATCCTTGGAAATGCATGAAAATATCCCAGAATGACTATTTCAATGTTTTCGTCATCAACAATAGGCTTTCTTCTTTGCATTTTTGTCTTGACAGAGCCATAATTTTTAAAACTTTCCAGTATGCGTTTTACAGTGTTTGGTGACGGTTTCCGTTTTTCTGGATATCGAGTAGCAAATGTGCTGCAAGTTCTTGATATTACTTTATCACATTCTCCATAAATAATAAACAAATTTAAAAAGTCTTCGTGGGTGTAATTTAAACGTGCTGACATTTTTTGACATAAGATAATGACTGATTGTTTCTAATTATGGCTATTTTGATGAAATGATTACAATTCATGAATTTCTAATAAAATCGCAAATATTTCAAAAAGTTGTAACTTTAACCCCCACAATGCTCATATCAGAAAAAAAGGAATTCAATTTTACAGAACTTGACGTAAAAAAATACAGGGTGTTCCATTTGACCTAAACAAGTTTTCGCGGTTTGAAGTTGACAAAATGTAACGCGAAAAACGGAACACTTGGTATGATATTATTGAATTTATTTCAGTTGTAGAATGTAGTTCTCCTTGTGTTCTCTTTATGTGATAAGAAGCAAATAAGGATCTTTTACACGAAGAAAGTTATATAACGGTTCTTGCAAACCGTTGCACCTGTCAAATTTTCAAATTAGTAATTATCTAAATTTTCAAAATTTTCTGATGCGTACTATTCTCTACATCGATCGATTCAGTTCCCGGTGAGACACCCTGTATATTATGAAAATAATTTTTGAATTAACTAACATTCCGATTTCTATTATTAATCTTGTTATTAAAAAGGGGTTGTTGTAGATCACTCTGTTGAAACAAAACGGAAAAATAAAAAAATTAGAAAAATTTACGATGCTCAAAAGACGTTATCAGAAGAACGGTTAATAATTTTAGCAGCTAGATATTCTACTATAAAAATATGGTAAATGTTCCTACGATGTGATAAAAAAAAATCGAGAAAAATATTCATCAATTATCTATTTTTTAACATTAATTAACAAGTAATTTTCGTAAAACGCCACTTACGGTTGCAGCGGCAAGGTGTTCGTGATTCACGACCAAATAGAAACATTTAAGCGCAAACCCTATGAAATTCAACTGATAATAAGAATAATTGATACAAATTATAGGCCTCGGCCGAGTTCTAAAAAAGCAGTGACAGTTTTTTCACGTACAACCAAACGCTAAACGAGTTAAAATTATACGTCTGGGGAAATAGTAAAGATTTCAAACGGCGATAATGGTGTATAAATAAAAAATGCATTAAACACAGCTTTAAATTATAAAAAAAAACATTAATTTAGTTGACCAGTTCAAAACGGAAACATTATTAGTTTTAAATTGTGGTCGATTATCCATTTATTATATTCCTATAAAGTGCTAACGCTAAAAAATCAATTTTAAGTTGTTTCTGATAGAAATATTTTTAACCCCTACATCCGCTAAAATTTTAATTGTTTTGAAATAGTTTTCTACGTGCGTGTCTATGCTAGAGTCTTCCCATCAGAGAGTTGGTTACATCTCCAGACAATGCCAGCTGTATACGGGGTGTACCTTAATAATATATGCCATAGTTCAGGGGTAGATTCTTTGAGCCAAAATATGACGTCTGCATTTTTCCAATGAGACCTGAGAAGTATTTGAACGAGAATACTGGACACTCTTTCCTCGTCAAGCGTCGTTTAAACTCACAAATCTGTCTTTGACAACTACCAATTTGATGTGTAAGAAACTATACTAACCTCTACTTTGATCGGTTGCATGCAAGAACACGATTGCATACGATGAATGGGACATTGTGTCAGACCGTATGGTGATGTGGCGTGCAAGGCGTTCAAATCTCTACATCCTGGGAATTGTTCGTACGGGGCGGTGTAAGGTGGAGGAGGTTGTTGCGGTGTTTGGCCATTGATATACCTGGAAGAGAAAATAAATTATGACACCAAAACAATCAAGAACGGCTCAAGAAGCTGCAATTCACAATATACAGGGTGTTGGAAAATTTCTGTTGCTAACTTTGATTGTAGAATGGGTCGCAAAGTAATTCCTAAGGAAGCGAGGGCCCTTTGAAGGTATATTACCCTAAATATGGTTTTATTTAATATTCCAGAAACCCTTCCCAGGCTAGCTCAATATTCCTGGTACATTCAACGCAATCTCTACAAATGGCCCTAGCCCTTAGAAAATCTGGACCAATGTCCGTAGAAATTTTTTAATTGTTTTACAAAGATAACGTACATAATTATACTAAAAACACAGGAATTTTCGGGCATCTTGTATATCTAGCTTAGCGTTAATCAAAAAGCATATCATTCATTCATAATTATTTACAATGTGAACATTTTTGTTATGATAAATAATTTGTTGATACCGTGTAGATTTGTACAAATAACAAATGTTCGGGGTGATGTAAATAGTTTTTTAACATAGATTCTAAGATTCTATAAAATGGCGACGGCGCCAGGTACAATAGGGCAATTATTTTTGGAACGGCATTGTCGTTTCTTTGACCGGTCTCGCTTCAATATTCTTCCATAAACATAATACAGAAGATAGTTGTTGATTCCTGTACGAGGAATTTGACAATTTAGCTGTAAATGGCCAAGTTTTTCATAGCTTATGAACAGCAAATAACAGTAGTCCGTTTATAGTCCTCATCAAAACATTATTTGGCTTTATAATTCCGTATCTAGAATTAGGCGCTAGAGATTATTATTTCACTGAACCGAGAAATGTTATAAGTCATGATGTTTGACAAAAAAATAATGATATCCTTGAAGGATAATTTCCAAACTACACATTTTCTACATAAAATTTCGTGGTGGTACTACTAGAAGTTCAAGAGCTACTTGTCAAATTGTGGCTTGTGTCGGAAGAAATTCGCCAAGACTAAATTATATAGTGAACTGTTTAGTCGCTTGAATTTCTCATTAACCAGTGTATACAGCGTAGACTAAGGGCCCGCAAGTAGCTCCACACATAGATCAGTCAAAGCGTCCTTGGACTTTATTGAATGTTTTTTTGTCATTAAATTATTGCGAACTATACAATGTTATAAATTTCAAGGTATTTTATGAAATTTATTATTGTTTAAAAAATGTATTAGTAATTCTTTAGGTTTAATCATGTCCGAAAAATCTCATTAATATGATACTTCACATTATTATATTTAAATTGATTAAAATTTAATTTCGAAATTTGTAATTGAAACATTTATTTCTTCATTTTATGTGAGTGAGTGACACTGATACGGTATGCCCCAAATTGTTAATTTATTTTTGGAGATCAATTATTGAAACTTGGTAGGGATAGACCGGGCCTAGTTGGCGCACTTTTTGCTTCTCAATTTTTTTATTTTTTTATTTTCATTTAGACTGAAATTGAAGTGTATGGGTTGTGAGTGCAGCTCCTTATTTCTTTTTTCCTCGCAATAACTTTTTTTAACAATTTAAGCACAGAAAATGTTTTTATATTGAATCAATTTTGTGCCAACATGCCCCGGGCAATGGATATGTTGACACAGTGATAGGGGCATGTTAGCACATTTTTTTTTTAATGGAAATTTTACACGAGGGGCAGAAGCGGGTAAAATAATAATATTGCACTTATTGGTTGCAATTTATTTCAACATGTGCCAGTTTTAATTTTCAAATGAAACATCCTGTATATTATGTCATCCTAGAAGGCTAGAAAAATCGAACGTCGACAATTTTACATTGTGTAATTAAAACAAATAAACAAAAATATCCATTTACAATATCAATTAGAATATAACATTATCACATAGCATAAGCAGAATGACAGAAAAGCAGAAGCGGACGGCACAAGGTGCTCACCCCATGTACTCCGACTGAAGCTTCATCCCTTGTTCCAGGTTCCCTGCAAGTTGATCAGGCGAATAATTACCACTGGACACCATTTCTGGACTGTAATTTGAGCTGTTGTACTGGTCTGGAGTGCTCCAGACAGGTTCGACTCCCACTGACGGAATCGGCGAGAGCCGCCCACACGACGACGTGTTCGACGATGCCCTAGGTCTGAAGTCGGGACTTAATTGGAAACCACCACTGAGGAGGTAAAACGATTTTGTTGTAAAAATATGATGTCTAATGGATGTGTTTTTATGGAGATGATAGATGAAGAAATTTTGTGCAAAGCTGAGTGAAAGATAGAACTTAGTCTAAAACAGCTCTTAATCGAGCTTTAAGGGAGCGCCATTGAGGCCATGTTAATATAAAGCGGTGCTAAAAACAATTGAAAAATATTGAGAAGGAAATTGATATCCCTTCCCCTAAATTTATTGTTATAGATTTAGCAGTAGCTCAAATATTAATAAATAACTTTTAGTCGTCTTATTCGAGGTGTTGTATCTCCGCTATTTTACGGGAAGATTTTTTCTTACACAATTTAGGGTGTCTACCAAATTTGGACGTTGAAATTATCGGCATTCTTCCCGGTCTTCATTTCCCCCGATTTTTCCAGCGTTGTAATATGATGTAATAAAATAAATACATGTAAAAAATAATATGTCATATATTTTCTAAATATTTTTTCAAAAATTTCATATTTTACGGCAAAAACCAAAATTAATACCTCACGTACGATATTCACAAAAAAAAAGACAAAAAAGTCATGATTCTTTTTTGCCGAAAAAAGACATGGCATCATGTACGGTTTGAGCCAAAAAAATAGGACAACGGTATTTTGCTAAAATCTAGTTGTGTACATCTAATTTTAATTTTTGTAACATTGTCAGTTAGTTGTCATAATTTATTGCAAGTGTGCAAAAAACTAATATGCCTCATATATGTGATTTAGTTAAATCTGGAGTTATTGCTAAAGCAGAAGATGGATGGTCAATGAGACAAATTGCACTGCGTTATAATATTGACAAAAATTCGGTGTGTAACATTTTAAGAAAGTGGAGAATAAACGGTACGATTAGTAGAAATCCTGGATCATGGCGACGAAGAATATCAACTCAACAACAAAATTTGCAATTTGAAATGCTTTAGTAGAAAATCCATTTTACTCAGTTATTCAGAAACGAATTTTCCTGGATCGAGTAGTACTGGTCGCCGGCGAGTAAGAGAATGGGAGCTTCGCTGTCATGCAGCAGCACAGAAATACTTACTTAAAGCTGAACATAAATAAGCTCGAGTAGGATTTGCGCTTGAATTTTTAGCGCATGATGTAAATTTTTGGAACAATGTAATCTTCACAGACGAAAAAACTTTCCAGTCAACACACAGCGGTCGTATTCGTGTTTACCGCCCTCCGAATACTCGATTCGATGAGAAATATATAACTAAAAATGATAAAAGTGGTAGATTTTCCGTCAATATGTGGGCTTGGATATCGGCACGTGGTCCTGGTGTTTTGTGGCATATTGAGGAATGATTTAATAGTGAAACGTATATTAGGATTTTAAACAATATTATGCTCCCTTCTGTGTCACAATTATTTCCTAATAATGAGTTCATATTTCAACAAGACAATTGTTCCGTTCATACTGTTCATACCGTAACTAACTGGTTTCAAGATAACACCAATGTTCTTAACTGGCCCAGTCATAGTCCAGATCTTAACCCTGTGGAAGAAGTATGGGGACTACTCGTAAGGAGTATCCAAAAACGAAACGTGAGACCGCGAAATGCCGAAGAATTACTGGAAATACTAAATAATGCATGGGAAAATATTATTACTAATGATTATTGTATAAGGTTATTTAATTCTATGCCAAACAGACTTATAGAAGTTATAAATAGAAATGGTGCAATAACAAAATATTAATAGTTAATTTCTTGTCAAGTAGGGTATCCTTTGTCCTTTGATCCAGGATTTCTTCTAATCATACCGTTTATTCTCCACTTTCTTAAAATGTTACGCACCAAATTTTTGTTAATGTTATAACGCAGTGCAATTTGTCTCATTAACCATTCATCATTTACTATAGCAATAACTACAGCATTAAAATAAAAAATAAATTAAAAGTGATATGTTTTACTTCGGCTACTCATTACATATTCAAATAAATACAGATTTAGATTAGAAAAAAAAGTCGTCCTATTTTTTTCTGCTCACGACAGTACAGGAATTTTTATAATTTATTGAAAACGCAACAAAAAATTTGAATTTCAAGAAATTATATCTAATAGAAGAATATTACTGATATTTTTTATTTAGTTATAAAAATTTAGTGTATAATAATTAAGTCGATGGGAATACATTATGAAAAATTTTGAAATAGGAATGATTTGAAAAAAACTCCTATTTGCAATTAATTTCTATCTCCTGAGAGAAAGCGGCGGCGCCGGCGGCTCACAAACATTTGATAGTAAATAAAGTGGTGGATGCGCCGGTTATAACGGGCTAAATTTTCAAGTCGCCCGCAATTACGGTTCTGTTTTGGTTGCAATCCTGAGGAGATTGAAAAATACGTATTTGTCAATATCATCTGTAAAAAATGATTATCAGCAGCTATAAAATAGATGCCTTAAAATACAATGGTTACGAAAGCAAGTCTATTTGAAATTTTGCGTGTGGCTGGCTGTGGCCCGAGCCCACAAACATTTTTGCCAAGATATCATCCATTCTCCTCACAACAGCATCGAAGACCAACGCTACACATGGTGTCTAAACTAGATCCCAAAAAGGTGATCATATGATTCACCCTTGAGAAATAGTTCACCGTAATTCCATTTAACACATCCGTCGCAAAATCATCTCGCCAAAATAAAAATCTTCCGACATTCTTTAGACACATATTTTACAATCTAATCACACATTTTTCCATCTAAATGACTGATGTTCCCACACAAGGTTTATGCGTAGTTGTATTACAATTCAAGGGCCAAACAACTTTTTACAACAACGGTCCAATGTATAGGTAATGTACAAGTTAGATGCCAAAATATTTACATGATCATATTTAATACAATTAAGTACAAGCACTGCACTGGATAATTTTTGTATACATTTTTATACTCAATTGTTGTTTTTAATGTATTTATGCGTTTTATACACTTATCCATCAAATTTAGTCGTTTAAAGTACACACGCAGTAGCAAAGTACTAAGTACAATAATAGCTTAAAACACAAAGTCGGCAATCCATTCCGGGTTAATCGGTACAACAATTATCATAGTTAATGCAAAAAAACCTCGCTAAAAACTATCGAATTGTCTTTATGCTTTTACTTGAATATTGCAAAAAAATTATTGGTCATATTTCTTATCAGTTAAGATAAATATAAGCGACAGGAGCTATTTTTTCCAAAAATAGACAAGAAATAGCATAAAAATGCAATGTTCCCACAATTTTTTAAATAACCCCATATACGCAGTGACATCATACTCGCCAGAAAATATTTTCTTTAGCGATTTTCTTTCTCATTTGTGATTTCCAGTTAGGCTAGTTTCCGTCTTTCTGCTGGTTTTCCCGATTTTCCCGGTTGGTAGACACTGTAAGTATCCTTTATTTAACTCATTAATGCGAAATTATTTTATTTTCACAATGCCACCGAATTCTCCGGCAAGTAACGTGACGTTTATCATATTTTTGATAATTTCTTCACCTCTAGACCCTGCAATCTGGCCTTCAAAGAAACAAACAAATCGAAAGATTAAGTCGGTTAACGAATCTATTTCCAGCTCCATGTAACCTTGAGCAAAATTGTATTAACGTGTTCTTCATTTATTCGCTTGTTAATTTTTTTGTGCGATATGCCTTTAGTTATAATTCACAACAAAAACGACAGATTCTTACCTGTGGATGGGTGAGTCGGGGAACAAATCTAGGCTTTCTGAAACTGAGGAACTCGGGCTAGGGGTAGTGTCGGGTAAGCCGCCGTTTCTCATCATCTCCACCTTCTTCTTGGCTCGTCCCCTTTTCTTCTCGAATTTACTGGTCTCCATCGACGCTGCCCTCCTTCTGACCGACTTTCCAGGTTTCGCGTCCGGGTTGATCATCCACCAAGATGATTTTCCTGTACCCTCATTTTGGACCCTCATGAAACGGTTGTGGAGCGATAGGTTATGCCGTATGGAATTCTGAAAAAGAAGATTGATGCTTGAATTTTTTTTTGTACCCTAAATATGTGTCTTGTAGGCTTAATTAATTATTTAAATATATGTACAAGTATATCAATTTTGGTGAATGTTATTTGCTCATAAATCATGTAATTTAGTGTTTTTAACGGGATTTCGATTTTTGTAGCATTGCACGGGTCATTTAGAATAAATCAGATATATACAGGGTTACTGGTAATTCGATACATTCCTTTGGAGATGTGATGGGGCATGAGCTAAGGAGTAAATCTAGCCCTAACATACATTATGCAAAACTCAATAGTTTTTGAGATATTTAAATTTTTTTGTTTTTCTCAAAAAAGTAGATCTTAATGTCTTAAAAGTTAATTTCCGAAAAATCTACTTGACATTTTTAAATTTTTTTTTACTGGATTACTTGTCCAATATTATAGATATCCGTTTGGAATGAAAAATATCCGGAAACATTTCGATCATGTGAACATTTAAAATAAAAACTTGTAAAATTTTTTTTCAAAATCAGTTATGAAATTTACCTATTAGGTTTTTTCAAAAAAATATTAATGTAGCACGCGTACAAATTATTATAAAAACTTTCTTATTTCGATAGTTATCTAACTAGGTAGAAATGTTTAATGTACCCTTGTTCTAATAAAAAATTAGTAAAGATAATGCTGATGGCGGAATTTATTAAACGACTAATCGTTCATTTTCATTTAAGTCAGTCAGTCCTTGACTTTGACGTTTGTGCATATATGACATTCTTATCTCCGTATCCCTTAAGTTTGTTGGTCTTGTTAAATTAGTTATCGAAGATTTTGATATTGCTCGTAGTTGTTGTTATTGTATTTACTGTGCCATGGCCGCGTATGCCAACGCAGAATACGCTGATATCTTGTTTGTCTATGGATACTGTGGCGGCAACGCTGCTGAAGCTCGCCGAGAATATGGCCTTTGGTACCCTAACCGCCGCTTACCAAATGCACGTGTATTCAGTACGGCATAACGAAATATCGCTGAAACTGGCTCCGTGAAATGTAGAAGAAGTGACGCTGGTGCTCCTCCCGTTTATGAACCAGATGATGAGGAAGAAATATTGAGGTATTTTGAGGAAGACCCAACTATTTCAACTAATATAGTCGCAAGACTAACCGGAGCGTTACAATGGAAAGTTTGGTCTACGATATGTAGAGTTGAATGTCATCCTTACCACTATACCCCTGTCCAAGGCTTGGAGGAAGGTGATCCTGGAAGGAGAGTGGAATTCTGCCGCTTTATGTTAAATTCAGATGCAGAAAGTGCAAATTTTTTAAGAAATATTTTATGGACGGACGAGTCGAAATTTAATCGCGAGGGTATAACAAATTTCCACAACCTACATTATTGGGCAGAGGAAAATCCCAAGTTAACACGTGAAACTAGTTTCCAAATGAAGTTTTCTATTAATGTGTGGATGGGAGTCATTGGCCACTATTTAATAGGGCCACACTTTCTTCCTCAAAATTTAAACGGGGAAATCTATGAAAATTTTTTAAGAAATGATCTGGCGGTGATTTTAGTAGATGTTCCTCTCGCCGTCAGACAGCGAATGATGTTTCAGAACGACGGTTGTCCAGCACATTATCGGCTGACAGTACGACAGTTACTTGATCAACGTTTCCCTAACCGTTGGATTGGAAGAGCGGGCCCAATACCTTGGCCAGCGCGAAGCCCTGACTTGACACCCCTTGATTATTGCGTATGGGGTCATATGAAGGAGATGGTCTATGCCATACCAGTCAATACTATAGAAAACCTTAGACAAAGGATAGTCGATGCTGCCCAACACATAAGGCATAATCTGACAACCAGAGTAACAAGGACGGAAATAAGAAGACGCTGCCGTGTCTGTATACGGAATAGGGGCTCCCATTTTGAGCAAGACATATCAAAAATAAAGTACAACTTTGAAATTAATGAAGAATTAAACTCTACTTTTAAAATGTTTTTTTACTGTTTATCTAAAACTAAAATTCGTACTACTTTGTTATTTTTACTAGTATTTTCTTAGAACTATTAAGGGTACATTGATCATTTGACCTTGTTAGATAGCTATTGAAATAAGGCAGTTTTTATAATAATTTATACGCGTGTTACGTTAATATTTTTTTGAAAAAACCCAATAGGTAAATTTCATAGCTGATTTAAAAAAAAAAATTTTTAAAGTTTTTATTTCAGATGTTCACATGATCGAAATGTTTCCAGATATTTTTCATTCCAAACGGATATCTATAATATTGGACAAGTAATCCAGTAAAACAAAAAAAATTAAATATCTCAAAAACTATTGAGTTTTGCATAATATATGTTAGGGCTAAATTTACTTCTTAGATCATGCCCCATCACATCTCCAAAGGAATGTATCGAATTACCAGTAACCATGTATATCAGTAGTTTTATGATTTATAACACGTCAATTTATTTGTATATTTGTTCGACTTATGTGATTGTAACCAGTACAGGTAAAGATCTCGTTATAGTTATACATATTCTCCGTCCAATACGTTTCTGATGAGATAAAAAACAGTTAATTATCTAAAAAATCAATTGCTCTTTTCTCAGCACACTTTGACATATCGTTATCTCCCCTTAACTTAGCTGCTGGGACAGGACCTGTAAAAGTCCTTATGCAAATGTAACAGGGACTACGACTGGGTCATCAACGCGGTTCATTACGCAAGTATAAACCTTCAGCGTGGCGTGAAGGATATAATATATGAATTATGAATATCTGAAGAACGTTTATGGCCCACCTGCGGCCGTTAGGTCCTCACTTTTATCCGCGGCGCTGATTTATGTTGGCTGGCGGTCGCTAACGAGACAGTTCACCTAACTTGGTCGGGAGGTGATATACGTAGCTGAGAAGTCCTGGCGCCTCGCGAGGGATAACCAGGAAGCGACGCCCAATCGAAAATCCGAAAAGATTCAAATCGGAGACCATAAAAAAAGAGAGTAACGATTTCTCAATGGAATAAAGTTAGAACGGCGGCGACATGCTGGAATGCGAGAAGGCAGAAAAGGGATCCCTTAAAAGATAAAAAATCTACGAGGAATTTGCCCGTAAATTTACTTGTAAAGTCTTGCGTTTTATCCAATATATTATTTAATTTTTGGCTGTTAAGAACAGAAAACTGAAGGGATAATATTGTACTAAGTTGTGTTTCCTGAATAGTATTGAGAAACATTTTTAATGTTGCTATGTTACCTCCTTTCCCTGATTGTATATTATTGGGAAAGAATTGAGGCAACATATGCGGACGACTAGCTGGTTTAAGCCGGAGCAGAGTTGTAGATTCGGAGTACGTAAGAGATGTGTGGAACTTACCATCTTTGAATGTACCACATAAAAGACAAATTTTTGTTTTGTTGGAGAGAAGGAGACAATGAAAATTTGATATCATTTTGGCACCATCTAAGTTGATAATTAGTTGAGTTGTTTTTTTGTCTCCTATAGACAAGACTGAAATTATTGGTAAGGGAAATTTAAAAAATTGTATAAAATGAATGATAGATATATTACATAAATACATAAATTTCATAATGCGAAGCTATTTGAAATATAAATTTAGGTGATATTTTATGTTTTATTAGTGAACAAAGATTAATACAAAAAATTAATAGTGAATATTATACCAATCCATATACCAAAAAAGAAAAGATTTTATTGCCATGTGGTAACATGTAGTATTTTAATTACTATTGAATTAAAAAGATTTGAATTTAATTTATTAAAAAAATTTAAATTGCAATAAGAATAAAATTGAAAATTATTGAAAGGACCTCGCAGAAAACCTTATGAAAAATAGCTTTCTGTCAACCTATTTGAAACCGCCTGATTCTAGTAGTCTATGCACAGTAGATCAAAAGTGTCAATGGGCACTACGCCCTGAAAACTCAGGGTTCAAAGACATACGCTGACGTTGCACTACTTTGTGTTTCATAGTCTGTATGTATGATAAGATATTTATGCTTTATGACTACGAAAAGGTCCCAGGTTGCATAAATATAAGTAAAATACCAGTTATTGTATAAAATTGTTAAATAAATGGACATATGCTATTTAACAGTTTTAATAATTTGGTGTATCTGGAGCTTGTTGCCGGGACAAACTCACTAACCGACCTATAAACGCCTATCATTAATTTTTTAAAAATTTTTGAAGCATTTTTATATGAACAACATTCTTATGTGCAATGAATCATTAAATACCAACACAGTTTTTTAGGGAAGGATTATTTCAATCTTTGCCTGTGTTAAGCCTGGTATCTTTCAATAATAATAATAATTTT
The DNA here is from genome assembly GCA_963675555.1 of Leptura quadrifasciata. NCBI lineage: Eukaryota > Metazoa > Arthropoda > Insecta > Coleoptera > Cerambycidae > Leptura > Leptura quadrifasciata. The sequence continues at coordinate 2,606,443 of OY776681.1, read as the reverse complement.
TTTTTTCATACATTTATTTAACGTCGGCCTATTTCCGCTACTGAGGCCTATCACCGACGCCTGTAGACGAACTACCCCCAACCAGGAATTTTGCCGAACCTCTTCCCTTAAGAAGAGTAGAGATCTTTTACTTGCCTAACATTTAATAGACAAGGGACCGACGACTTTACATCCCCTTCGAAGGATGGTATATCTCCTATACAACCCTTGCCTCAGGTTGTATAGCTTCCGCGCATACACTGATATACAAGCCGCTGGAAGATGTGTGAGGCGAGAACGCAGTTTCCGTTGGAATGGTCACCCAATAATAATAATAATTTTATTCACCACTTGTAGATACATTGTGTATATATGGTAAGTCAGTGTTAGACATATAACAAAAATATAAATAAATAACAATTGTATTAAATTAGAATTAAAGTAACAGTCAATAAAAACGATTTAACATAGAATAAGTATAAGAACGGCTATTTAACAACAAACAACAAGAAATGTAAAATATGAGTCAATAAAAGAAATATATAAATAAAACAAATAAAGCTAATAACAGACAAATGGTAATAAAGAAACTTAAACATGTATTATAAATCGTGATTTAGGAATTCCGAAATAGTATAGTAACCATTTTGAAGAAGTATGTTTTTTATAGTGACTTTATATTTTGAGAAGGTCATGTTCTGTATATTTATAGGCAATTTATTGTAAAATAATATAGTTATATTGGACCGACTCTTTAAATTTAAATGTCCTATGCAAAGGAATTGATAACTTATTTTTATACCTTGTATTTATATACGTGATGTTCTGAAAGAGTTTCAAAATTTTTTATATTACATTTGACATAAATCAAACATTTGTATATATAAATACATGGCGCTGTATAATTTTTTTTGTTAATGAAAATATTCCTACAGCTTTCCCTGCTATCGAAGCCAAATAATAAACGCACTATTCTTTTCTGTAAGATAAATGCCCTTCTTGAATTGGATGAGTGGCCCCAAATACATATATTTAAGGACATATGCGAATAGGCACTGATAAGTCCTACTTCACTTAGTGTATATCTAAGTTGTAATAGAGCAAAGTAGGCTTGATTTAGCTTACTGCAAACATGACAAAGAACTATCCACCACAGTGCCCAGAAACTTCGTGGAATCATACATTGAAATACCTGGTATCAGAATTTGACATCTTAGATTAAAATTTATTTAATATTAATCTGTTTCGATCACACCATATATTCATTTCATCTAAGACAAGTTTAACTTTGATATAAAGTTCTTCAGGATTAGTTGCCGATACAGTAATGGTAGTATCGTAGATCGTTGATATATATTAAAAGCAGTAGTGGACGTAATACAGAACCTTGTGGGACTCCCAAAATAACATCATCTAGGTCGGACTGTTCTTTATTGCACCGAACACTGAGCCTTCTGTTTTGCATATAAGAAGTCAGACACTTTAGCAGATTAGCTCTGATGCCAATCGTTTCTAATTTACCAGCTAAAATATCTTTATCAACAGAATCAAAAGCTTTAGAGAGGTCAAAGAGAATTGTTACAATATACTTTCCATTATCTAACTCATTATAAATAAATTCGAACAGATTTGCAGATGCACTTTCAATGGACCTACCCTTTCTGAAACCATGCTGGCAATTGCTTAATATATTATATTTATCTAAAAATGATACTATCCTCTTATTTATAATAATTTCTATAATTTTAGCAATAACACTTAATAAAGCCGGTAATTGTCCATATCACTTTCACACCCTTTTTTAAAAATCGGAACAACAGAAGCAATCTTAAGTGCTTCAGGAAAGTGGCCATTTAAGATAGAAACATTAATAAGGTACAATAAAGGAACCAATATCTATGTATGACTGATGGTCGAGAGGTTGTGATGCTTGTTATGCTGGGTAGCTGGTTTGGAGATTATTCCAGGGTTCAACGTTAATATTAATTAAAATCCAGATCCAAAATAAGACATTTATTCTCCTAATAATTATATGTACAGTGTGGCCGTATCTTTTATGGCTTAAGTTGCGACAATCTTGTTATTACATAAGTACATCATAGTAATCGGAGAGAGAGAGAGTGTAACATATTTCCTCTATGTACGTCGTCGTAACCCCAATTCTCTAATCGAAGTTCCAGGACATAACAGACGCGACAAAGAAATCTGTTTCAGGAGAGATCCAGTTCAATACACTCGAATCAATCTGAGAGGAGGTCCAGCTCAACGCACTCGAATCCTCCCTAACAGATACTTGGCCAGCGGCTGCCACGGCGCCGGAGAAGCTTGATCTTCCGGTTATCCCAGTTCAATACACTCGAGAAAGGTGAAAGCCAAGCTCTGAATTTACTGGTTTCTGGCTAGCTATTTTATACTCAAAAATCGCGGTCACGTGGTTTGCACACGGCACGCAAGTTGCGGCCTGGTGAAGTCAGAAATAAAAGTTAAAAAAAGAACTAATCAGGTATTGAACTAATCTAAAACTGAACTACTTGGTCCATGCATAATTAAAATAAGTTAAACTGGAATGAAAGTATACAGTATTCCTGTAGTATTGTATACTTCATTACAAGGTGAACGCACTTGCCTCTCACCCAAAAGCTCCGGGTTCGATCCCCGGTCGTGGCAGTGGAAAATACTGTGAGAGGGATTTTTCCACTATACACGGATATTGGGTGTGTGTCCCTTGTCTCTAAATGTGTAGCCCCCTCCCACACAAGGCTCTTCTAGAGCCTTTCGGAATAAACGGGGTCGTCATTACCTGTGGTGTACTTATTACTGACTTATTAATATATTAGATGATATACTTTTCAATATTTGCGCCGTTAATCCAACTAATCCAAACGATTTTTTATTATTCAGTTCACTAATAGCTTCAGCGAGTTCCAATTCAGTAACCTCATGAAAGAGCATAGAATTATTTTGAATTTCACATACTGTGTATGGTAGCGATAAATTATAACCAAAATGTTTAGTAACATTTTCATAGGCAATCGTAGCAAATTGGGCAGCAAAACAGTTTGCAACTTTATTTTCATCACATATCAATTCATCATTGATTTTTAATTCAATAGGTTTCTGCCACATATTTTTTCTACCAAGTTTACAATGCTCCATGTTTCTCTGGACCTATTGACTGCATTATTTTATTTTGTTATTATACACTGTATTTTAATTTAAGAAATTGTGCCAGCGTCGACAATAGAAATGCGCCTTATGTAGTTGTTGATAAAAAATTGAAGATTTAGTCGTTGTAGCCGTCACAATGTCTAAAAAGATTCAAATTCAGTGCCATAAAAATAAAGCAACGATCCATCCGAACAAAGTTCTCGCAGCGGCGACGTCACGCCTAAGTGCTATCGGAGACAAGGGACACATATCTCAATATCTGGGGAGGCTAAGCATATAATGGGGTGGTCAACGCTTGACCGCTGACCGCGCGCCTCTACATCACGCGTCGGAAGTAGCCGGAAGCGCGTCAGGCAAGTGAGAGCGACCGGCTTCCGACGAGAGCAGCCGTTCGGGCGCCTCTTCGTCCTGGCATCCGGATCCAGGTAACCCCACATATGATTATGCAAATGCAATGGCTCTCGAAGACCGACGACTCTCCAGTGCGGTGCTTTATATTCAGATAGGGGCATTAAGATACGTAGGGATTGCGGAATTAAATCCTCAAACTTTCAACTGATACCAATCAAAGTTAAAGTTCCAGTTTTATGCGACCATAACTTAATATGAAATAATATAACATTTAAATGTCCCCGCTCGCTCGAATATGAATCTATCGGTTAAAAATGCCCTATAATAAAAACGGGCGATAATAAGAAACGAGGTGGAATGCCGTAAATGAAAATAGCAGCGGTAGCAATCAAACTTTTATAAGTTACTTTATTGTGCCCATAGCTTTCAAACTAGTGAACTGATATAATTTTATGACAAATTAAAAATTCTCCATAAAATCATTAGGGATTCGATTCAATATTATTTCATTTCCGGCGATAAAATTTCTTACTTTGTGGCTTTTGCGCCTTTCCCTGTCGAAGATATTCTCGATTTCTCAACTTAAAATATACAGTGAGGTCCTTAACTAACAGATAAATTCATTATCTATGTAATTAACAGTTTATGAGGAAAATTCTAAAACAAATGTCAATTTTTAATGAGGAAGATGCATGGATTTTAAAAATGCTTAATTTTATTATTTTTCTATAATATGTACTATATAAGTTGATAATATAATAAAAGAAACTCATAGAAAAATTTCGTTTCGTAAATATGCCACATTAAAATTTGAACTATTGTATAAACAAAACCACGTGACTGAAAATGCTATAATATTGCTTTGACGTCATTTTGACGTCACTTATTGGGCTGAATTTGCTAATTTACGTTGTTATTTTTTAATATTGTTATTAATTATTGTAATATGACGGATAATCATTTCATAACATCCCTAACGTGTTAATCTATAACCACAGCATTCCTTTTAGATGTTTCAACGTTTTAACAATACCGACGTGACGCTACAGGTTACGAATGACGCTATTCGTTAGGGATAGAGCGTTTTAATGGTTTTAAATTCTCAGCCGCAATAAAAAAAAAAAATTCACCCTCAATTTTACCAAAAAAGAAAATATACGGGGAAGCATATTTTTCTGTCGACTATCTATCTGTGATATAAAAAAAAATCATGCAACTTCTTCATTCTAAAGTGACATTTTTTGAGCATAATTATATACTTCCCAATTCAACCGCCTTGGAGTGACAGCTTTAAATGGAACGAGTTTGCGTGTGATAGTTCATTGGATTCACTATCCAGTATTATAAGATTTTTGAATTTCTCTAATGTTTTTATCGAAAAATATTACATTTTTAATGTTACTAAGCGAGGAGGTTCCCATCCTACGAAATGTGTAGACCAAATGAAACAATAACTGTATTAACTGAATAATAACCTTAAAGACTAAATAATAACTACAATAACCAAATAGTAACTACAATAACCAAATAGTAACTATAATAACCCAATAATAACTACAATAACCGAATAATAACTCTAATAAATAAATAATAACTGTAATAACTACACAATAGCTAAATAATAACTGAAGTGAACAAATAATAACTGTAATAACCAATTGAAATATATATATCCAGTACGTCCACGATTGAACTACTAATACTTTTTTCTGAAAAAAGTTACGCTTTATAAAACTTATTCTGAAAAGTCCTTGAACATTCTTAGAATTAAGATTTACTATACATATAAAATATCATCAACTACTAATTACATACCATTAAAATAAATAAAATTTGATAAATATAAGCAAATATTGTAAAGAGAGCTATAAATAATGCCAAGTTTACATAGACATAGTTTCATGTACAATCAAGTTTCGTGCATATTCTTTTTATTTTATTTTTTTACAAAAAACCAGTCACCCTACTCTGTAGCTCCGACCCTCACAGAGGGAGCTGGTAATAAACACCAATAACTACCCCACGCCCGTGGGGCGAGTGACTACCGGGTCCGCGAATCGTGTGCCCTGAGTAGACGCAATGAACCGAGGATGACAGTCTTCTGCATTCTGCCGGCTAAGATCTCTGCCGAATCTCGGCATGCCGGTATGATCTTTAGCTCCGAAAGCAGCGTCTGTCTCGTTCCACCGATTGCTCCTATAATCAGTACCGCTATTTTAACAGAATGGCCTGGATAAAGTCTGCGGAGTTCGAAGAGCAAATCTCGATATTTTGTCCGTTTTTCCTCCTCTTTCAAGACAATGTTGCTCTCAACGGGAGCTGATAATTCCACGGCATACATTGTCTTGAGTTGGTAGTCGAGGAGTACTATGTCAGGCTTGTTGGCTTGTAGTTGCCTGACGGTGGGAAACGAGTAGTTCCAATAAATTAAACACTTCTCATTCCCCACAACGGACTCAATATCCCCCGGAGCGTAAGGCAGGACTAGTGTTTCGTCTATCCCATACGAGTGCCTTAGATGATAGTAAAGCACTCGTAATGCTGCATTGTGTCTGTGATTATAGGCCGAGACTGCGTATGTCGGGCAAGCAGACAGTAAGTGCATTTAGTCTCCGGCGCCCTGCGGCAGGCCCTGCAGCTGACATCAGGGACCTCCATACCCATAACACGACTTCGATAGACAAAAGAGTTAAATACACCATCCTGGCAAGCCATTATGAATCCCTCGGTCTCGGACTTCAGCCCGGCTGACCTTAAAAAGGTGAAGGTCAGCCTTTCGGATAAGCCGAGGTCTTCTATATTTTTATAGAAGACTCCGTGCAGTGTATCCTTATGGAGCTGCAGAAGGATGTTGTGTTCTGCAGCTCTAATGTGGGCTTTTAGTCGAACGGGTTCCAACTCGGTGACAGAGTCGGGGTTTACCCGCTCGACGTCGAAGATGAGACCAAGTTCATCGGCTGCTCTCCGTGCTGCCTTAAAGAGAAAAGCTCCTACCCCTGCATTTTCATGGTCTCGGACCATGCAGAAAAGGGGATCCGAACTCCTGATGACCTTACATGCTTCATCCAGAACCATCCTGCTATGGAGATTCTCCAAGCTCAATAGTCCACGGCCTCCCCGATGTCGTGGGAGATATAGCCGCGGAACGGACGATTTAGGATGCAAGCTCCTATTGAGATGCATCTTCTTGCGGGTTACTACATCGAGTTGACGCAGCTCTTCTCTAGTGCATTTCACTACTCCGAAAGAGTAGAGAAGGATCGGAACGGCAAGCATATTTGTAGTAGACACCTTGTTCTTCCCCGGCAGTTCTGAAGACCAGATCTGTCGGAGTAGGTACTGATACTTGCCGCGGAGAGCGTTTTTCACTACACTCACTTCTTGGGTGGAGCGTTGCTCGACACCCAAATAAGTGTACGACTCTCCGGCATCTAGATGGTGTAAGATGCTTCCGTCCACGAGCTGCGCGTCCTCTCCGTAGTCACCGCATCGTTCTTTCTTGAGATGGATCAGTGCGCATTTGTTCAACTCGAACTGCATACCGACCCCCTGCGTGTACTCCTGTACCATCCTGTTGGAGATCCCTCTCTCCGGAGGCATAAAGTTTAAGGTCATCCATATAAAATAGATGGGTGGTGACCTTATTGCATATTATTCTTATTTCTAAAATTTGAAAAGAAAATGAATTATTGACTATGTGAAGGAAACTATTGGGACTCACTTGGCCTTATTTACAACTCTGTACATTTTAAATATAAAAATAATAATAACAATTAGCATAAAAATTAATTATTGACTATGTGAATGAAATCTCGTTAGAAAATTAGAACTTGGTATTATTTAGAACTTTCTTCATAATATTTGCATTTATATTTATTAAACTAAAAGTAGGGCACGGTATGGGACGGCAGCTCAGCGGGTTAGCGCGTCTAGCTTTATCAAGTCGGGTTACAGGAATGAAAATACTATGTTAAATGAGATAAATGATATAAATGAAGTACAAAAATGAAATGTAAACCACAGATAAATAAAATAAAATATTTTTAATGGTTAATGTCTTTCTCTCTGTGCATAGGTACCTAGCGAGGTGAGTTCGAACCCCACCTACTGCGAAATAATTTTCAAATACAAAATTATTACCAAGAAGTGGTTCGTATCCCACTATAAACTGTAGGGCCCCGTCTCCTTTACTCAGACAAGTTTAGATCTAGATTTAAGAGAGTCACTCAGGTGACCTGGAATTGATTAAATTGCGTTTTCAAGTAAACAATAAGTTAAAAACCTCATTTATTTTTATTTGTAGTCCATAAAATCTGCACTGTAACAGTTTCATCAAAATATTTCTACTGTTTATAGAAACTTTAGAAGACAATATCGCGTGCAGTGAAAAATGTAGCCGCGGATATTTGTTTGTGAAAATTGATTAAAAATCTAATGAAAGCATGCACTGACGAGAGCTCCTTTAAATAGGATCGGTCTTTCATTTTTTAATATTCTTTATTTTTTACACATTCGTCCTCGATTATTGTCAGTTATATTTGTTTACCTTGGTTTATTCTGTTTTTGTCTCCGGTTTTTCTATTTTATGGTGCTCAACTTATTCCACGAAAAAGACGAAAAACGAAAAATGTATGTAGCCCAGTTGCCAGGGGGTTTAAATCGTAATTAATTGTTACCTCGTTAATTTTTTCATGAAAGGCTATTTTTTTGCTAGAAGAAAGTGGCTCAAAAAAGTTTACCAAAATCTACCTCCGCGAACCCTTAAAAACAACGCCTCTGAAACGGAAAAATTCAGTTTTTGCTAATATCTCAAAAAATAATAATAAAACGGACAGATCTGGTCTTCAGAACTGTCGGGGAAGAACAAGGTGTCTGCTACAAATATGCTTGCCGTTCCGATCCTTCTCTACTGTTTCGGAGTAGTGAAGTGGACTAGAGAAGAGCTGCGTCAACTTGATGTAGTAACCCGCAAGAAGATGCATCTCAATAGGAGCTTGCATCCTAAATCATCCGTTCCACGGTTATATCTCCCACAACATCGGGGAGGCCGTGGACTCTTGAGCTTGGAGAGTCTCCATAGCAGGATGGTTCTGGATGGAGCATGTAAGGTCATCAGGAGTTCGGATCCCCTCCTCTGCATGGTTCGAGACCATGAAAATGCAGAGGTAGGAGCTTTTCTCTTTAAGGCAGCACGGAGAGCAGCCGATGAACTTGGTCTCATCTTCGACGTCGAGCGGGTAAACCCCGACTCTGTCACCGAGTTGGAACCCGTTCGACTAAAAGCCCACATTAGAGCTGCAGAACACAACATCCTTCTGCAGCTCCATAAGGATAAGCCATTGCACGGGGTCTTCTATAAAAATATAGAAGACCTCGGCTTATCCGAAAGGCTGACCTTCGCCTTCTTAAGGTCAGCTGGGCTGAAGTCTGAGACCGAGGGATTCATAATGGCTTGCCAGGATGGTGTATTTAACACTCTCGTCTATCGACGTCGTGTCATGGGTATGGAGGTCCCTGATGTCAGCTGCAGGGCCTGCCGCAGGGCGCCGGAGACTGTAATGCACTTACTGTCGGCTTGCCCGACATACGCAGTCTCAGCCTATATTCACAGAGACGACGCAGCATTACGACTGCTTTACTATCATCTAAGGCACTCGTATGGAATAGACAAAACACCAGTGCTGCCTTACGCTCCGGGGGTTATTGAGTCCGTTGTGGGGAATGAGAAGTGCCTGATTTATTTGAACTACTCGTTTCCCACCGTCAGGCAAATACAAGCCAACAAGCCTGACATAGTACTCCTCGACCACCAACTCAAGACAATGTATGTCGTGGAATTCTCAGCTCCCGCTGAGAGCAACATTGTCTTGAAAGGGGAGGAAAAACGGACAAAATATCGAGATTTGCACTCCGCAGGCTTTATCCAGGCCATTCTGTTAAAATAGTGGTACTGATTATAGGAGCCCTCGGTGGAATGAGACAGACGCTGCTTTCAGAACTAAAAATCATACCGGCATGCCGAGATTCGGCAGAGATCTTAGCCGGCAGAATGCAGAAGGCTATCATCCTCGGTTCATTGCGTCTACTCAGGGCACACGATTCTCGGACCCGGTAGTCACTCACCCCACGGGCGTGGGGAGTGGCTATTGGTATTACCAGCTCCCCTCTGTGAGGGTCGGAGAAACAGAGTAAAAAAAAATGAAAATAGTATAAAATTTTTTTTTAAATAAATTTTTCTCTTAGCATGAGAAATTATTACAGTTCGCTTAATATTTCAAGCGCGTCACACAGGCAAATGAAGCGTTTCTCGACCGCCGTTACATAATAAAGATAATTTGTACCCATTAAAAATGAAAAAAATGGTATCATTTTAAAGAGGAAGAATTCAGCTTTCTAACTTTTAATTTTTATAAAAATTGCACGTGAAAGTTAAGTTTTATCATTTTTCCTCACTCTATATTAAAACGTAAATATTAAATAAAATACTAATTTAAAAAAATCCTTGCAGATATAGCTTGTTTATACCTTAAACTTCAATCTAAGATTAATTTTTATGCTCTAAAGTATCCAGGGTAAAAAAAAAAAGTTTTAAATCATTGGTATTTCTTCCATTTTTTAAGGTTAGGAAATTTTCACTTGAAAGCTTGTCTAAAACGGTCAAAAAAGGCTTGTAGGTAAAAATGGTATGTTTTTTTACCTACAAGCCATTTTTGATCGTTTTAGACAAGTTTTCATGTGGAATTCTTTCTTTCTCTGAACGCTTCTAAAAGATTTTATTTCACAAGGAAGATGATATCTATCCTGCTATTGGTTTTCAAAGGATTATACTTTTAAAAAGATTTTCGCTTCGGAGTTTGGAGGCTCCTAAACTCACATCATAGTCAACTTGTCCTCTTGAAATAATCCATAATATAACCGATTTTAAGTTTACTAAATATTGTATCACCCAGACCAAACACGAGAAGTGAAGCTGTTCATCCAGGCTAACTAGAATTTAAGGGTTGCAGTCATTCCTAAAATAAAAAATGATTATTTTTTGCTCTGAGGCGCCAGCAAAGCAAATTATACTGCACGATTATTTCCAATCGGTCGACCACTTTCCGAAAGACTTTTGCATTTTGCAATAATAATCGTTCGCGAGTTGCCTCATTGCATATAACGTGCGATTAATGTCCATACTCTGCCTTCTAATGTTTCTCCGTTTAATATTTAAAGAACCTGATTTAAATCTGTAAGAGAGAAAAGCCGTACACACGAAAATATAAATAGTTAATGAGGAGAATATCCACATTTACGGCGTTCACTTGAAACGACTTCAAAGTAATTCCTCTCCTCGAATTATTTACGCGGCCTTTTGATGTCGGATCTGCGAGTAGATCATCGCCTGATTATAGATAAGTGACTGTAATCGGTCACCTGCAATCTGCATACATATCCAGGATCGGAATTATTTATCATGTTTTCAATTGGTAGGATTATCCTCTTTATGAGGAAAAGGATTTTACTAGAGTTACTTGAGGTTCCGTATTTAATGCAAGACAAAGCCAAAGGTAACCTAATTAACAAGCCCGATAAAAAATTCTTTTAAAATTGTCGCGGCGTCTATTTATATCTTAGTTTACATCAAACGCGATTTTTATTTCTCTATCATTTTATTTTCTTTTTAAGGAACACGGAAAAGTCTCTGTTTAGAAATATAATTTGAATAATCCGGCTTGCCAGTGAAAGAATGTTTTTCATTAACTATATCCTGGTTTGGAATTGGAATTCTGGAACTGGTGGAGAGGGTATTGGGCCCCTTGTACATCCTCCCTATAGACAGACCCTCGCCTAGGCCTCCAACCAACCTAATATTGCGAAGTAGGTAGCGATGCTGCCTAGGGGTATCTCCCTTAGATCGGCCAAAGTACTCCCAAAATACATTCTTTGATTGGTGAGGCGGCAGAACGGTCACAGAGTACATGTTGAACCGTCTCATCTTCTTGTTCACAATCTCTACAGAGAGGCGTTTCGGTTAATCTCATATCGTGTAGATGTTTCCTTAACGGACAATGTTCAGTCTGGATTCCCGTTATAAAACGTAGATAGGTTATAGTTGGTCTTATGACAGCAGTGTACATCCACGTGACCATTTTGGGTTTCATTCCCCAGGTTTTCCCCACGGTCCTGCGGCACTGCTCATAATAAATGTTAAGCCTTCTTTAGTCTTCTATCATGTGAAGATTCCATGTTAGTTTGACATCGAAGGTTACCCCAAGGTATTTCACTTCTGATACGGAACTTAGTGTTGTATAGAGGAGAGCAGGTGCCTTCAGTAGTTTCCTTTTCCTTGTGAAGAGAACCATATCCGTCTTGCTTGGACTCACAGACAGGAAGTGTTCTTTGCGCCATTTTTCGAATATTGTTATGACACCCAGCATTCTTTTACAGAGGATTCCTTCGAATTTTTCGATAAGCATTATTGTTCGATCATCTCCGTAGGCAATTGTGTGGTGTTAATGCTGTGTTAAACAAAAAAACTGATGCATAACAGCTAACAGCCTGACGTATAGCCAGGTGCGAGTACTTCTAATAAATTCCGCACTTTCCTCGACTACGAACTGTTCAATCTCCTTAATTCGAGTGTCGTGGTGAAACTCGTTGCGTAGCGGCGTCCTATCGACGGATGTAGGTCGAAATGAACTTACATTTAATGGGACTTCATTCAAGATATTTCGAACACTTAATTACTAGACTGACCTGTTAAGCTTTCCCTAAATGGAACGTTCACTGTATAGGTAAATGATTTTGTTGTCTCGCTTCCAGTGAACTCCGCAACAAATTTATCGCAGTTCACTATAGATAGTCAATCCTGTACGCCAAACGGCGAACGTTGCACATAAATTTAGTTCCCGAAGTTCTTGTATATAGGTTTCTTTTGATTAATTTCAAATATATGCGCACTTGTAATGCATACGCGAGGTCGGTACAATCGAGTTTGAAACGGATATATGGATATGCAAACAATTGATATTCATCGGGAATGGTAAGAGTTTTCCCCATAAAAATTGGCACGAGCAATATAACAAATTTGATAGAGAAGCGTTGGGATAGTTGACAGTCGGCGCCCCGTTCAAGGTGCGAGAGTTTGGCGGGAGGTGCGAAGGGTGGGCGAACAGACGCCTAGGCGACGCCTGGAAGTCGAGGCGCCTGCCCCTGACTGCTTACTTGATCTTTTAATCCCGACATACGCGTTGGAAATTAATCACCCCCTCATACATTCTGTTCTTGCATTGTACGTCAAGAGCCTTAATGAATTATTCATTAATCTATGGGAATTCTTACAATTTTAGCTACTTACGCTGTATTACATTAATTACTTAATAGAGTGGGCGAATTTTAATGAATGTGCTCCGCTGAAATTGTGTTTCAGCAAAATCAGAATGCCTCGCGTCCAATTACACTGTTCCCTCTATATGAAACCATACTTTAGCAGATATACTGGGCGCGCGAAAGAACCCCGTCATAATTTTATGGAAATTGCGTCTCAGCAAAATTGTCTGGACTTTTTTAGTGCAGAGGAGCTAGAAATTGTTTACGTAATCAACAATTAATGAGTAAAATGCTAAAACGCGTCAATTTTTTATTCCACAATGATCTTTTTTGGACATAATTTTATACCTCGCCCTTCAACCCCCTTCGAATGGCAGCTAATCCTTTTAAAATTTTTAAATGGAATGTGTGACAACTCATTTGAAAGAGTTTTTAATTCTCTATTCAGCATGGATTTTTTAAACTTTTTCGATTTTAAATAATGTAATAATATATCGAACAACATGGCTAGACTACTCGATCTAGTTATAACCAACGTAAATTGTGAAATTATACGAGACAATTCACCACTTGTTAAAGAAGATGTATATCATCCATCTTTAATAATCAGTTTTCATAAAATTGGGACAGCTCAGCCAAAGTTTTCACCTAATACGAAACAAAAAGCATACAATTTTAAGAAAGCTGATTTTGTGTCTTTGTATAAACTCATAATTAAGATTAGATTGGTCATTTCTAACTGAAATAGATGATATTGAAGTAGCTGTACTGAGTTTTATAACAACTTTACAAGTCATTTGATGATAACGTTCCATTGTATAAATCATATAAGCGTAGTTATCCGTCCTGGTTTGATGCAAATATTATTAAGAATGTAAAAAATAAAGCTAGATTGTTTAAGAAGTATAAGAAAACTTATAATGACTATTTTTTACAAAAATTTAGAGAACTACGACATTTGGTTAAGAGCGCTCCGGATATAAGCCGGAAAGACTGTGCAAATTACTCTCATATAAATCATTATTTTAAAAAACGGCTTTCACTAAAGGACATTAAAAACATGTTACAATGTGGGACGATGAGAGAAAAAAAAGTATATATAAAAAAATAATTTTTTTTCTTCTATTATCGATTTGCAAAAATAATTGTTATCTTCCCGCATAGGTATCATTAAAATAAACATTTTCCCTTTTGTAGAACTAAAATAAAATTAGCCCTAATGTCCTCAAATGCACAGAGAAATTTAAAGATTCGGTATAATAAATTTGTCCAATGTCATATTCTACTACATCTCTATCTCTCGCCTTCCAAGCACACCGTACATTCAGCTGCGTCATTTTATTGACGTGAAGTCATTTACAATTAAAATTGGAAGCATGGATGACTAATACACTCCGACCAACTCTTAAGGAACAATTAAGTGCTGCATACAATATTTATATTGAAAATGTCCAATCCTCAATTTCCAGCGATCCCCAATATTTCTGGTCATATGTACATTCTAAAAATAGAACCTCTAGAATTCTCGGTAAGATATCATATGATAATACATTTTATGATAAACCCCAAGATATTGTGGATGTCTTTGGAGAATTTTTTAAGAGTGTCTACTTACCACCTGAAACAGATGATGAAAAACATACTGAATTGCCTAATATTCATGAAAATATTACCTTTCAAAATATATCTGAAAATAATATCTTAAACGCTACAAAAAAATTAAAAAACAAAATGACGTTAGGTTCCGATAATATACCATCCTTTTTTTTTTTTTTTTTTTTGGCATTGGACAAAATCCATTAGCCAATTACATACAGTAAAACCTAACCTAAACAACATAATAGAGAATTTACAGACAACTAACAATAGGAATTAAAACAGGGACACCCTCTTCTCGCCCAGGGGTCTATCAGGGCATTTATAAAAACACACAGGTTAAAGACCACGGATAAAAGGTAATTATACAGAGGTTTGAGGAGCACAATGGAACAATTCTAAATCGATAGCATCCTATAATCGTAGGTTTGTATTACTTAGGAAACGGAGTAATTCCTTGTATATATGTATGTTCTTCAGAGACAAGAGATGCAGAAGATTAGTTGGAAGAGATATCTTCAGTTCTAATAGCCGATTAATAAAATCGTTTGTAAATTTTTTATAGCACGAACACCCAAAAAATATATGATCCAAGTCAGAAGGAACTCCACATGATATGCATATATCTGTGTCAACCACTCCTATCCTCTTCAAATGTTGTGGAAAGCAAGCATGGCCAAATCTTAATCTAATACCATGCTTTATTGTAAAAGATTGTATCGGTATTCTAGCGGTTCCATTGCGTATCCTATTCAATCTTGCATTAAAAACAAAGACCTTTCCTAGTCGGTGGAAGGTGGCCAAAGTTTGTCCAGTGTTTAAGAGCGGTGATAGGGCATTGGTTAATTATAGGGCTATTTTTATTCTATCAAATTTTTCGAAGGTCTTCGAAATTATTTTGTATGATCGCATCTATCTCCCTGTTCGCAACCAAATATCGCCTGATCAACATGGGTTTATGAGTAATAGATCAACGGTTACAAACTTAGCGGTTTTTACCCAATATGTCTCAAATATATTAGATAGGCAGGGGCAGGTAGATGTCATTTATACAGATTTTTCAAAGGCCTTCGACAGGATAGATCATGCCGTCTTACTTAGAAAACTAACACAATTTGGCTTCCATCTTAGTGCTATAGAATTTCTTAAATCTTATTTAAGGAAAAGACAACAGTATGTCGCATGCAATGGCTTTAGCTCATCTTGTTATATGGTTACCTCAGGTGTCCCTCAAGGGTCTAACCTGGGTCCCCTTCTCTTTCTGTTGTTTATTAATGATTTAAATGACGTAATCGAGTCTTGTAAACTATTCTACGCCGATGACTTAAAAATATTTTCAGTTATAACTTGTATTGATGACTGTTGGAAGTTACAATCTGATCTGAATCATGTCCAGTCCTGGTGTCTAGACAATAAATTAGACCTCAATGTTTCCAAATGCAAGATTACTAGCTTCTCAAGAAAGGAAACAATATGTAATTATCTCGACGTAATTCCAGCAAGGATTTAGGTGTATTATTTGACTGTAAATTTACTTTTAACAAGCATATAACTTTAAAAGTGTCCGAGGCAATGAAATTTTATGGGTTCATAGTAAGAAATTGTAAAATCTTTACTGATATCAATGCTTTGAAAATATTATATTTCTCTTATATCCGCTCTAGGCTTTAATATGCAGCTCTGATTTGGTACTCATATTATAATCGTCATAAAACAATGGTGGAACGAATTCAAAGAAAATTCTTTAAATATTTGACTTTCAAAGCAGACGGCGTTTATCTCGAAAGAAGAATAAATTACAACTATTTAACTAGTAGATTCAATATTATCAGCTTGGATTTAAGAAGGATTTGCATATCATTAACATTTCTATACAAGCTACTACATAACACGATTGATTGTTGCGCTTTACTTGGTATGATCAAGTTTAATGTACCTAGACTTAACTCGAGGCATAACCCAACCTTTAAATGTGATATACCCAGAACAAATATCCTGTTAAAGTAAATTCTAAATCTTGATGTAGATGTTATTTAATACTTTGTCTTATAATCGTGATTTATTTCACAGATACATCTGGTATGTAAACTACTTATACTTAGTTATTATGTTTTATTATGTATTGTCCTGTAAATGGATCTTCTGTTGAGCAATAAAGCTATTATTATTATTATTATAATATAAGATTTTTTGAATTTTGTATACACTATCTCACTTTTCATGACTTCCATATTGTAGCTCCCTTATTAACCATGCGATTTTCTTAAAATTTGGGTGGCAGGTATTTACCCATAAGGAGATTGTGCCACGGTAAATTGACATACACAGCAAAATAAGAGTTCTTCCAAAAAAAAAGCTTTGAAAACGGAAAGAGATTACTTTCCGAAACGTCAGCAAAATACATTATTTCTGTGTTTATTCCGATTTATATTATTTGCAAAACAAAACCTCTGACTATTCCTTTGGCGTAAACGTCACGGGCGCAGAGGCTTCTTTCCAATAATTCCATTATTTTGTAGATTCGGTGATTTATTTTTGAAGAGGACAATAATACATGTGGTAGAAAACCCAAATAATAGGAAAGAATATTGTCAGTTAGTTGTCATAATTTATTGCAAGTGTGCAAAAAACTAATATGCCTCATATAAGCGATTTAGTTAAATCTGGAGTTATTGCTAAAGCAGAAGATGGATGGTCAATGAGACAAATTGCACTGCGTTATAGTATTGACAAAAATTCAGTGTGTAACATTTTAAGAACGAACGTGGAGAATAAACGGTACGATTAGTAGAAATCCTGGATCATGGCGACGAAGGATATCAACTCAACAACAAGATTTGCAATTGGAAATGCTTTAGTAGAAAATACATTTTACTCAGTTATTCAAGCTGCTGAAGAACCTGGATCGAGTAGTACTAATCGCCGGCGAGTAAGAGAAACGGAGCTCCGCTGTCATGCAACAGCACAGAAATACTTACTTAAAGCTGAACATAAAGAAGCTCGAGTAGGATTTGCGCTTGAATTTTTAGCGCATGATGTAAATTTTTGGAACAATGTAATTGTAACAGACGAAAAAACTTTCCAGTCAACACACAGCGGTCGTATTCGTATTCGTAGTGTATTCTTTAAATTTGAAAATTTTGCAAAGTACCCAATCAAATGTAAACGTTTTATGTACCAAATATCTGTCGAATCTAACTTTTCTAATTAATTTTGTGTCATAACATTCAATTTAAATGTATCGTTTTTGCTGACACACAGGTGGCAAAATACCCAGCAAAAAGAAGTAAAAAGAGTTTTTTTACATATCAGAAAAAATAGTTCTAAACGCTCTTAAGGCACCATTTTCTCGTTCAAGTCTTACGAACGAATCCTCGTCTTAGATTACGAGAAATACCGACTAGATCCTCCTAAGTTATCAAATAAAAAACGTCGAGGGTGATGTATCATAAATCTCTTTTATTTTCATTTCAAAAACTAAATCCTGTCAAACTCGCATACATGGTGCGGCCTCAGGACAACAGTTAGCGTAAGATATGCCGTTCACAAATCACCGAACCCCTAAGTATCCTTACTACATCTCCCCCACCGAGAGATTACTTTAATGGATTAATATCTCCTATTTCATGTAAGCACTATTACTACAGTGCAGTCTTGTAATTACTTTTTACGATTCGGCTAATTGCCTTTATACTCGGACGAGAAGTCAAAGTAAGTCATTTCCTCATCCTAATTCGAGAATTAAATGGCGGAAAACTTCTAGACGGAAGGGTAATCCTTGGAGAAAGAATGCAAATAGGGATTTGCCGACACTAATTTAATATTGCCGGTATGAAAAGGTGTAGAGATGCCACTCACAATTACATGTGATTATAAAGTACACGTAGGGTTTGTTCTTATATGAACTAACAGAATTTATTCGAACTAAATATGACACATAATATATTTAGAATACTCTACACTATGTAGAAGTCAATCTCTATTTATTTTACTGCGACATGCTGAGATCAATACGTTGTTTTACTTTGATGTAAAGAATATAATAAACAACAAAACGACATCAGGTATCTGAAAGCGAGGATATTATTTCGTTTGCCAGTTTGATAATTAACAACTAATAAATAGTTCACACAAATATTACCGTATGAATATATAAACACGTGGCTTGCCGCTTAATCGAACGGAGGATTGGAGACTCAAGAGTGCTTTAATTCGTTGCATTTGTGATGAGAGTTCATGTGAAACGAAATCCCGGACCTCCATATAAGAAATAAATTATTCGTACGAGTGCATCGAACAAGATATCATTAATTGAGATCAATTAAAGAGGTTAAATAGATGTAATAGTGGTTAGTGAAATGTGTAATTGACATGTAGAGCCGGTAGTTGCAGCATATAAAGCGATGCTGGTACGACGTCATCGTACATTGCACTTGTATCGTTGGTCTGTGATGATTTTTATCAACTAAAAGGCAGCGAGTGCATGATGGCAAGGCAGCGAGAATGCGCCGACTGAAAATTAAAAACACAAATTAAGCTTTAAACTTTCATCATGTTATAAGAAGCTGTTGAGAAAGTGGGAAGCAAAAATCAAGCAAAATTTTAGTGGAACCATAATTTTTTCACGCATGAGGTCTTACAAAACCCGTGTTTGTTGATATAAATGGTTTTTAACATAATTTATAGACATTTTAAAAAGTAAATATGAGGATCTTTCTATAGCTATGGTACTTAAAAAGTTATGTAGCCCTTTCTATAGGAAAATCCAATTTTACGATAAGTACAAACCCTTTTAGTATGGAAAATATCAAATAGCCAACACACTGCAATATAAAACTACAAATTAAGACCACAATCCACCTATGAAGACCTATGGCGGAGTGCCTCATGAACTTGAAGTTTTAAGTTAGTTTATATAAAAACTTGTTAAATAACTACTAATTTATTACTCAATCAATGAACACCTAAACGAGAAACTGTGATTGTATTATTTTAACACCTTGAAACAGAATTGACAGCTGTTTTACGAGTTTCTGTTTACTTTTATCACACATTTATTGAGTTATAAGATTCATATTTATTTATATCTTGTTTTTTATGACACATTAATTGTGAATAATATTTGTACCTATTTCTAATTTAACTTCTATATTATAATCTAGTCGAATTTCCTCAAAAAGAATCTTCTTACTGAAAATAATATAACATTAGGGCATCCATTACATCTTTGTTTATATACTTTCAAGAACACAAAAAATCTTGGTGCACCCTCCCCAAAAACACATTTCACGTGAAAAGATAGACCAAACGATATGATTCCACACTATTGGCCCAGATGGACTGTCGACTACAACTTGTACTGTCGTGAGCAGAAAAAAATAGGACAACTTTTTTTTTCTAGCCAGTTAAGAAAATTGATGTTGTTATCTTGAAACCAGTTAGTTACGGTATGAGCAGTATGAACGGAACAATTGTCTTGTTGAAATATGAACTCATTATTAGGAAATAATTGTGACACAGAAGGGAGCATAATATTGTCTAAAATCCTAATATACGTTTCTCTATTAAATCGTTCCTCAATATGCTACAAAACACCAGGACCACGTGCCGATATCCAAGCCCACATATTGACGGAAAATCTACCACTTTTATCATTGTTAGATATATATTTCTCATCGAATCGAGTATTCGGAGGGCGGTAAACACGAATACGACCGCTATGTGTTGACTGGAAAGTTTTTCTTCTGTAAAGATTACATTGTTCCAAAAATTTGCATCATGCGCTAATAATTCAAGCGCAAATTCTACTCGAACTTCTTTATGTTCAGCTTTCAGTAGATATTTCTGTGCTGCTGCATGACAGCGTAGGTCCGATTCTCTTACTCGCTGGCGACCAGTACTACTCGATCCAAGAAAATTCGTTTCTTCAGCAAGAAGGAGTAAAATGGATTTTCTACTAAAACATTTACCAATGGCAAATGTTGTTGAGTTGATATCCTTCGTCGCCCTGATCCAGGATCTCTACTAATCGTACCGTTTATTCTCCACTTTCTTAAAATTTTTGTCAATATTATAACGCAGTGCAATTTGTCTCATTGACCATCCATCTTCTGCTTTAGCAATAACTCCAGATTTAACTAAATCGCTTATATGAGGCATATTAGTTTTTTGCACACTTGCAATAAATTATGACAACTAACTGACAATGTCACAAAAATTACAGTTAGATGTACACAACTAGATTTTAGCAAAATACCGTTAACGGGAGGGGGGGTGTCATAGTCTCGTTAGGCTCTGAAAAACGAACATTTCCGTCCATTTCTTTGTTGGTGCACCCTCTACATAGACAAAGTATAATAGGCCACAAATCGCAACTTCTTTACCACCAGACACAGTAAAAAACAATTATTTAAAATTTAACGATATCCTTTCACAAAACCAAATACTATTCGGTGTAAGGCCCCCTTAAACACAAAAAAATGTTGAATATGACAACGTTGACATAATTTGGCCAGGCGAAATGGAAAATCCATAAAAATTAATTTCCAGATGAAAACTCATCTCGAGTTTCCCACAACTAATTTATTTCTACAACGACTTATACGGCTGTACATTTTCTTAATAGAAGTAACATCGTATCTATTGAATTAATCCGGATACCAATATTGCATGTTGTCTCTATCGGGATGCGTGGGAGGATCTTTCAGCTGAGGTACTTTAATGGATAGATGTAGAAAAATTTACGGTCATCGCTAATAAGAAACAATCCTAAACAAAAATACGACTTTTTCTCAATCGATTATACTAATTGTTTCATGATCTCTTGCTTAGTTTTCAAATGGAATATTTGCATTGGCTGCCGATGCTCTAGCTGCTGTAAACTATTGATGTTTAAAATGGCCAATGGTAAATCAAATTTTAGATGGACCAACAAGAAAATGCCGATTCCAATTTATTCATTTAATTATTTACCAGCGATCATACTGAAATATCAAGAGGCCACATAGTGGTGCGCCCTCATCAAACATACACTATTTTGATGTGGAAATGCTTCATACTACGTTAAAATCCTCTGAAAGTTTAAATGAGGCATTCTTGTGCAGTTATTAACTTAAAATGCCAATACCAGGAGGCAAAAAATCTTTTTTAAAACCACAGAAAGTTTATTTTTTTATAATTTATCTCTCTTTATCATACTATACAAATATGAATAATAATCAATGATATAAAAAAATAAGTAACAAAGATTATGATTTAGACACTTAAAATGAGGTGAAAGATTGTTTTATATAGGTATTAGAAAAAAAGCTTGTGATGGAGCACTTTTTACAAAATTTGAGCAAATGGATTACAATTATATACACATACAGTCTACAGACACTCCTGATTTTTTCATATTGCTTATAATACTGTATTTTTAGGTGGGTTTTGGGATCATAAAAGTGAACAAAATGTACTTTTTTAACTTGTCGACGTTTCGTTAAATTTATTAACTTCTTCAGGACACTAAAAGAAAACATATAAATGTAGGTATAAATAAAATTTAACAATTGTTGTTTATACTTAAAGACAATTAAAAACAAAAATAACTATATTAAATTGTTAACACATTAAAACATTAAAAATACAAAAAGGCACTTTCAAAAATTTTATTATTTAAAAATTGGGTGTAAAACATAAAAAACTGTATAATAATAATGTAGCTTATGTAAAGGTAATGGTTCTTGTTCAGTACAATACGCTGGTACACCTCGTTCTGACGAATTGAAGAGCAATAATGTGTCAGCGTTTCTTTATCTTTTTTTTTTCATAATTTTTTATAGATTAGGTATTTTTTAGATAGTCTATAATATTAAAATAAGAACTATTTAGATTTTCTATGTTTATTCGTTTGTTTATACTGCTGGGATTCTTCCTAATACAAATCATTTCACTGAACATTCCTTTCTTGTACCTAATTATTATTTTGGCATCATTAAATGCAAAAGTGTGGCCCTTTTCTATAAGTGCTCAACTAGTTGTGTTGGATTTTTTGGTATGGAAATTTTTGTAGTCAGTTACTTGTTCAGATATTAGTTTTTTAAAATATCTGCCTGTGGTGCCTATGTACACAACATTACATTCTGAACACGGAATTTCGTATGCTACATTAGACTTTAGGTGTTTTATCTTTTAATCTAGTATTATCTGTCCATAGTCTTTTAAAAAACTTTATGCAAATGTATTTATGTTATTGGACCACACAGAAATAATTGAAATTCGAGTGAAATATTTGAAATATTGATAACCACATCCTTCAAATAACTACTAATTACCTTTTGCATTTTTTTGTATAATTAAAAATAAAAAAAAAATCCTCTTGTATACTCAATCGAAGGACATACCGTATAGTCACACAAATTGCCTAAGATATCTTGTCAGTTTAAACATTATTCTAATTTATGGCCCGAACACAATATTTCATAGCTTACTCTGAGCATTCAGCTATCGATTTGTAATGCTCAGTAGTGGCAGTTGAAAATATGTATTTCTTTTATATTTCGTAGTTAGCCAACTCCGGCATTCTTCAAGATATTACCCTTTTCGTCATCCTAACCCCTGAGCGCCCTTTATCAAGATACATAGATCCCTTTTATAAATACAGTGGCTACATGTAGAGACATAATGTGCCCCAATTCAGTCTATCCTTCCCCTGTTTTTCTTCGTAGGGGCGATCGGTGAACATTAGAACAAGTCGAAGAACACTTAATTTCGACTGATTTTACAAGAGCAAAGTTTTATCGATATTTTCTAAAATTTGAATGATGGGTAGAGGCCTATTTTGGGAAGTATTAAACACCCGAGGCGTCATCAAAATAGGCATCTCAGCAACTCTCGGCATTAAAAAACGCAACAAAAACTTTACATGATTATTATCGTCGTTGGGTAACAACATTGTGTCAAAATTAATATATTATTTTTCAACGTTGGCTAGTTTTAATTCATTGCTCATTAGGTAGTTGGCTTGTCAATTATTTCAAATTCAGAGATGCTTTCCGATACTTTGCCAATTAGCAGTATTAAATAAACTATAAATAGTTTATGCTGTTTTTATTTCTATTTAGTCGTAAAGTTTACGAGCCAATGATTCTTTCCATAGATATTGTAATATATTTTTACATGTAATTTCATAGTCAAAGACCTCAAAATGTTTTAAAGATCAAATTGTTGGACATTTTTTGTATAGGTAGAAGTGATTCCATGAAATAGTGGTCACCTAAATCACCAGATATAACAACTTTACACTTTTTTAGAGGTATTAGAAGGCGAAACTATATAACTCAACCAAAGTCGTTAGATAATTCACAATAAAGGAGTGTTCAAGACTGTCAACACCAGAAGTTTTTAGTAATGTTAGACAGGCGTTCTAAAATAAGTCGTTTGGTGCCGCTTAGAACATGTTATATGTGGAGTAAAATTCAATGAATTCTATATATCTATTAACGAGATAGTGCATAGTATACCTCATAGCAACTATCATTCTGGACTTGTCGAGATAGGAGGAGCAAAAATGCAAAATTTTAAGTTTTTAAGACAAAAACTAAATTAAAAACAATCGTATCTGATCTAGCAAACAAGAGTAGTCCGGATGAAATCGATATGGCTTTCTATTAATTCTAATGTTGACATTCTATCTGATCAATTGATTCATTAATTAATGGCTCATTACACCGTGGTATTGTGCCAAATTATTTAAAAATGTCGACAATAATTCCTGTAAGAAAAATACCTAAAACCATTAATCTGAAGACTGACCTATCAATATGTTACCAGCTTTTAAAAAATATTAGAGAAAGTAGCATATCTGCAATTTTTAAATTTTATAATAGAGAAAAAATACTTAGTGAATGCCAATCTAGTTTTAGAGAAGGTTTTAGTTGTGAAAGTGCATTACAATATGTTGTTAATGAATGGAAGGAAGCTAAGGACAAAGGAAAAATGTCAGGAGTAATATTTTTAGATTTGAAAAGAGCATTTGAGACAATTGATAGAGATATTTTATTCGATAGGCTAAGCAAGTATAGAATTGATGGTGTAGTGTGGAAAAAAACGCTAATGCATCGATTGCAACAAATACCAGCCGACTTAAAGGAGTTCTCATGTACTAAATGGTCAAGTGATCCTCGTGTCGGTCGTCACATGCCTACC
Source organism: Leptura quadrifasciata (assembly GCA_963675555.1). Lineage (NCBI taxonomy): Eukaryota > Metazoa > Arthropoda > Insecta > Coleoptera > Cerambycidae > Leptura > Leptura quadrifasciata. The sequence continues at coordinate 2,581,849 of OY776681.1, read as the reverse complement.
TTGCACTGACGAGAGCCAACAGCTCGAAACTGCAGTCTGCAAGTGGTGTGTAATGACCGGCATCAGAGCTCCTTTAAGTAGGATCAGTCTTTCGGCTGGTGTTTGTTGCAATCGAAGCAGCATTAGCATTTTGATGGTAATGTGCAATTATTACACTTAATCTAAATAGGTGGCTTTTAAAATGCAGTAAGCGGTGCATGAGGCAGTAAAGGTATATAAATAAAAAAATATAAATAAGGTAAAAAGCATAGTATCAGGGTAGGTGTACACATATTATGAGTTGCTTCTTAGATATAAGTCAATTATACTATTTAAACTGTCGTGATTAATATCACAAAGACCGGAAATTGAATTGAATACCGTACACATATTAAACATTGGTGATTTACACGTAAGGTTGGTACGACTAAAGGGGGTATAAAAGTAATCACTATCACAAGAATGCAATCGAGGAACCAAAAAGCAAAGCTTATTAACAAGGGATGAACAATCGATATTGTTGTTAACTAGATTGTACAAAAATGAAAGAGCAGCGCAGTTCCTTCTTTCACTTAGTGAAATCATATTAAACATATGTAATAGGAGGTTATTATCAGTGCCTCGCTGTGGAAAAAACCATTAGTTTTAAAAAAACATGAACTTTACAAATTCTCTCTGGACAGATTCAGTTAATAAAATCAAATTTTGGTATATATGAGACCATATGAGAGCGGTATATTCCAGCTTGGATCTAATGTATGTAAAATATAATATTTTCAAACTTTCAACACTAGAGAAACAGTTTCTGACAAAGAACCTGAGCAACTTAGAAGCTGACTTTGTCATCTGATTAATATGGCTTGAAAAACTAAGTTTGCAGTCGAAAATCACACCGAGATCTTTCAACTCCAAACAACGCTCGAGTGGAAAATTGTTTATGTTATAGTCCAATTGTATAGAATTGTGCCTACGAGTAAAAGTCACGATTTTGCATTTGGAGATGTTTAATTTAAGAAAGTTGTTGGAACATCACGTAGAATCTTTGTCTATTTCTGTTTGTAAGTAAATACAGTCACTCAGACTATTTATATTTGTAAATATTTTGAGATCATCTGCAAAAGTAGATGCTCACAACTAATTACTGATGTTACGTCATTTATAAAAATCAAAACAGCAGGGGTCCCAAGTTGGAACCCTGAGGGACGCCTGACGTTGTTGTATAATTAAGAGATCTGTGACCGCCGTGTTCCACAAATTGCTTCCTTGAGAACAAGTAAGATGTGAAAAGCAAGGTTAATGTATCCGAAAATTCAAAAGCTCTTAACTTGGACTATAACAAATAATGATCTATCCGATCGAAGGCTTTTTGGATGTCCGTGTATATGACATCCACTTGCCCCCCTGAATCCAGGCTGTCATATATGAATTGAGAAATACAAGCCAGATTTGTTACTGTGGATCCTTGTGCCATGAATTCATGTTGCATGGGTGTTATGGACGATTTTATTGTGCTGTAAATATAGTTATACAAAATTATTTCCAGTGCTTTCGCAAAATTGCATAAAACGGCAATGGGTCTGTAATTGATTATGGACGATGGATCGCCAGTTTTTAAAATAGGACATATTTTGGTAATTTTCCAGATATCCGGAAACTTGGACGCTGTAAGTATCATATTAAAAATAATACGCAGCGGAGTAACAAACACCGCAGCACAGTCTCTAACTACGAAGCTGGGAACACCGTCAATACCGGCTGTCATTTTGTTTTTAAATTTTTTGATTGCTTCAAAGATTTCATTTTCTGTAATATAGTTAATATTTATCAATTCGGATGGGTAAGGTATGTTGTCGTTTGTGTGACTTGGATTCCAAGGAGAATATATACTTGAGAAAAAGTTTGCAAAAGCATTAACTATTGTTTGCTGTGTATCCAGTGTTTCATTGCTATAAGTGACCGCTCTCGGGATTCTAGTTTTACCTCTTTTGTACTGAGCAAAGGACCAAAATTTAGAGGGATCGTGCGAGATTACATTTTCGATGACTGAAACATAATCTTTATAGGCAGATTCAATTTGTTGTTTTATGGTGGCCCTGAGTCGCCTAAACTGATTCCGGTAATAATCTGTTTGGTATTTTTTGAAATTTTTGTGAGCCAGTTCTTTGCAGCGAATGTTACTTTTAATTTCAGCATTATACCAAGGTGGGAAAGTACGGCTTGACTTATTAAATTTTGAAACACATTTTTCAAAGATACTGTTTAAACGCGCGTAAAATGCATCACATGCCCCATCAGCAATACTATAATGCTCTAAGTAAGACCAATCAGCTTGTAAGAGTTTCTCGTATGTTGAAAGAAATTTGCTGGCTTAAAGTTGTAAATTACGTTATTATTACTGGCAGAGAAATTTTGGGACATTTTTGTGTTTATACTGAAATCTATGATCAAAGAGGGGTGGTGTATGTCTTCATTAACTAAAGACACGAAATCTCTACTAATATTACAACTAAAATTAGCAAGTATCAGGTCCAGCAATCTACCATTATTGTTTAATATTGTATTGTATTGTCTTATATCTAGAAAACTCATAAAGTTGTCAACTACTCTAACCTTGACATCATTTTGATCAGAATTAAACTTATTAACATTAAAATCGCCACAAATCAATAATTTGTGGTTTTTTTAAGTATTGACAGACCTTCAAAAGCATCTAGAAATGCTTCGTATTCAAACATGGTTGTTCCTGGTGGTATATAAATTGAAAAAATTAGTAAAACAGCATTATTAATCGTTACCTTACATCGAATAACGTCTAAACTGGGAACAATATTGGTGATTGAGACTAAATTTAATTTTATAACATTGTATCTACTTTTAACTCCAATTAACGCTCCACCTCCCCTGGAATGTCCAGTGGATATGATGTGAATTATATATATTTTATCTTATTTTTGTTGTTGTTTTATTGTATGTTTTTACTTTGTTTTGTGGATATGATTTCCAATGTAAAACAGAGATTATACTATGTATTTTTGATTGTATAGCCAGGGACTAAATAAACGTATTATCTATCTATCTATTATAATGCAAAACTACAGCTCACAAGTCATATATTTTACACTTTCAAAGTTGATTCCTTATCAAAGGTATATTTCCTACAGTTTTAATACATCGATTTTTTTTATATACATAACAACCCTTCCTGGCACCATCTATGGCTCCTAATAAAGTAAGAGTACTCGTTGACTCACGCTAAACTACGAACTTAATGCACAGCTAAAAAAAAATATAAATATTTTTATTTATATATGAATAGTTTGTTCATGACTATATGATACGAGAACAGAAGCTCGATCTAAATATATGAACTAACGCGTGTGTGTATAAGGAACGAGGAGGACTATTTCACCCTTAAACATAAATGCGAATCAATATTCAATATTGATATAGCATAGCCAAGGTTTCCCGTTCTTTCTGTAGAATTTTAACTCGCCGATTCACACTATATTGGATAATACCTCAATGGGGTTATGGAATAAATTGTAACCGCAACAAATAGAAAATTTCATGAATATAAATTGCAACGGGAAGATATTTTACGTTAATTGAACAAGCCAAAGTCACGTGCTAAATAATATTCACAATACAGGAGTATTATGTTAATACAATACAAACAAGAAATAATTAATTCAATATTATCCGCATCAATCGATGTATGAGGTTCTTAAGACTGATCCGATCTCCCCTACAAGACCACCCCCTATAGAGACTCAGCTTCCGTATGATAAACTACTATTTTAGTAGCCCTGTGGACCGCTTGGAATTAGATATGATGTAGCTAAGAAATATTCCGAAATGCTTTCAAGGAAAAATTGTTTGTCATGTTTTTAGCCACACCTTGTGGATTATGACAAACTCCTTATATCGACAACAAAAGTCGCAAAATGAGCGATATAAGATTTTTCGGAATGTGAGGGTAGTGTTAAAAAAATAGGCGTGAGGGTGAGGGAGTATAATTGTTAATTAGAAATGTTTGGAAATTTAAAAGATATTAAAAAATTAATTCATTCACTTTAAACTGCCACCAGTAGTTGAGATAGAAATTGTACTAAGTTAAACAATTAGGGGATCTAAAAACCGCTAGTACTCTTTCGATGTCTCAATTAGATTGCAAATCAAAATGAGGTATCGATTTAATAAAAGGTGAATGAATTTAATTTCGTCAAAAATATGTAAATAAATTAAATTTTGCGCTCTTTGTTGTCTGGCCCGACTGATAAGTTTATCGTGATATAAAATTACGCGGATTGAAGTTATTGATCTTTAAATAGAAACATTACCACTTTATGTGCACAATTTGTTTTTGAGATTATAGCAAAAATATTTAAAAAAACATACCAATATGAATAATATCAGATTGTTTGGTCACCAACAAGAATAATTGACTTGATAACGAATAGGAAGGACAAGTTACATGAAGGCACTTGACTTTTTAAATATATAAAATAAATACGGATTAAGGTTGGGATATCCAAGAGAGGAGAGAGAGAGAGAGAGAGAGAAAACAGAGGTAAAAAACAGTATAAAATACCTATGCAAGATATGAAGATTGGCACTCTCTTTTAATTTAAATTAGCTAATTTTGCAAACAACTGAAATTATTGAGTGCAAATTCCAAAGTCTGTTCTATTTATAAAAAGGGGAATAAATTAGATATTCAAAACTTCAGGCCTATTTCTGTGATCGGTAATTTTTGCAAAGTTTTAGAAATCCTACTTTACGACAGTATTTATTGTTCAATTAAGCCTAAGATATCTATTCACCAATATGGATTCATGAAAAGGCGTTCAACGACGACTAGCTTATTCTGTATAACTCAGTATATTTCTGAATTCTTAGATGAACATCGCCAAACTGATGTCATATAAACGGATTTCTCCAAAGCATTTCACAGGTTAGATCATCAGTTACTGTTAATCAAATTAGAGAAAATTGGCCTTTCATACTCATTAATTCTCTTATTCAAGTCTTATTAAACAAATAGGTTTCAGTATGTTACTCTTAACGGATTCAAGTCAATTGAATTTGCTGCTACCTCTGGTGTTCCCCAGAGATCCATCTTGGGGCCCTTATTTTTTAACATATTTATCAATGCCATAACGGACGAAATTGATTTGCCTTGCGTTATATACTAATGACCTTAAAATTTTCTCAGTTATAAACCGTATTGATGATTGTTTTCAACTTCAAGCTTGTCTTAGTAAAGTAAACAACTGGTGCTTAGTAAATAAACTACCCTTGAATGCAACATAATGTCATTCTCATTGAAAACATCTCCGATTATTTTTGACTATCATTTGGTTAATGATACTCTTCAGAGGCCTTACAACTTTTCGCGACCTAGGCGTAATCTTTGATAGCAAATTATCATTTACCAACCACATTGATACCATAGCCTCTGAAGCCTTTAGGGCTCTTGGATTCATAGCTCGCACCAGTCGTGAATTTACTAATACGGATACATTGAAAATCCTTTACCAATCATTTGTGAGGTCGAAACTTAAATATGCATCACTTATTTGGTGTCCCAGTTATGATGTTCATGAGAGCAACCTGGAAGCAGTTCAACGCCGGTTTGTTAAACTACTTTGGTTTAAGTCGGATGGTATCTATCCAGCTATTGGCTTTCCGCAGAGTCAATTACTTGAAAGGTCTCCTTGTTGTCTACTCTGGACTCTACAGACTGATACTCTACTACTACACAATGATCTTGATGTTCCTGGAATAATTTGCAAATTAAATCTTCACGTCCCTAGATTAAATTCTCGTAATGACCAAGTTTTTTATTTACCCACTCCACATACAAACTTATTAAAAAATTCGCCTTTGTTCACTATCTGTAACAATTTTAATAAACTGTGTAGCAACCTCGATATTTTTAATTGCAGCCTTAGTGATACAAAAGATGAAGTTTTTAATTAATTTAAATGCTTTCAAATTATTTTTGTTTTTCTTACACTGAATTTTAATCTTTATTTCCTTCTGTCTTTCTTTAGTTAATATTGCACATGTACTTCATTAAACTTGTTTTTAATTATCTGTAAGTTACACTTTGTATTTATTGATGTTTTTGTTAGTTTGTATTATTCTCTATGCTTTTTTTTTGTTTGGTTTTTTTGTCTTATATCGATTTTTAATGTTGTATATCGTACTCTTAAATGTTTTCTTAACCGCCTTTCAAGTTACCGAAGTAACCCCCTGGAAGATCTCAAGGATCTTGTGTTAGGCAAAGAGAGATGAGGCCCTACAGTTTAATGTGGACTCCGAACCACTCTTGGGGCAATTTTTTTAATGAAAAATTGTTTCGCCTTGCGGGAATCGAACCCACTTCGCTAGGCACTTTTATGATTTATTTTTATAACTTTCTATTCCTGTTCTATAATTGGGTATTTTACCTGTTGAGCAGTGTATGCAATAAATAAATAAATAAATAAATTCATATCAGCGCACTTGTCATAGTTCTACTTTAGGTAGTCTCAAGCTTCTTTTACCAATATACGTATTAAAAAAAAGTTGTGGCCAAAAATAATAAACATTTCCTTAACGGATCTCTCCCTCTTGGACATGCCCACCTTAAGCATTCTCTATATAGACATATCTCGGTCATAAATTATATACCTGTCCTATCTTCCATTGAGTCAGTCAAACAAAAAGGGTTATATGGGTTAAATGGCCAGGTAAAAAGCTTTTTTTAATTTCTATTTGCAAATGTCTACCTACACACTTAAGTCAAGGTGCAAAATGTTAATATAGCGAAGGTAGAGGACATATGGGTTATTTCGACACTTTACCCACTTAACGTATTTTTTTTTCTATCGACCAAGTGGTTTTGTGTCTGCAAGTAATAAATACTTAAGAAATAATATCTACTTATAAATCTTTAACATAATCGTCAATATATGTATATCTAAATCATGTTGGTATTTAAAAAAACATCAAAATTGAATACAAACAAATATAAAAAGCCTCGCGGATCAAGGGAAATAAGCTTTTACAGAATTGGAGAAAATATGCCTTGCCATAATAAACAAATTTAGAGATCAAACAGATTAACACAAAGGCAGATTGTAAGCATCTTTTTGTGTTGAAAAAGAGACAAATTTCAAGAGTTTTTAAATCCGAAGCAAGAATAGTACGCGTGTTTCCTCTATAATATCTACTATTTTTAGTGGAGTACGGTAATCGAAATGTTATACAATTTTTCGCAGAGATTCCAAACTTTGGGTAGTTGTTAGTTGTCTTAAAAATAAGATATTCCTAGAATACCTAACTTCTGCAAGTGTCGAAACGTTGTTTTAAACACAAGCACAAGAGTGCTTATACAGAGCTTTCAATAATGATCACAGGACACGTGACCACAAAAATATAGACAACCAACTATACACGATGGTATTGCACTAAACAGAAATACCCTAAATCCATTGGCGTTCTAGTTAAAGGTAAAAAAATTTATGATAATTCATTTATTCATCAAATTTAAGAGTTTTTTAATATTAAAAGCAAATTTAAATGGGATGCCTTTTATAGTCTAGTATATTTTAACTTGGCGTGTGTATGTATGAGTTAATATTTCCGTACGATTTCATTTTCTCTTGTACACAAAGATCCAGAAATATTGTCCACGTAGGCAATGTTTCTGGACTATTGCTTTAACTTTGTGTACAATATGGGAGAAAATGAAATCGTACGGAAATATTAACTCATACATACACACGCCAAGTTAAAGTATAGTAGACTATATCTGAATAAAAAAAATGTTCGCAAGAAATAAATTGTTACACCTAATTCAAAATAATCTTTATTTCCACAGACAACATGTATATAAACATTCGAATCAAACACTCCACAGTAAATAAAAGAAATTACATAATAAAAACTTTTGTTACATGAGATTTAAATTAGAAGATGACTGAATACATTTTAATACGAAATGCCAAGAAATTATAACAAATGCTCAAAATAGCTGCCTTGAGTTTCTAAACACACATGGACTCTTCGTTTCATATTTTCGAATACGTTCTGTAACTGATCAACACTAATATTGCGGATTTCTCTTTCTATTGCCTCTTGTAATTCATCAATAGTATGTAATCTATTTTTAAAAACATTGTTCTTCATGTGTCCAAATAAGAAATAATCACAGGACTTTAGATCTGGAGACCGTGCAGGCCATAGTCCCTGGCTAACTAATCGGTCATCGTAAAACTCCCGTAAAAAATCAAGTGAAGCTCTTGCTGTATAGGCAGTAGCGCCATCTTGCTGGAAATACCCATCTTGCAGTTCATCATCATGCAACTGCGCCAGAAATGGCTCTAAAATAAGAGGGCATTAATTGTTTCACGAAAAAATATAGGGCCTATAATTCGCCTTCTGGATATTGCCACCCATACACCAACTTTTAAGGGGTGTAAACTTGTTTCTACGTAAGTGTGAGGGTTTTCTGTAGCCCATGTCCTGTAGTTCTGACTATTGATATAACCTGTTAAGTGGAACCATGCTTCATCAGTAAAATAGGTTAAATCCAATACATCGTTGTTATTTAAATTTCCGTTGAACCAACGACAATATCTTACTCGACTTTCAAAATCAGGGGGTAATAGTTCTTGAACAACGGTTACCTTGTATGGATGCAAATGGAGATTTTTGAGTGCTTTATGGGTTGTTCCAACTGAAAGACCTAAAAAAAATAAATTTCGTTGATTTGTCGTTTAGGTATATTAAGACATCTGAAGAGAACCGATTCCCAGTTTTATATATTTTTTTATTTGCATTCAGGTTTTATATATAAACAAGAGTTTTAGTAGGTATCGTTATTAGTTGTTGATAATAATTTTCACCAAAGAAACTCATATTGTATATTTTCAAGTATGTAACGTATTCAGCAATTAAAAAATTTAGTGTAAAAGTCCCTACCTGTTTGAGCGGACAACTTTGGTATGGATTTTGTCGGGCTTTGATTCATTCTTTCTTGAACGTCGTTCATAACCACTTCAGTTAAAACAGTTGGCCTACCAGTGGATTTTCCCTTGCAAAGGCAGTGTGTCTTTGCAAAACGATCAGCGAGTACATATTTACGATTTGAAAATGTGTCATATGGAATATTTGCGTCGGGAAATTTTTCCATAAATTGTTCGATGCATGATTGCAATGAATACTTCCATGATCCATCTTCGTTGCGAGTTCCACTTCGAAAATGAGCCATCTTGCTCTGGCGTAAAAACCATGGCAAGACAGGACTATAATATAATTTAAAAAACATTACTTAACCTAACATTCTTTTCTCTTTATCATTACTCACCAGAAGATAACTGATGTAAATTATGTAGTTCTGAAAAGAACTGATTAGCACTTAAATAATAATTAAAACAATTCAAAACCCTTAAAAAAGAACTGATAATTATGCAATATCCACCAAAACACTACTACTACGTCTATGATATGACATTTCAGATTAAAATAAATAGTTAAATCTTAGGATATGCCTACAAGAAGACTGTACGGCGCTAAATATTCTGCGTAGACAAACCGTTGCCTTATTGGTTCTGCTGGGCGTGTTCAGCTTCAGAGCCAATTAAACCGTGCGTTGCGTCGAGATTTCGTGAAATTTCGTCGAAAAAAACCGTTAGCAAAGATACTTGAAAACGCACCCTTAGATACATACGAATTAAAATATCCCTCGTATGGAAGGTTCTGACATGGCTAAAACATGACAAGCCTAAAAGATGAACTAAAAAATCACGTGTCCTGTGATCATTGTTGAAAGCTCTGTATCACTACATTTAAATCTATCGCGGCTATAAATCTCGTTGGGCGATTGACCGAAAGGAAACCTCAAGGCAATAACACTAATACTATCAACAAAAAAATTACGTTGTCGAAACTTGTACATTATTTTCTATCTGTTTCAACCGCAAATACACCGAAATACTTTCAAGGTTTGGGAAATAGTTTTATCTATCGATTGACAATGACCTCAGGCGAAATACCGCTTCCTCTCTGATGGACAAGAAAGTGGTCACAGTTGTCAGTCTCACGAGCCGCATTTTTGTCACGTGAACAGGAATTTTAAATTATTGCGGACTGAAATAACAAATATCGGTCGTGGTGGTGCTGATTAAGTTACCCGCAGATAAGCTCGTGGGAACAAACGTTTGAAAAATATGCATACGTGGTATCTCGGTTTGATTATGAAATTTTTTCAAGTATTGAAAACTATAGAATTCATTAAAAACACACACAAATAATAATGATAAATAATGGAGTCACTTTAACTGCCCACCCAAAAAAGATCGATTGAAATTTTACGACTTTAAATGAAATATGCAAGGACATTAATGATTTCGATAATTTATTACATTTAAAACGGTGTAAGTAGTCTTGCTTGAGCTAAACGCTTTTATTTAAGTAAGATACATTCGAGGAAGGTTACGGTGATGTCATAAGGTCAATGTGTCAAAGGGGTCCCCTGCTCCTTGGTTCACATGTAACTAAAATAGCATATTAATTGCTAGTATTTATATCAGCGTACGTCCCTCCGTTCTATGATCCTTGAAATTGTTTCGTCACACAACTGTTTAAATAAAGTTTAGTGTACACTGTGGGCTGGGCAGTTTCCACGTTAAAAAAGCTGCTTTATGTAATGAATTTAAAAACATTGTAAACCTATACAAACATGTCGTCGTTAGAAGCGAAATACCGCAAATGTGTCGAATACATCAGTATTGTTAATATTTATGTATTGGTAAAAAAAATTCAGTTGTTTGACTATAAACAGTGATATTAGGAAAAAAATCACGTTTTACTAGATCTCCCATCTTGTACCATATGGGCGCAGGCGATTTGAAATGTCGCAATGAAAAATCATCAAAAAGGCGATTTTTTCAAAATAGCACATCTTTCGACAGAAAACTGAATTTTATGGTGAGTTACTTAAGCATTCTCTATACCTAACTTCACCCCTAATCGAGTTATTCAATAAAAATCAAGAAATACCTTATTTTGCCGAGATATTGCTTGGTTTTCAAGTATGCCATGGAAACAAATCACGATTCTAAACAATTTATATAAAAATATGCATATCTTCAGTTATTGGCATTTTTTTAAGGAAGTAGTAAGCTTTGGAAATAATCGTTTAATTTGAATCTTTATTCAAACAAATGAAGAAATTAACAAAATAATTTATTTCAATACAAAAGCTTAAGAGTTGTTCGGAGTGTATTAGTCATCCATGCTTCCAATTTTAATTGTAAATGACTTCACATCAATAAAATGACGCAGCCTAATGTACGGTGTGCTTGGAAAGAGAGAGATAGAGATGTAATAAAATATGACATTGGACAAATTTATTATACCTAATCTTTAAATTTCTCGGTGCATTTGAGGACATTAGGGCTAATTTTATTTTAGTTCTACAAAAGGGAAAATGTTTGTTTTAATAATACCTATGTGGGATGATAAGAATTATTTTTGCAAATCGAAAATAGAAGAAAATTTTTTTTTTATATATATACTTTTTTTTTTCTTATCGTCCCACATTGTAACATGTTTTTAATGTCTTTTAGTGAAAGCCGTTTTTTAAAATAATGATTTATATGAGAGTAAATTGCACCATCTTTCCCGCTTATATCCGGAGCGCTCTTAATGTGTGCACCATTTTCATTTAGACAGTCTACAATACGTTCCTGAACAGACTGCGTTGCTCTCCGAATTTCGAAAAGTTGTAAACGATCAAAAGTTCCAACTATCCTTATTCTCAAGTCTGCGTAATTTAAAATCGGATTTGTGTAGGTACACTAATTCTTTGACTCTACTCCATAAATAAAAATCTAAAGAGTAAGATCCGGAAATTGGGCGGGCCAAAGTGACGGGCCTCTGTTTCCTCATCAACGATCTTTAAAAAGTTCCATTAATTTGGCATCTACGGCTCTAGTAGAATGTGCTAGAGCTCCGTTGATACCAACGGTTGATAAATCGAGAGACATATCATCCAAGTACTTTTCCACAATTTCTCTTAAGATTCTTAAATAGCCCTCGCCATTCAAGTTTTCATCGTACATGAAATGTTACACTTCACTGTTCACTAACAGACAGAAAATATTAATACGAAGTTGAATTTGATGATTTTTTGTAAAAAATTACCCATTTAAAATAACAAAGTTGGTACCGACTTTTGGCACACCCTGTATAGCTGGAAGACTGGAAATATTTTAGGTAAAACGGACATGAGCGACCAAGTTTCAAATTTGTAATCCAACTGCATGTTGAAAAACTTCTAACGAACGGTCGGCCTACGAGAAACACCCTGTATTGTGGTGCCTATATTAAAAATAGCGTGTAAGCTTCGCTGAGGACAACACCTTAAAGTAAGCCGCGGGAGAAGGTAAAATGAGATTACCAACTTCGGATTTAATTTTGTGCACGCTGGTCATGTTGATTCAAGGGCAAGCATGTGCTTTGTTGCCAAATTTACGACTTTCACTGGATATCTGAAAACTGTCATCTCGTATTCAATGGCGGATTCACCATATGGCTAACTAGGCACTAGCCTGGAGCCTCTGATTCAGCCTATCACAGCCGATCATCCGTATATTTTCACTAAGTACTGAAAATATTCCAGTATACAAAGAAAACGCACAATATAAGGTATAAAAGGAGAGGGGGTCTGTCCAATCAGTTGTGTCTAGAGCCCCCGAGTGTCTTAATTCGTCACTGTTTGTATTTTTATAGTATGAAATTACCGGCTTTTACATAATAGCAAGCATATTAGTTTTGAAAAACCTCTACTGTCTCATGTATTCTTATTGCATAAACCTCACGTATTTTAACTTCCATACGACGGAGAAGTGTGTTTTATATCTATTTCGCGCATTCCAGAACCTCTTCAGTGTTTTACAGTTCACTGTTGTAGAACATCAAGATTCTCTGGTGGAGATGATATAGGTACTTATGCTTTTAGATACCTCCTGTAAATAAATCTAGTGGATTAAGATCCGGCCTTCCAGTAGGTCATACCAGTGCACCTTCACAAGCTATTATATAAGAATGTTGCTGTTTGTATAATGCTCCCATTTTATTGGAAGGTGAAACAATACCACCAACTAAATAATTAAATATAAAGATCCTAATAGCCATAAACAATCGTGACAACAAATAGAAAAGATATTTTGCATGTCATTCGCAAAGTTTGTTATCTGGCAGTTTGGGATGGCACACCATCTTCTAAATGTAATTCATTTTCCACTAAGAAATAGATCAGGGTCTCTGTGCATGATGCAGCGGAACGTGAAAATGTTCGATAAGCAATTCTTCACAAATAACAGGATTGAGTTGATGTAAGCACACAATCACGCCCCCAGTAACCCCAAGTTTGGAATTTCAAATGGCACCCCTAATTTTTTTCATCGATTTTTAATAGCAGAATTTTTGATGTGTATTATATTTGTTGCCTTTTCTATAAACACGACACAAACGAGAGTATTTCTATACATCAAGGAATTCTAGGGACAAACTGAAATAATTGTAAGAGGCTTGGCAAGCTATGCGAACAACGCCAAAAAGAGCTATGAGGTAATACTGTGCCTGCCATCCCGGTTTGTCTTTGACAGACCCTATATAATAGTGAGAATGAGGTTGCTGGCGAAGGTGTGATCAACATCTTCAGCAGGATGTGAAATGTACTCCAAAAGTCTACAAATCCAATATAAATGGAGTATGGATGGGCGAGCCACCGTAGTACAAACGGAACTGGCAGGTATAACCATACCTGCAAAAGTGATTGTCCGTAAACAATCATTACTAGCCCTGAGAACTTACAAAATTACTACAGGAGTAGTATGGGAATGTCACCATGCACTTGTGGATGCCTCTAGCATGAATAACATACTAGTATGTTGGGTGAAAGGACATGCACAGTGTAGTGGCAACAAAATGGCCAACAGACTCGCCAAGGAGGCTGCAGGAACAAATATCTTTGGAACAGGCCCGGCCAGTCTGTTACCGATCACGGCGATAACAAAAATAATTAAAGAGAACACCCACAGTGAATTCAAGAAGCTGTGGAGTGAAACAAGCAGCTTGTTAGCTTGCTAGGGAACTACTAAAATATTCCAACAAGAGTACAGCAATGGACTCTATCTGGTCTTTTAGTAAATTTGGATTTAATATTCTTGGGGGTTCTTAGTACGTCAATTTCCGAGAACATCATCGAGCATAAATTATTACGGTTTGCATCATGATAAAAGACAATTCCCTAACTACCATGACAAAAAATCACTCCGTATATCTGTACAAGTAATTCCGGTATGATAAACATATTGTGAACCAAATCAGAGCACCAGTTCGTTGAATAGTTTGGTGGATGATTAGATTTTCTGCATGAATCAGACGTAGGTACGCACATCTTTAATAGTATGTCTGATACAAAACGTTAAAAAACATTATGTATGTTTATGTAATTCCTGTACAACCGGCAACATGGCGAGTAGCGTGCATGACCTACACCAAGAAAGTCGACCTCGGGCTTGTACTCCGGTCACGCTCCAACTGAACCAAGTTTAAAAGTCCTGTCTAGTCATCCCCTACGACTCCTGTTGAACGGTTTATCCAACATCCCGAGGGACTTTTCGTATTTGGATAACGTACGTCTTTGTAAAGGGGTTTGGAAAATATAAGAGAACTTGTGTACTTTATCTTTCATATTCTCATTTTTTCGTCGATCGGCAATGCGGAGTCATTCGAAATGCATGACAGCAAATAATAGCATGGGCAGGTTTTATTTGATTTGATAATATGGCTTTAAGAACCCACATGGGTAGTTATAGTTATACCTAATTCAATTGGTTATGTTTCTGACTAATAGTACTAATAGGTACATCTGTTTTACAAGTGCTTTGTAATGGAAATAACTGGAATAAATAATCATTCTCTATTAATTTAAATTTTTACAAATAATAAATTGCAATCAGTCATAGCATTAATTCTGTTAACATTAACTTCTAAATTTTGTCAAACAAAGCAAGAATTAATTGATTTTTTGATCATATATCGACTAGGAATTCGTATCAGATAATAGGGATAATTCGTGTGTATTTACACCTACTTATAGTTTTCCTCATAACATAATTTTGTATCAACTTGGGAATTGCATAATTTCGGATTTATTGAAGAGTATGACTCATACATTTCATTGTTATTCATTTAATGGAACACAATTACGTCGTCAGAATAGCAAAGAGCATGTAAGTATTAGATCAGAGTGAACAGAAAAAACGGAACAGAGTGTGAAGCCATGTGACATTCCAGCCTCTGATATTCAATACGAAAACGCGATTGTGTCCATGAGTTTGGAAATGTGATAATTGGCCTCAGTGGTGTACTGTGGTTATACGTAGTTCTGTGCTTTACAGGACAGAGATGTAACACTGAAGAAATTAAGTCACAAGTTTAAAATAACTACTTCCCAACTTCTAATACCTGCTAAGAAGGATATTGAGGATATAGAGATATACAGGCTGTCCATTTTATCAGGGCATTCGCCTTAGAATTTTTCTCGTATCTCTTCAAATAACGGAGATATTTGGCCTAGACGTTTTCTCATTTTCGACATTTTCCGTCATAACTCTTAAAGTAGGCCATGGATTTCAAATATCTTTAAACCATTTTGTAGGTTATATAAATCGGCACAATTTTCATAAAAATATGTTTTTTTGTACGACCGATATTAAGTGAAATATTCTCGAGGGCCCTGATAAAATGGACAGCCTGTATATATATTAATAAATTTTGATAAATTACCGAAATTGTTACACAGTTATATATGAAATTTTCGTTAATTTGAAATGTTTTGCGATTATTTTTTACAAAAAATATTCTTAGATCCAACAATTTGACATATATGACATTTTATTACTTATCAAATTTACACGCTTTCTTTTCACAAAATGCGCCCCACATCAAAAACACTGTATATGAAATTGAAATGTATTCAATTACCCATAATTTGAGGATTGCCACATCACTTTAGGATAAAAACTAGTCAAGACACCGGTCCAAAGGTCCCAAAAAACTGCACGTCCGTGAAAAAATTTATCTCGTCTGCTGAATGTAGAAACATCACTTGTACGGTTTAATAATAACAATAATCTCTATTTCCAACAGGTAAGCACCCAATTACAGGAAATGCATGAAAATACATATTATAATAGTGAATAAAAAAGAAAAATAGTATCAATACTTGAGTTACAAACAAAAGCAAACTCACTATTCATTATTAATTATATGACTTAACATATTGTCTAGAATATCAAAATCAATACCATATAGATGGGAGGTTTTATTAAAATTATTAGCTCTGTGAAGTTAGCACTACAACTTTAAAATTTTGAAATCGTTTTGGCCCCATTAATTGTAGCTTTTTGTTGCGAATTTCTTGCGGCGAGAAAAAAATTTGTAGCTCTTTATTTTAAAAAAATAACCGACGGTAATGCTAACTTCACAGTGAAGATAGCATTACCACTCACAGAAATCGCTTTAAAAAGTGCACAAATATTTTCTTATCAAAAAAATAATTTGTTGGGAATTTGTTGCACACGATTATTGCAAAAAATTAATGAAAAAAATGTTTTCTCTGATAATACGAACTTGATAATCAAGGTAGCATTAAAACTTATGAAAAATCGCTTTTAATAATAATTTATAAATAAGACCGATCAGAAAAATTGTCTAAATATTTTTTAAAAAAGGACCGGAAAAACAGATAGCTTTAAAAAAGTGAGCAATCGCGACTGAACGATTCCGGGTGCATCGTATAGAAAATGAAACACAAAATGTGCAAGACAACTAAGGAAGGTTTGGAGAAACACGTTTCAAAAGATATTGGGAATAAAACGTGGACTATTGTAATTTATATTGAAAAGTAGTAGCAGTTTACTCATAAAAACAGGCATTCCATTTTATGCATAAATATTTTACTCAAAAATGTTTTCTAAGGAACGAAAAAGCACAAATCGCTAGAATTCTAAGGTTGTCATAAAAGGAGAAAGATTTCTCGAAAATAGTTTATTAAGTTGAAACTATATTAGAGAAAAATTTATTTGCAACAAATTGTTTCTCGATGCAACAAATTCGTACGCCACACGCAACAAAGTCTTTAACTGAAAAACACATGAAAAAATGCATTTGCAACGGTTTTTGCAGGTGGGACTACCGCCTGCAACCTAGGTTGCACTAGAAATTCAAAATTTCATTAAATTATGCAAACACTTTTTTCGCAACAAATTAGATCTCGGTGCAACAAATTCGTACACCACACACTACAAATTTTCGAAGTGAACAGATGAAAAAATGCATTTGCAACGATTTTTGGCGGTAGTAGTGCCAGGTTGCGGTAGAAATGCAGCGCATTATCAATTTTCGCGAAAATTTGTTTGGTAACAAATTATTACTCGGCACAACAAATTCGTACACCACACGCTACAAATCGTCAAAGTGAAAAACACATGCAAAATGCATTTGCAACGGTTTTTGGCAGTGGTAATGCCAGGTTGTACTGAAAATCAACGTTTTATCGATTTTTGCGAAAACTTGTTTCGCAACAAATTATGACTCGGCGCAACAAAGTCGAGTCGAATTAAACTGAATTTTAACGTTGACATTTCGATTCTCGACTCGACTTAATCGACTTGGACTTGATATTATTCCTCAAGAACTCCACAGCTATGCACTGCATTTACATTGTACAGAAACGGCCTTCAACAGGGGTGTCAGGCGCGTGCAATTTGATATGCAATATGGCCTATTAGTGTGATAGCCCGTCGCGTAGATGTAATCTTATAAGTATTCAGTGGTGGATAGATAGCCAGGCACATTTTAGCGATTTGGCATGAACCCAAACTATGCGAACGTATCAATAAATATTCACCTGACATATGCAGGCACGCCATGCGCATAACATAATTTTATCATTATACCTACCTATGTGCCTTGGAAATTCATTACTTAATATAATATGCGTGTATAGAAACAACTTTACATACTAAATACGAAAGGTCGAACCTTTCAGCCGGTAGATGGTATTCCACACTTACAAAATAAATTCAGCCTGTTTTAGAAGGAACGCAGTGTTAGAAAATTGAATTTGGGCAGGATCAAGAAACTAAGTTTATTATTTCAGTAGAGCGCAGTAAAAAAGCATTTTAATTTGCACAGTTTGGTAATAGCAAGATTATGATTTTATCCTGTTTTGGGTGTTACCCGGGGTATATTCCTAAGTTTTGGACCTTGAAAACCTTGTGCTACTTTTTTTATAAACAATTAATTTTGTTGTTCGAGCTTAGAATGTGAATAACTCAGGTTCTATAAGTTGGATCGGGGAAAACTAGAAACCTGTCTCTTCGTAATAAAATTGCCAATAAATCCTCGTTGGTTTCAAGTCTCTAAAGTACGTACATAACCTATAAAATTGAAAAAACGGGAAAAACAGTGTTTTTTTCATTTTAGTGCCCAAGACCGTCAACTAGACCAATTTGCATCAAACTTTCAGAAAATATACTTTTTGATGTGATAAAAAGACCCTGAAAAGTTGGTGTCAAAATATTGAACCCATTGGCTAAAATTGCATTTGTTATCTAACATTTGAAATGTCCGCCATTTTATGCCATTAAGTCCAAAATGAAAAATTATTTTTACAAAATGTAGATATGGACGCCAGCTTTCGAATGAAATTAAAAAAAAATGTTTTTAATGTAATTTTGGTTACTTTTTTACATTTTTTTTTTATAACTCAAAAAACAATTGAATTTTTTCACACATTTTGAAAAAAAAATTTTTTTTATCAGATCTCGTAGAGAATTTTGGGACCTTTAATATATAAAAAAAGAAAGTTCATTTTTGTTAAGTGAATTCGAGATATTTAACAAGTGCATATTTTGAGCTAAAATTTGGACTGTATCATTTTGAAACCTATTCATTTCATGTGCTAAATTAAAAAAAAACAAGTTTTATAAAAATTTAGTTACAAGCATTATAAAGTAAGTGTTGTTAATTGAACTTTGTTTAAATACAAACGATTTTGAACGAAGGAAACTTACACCACATCATAGTAAGCCTCCTCATTTTTATGGCTTACCAAAGACACATAAACAAAATATTCCTTTAAGATCAATTGTTAGTTCTATTAATTCACCATTTCATAATTTGGCAACATTTTTACTCAAAATTATTGATCCATTATCTGGAAATACCGATTCATATATTAAAAATAGTAAATATTTTATAGAAAAAAATTTATGAAAACGATATTCATGAATCACACCTGATGGTTAGTTTTGATGTAGTTAGTCTTTTTACCAATGTTTCGGTAGATGAAACCTTAAAAATACTTAAAGACACATTGCTAAATGATAATAATTTGGAAACTAGAAATAAATTAAGTGTAAATAGCATAATGGAACTCTTAACACTGTGTATAAAAACAACCTATTTTCAATTGGACAATGAGTTCTATCAGCAGGATTTTGGTATATCTATGGGGTCTGCATTATCACCAATTTTAAGCAACATATTTATGGAGAACTTTGAGAACACACATGTTCAAAATTGTATAAACAAACCGGGTGTCTGTTGGAGATATGTTGACGACATCTTTGCAATTTGGCCTCATGGTGTCGATTTACTAGATAGTTTTTTGGAAAATATAAATAGTAAAGAACCGTCTATTAAATTCACATTAGAAGTAGAAGGTAGGAATGAACTACCGTTTTTAGATGTTTTAATTAGAAGGGTAAATAATACAATTGAAACAAGCGTTTATAGAAAACCAACACATACTAATAGATATCTAAATTTTAACTCAAATCAGTCAATAAGTGTTAAAAGGGGTGTTGTAAAATGTTTATACGATAGGACCAATCTAATCATCTAATAATGAAATATTAAATAACGAGAAAAAAATTTATCAAAGAGGTTCTAGTACAAAATCAATATCCTGAAGCTTTTGTTGATAAGAGTTTTCATAAATGTTGAAAATAGGAACAATCAGGTACGACAAAAACCTGAACGTCATTATACAGCAATAATTCCTTATGTATACGGACTATCGGAAAAGCTACGCCGTATAGGTGACAAATTTGATGTTAGGACGATATTTCAAACGGGGAACACTTTAAGATCTATTTTAACAAAAACAAAACCGATAAACAGGGAGCAGTATTCAAAAAACTGTATTTACAATATCCCGTGCGAATGTGATAAATGTTATGTGGGTGAGTCATCCAGACCTTTCAGTGTGAGGTTGGATGAGCACAAGAATTACATTAGAAAGAATGAAATTCAGAAATCAAAGATTTGTGAACATGCTTGGGAATACGGACTAGAATAAACTGGGACTCGGCAAAAATTTTAACAAAAGAAACAGATACCAAAAAAAGAAAAATTAAAGAATCAGCAATAATCTTATTAAATGAAGATAAGTGCGTATCGAATTGTTCTGTAGATATTTGTACAACCTGGCTACCAATGTTAAAAGAAGAACTTAATAAACTCAACATTATCTAAAAGAAAAAGAAAATATCATCAGTTCTATGTTCTGTGTAAGTAGTAAGTATCTATGGAAATAACATAAACAGAATCTTAAAGCTGTGTATTTGACATACACAGCAAAATAAGAGTTCTTCCAAAAAAAGTTTTGAAAACGGAAAGAGATTACTTTCCGAAACGCCAGCAAAATACATTATTTCTGTGTTTATTCCGATTTATATTGATTACAAAACATAACCTCTGACTTTTCCTTTGGCGTAAACGTCACGGGCGCAGAGGCATTTTTCCAATAATTCTATTATTTTGTAGATTCGGTGATTTGTTTTGAAGAGGATAATATACATGTGGTAGAAAACCCAAATAATAGGAAAGAATATATACCAACGATTGTTAACGTATAAACCTCTATAAAAAAATTTTTTTACCTTTTTTCTATATAAATGTGAATACTCAGATTAAATTTATATTGTCTTCTAAATATAATGTTTCAAGTTTTATTTAAAAAAGAAAATAGTAAATATTGTAATATTTTAATATATAAAAAACTACTTGTTAGAAAAAGTTTTAAAGGCGAGTATTAATAATATTGTAAAAATATTTTATTCTTATAAAGGTACAAAATCGTAATGGAATAGAATGGAACTGGTGGGGAATAAGAAAGAGAAAGAAAATTTAAAAATTTATCCTCATTTATAAGCAACTATTCGCTCCGCAGGTAGTCCAAGTGAGGACTTCCCTACATTCAAAAAACGCAACAAAAACTTTCGACATGATTATATCGTCGCTGGCCATGGCGCCATGCCTGTCCTCAAACGACCCGACGTACATTAAAAACCTATAAAGGTAAGCGAGTCAGTTTGCGAACAGCAGTACAAAGAGTACCGGCATTATAATGAGATCGTAAAGTTTTTGTTGCGTTTTTTATTTGCCGGGAATTTATTACTTCAACTATACAGTGTATACGAGCATAATTGAAACCGTATAAAACTAAAAGTCGGCAAAAACAGTCGGTATCTCTTTATTGTACATGGTCGGAGGTAAATGGAAATGCTTGTCATAAGAAAATGCTAAATTTTTTGAAAATTGTATCCATTTTTATTATTTTTTGTTTATAAGATACCTATATTTGTTCACTTCGCCAATAATACATTTTTAAGGTATTATATCAGTTTTAGATATAAAGTCTAAATATCTAAATTTATTATATATTATAGTGGGTATTTATGCACTGCACTGGAAAACCATTAAAACACACTGACAGCACATCTCACAAGTCCACGCAAGTCGGCATCTCTTCATCTCTTAATATGTATGTCCTCTGTATGTTAAAAAACAAGGAAGTTGAATTTTGCAACAAATTTTAAATAAATAAAATAAACAAAAAACTCATCGCATTGCTAGGGAAAAAATAACATACTAAAAAAAAGTCCTCCGAATTTTAAGAACCAAAGACGTCATTTTGCAACTAAATCACTTTTTAGCTCAATTAACAATATTGTCTGAAAGTTATTTGTGGCATTCTACGAATATTCTTTCCTATTATTTGGGTTTTCTACCACATGTATTGTTATCCTCTTCAAAACAAATCACCGAATCTACAAAATAATAGAATTATTGGAAAAAAGCCTCTGCGCGCGTGACGTTTACGCCAAAGGAAAAGTCAGAGGTTATGTTTTGCAAATAATATAAATCGGAATAAACACAGAAATAATGTATTTTGCTGACGTTTCGGAAAGTAATCTCTCTTTCCGTTTTCAAAGCTTTTTTTGGAAGAACTCTTATTTTGCTGTGTATGTCAAATACACAGCTTTAAGAATCTGTTTATGTTATTTCCATAGATACTTACTACTTACACAGAACATAGAACTGGTGATATTTTCTTTTAGATAATTTTGAGTTTGTTAAGTTCTTCTTTTAATATTGGTAGCCAGGTTGTACAAATATCTACAGAACAATTCGATACGCACTTATCTTCATTAAATAAGATTATTGCTGATTCTTTAATTTTTCTTTTTTTGGTATCTGTTTCTTTTGTTAAAATTTTTGCCGAGTCCCAGTTTATTCTATGTCCGTTTTCCCAAGCATGTTCACAAATCTTTGATTTCTGAATTTCATTCTTTCTAATGTAATTCTTGTGCTCATCCAACCTCGCACTGAATCAATTAACAATACTTACATTATAATGGTTGTAAATAAGTTTCTATAAAACTTACTTTTTTTTTTGAATTTATCACATGAAATGAATAGATTTCAAAATGATACAGTCCAAATTTTAGCTCAAAATATGCATTTGTTAATTAACAATTGGCCAAATGCAAAAAGTTAAATATCTCGAGTTCACGTTAACAAAAATGAACTTCCTTTTTTTACATTAAAGGTCCCAAAATTATCTACCAGATCTGGTAAAAAATTTAAGTTTTTTTTTTCAAAATGGCCGAAAAATGCAATTGTTATTTGAGTTATAAAAAAAGTTACCAAAATTACAATTAAAAAATTTCTTTCTAATTGGATTCGAAAGCTGGCGTCGAGATGTATATTTTGAAAAAATAATTTTTCATTTTGGACTTAATGGCATTAAATGGCGGGAATTTTAAATTTTAGATAACAAATGCAGTTTTAGCCAATGGGTTCAACATTTTGACATCAACTTTTCAGGGTCTTTTTATTTCAACAAAAAGTATATTTTCTGAAAGTTTGATGCAAATTGGTCTAGTTGACGATCTTGGGCACTAAAATGAAAAAAATACTGTTTTTTTCTCATTTTTCCAGTTTTGTAGGTTATGTACGTACTTCAGAGACTTGAAACTAACGAGGATTCATTGGCAATTTTATTACGAAGAGACTGGTTTTTAGTTTTCCGCGATCCGACTTATAGAACCGGAGTTATTCACATTTTAAGCTCGAAAAATGCGGTTAAAAAACTTTAATTGTTTTTAAAAAAAAGTAACACAACGTTCTCGAGGTCCAAAACTTAGGAATATACTCCGGGTAATACCAAAACAGAATAAAATCTTGCTGTTACCCGACTATACCTATCTCTTAATTTTTTGGCCTTTCTTTACTGCACTATAGACAATCATCCATTTCTGAAATCGACAAACACATAATCTACATCCACTGAAGATTAAAGACAAACTGAGAAGTAGTCTGTGAATTTACATAATGATATTAGAATAGTCTGGTATTATCACAAATTAGCTCCACACGAGTAATAAAATTATACAAAATTATTTACGTAAATATCCTCGAGAAATTTCCTGCTCAGTGCCATCGAACAAAATATTTAACTTCCTTCCTGTAACACCGACAGCCCAAGGAAATTCTCAGATACACATTTCCAATCGTTATATTTATCTTATTCTACATGAATGTCGGGGCGCTTTCTTTTCCCCGAAAGGCCCTCTAAGATGTTCTGACAAGAATCATTAAGGCATAATATGAAAAAACACAAGTTTTATCGATTGCGAAGCGTATTATTGTGGATGTCATAGCGGCCTGTATGACTGATGAGGTCGAAACATAACGACGACAGTTGACAGTCGCGATGGGAATCGCCACACCTCCCTATTCATCGTAATAAGTAACTACCCCTATTAACTCTGCATTACCTACAATCAATTAGAATAGGGGAATGGGTGAACACGAACACATTGAATTATTTATCCATGCAAGGCGATTAAAATAAGTACGACATGTAGTAAGGACGAAATGCCTACCTTGACGATATTGGTTACGACAAATATTTTAGCTCTTACGGATTGATGTTTTAAGTTTTAAAAAGTAATACCTGATTTCTGTTATCCACAAACAGGCCTGAATAATATCACGTTATATATTTGCGGTGATAAATTTTGCATTCTTTTTGAATTTTGAAAGAACCAGACTCCAATATTATATTAATTAATTTAATGATCCAAAATTTATAATTGTTTGCCTAGTTTGGTGGGTATAGGGATCAACGTTTTATCAAAAATCACAATTTTTAATATGTCGACGTTTCGCTTATTATTATAAACATCCTCAGGACACTAGAAATATAAAGAATATTATGGAATTATTCAAATAAAATTAAAAGTTCTTGAGCAAAAATGAAAAGAACAAATCTCAAAGTAGGCCATGACACCATTAATTCCGTTTATTTTTTCTCTTTCCAACGATATACAACATGTCACAAAAATTTTAATTGATAGTGTCAATATTTAATATTTTACGAAAACCACAATTTATATCATTGAATCGTAAAAATCAGCTATGCCATGATTAGTGAAAAACAATGCATACAGTTATTAACAAATTTGACAGATTGTCACTGTTGTATGTTGGATTGTCGAGTTCTAAGACAAGTTTTATATCAGTAATTATGGTGTACACCAATAATAACAAATTCGATATGATTAGCATTTATTGTCAGTGTAATTTTGATGCTAAGGTAGCAGTCATAGTTTACGGAGATAGATTTCCAGATGCTCCGCAGTCAAATCGACCTTTTTTAGGAAGTTAGTTTAAAATCTAAATAAATGAAAAATAATCCCACCCAACTTTTTTTTTATACATTTATGTAACGTCGGCTTATTTCCGCTACTGAGGCCTAACACCGACGCCTGTAGACGAGCTACCCCTAACCAGGAATTTCGCCGAACCTCTTCCCTTAAGAAGAGTAGGGACCTTTTACTTGCCTAATAGACAAGGGACCGACGGCTTTACATCCCCTCCGAAGGATGGTATATCTCCTATACAACCCTCGCCTAAGGTTGTATAGCTTCCGCGCATACACTGATATACAAGCCGCTGGAAGATGTGTGAGGCGAGAACGCGGTTTCCGTTGGAATGGTCACCCATCCAAGTACTAATTGCGCCTGTCGTTGCTTTACATCGCATACCGAAGTATGTACATAGTAAAGACGCACCTACGCTCGCCCCCCACCCAACTTGTAGAACACGTATTAACTGGAGATACTTTTAACTTTAATGAAACTAAAATAATTGGGAAACAAAACAGTCTAAAGAAAAGGTTAACACATGAAATGATTTGCATTAAGAAAAACGAAAAATGTGTTAACAAAAGATCCGATATTGAAAACTTAAATGCATCCTATTTCAATATTATTATTAGTACAATTAAAAAATAAAGCCAATAGTATAATAACACTAGGTATATTAAATATTCTATTGAAATTCCTCCTAGACAAACAAAAAATCTGAGCATCTGATAACGTATCATCGGGTACACAGTATTCAAGTTAAACATGTGTGTGTATATGACCATTTTTACCGTTATACCTTCATTTGTTTAAATAATATTGGATGTTTTTAAGAACCGGTATCAAGTAATGTCCCAGAAGTTACAAATTTTATATGACATCAAAACACAAATTAAATGTCAAATTTTTTGAATTTTGTGTTAAAGTTTGTTTTTTTGTATGTATCTATTAATTTAAAAAAAAATTAACTGAAATTTTAACGTGTTATGCAACCAATTTTATTATTTTAACGTAAACTTTTAAGTTTGATTTGAATAATTCCATAGAATTCTTTATATTTTTAGTGTCTTGAGGATGTTTATAATAAATAATAAACGAAATGTCGACAAATTAAAAATTCCATTTTTCGACAAAACGTTGATTCCAACATTATACCTTCCAGAACAATGACCCCAGTTGTTTATTTTTCCTACTGTTTTTACCATAATACATATAAATTTTTGCTGTAATAATTAAACTAATCGTTGAACGTTCACCAGTTCCATTATTATTACAATGTTTACTTCAAAACGTGGCGTGGCGTACAATAATCGCGAAACCCATAATTGGATTATTTTATTTAATTTTGTTTACATACAACTTAATCGTACTCAACATACTTGTTTTTTATGTACTTTAATTCTCAGTTTATAATTTGTGCAAAACATGTTATTTTCAAAAACAAAATCTATTTGTACACATTTGTAGATAGATACTACAAAAATCGACGATGAATGAATATTTAACAGAGTATACACAACGCTTATTATATTATACAACAGAGGGAACCGAAAAAAATTAAAATTAGACTAGTATAATAGTATTGAGCCATTACATGTCAAATCAACACACTTTTAGTAAAAACTGTGAGCCACCATCTCAGATTTCGATTCAATTGGACACAGAGGCTAAGAAAAATACATTTATTAAAATATATCAACCGGTCTTGAAATTACGGCTAGATAAAAATACGTAGGATTTATCTAGCATATTTTCTTCGATGATAGATGGGGCTGTAATCGACGAAATTCAATTTTTTTCGATTTCTCATACCTATATACTACGTATATGGGAAAATAAAAATATAGTCTAGTATAATTTAACTTGGCGTGTGTATGTATGAGTTAATATTTCCGTACGATTTCATTTTCTCTTGTACACAAAGATCCAGAAATATTGTCCACGTTTCTGGACTATTGCTTTAACTTTGTGTACAATAGGGAGAAAATGAAATCGTACGGAAATATTAACTCATACATACACACGCCAAGTTAAAGTATACTAGACAATATACAAGTTTATATCTGAATTGGTTTGAGGTGGAGATAAAGTTGAATAATTTCACTTGAACAGAATATTGAAATTATCGGCAATCGCATTTGCTTATAATATAAATGTGAATGGGCAAACTTCTGATACATATTTGGTAATTTGTCATTACTTAATGGTAATCTTCTAGCTCATATCACCCCTAATCAACGTATAGATCAATTTGTTAATAGCGAATGTTTCAACATTAATTCCTAAATGGAATAACGTAACTAAGAAGTAATATAATATAATCTGGGGGTTCGTTAGGTGTGAGGCAACTCGTTTGCCTTAATAATATTTTATAAAATCCGTTGCATAATTACAAGCTCCATCACCCCACGATAAGATATGCAGGATATGTCGCCACAACATTAAACTATCTATTTCTAGAACCATTAAGCATTACACCTTTAAAGAACTGTTTTTACATAATTTTGAATTATGTACGTAGGCACTACTGCTCCGCTCTGTGTATTTGTTTATTGTGGAGCATATTTTATTGATTGTGTACGTCATAAGATGATAAAAACGTTAATCGCGAGAGATGCAGAAAGATTGATTGGAACATGAAATGCTTATAAGCCTTATTAACATAAATATTTTTAATGATGATTTTTGTGACGATCATTAAACACTATCTTCAGTTGGACATTATTTTTAAGTGACAGTCAAACTTTTCTTAGATTCTTAGAAACCAATATAACCAATATTTAAAATGAAACCTCGTACCCCCCATTTAGACCGCCATTTTCGTCGGTTGGCCCCATAGACTGTTGAGCAAATGAATAAACAGCATTTTCGTTTGTCGTTTTCTGCTTCACCCAGTTTTATTTCTAGGTATATACTTTATAATACTTCTTGCATGGGAAGCCTGCCCTAGGAAGCTTAAAAGTGCGAGGAAAAACCATATTTCAAACCCAATTGCACGTACGCTGTCGCCCCGCCGAGCCGCCGCTGCTCCCAGCGCAGGCTGTGACTGGCACCAAGGCATATGTGATGGTTGGGTTACACAATCGCTACTGATATGTTAATGAGGATGTGTCCAAGTTAAAGACGGCAAATCGCGTTATCCTTGAGAAGTTGCGCGCAGGGGAGTGTTAGGGGAGCTCGCTATTAACCGCGGTGTCAAGTCAAGGTGTCGCTTGCATACATAATTTATCATAAGAGGTGGCTGTTCAGACTAATTATTTATAGTGTGCGTTCATGTTCAGGTCTGTGTTAACAGACGCGTTGAAAATGTCGCATCGTTCATTAGAAATCTCGGGGTGCAGAATAATCGGGCAAGCACGTCTTACAGATTTTCAGCATAAATTATTCCCGAGGAATCGGTTGTAAACACAACAGCGCCGGGACGTAGCCTGCCTAGGTTTTACTATTTTCTTGTTTACGCTTGCTACTGTTTTTGCTTTCACTAATTGGTACATAAACTACATTGTATATAAACATCACGTTATTCGTATTATGAAAATGATGTTAAGGCAAACTAACGCTTAGAGGCAAAAAATTGCTATACTTCTGCCTTTGGCCCATAGTGCAACCTCAATTGGTTGGTTTTGAAATAAACAATATAAATACTACAGAAATAAGTATATTACTCAAACAAAACTTCCATACTGATAAAGTATTACTCAATTTTTAACTTTATACCGATGTTCTTTCTTCTGACCATGCCTAGTACTAACAGGAATAAAAATCTCCCCGTACCGATGTGAACAGTAATAATTTATGCCTGACGACGCTTTCGAATATTAAGGTACTAAAATCATTCACTCAAGAAAATTAAACCCAAATTTACCAAAGAACCACACAATATATAGTTCAAGTAGGAAAATCCAGAGACATAAGAAACCCAGCAAAAACTTTTTTTTTTAACATTTATTTAATATCGGCCTATTTCCGCTACTGAGGCCTAACACCGACGCCTGTAGACGAGCTACCCCCAACCAGGAATTTTGCCGAACCTCTTCCCTTAAGAAGAGTAGGGATCTTTTACTTGCCTAACATTTAATAGACAAGGGACCGACGGCTTTACATCCCCTCCGAAGGATGGTATATCCCCTATACAACCCTCGCCTAAGGTTGTATAACTTCCGCGTATATACTGATATACAAGCCGCTGGAAGATGTGTGAGGCGAGGACCCGGTCTTCGTTGGAACGGTCACCCATTCCAAGTACTAACCGCGCCTTACGTTGCTTTACATCGCATATCGAAGTATTTACATAGTAAAGACGCACCCACGCTCGCCCCCAGCAAAAACTTTACGACCTCATTAAAATACCGGTACTCTTTTTTAGTGCTGTTCGCAAATTGACTCGCTTAACCTTTATAGGTTTTTAATGTGCGTCGGGTCTCGGGTCGCTATTTGATATCAGGCTTAGCTCCATGGCCCTAGGCGATATAATTATGTTGTGAAGTTTTTGTTGCGTTTCTTATTTACTGGGATCTATTTACTTCAACTTAGAGGGCCATGGCCCGCGGCGATAATAATTATGACGTAGAGTTTTTGTTACGTTTTTCCTGTCTCAGTTTATTCCTACTTAAACTATACCTGCATTTATAATAAAGGACTGTGCACACGTCTTTGCCAGACCTCTTAATTATATTTATTACAAGTATTCCCTAATGTATGGAAATACTCTCGTTTGTGTCCAGTTTATAAAAAAGACAACAAGTATAATGCTGAGGATTATAAACCAATAACCATCTTTCGCAATTTTGCGAAAGTTTTTGAATTTACTCTGACATTATCTAGGCATGTACCCAAATTGTAACAAATCAACATGGATTTGTATCAGACAGATCCACCGAAACTAATCTAACTTGTGTTACACAGTATGCTTCTGGATGATAACAAACAAGTTGATATCATTTATATTGATTTTTCCAAGGCGTTTGATCGTCTAGATCACGGTATTCTGATGCTAAAGCTGAGTATATTCGGATTCGGATTGATTAAAGCAATTATGTCCATGCCCATCCGTCTGTCCGACAGTCATTAGGCGTCAAGCACTTCGGTTACTTCTCACAGGGTGAAATCGCCTGTCGTTTTCTATCTTAAGTCATGCAAAGGACGGACTCTGCAAACTACGACACATGTAGACATTGAAGTTTATAATGTAAACATTTTCCAATCGTGAGACCACAAATCCAAAGCTTTCATGTAATTGTGACGTCATTTTTACCATATAAAAGAAACTGCAGTGCCAATGGAAAAGGGTAATCAGATCCGAGCTACATCGCAGGACATTGGGTTCGCTGTTGCTCCCTGGTGATTACAATTGCACCACACCTTAGGTACATCGCTGGACATTGAGTTCGCTGTACTGATACCGCAGACAACCATTCTTTGGCGTACTCTTTATGAAGTGCCATTTTAACCTCTCTGTTATGCTCAACGAGTACGTTAAACATGAAGAAGCTGGGTAAGAGCATTCACGGGCGGTATAACGCTATACAAGGCGCACGGAAATTCTGCAGGCATAAATTTCTAAAGGTGATCGCTTGCTTATTCCGAGGCTCTATTTTATTATTGGCAATTACATTTATATTCTGGTTTCGTCGGGGTGTAATGGGGAAAATTGACGCATTTATGGTACTAAAAGAATATTAGATTTTGTTTTATAAAGTTTTGATTTTTAACAAGGAAACAGGATAAGGTTATATTACAGTTTACTTAGTTATGAATTCGTTCACGGGTCTAATTCATAAAATTTCACTTTCTGAATATTTTACTAGGGAAATTTGCGTTTGCAAAATAACAAGTTTATATTCAAGAACTATATATATTTTCTGCGT
Source organism: Leptura quadrifasciata (assembly GCA_963675555.1). Classification (NCBI taxonomy): domain Eukaryota; kingdom Metazoa; phylum Arthropoda; class Insecta; order Coleoptera; family Cerambycidae; genus Leptura; species Leptura quadrifasciata. The sequence goes on along the minus strand of OY776681.1, from coordinate 2,550,930 downwards.
TTATGCAATGACAAGAAAGTTTCACTTTCATTATTTTTCATTTGATGTATTTGCACTGTGTGCCTAATTTTGGACATGTAAAATGTCATAGTAATGTTTATCTTTCAAATGATTATCTGAGATTTCTCACCAGCGATCTATTTGGTTTTCTATTATTATTTAATAAGGATCCATCCACTTAATTACCTTGCGCTCACAAACTGTACAGGCCATCTGTCGGTGCTGGGTTAATTAGCCCGTAAACTTGTTCGTATTAAGAAGGGCTTACTTTTCGTCGAGAACTGAACCGGGACGTCTCGTCTGTTTGATTTACATCTACCCACCTTGTTTTACGTTGTTGGACAGTCATACAAAATTTGGTAGACTGCTTGTTTTAATTATAATCAAAGGATTTTTCCTCAACATTCTATGATCTTTTACATGAGTATTTAATGCTCATTTCTCAACTTAATTTAGATAATGTATGACAAACTAAATAAATGTTTTAATTTCAAAAGCAAAATAGAAAACAAACTTCAACTATAAATGTACAGTGCAATTTTGAGTAATAAGATACTACATAAATAACATATATAATTAACTAGGTCTCTCAATTAATAGACAGTGTGTTCAAGTTTCCCAGGTATTTCAATTAACAAAGTGATTAATTTTCTAAGGTATACAGTATCAGACAGAAACAATTAATATTAAACTTTATATAAAAGAACCTGGGGTAATTAAAAAGGGTTAATACACAAAGAACGAAATTTGAGACCTACACTAACAAAACTAGACGATCACGCAAATGGCCAGCTTTATTTGTTTATCCTTCAGATAAATAAATAGCAATGAATTTACTGGTGACATAATTCATAATTACCAGATTTCATTTGTAATTAGTTGGGAGGGAATTAAACGTCTACAGGAGTGATATAAAATTTAAAATTAATTGGTGAATAGCCGAGTGAGTTATGGCGCGAGGTGGCAATCGCGATTAACCACACGGATATCGCGCCACCGGGTTCGAATCCTGGCTCCGGCACTGACACTGTCGGAGGAAATGGTTGAATGTCCGCGTTTTTCAATGTATAACCCCCTTCCGCACAAGCCTCTGGCTTCTGGAATTGGGGGTTGTCTAATTTCTGTGGTGTTTATTAAATGTTTATTATTAAGAATAAATAAAATCGTACTTAAAAGATAGAACCTATAGTATTGACATTAATCTAATAATAGTATATATTTGTATTCGGCAACGACCCACGAGCAGTTGCTGTTGCGAAAATTAGCAACTAAAAATATAATCTCCTGGTTCAGTGACAGATAAATTGGTAGGCTTTAGATAAATTATATAAAGTTATATTAAATATTTTTATTGCCCGTAGTTATTAAAGAGTATTAAATGAAATAAAAGAAGGTGACAAAATTAACAACGTCGATTAACGAATTAGGTCATTGCAGATACCTTTAAATGGCAAACTACATTGAACATAACTTAAAAGCCATTCAGTATTCTAAAATTATGTAGTTATTTTTATTTATTTTCCACGAGTATAAGAATAACTCATTAAATTGACTTTCCACAAGAGTAGGTTCATTATTAAAATATTTCGTAATAAAAATACCGATATTTCCTGATATCGCAATCCGACAACCAGATCCTTTCTGTACGAGAAGCATTTTGGAAGTTTGTTTTATCGTACTTCAACGTGGAATTTCTCCAGCCGTTGCGGGACAATGAAAATGACGCGAGTTGCGAAATAATTCACACGCCAGGTTGAGATTGACAAACGAGAGGCACGTGCCAAGTTAACGTGAGCCGCGAGACGATTTTCATCTGTTCGATATCCGATAGTAGCGGAACAGCCTACTACGTCTTGTGTGACTTATGCTTTCCTATGGCGGTCCTTGCACGACCTCGGCACTCCTGCTTGCATTCTTGTAATTCCCCGCTTTTGGTTGCGTTAGTATATACTTTTAATGCTAAAGTTAGAAGTCCGGTTGTCTTAAAAAAAAGCGGAGACGCAAGTAGTCTTTTGAAGATTTTGGGAGATTTTTCATATTAGGCCATTGGTTTAAATCGGATCGGACAAAAGATTTTACTGTTGGAACCGGTTCATTATAGGCCTCTTTTAGAGATACTAATTTTTCTCCTCGCCCGCCCCCCGGAACACCCCCAATTTTGAGGCAATATTCCTTAAAAATCATTCATTTGAAAATATCTAGGTTATGAATGGTCTTACGAAAAAAAAGATGGTTATCAAAGATAAAGATAAGTAAATTCTCTATAGAAATTGTTCAGGCACATTTATACGTAGTATTCTTGGAGTTATAAGCGGGGAAGTCCAGCACTGTATCCCATTCACTCTGTACATCGACACTTTCCTACACACTTCCACATTTTGTACCTCCTATGTGTGAATGAATACAATACAAGATGATGTCATTCCAGTTAACGCTACTCTTTCAAAGAATTTTACTTGCTAAGAAATCTTTCAGAGACAATAATTTTGCTTTCATCATCCTTTTCTCCGATAAAGCACAAAATCAAATTTGGCAAGAATCGAACAAGTTTCTCTAGCACAATAACATTGTTGTATTTCCAGCAAGGCGGAGCACTGCACCACAACAGCTGCGTTGTTATGGATTCTCTGAATGAAACTTATTTCAAACCAGAGTTTCATAAGGTGGCCTGCGAGGTCATCTGATCTAACCCTATCAGACTTCTTTCTTTGATGTTGTATTATCTTCTATTAAATTCACAAATACAGCAAATAGTACGTCTAGAATTTCGAATTAAATGAACCACTAACAACAGAAAACGTCTAGAAAGAAAATTAACAAAATTGCTCTATCCTGTGGAAAGAGTATAGAATGATTATATAATTTATATATTTCCATCTGCAATTTTGTGCTGTCGTTTGTACTAATCACAAAAACTCAGGTATGTGTAAACGATCGTATGATATTTCGTTGAATTAATCTAATCCACCCTTGGGCAAGTAACTTTCATGGCTTTGACAAACCAAAGCAGCCCTTCATGTGTAAATAACTTAATTATTTTTGCGCCTCCAGCGAAAGTTGTGGCGTTTCTTTGTGTCTTTACTCCTATATGTACGACCTACGTATACGTGACCACTTGTCAAAGGTCGTGTTTGATTCAAAAATCCATGAACCCCATCAGCTATAACTTTGATATTTTTTATTCCGACCTGTTGAGGTGCATCCGACAGCTAAATTACCTAACTGTGATATGCCAATTATGTGGCGAAAATCCCTGAACAACTGTGTGCATGTGTAATTTTTATAATCACCAATACACCCATCAAGGTCATTTGTGTACTTGCCCATCCAAGATGCCCGCCCTCATTATAACTAATTAACTCTTTGTTCTCCGGCGTTACGAGTGCTTCTAAACTGACAATTAACGAGCTGTTCCCTTTCAGCTCGCTAATTTGCTGAATTACAGCCATCTAGATTCGCGCTTCCATTATAACCGCTCATCCGATAGCTGATGTAATGCTGTAAATTTTATCTGTTAATTCGTGATGCACTTTCTGGCAACATGACTAATTTCAATCTGGTGAAAAGGATTTGATTTCAGTTTTGTCAAGGAATTAGATTTTCATAGATGAGGAGCATCCAATGGACAACCGAAATTGTGTTAGTTTTAGATTCGTGGATTTCGAGATTATGACTACACAGCAATGCTGTTTGTTTGTTATCTTTACAAATTTTTTCCATATTTATAACTCTTCGGTAAGTATACTTAATTACATTTTGAATATTTATTAAATCTGAAAACAAAAGCTCTAAATATACCGGGTGTTAGAAAAGTATGGGAGCGGTGGAAAATCTCCGAACAGTTTGCATCAAATCGAAAAATAAAAAAATACGTGTTAAAAATGACCTCCCCACCCACCACCCTGTGGGTGGGGCGAGGGGTAACTTTAAAATTTCAAATGGAAACCCCTATTTCTTATTGCGGAATCGGATTCTACGGCCAAAAATACGTGAATTTTATATCGGGCATTTTTTTTCGATTCTCGCAAGGTATCGCTGCAATCGCACAAAATTGAAATAAACCTTAAGCGTTCATAAGTTTGTAAATATTTACAAACTCTAGCTACTCGTGTTGACAAAAAAATATTCAGTTTAAAAAACAATATATGTGATATCTTGGTTTTTATGAATGTTTTTTTAAGTGTTCTTAATAACAGTATTTGTTTTGTGAAATTTCTACGAGAACGTTCAGTTCCTTCCAACTTTTGTAGAGGCAGGAGCGCACTTTTGTACGGAAAAAGTTATTTCATTTTTCATTAGTTCTCGCGTTTTTTTCTGCATAATGGCTACTTTAACAGAGGAAGAGAGAGTTTCTCTTTTAATGATGCGAGGGTGGGGCGATAAAGAAAGGTCCTGTGATGAAGTTGTGATTTTATTCAACGAAACTTTCCGTGTAGATCAAGTGGGAATTTCGAAATTTACTGTGTCCCGTACTATCAAACGATTCCTAGACACAAGGACAAATAAAAACCGCCCAAAATTTGGAAGACCAAATCTGAAACATCGGAAGCTCGACAAGTGGGAATGGCCCAGGCATTTGTTGAAAATCGAAGGTTATCAATCAGAAAAGCCAGTCAACAGCTTAATACGAGTGCATTTTCAGTTCATAAGATTTGAAACTTTTGAAATTTCATCCTTACAAAATTCACCTTCACCAAGAGTTAAATGAAGATGATTTTGATCGGCGACTTGAATTTAGTGAATTAATGATGGAAAGGAGTAACCAAAACCCAAATGTTTTGTCATCTCTACTTGTCTTCTCAGATGAAGCAACTTTCGAACTCAGTGGAAAAGTTAATGGCCATAATTTCAGATATTGGAGTGACGAAAACCCTAACTGCATGCTTGAAACACACACGCAGTATCCACAAAAATTAAATGTTTGGGCAGGAGTTTTCAGGGATCGAATCATAGGACCGTTTTTCATACAAGAGATGAGAAAAGAGAGATTAGAGAAAAGTTATAGAAATAAAAAAGTTTTGTAACAAAATTTTAAATAAAATGCAGTTGAATGCAAATCCAAAAAGTTGAAATATCATGTTATTTGTGGAATCTTTTTCAAATACTTATATTATACGTAGGACCTTCATACTTGGTTAAAGAAAACTTTTTAATATAATAAATCTTCCCACTAAATTTCATTAAGATCAGGCTTTCAGATTTTGCATAATAATTTTACAATCTAAACTTCGCAAAAAAATTTGCAAATTTTTCAAAATGTTGCTGACGCTAAACTAAAGCATTTAGAAAGTTGAAATTTTTTTGACATATAAAAGAGCAGAATTTTTAGCGTATAGTGAAATTATCATTTCTTATAATTTTTAGGATCTATTAAGGTGAAAATCTGCCATACTATCCGATTTACCCAAACACAGGTGATTTTAAGCAGATACCGCCTGGGCTATTGGCTTGATTTGGTGCTTTTATTTTATATTAGTCGCTGAATGCTTTCGTTAAAACAATAACCTTAAAAAATACTCAAGACTTTCTTTTTACTTTACCTTTTATCCTCTTATCCTACCAAAGTTACTTGCGACTTAAGACTTGTAGATATCAAACCCATTTTTGCTTACCTGAAACAAAAAATCAAAACTATATTTCAAATAGAAACTTAAAAACGTATTTAATATCAATTTTATTGTACAATGTTGGCGATATTATGATTTATAAAAATCAGCCTATACATGATAGAATGCTAGAGCTATCAAACTTCTAGTTTTTGATCGCACACTTTTCGGCTAAAATGTTTAACTGTGTAGGGGTTACTGCTTCTACCCGGTACACTGCGACTCGACCTGCCAAAAAATCGTAGGTCGATAACCACAGAGACTTATGTTGACGAAGAGATGATTCAACTATTGTAAACGATTTTCTGCTCGATAATTTGATAAATTTAAATGCTTGCATTCTATTATGAAATGTTGGAAAGTACTTTATTGCACGTGGCATTTCCCTAGTTATTGAAACATGCGCTGGTAATAATACAACGTACACATGTTTTACGGATCTCATACTTCCGAAACTTAAAAGTAATTTCGTCCAAATGAAAGTTGAACAAATAGTTTTCGCAGTTTAAACAAGGAGCATTATCATAGTCAGCAATCGCGACGTGATACACTAAAACTGTATCTTAGATAGAAGTTAGTTATTCGGTCAATGCGGCAGTTTGATTTTTATGAAGAAAACTTCCAACCGAATAAGATAGTTGAGGGGGATGTTTTACTACCATAGTCATATCGGATTTTCACAAATAGCCAGAGATTGAATTAGCTGCGACGTGAGGTAGCTCTAGATAGTTCGGGAGCTATGAATGGGAAGGAAGACCCAAGGCAACGAATTTGAATTTGTAACTTCACTTTGGAAAAATTACATTTGAAACATGTTACGTTGTTTGTTTTTAATCATCTATTGATTCTCTGTATCCATTATTTTTTGCAATTTGTTTAATAATCCACTGCATTTAGGATTTCTCTACAGACCATTTCATACAAAAGCAAATTATGGTTTTTCAGGTAGGCTCTGGTGACCTGAATAAGGTCTCAAAAGTCCCCGAAATGGAACTGTAAGGATAAAATTTGGCAACGCTCTAAAGTACTAAAATCTTGCTCTGAAACGAATTTATAGAGATATCTCGGTTTTCATTTTCTCTACGACAAAAATACATCAGGCCAAAAAGAAAGCTATGGAAATTCTTTATAAAAAAAGATAGAGGGTCTTAAGAAAAAAAACACAATTTTTTAATTAGAAATTGCTCCATTAAAATCATGACTTTAATCAAATGGTTTAACCAGCTCAACCTGTCAGAAATGTCAATATTTTTAAATGATTTGCAGAAAATAACCGTTATATATATATATATATATATATATATATATATATATATATGTTCCGAGAAGCTTCCGCGGTCGTTGGTATGAAAAATACTAGGTTCTCGGGTTGAACCGCGTCTGAGATTGTTAATGTCTCGACGTTTCGGCTCCCGTTTTGGAGCCATTTTCAAGAGAAAAAGTGAGTCAAGTAAAAATTGTCAAAGAAAATAATGCTAGGAGTTCGTGGAACTGGTTCGATTCCGGGGTCTCAATCTGCCTACTCCCCAGATCTCACCGCGATCCGTCTCTAAGGCCTCAACCTGCCTACTCCTTAGAGCGAACTCGCTGGCAGTATCGGACGAAGTGTTATTTATACGAAAGCTGTCTGTGGGTGGGAGAGTGGTGGGGGGTTGAGGGTCTGTTGATGGAGGCATCAGAGCAGAACGGCTGCTATCAGGATTATGAGGTGTGGATGAATATTGTGGGGCTAGCCTGGAGATCAATGATTTCCAAGCGACTGGAAGACGATGACCGTCATCCCTTTTGTTTAGACAATTGGGACGTTTTTCAATCTCAATTGCTTCGCGGATGATTCGCGGTTTTTGGAAAAATGATGGTGCTATGGTTTTGGTGTTATCGAAGTCTATATTATTTTTCATATATATAAGTGAGAACAAAAAGTGTATTAATTGTATACGTGCAAATAAGAAACTGAACCTTCATTTTGGATATTCAACACTCCGCCATTGACAGAGATTGTGAGTGTTATTTAAGAATTGTTGAATCGATTAAAAAGAAAACAGCTTATAAAGAATAGCAACTACAGAGGGGCAGTGAGATACTTACGTCTTGTATGAATGCAGAAAGTTATTATAAAAATAGGGACCAAATTGCTGAGTATGTATCCAAGTTTCAACATTTAATTTTATATCTTACAGAAACATGTATCACTGAAAATTTTAATGAATGTGAACTAGAAATAGTAGGATATAATGCTATTCGCTGTGATTCAAGCAGCCGTCACACTGGAGGAGTGTTAATATTTATAAAACAGAGCATAAAATTTAATAATGTAAAAACGTTAACTTTAGATGTTAATTTCTGGCTTTTAGCTGTTGATATAAAAGTAGACAATACCTCTTACAGTGTGGCTGCTGTCTGTTTATAGATCTCCAAGTGACAATGTGACACGCTTTCTAGATAGGTTTCTAGAATTGTTAGATGATTATGTTGATACAAATAATAGTCACAGTATAATCTTGACCGGTGATTTTAATATTGATTTTTCCAAAATGACTATGCAAAAAAGCGACTAAAAGAGAGCATTGAGAATCACGGTATGAAACAGTTCATAGAAAATTATACTAGAATACGAAATGGTTCTAGCACAGTGATTGATCTTGTTATAAGTAATGATTAAACTATAACTGCATATGTTGAACAAGATTATATAATAACGGATCATTCAATAATTCAAGTAAAAATGGAAAAAGGCAGGGAAAGAAGGAAATATCAAACAAAGTAAATCAGATCGAAAATTAATTTCGAGGAAATGACAAATTTGTTAATTGATAAGGACTGGAATTATTCATGTACAAATGTGAATGTCGTAGATCAGACTTTTATTAATGATATAATAGATGTACTTGATATTATAGCACTTAAAAAAACTGTAAAAGTAAATTTAGCCTGAAATAAATGGTTTGATAGGAATTGTAGGGAAGCAATTGATAATAGAAACAGGGCGTATAAAAGATTTACATTTACAAGTGAGGTTGAAGATTGGGATAGACATAAGCAGGCATGAAATAACACTGTAAGAGTTATTAATGAAGCAAAAAAAAATGTTTTATGAACGAAATATAGATGAAAACAAATCAAGTCCAAAATTAATGTGGAAAAATTTAAAGCAAATAATTGGAAATAAAAAAAGTGAACACACTTTTCAAAGTTTGAACTGCTCTGGAGTAATACATAATGACAACATGGCAGATTTATTAAATCAGTATTACGTGGGAAGTATTGAAAGTACTGTCATCAGTATAGGAGTAGGCTATATAAATATCTATAGAATCAGTAATATTGTACCCCTTGTAAACTCCAGCATGTCAACATTTTGTACCATAACTTTACAGGAATTGAATAAGTTGGTTAGTAAACAAATTAAGAAGCACAGCACTGATGAAACTGGTTATGATATTATAAAAAATCTCTTTCATATAATAGGATATCCGTTTTTAAATATTATTAATTTAAGTTTGGAAAAAGGTGTTATGCCTGAGTGTTATAAAACATCCATCGTTGTACCAATTCCGAAAATAGTTAATACTAATTTAGCAGAACAATTGAGATCAGTAAATATGTTGCCATTTTGTGAAAAAATCTTAGAATTAGTCGTTTACGATCATGTAGATGATAACATAAACTCAAATAATATCTTACGTACATATCAATCGGGTTTTCGTGGTAAACATTCATGTGAAACTGCACTACAGTTGGTAATTTCGGAGTGGAAGCAGTTGCTTGATAAGCCAGGGGTCGAGATTTGTGCCGTTTTTATTGATCTTAAGCGAGCGTTTGAAACAATTGACCGTAACATATTAATATTAAAACTAAAAAGTATGGATTTAACCACACTGTCATAGGATGGCTAGAAATATAACAAATAGGTATCAAATAAGAAAAGTTAATGGCAATCTATCTGAGCCAAAAATAAACAACTTTGAGGTCCCCCAAAGCAGTGTTCTTGGTGCCTTGTTATTCATTCTTTATATCAATGATCTTGGCAATGTGCTGCAGAAATGTAAAATCCACCTTTTTGCTGATGACACTATTATCTATTACGAAAATATAAATTTTGAAGCGATGGTAACTACTGTAAATTTAGAATTAGGTCTGCTCACAGAGAAATTTAAAATGAATAAACTAAAAGTAAATGAACTAAAATCTAAATACATGTTTGTAGGTAACAATTATTTGTACAATAGATTTATCAACTTAAATCTTGGTATTGAAATAAATAATGAAAATGTTGAGCTTGTTCAAGAAATTAAATATTTAGGCCTAATATTGACTGGGAACTAAAGTTTAGTAAACATATCGACTATACTTCAAAAAAGATTGGCAAGAAAATTGGGTTTCTAGCAGGGTGTCTCCTTTTATATCAGTGAATACAAGGTTAACAGTTTATAATTCTTTAATATTGCCCCATTTCCTCTACTGTGGCTCAGTGATTTATGTAAGTTCTACAAATTTTAGTAGGTTGCAGGTTCTCCAAAATAAGGTAATGCGAATAATTTTGGGATGTAATAGATTTTCAAGCAGTTAGCTGATGCTAATCATATTAAATTGGATTAATATAAAACAGTTTTATTACTTTCAAACTATTACTTTTATTTTTAAAATGATCAACGGTACTTTGCCTGATTATCTTAGTAGGCAATTGCTGCCTGTTACTGATATACACCTACGTAATACACGGATGGCTAATACTAGCAACTTTTATGTTAAAAGAACATCTAAGAGCAGCACAATGAACAGTTTATTCCACAAAGGAGTTATACAATTCAATCTTCTACCTCACGTAATTAAGTCCAGTACAACAGTTAAAGAGTTTAAGTCTAAATTATTATGTTTTATACACGATACTACACTCCATTTAAATTAGAATTTGTTTTATACATTTTTATGTATTATGTGAACCATAAAGTTATTAGTGAATATTGTATATACTTTATTTTTTTCTTGTGGCATTATATTTTTCTCTTGTATTTATATTATCTATGGATAAACTACTTTTATTATTATTATTTATTCCCCGGTGCGACTTTATATATCATAAAAGTCACAAACCTCCAGCTACACTAATTACGTCCATAGTTCCCGAACTATCGGAAACCTAAAACTTAGAACTCTATTAGGTATCAGGTAGCGGTGGCTCTTTCCGCGATTAGGTGGCCTCGTAGACCAGATATATACCCGTATAAGGAGAAGGGTTGGTGTTACGATGCCGTAAGGGAAGAAAAATGATCCATTAATCTGAAACTCAAAGTCTGTGTGGCGCCCGAGGCAGTCTGAGGGCGAACAAAAGACTGTGAAGGCGCCTAGCGTCGGCGACCTGCTGGGAGAGACGCCCCCGCGAGGTGTTATATCCAGGTTAAGGCCGTACTTCCACTTCTGCGAGTATTTCTTAGTTGCTCACGGCCCTCACGGCGAACTTTGACGTTAATGCGTGCCCGGGTCGGTCAAGCGGCCTGGGTAATCTGTGGATGTGGTTTCATGAAATTATATTTGTATACCGGGTGGTAACAACGCAAGTCTTTTATGTAGAGGATTTTAAGGTGAGCATGTCCAAGAAACATAGAGATCCGATAAGGAAATTTTTAATATTATTTTTTACCATAATTTTTTTTAATACATACAGGCTGTCCATTTTATCAGGGCCCTCGAGAATATCTCACTTAATATCAGTCGTACAAAAAAAAAATATTTTTACGAAAATTGTGCCGATTTATATAATCTACAAAATGGTTTAAAGACATTTGAAATCCATGGCCTACTTTAAGAGTTATGGCGGAAAATATCGAAAATGCGGAAAAAATCTAGGCCAAATATCTCCGTAATTTGAAGAGATACGAGAAAAATTCTAAGGCGAAAGTTTTTTCAAAACAGACTGTTTAACGAGGTTTTATCTAATTTTTTTTGAAAACCGCTGCATTTTGAGATTTACTCTTCAGGCCTTTAAAAAAATTAATTTGAAACGGGCGGGAAATGGCGCCATTAAATAGAGTATTTTCCACCCTTTTCAAGGATATATCACATGCCATATTTATTCATTGGTACTACGTCAGTAATTATAAAAACATTTTTTTTAAAACCAATAATTTTTTTTTAACAAGCATTATACTTGCCGTGGAGAAGTATGATTAAATAAAACGATAAAATAATTCAATAAGTTGTTCAAATCTTTGCTATAATAAAACATTTAACACAAGAATAAAGTAAATTCAGGTAACAAAAACAAAATAATAATCAAGAAGGCAACATGGAGCAATTATGGAAAGAGTATTCGCTGTTATGCCAATGTATATTTGTTTGTATTTCATGATTTCACTATTATTTCAATTATTTTAAAATAGTTGGCTATGAACATTGACAGATCATCTCAGTTAATACTTAAACTCTCACTCAATCACACTCGTTTAAGAATTTAGAATTTTCAAGAATGATTTTCACTCACATTGATCGTTATAATATGTTCGTTACATATTGCCAATGCAATTTTAACTCTGGATTAGCTCAAGTAGAATATAGAAACAGATTTTCACAAGCACTACAGCCGAATAAAACTATTCAGAAAATTAGTTACGAAACTGAAAAAAAATGGATAATGGTTCATTTTCAAAGAAGAAGACAAGGTTGAACAGTGTTACTGATAATGTAAATAAGGTAACCGAGTTATTAATTATGTCAGTATACAGTATCACAATAAGAAATAGACGATAATATTGCTGAATCAGTTAATCTCAGCTTTATCTCTGTACTGAGAATGCCCTTATGAATATACAAAAGTTTACTAAGTACTAACACGTTTTACAAATCTTAAATCTATGTCAAACCAGACACCAAGATTCTTACAAGCATTGACTAGGCTTAGGAGTTGAGTATTTAAAACTATTTTGAAATTAGGATTATTAGTTATTTGAGCCCTGTGTTTACTAAACACTAATACATCAGTTTTAACCTCATTTAAAACCAAACCATGATCAATCAATAACTTTGATATATTTTCTAGATCAGAGTTAACGTGTAATATAGCAATATCTAAATCAAGTAACATTTGCTAAGATCAGCTGTGTAAATAGAAAATAAAAGAGGTCTCAAAACACTACACTGTGGCACCCCTCTTGAAATACTAAGTGCGTTAGAGATATTATCATGTAATATTACTCTTTCACGACGATTATGATGATAATTATGAAAGAAAGAAGTTACTGTATCACCAAAACCATAATATTTGAGTTTAGCGCTCAGGGTAGCGTGATCAAGATGTCAAATGCCTTGCTATAGCCTAGTAATACCAAGCCCGATTATTATCATAGGCAGTAAATATGTCATCAGAAATTTTTAAAAGCTGTCGTCGTACTATGACGACCACGAAAACCAGACTGCGAAGTAGGTAAAATCAAGTTATTATTAAAATAATCACTTATTGCTCGTACAATATCTTTTCTAATAACTTCGATAAAGCTAATGGGTCGAAAATAATTGATAAGGATGGGAGAATTCTTTTTAGCAACAGGAATTACAATAGCTTCTTTCCAAATAAACGGAAAATACCTTCTAAAAGACACTTATTTATAATATATGTTTAATGATTACTGAGATGTGCAATAATGTATAAGATTATTTTAACCACATCTTCGGCTAGGTGTTAGAGAAATACTCGTTGAATTCATTTTCATCTGCTATAATACTAGATACAGAAATATCCGCGTTAGACCTGACATTCAACCACTTTAGCACTTTCCAAAATTCTTTAGGGTCACTTTGGAATTTTTGTGATAAATAAGCTTTTTTCAGCGTTAACAGCTTTGTTAACAAGATTACGATATTCTTTAGACTGACGCCATGATTCAGCAGTATTAACTTTCCTGTATTTTTGAAACGCGTTATCCCTAAGTTTCATCATAAGCTTAAGATTTTCGGTCAACCACGATGAGGGAGGCTTTTAAATTCTTCAAAGTCTTCAAAGATGCATGCTGCATGCTCATTAAAAACTTTCAAAAGATTAGTGTTAAAATATTCTAGCATACAGTCTACATTATTGAGAGTGTATAAATAATCCCAATCAACAAGCATTAAATCATTTAAATAAGTCGTACTCGAATGAGGAATAATCTCTTTATGTGCGAAAGAATGCTCTCTTGTATCTTACAATTTACCAAACAATGGTCCGAAATGTCCTCCATATTAATAACTTCCACACCGTGTGGTAATTCAGGATCAGAGGCAACTAAAATATCAATTAATGTTCGAGAACTTTCAGTGATACGTGTAGGGCTTGTAATAATTTGTGAAAGTCTGTATCTACGCAGAAAATTTTCAATTAGAATATAACCGCCGTTACTATTTTTAATTTGAAGGTCAATATTTACATCGCCTCCAAATAACCCACAATCAAAACTTGGCAATAATAATTGTGATAAGACATTATCTAAGTCATCTAAACCTACAACTACATTTATATTAGGGGTATGTAAAGTGTTCCCAAACACAAATTCTTACCCTGTAATTTAACTCTAATCCATAGTTGTTCAAACGAATCATTATGTGTATTGTGCAAGAGCAGTCTTTCTGACTGAACTCCGCCAAATAAAGTCAATATTATTATTATTATGGGGGTTGGGTAACTGTATTAGTTGGAACGTAATTGAATTTTTTACATAAAATGCTACTCCTCCTTCTCTAGCCCCTCTATGCCTCCTGATAAAGTTATAGCCTCTTATGATCACAGGCTCACTAGTTACACGTTCGTCTAACCAAGTTTCCGAAAGACCTATAAAATCGTAAGACGCACCGAGAATAAAATCAGAAATAGATCAAAATTAGCACAAAGTGACCTAACGTTTAAATGCGCAAATTCTACACATGTATTTCTCATACCTCTTACTATTAGGTAATTAAAGTTAAAAAATAGTGTCAATCTTCATATCTTGAAGTTTTAAATTAACTAATTTTGCAAACAACTGAAATTATTGAGTGAAAATTCATATCACTACACCAGCTGTCATAGTTCCTGTTGCCACTGCTAAACGACTTGAGCTGGCTTGAGGATCCAGTGGCAGTCCTACGGGGGAGGGATAGTCCCCCCATGGACACAAACATATTTGGTATTTTATATTTTTAAGCCTTCTGCCCACGAGACCTACATGTCGAAGACAATATTATTTTAAATAAAACTTCTAACTTTTAATTTAAGGCCGTTTGACAATGAAAAATCTGAAATTTTCTACTGAAATATTAACGTATATATTTGATGTTACAAATGTTACTACAACTATAGAAGACAATAGTAACGAAAATTGAATTATTTCAACATTTTTACACGGAAAATAAAAGTTATCAGTATTTTATGATAAACGCTGTTTTTATTTTAATTTTAATGACTTTTATTGTATTGACCAGAATGTGCCTACCTGCACAGAATTTTTATTATTTCAAATATGTTCCATCCACCGCACATCTATGTAATTGCTACGCACTTACTGATTATATGTGATTTTTTTGGTCGGTGTACCTCGAGGAATAGTCACGAAAAACCACCCCTAATTTTTCAATTTTTTTTGCTGCCTCATTGTTGGTTGGAAAATTATGAAAAAAAATATATAATGTAATTCTAATTAGTAGCTTCCATGTCACTCCGGTTTTATTAAAAAATCTATCATAGTTTCGCAGAAAAATATTTTGAATTTAGGGGTTGCAACCCCTATTTTCCAAAAACGAATAAAGCTAGGGGTTTGATAATTGGCCCAAAATTATTTCCAACAACTAGCAACATAATAAAGGCCCCAATGTCAATAAAGACGCTAGGACAGATTTCATATGGGAATTCGGTGAGACTTTTTCTAAGTTGCGCATTTAAATGATTAGCGAGGCATCTTTTCCGAGTATAAAAATGAAAGCGAATTACAAAGTAATGACCCCCGAACTATTCCACGTGAGCGAGATGCTAATATCGCGGTCAGATTACAAAACGTAGGGTGCAAGACGTTGGTATGTTGCAGGGTGAACATCATCAATCACAGGCTATTGTATGAGCATCGATTAGGGTGTTCTCAGCGAAGTTATTAATTATTTCTGCCATCAAAAGGAGATCTTGTTCTTTTATTCCGCCTTAGATTTCTAGAGTAGGTGCAAATTACAAAAAGCATCAATTTTGTCTCGGGCGTTTTTGTACGTATCATCCCGTTAACTGGGGAGATCTTTCACAATTATATTGTAACTCGGATTTTTATTAAATGCTCTTGAACGCTAGTTAGCGGATAATTTTTGACGAAAACATCCATTCAGATGGTGCTTTTAAGTTTGTAATTAATTACGCCCATCCGTCCCCCACTGAACGCTCAACTATCTGCCATTTAATTGCCGAGGATATTAAATATTTAAAATTTCACATACACTTGTTCAAGGTTTATGGCGTACAATTTTAGAATCTATATTTAAAACGGTTTGGAATAGGTCCGGTTCCACATGAAATTCGGCTCTATTTAACGTTCCCAAATGCGAGGCGAGCCTAGTCTAATCTTTCTAGTAAGACAAGCCACTGGCAGCTTTGAAAATAATCAATATATTGGTTACATAATCCAAAATAATATTTTTATATCTAGAGAAAGTTACTTTTTGTAGAAAAGAAATTAAAGTATATAAAGTCGGTTTTCCAAAAACTTACACGTTTCAGTTGAAAACAGTAATAGTCCGGGAGATAGCGCTGCATTTGGAGTAATCATTACAGTAATTTCCTTTTTTTATTTTTTTTTTTACGAATACGGCTGCCCAGACAGATATGCATCCAATTACAGGACAGGAAATATACAAAGAAATATATATACAGTACAGAAATAGAAACTTAATACTAAATAATTTACAGAGGAATATTTACTATTAAAACTAAAACTAAAAAGAGGAAACAACAACAAAAAAAGAAAAATATATATGAGGACATAGTTTAAACGGTGACGTAGTAGAAAACTGAAGGTTAACTTAAGAGTGATTTAAAATACATTGTTTTATATTATTAATGCTACAATTGAAAATATCGAGGTCCGCCTGATAGCTTAGATCATTTGAGCACATACTGTGAATAGGAGAAGATTTTAGTACATTTGTTCTTGGTGTATCCAAATAGAATAAAGCGTATGAGCGAGTTTGAAAAGATGGAATATTAAATTGGATGGAGCTAAGAATATCCGAGCAGTCTATCTGACTTGTTAAAAGTTTAAATAGGAACAGTACAGAAAAATAGACTCGACGCGTTGCCAAGTCATTTAAATTAAATCTGGCTAGCAAGTCAGATTGTGGTGTGCCCCTGGGAGGATAAAATCCATCAGCTTTGTAAGAAAGATGTTTAACGTGTCTTCTCTGAACCCGTTCCAAATTAAGGATATGATTATTGATTATTGTAATGTGGATTCCAAACAATACTACCGTATTCCAATTTTGGCCGTACAAAAGCATTAAATAGAAGAGAAAGTGTGGAAATATCTTTAAAGTGCCTTGAGTTACGCGAGATAAAGCCTAGATTTCTGTAGGCATTAGCAGTTATGTATTTCTCCTCGTAAAAGTCATCACATTATATTTGGATATATTTAAAGGTAGCCTATTGATTTCACACCACGAATTTATTTTTGAGAGGTCATGTTGTAATCGACGGCAGTCTTCTTCGGAATTAATAGATGCAAACAGTTTAAGATCATCGGCATATAGAAGAACATTACTTTTCAAATCTCGACAAATATAATTGATGAAAATTATAAAAAACAGTGGGCCGAGAACAGAGCCCTGCGGAACTCCTGACGTCACTGGTACTTCGATAGATGAGAATCCATGATACTTGACGTTTAATGCTCTGTTACACAGATATGACTCGAAAGCCTCGCGACAAATTTTTATATCATAAAAAAATTATACAATGTAACAAAATGATGAATTTGATTTACTTAAAAGTTTATTTTCTACTTTTTAGTGTATTTCGTTTCGTTGGGATTCGACTGGAACTGGACTGTTAGAAATAGTATGAATGCACACATTTGATTCTTAGTTAAGAAGATTTGCTAAGTCGAGACCAGACCGAGACCGAACCGAGATCGGCACTGTAGTGTGGAACGGAACTTATATTAGTTTAACATCAGTTGTGCTACTTTATGCTGTGAATAACGTGTTTTTGATAGATTTTTCGGAGTAATATTTCCTCCATGTCAATCGGAACTGTATCAACACATACAACGCACATCATATATAGCACATCTTTGGAGTTATGCTCATCAATCGGTTCCATCAGAGTTATCACCCTTAGACTATAGATGGAGGAAAGAAAATAATAAATACACTTTCAAGTGGTTTGACGGTGAATCCCACCGACAATAACTGGCGTAACGATCATCAATGAGAATTCTGTAGATACTTTTTGTCTTACATTCTTATAATACTTTGAAATTGAATTTAAAGGAATGTCGATACAGCTTTAAAATTTGTACTATTTTTTTTTACAGAAAACGTCGAAAGCGATGAAATTGAACCATCAGAGAATGCCGAAGATGATGCAGAAGAATTTGAGCGAAAACGAAATGTCGCGAAGTACACATGTGGTAAGAGCTACATCGGACAAACAGGACGGAGTATCCAGTGCAGAATCAAAGAACACCAGAGAAATACCAGATTTGGATACACGGATAGGTCGGCGATAGCACAACATGTCCATAATAACGAGAACCATAAAATCGACTACGAGGACGTCAATATATTAGACAGGAATAGGCGCTATTATCCGCGAATCATTAGGGAATCACTGGAAATTATGAAAAACGTGAACAGCTTTAACAGAGAGGACGGGTATCGACTTAGCAACACGTGGAGACTGGTATTGCCAAGTACCAGCACCGTAGTAAGTCACGGTCAATCAAACACGACGAATGAACAGCGAAGCGAACCAAGCGCGACCAATGACCAGCGAAGCGAAGCGGCGCCTAGGTATATAACGAGGAGTGTAACACAACAAATTCAGTCTTTAGAAACCTTCTGAAGAAGCTGACAGGATGATCAGCGAAAAGGCTGTGAAAACCTGCATTCTACTATTTTTTTTAAATCAATACTTTTTTCTAAAACCCTAAAAAATCATTTTGTTTAAACCTTAACTGCCCAATAGAAAAATTTTGCCACGCAAAACAATTGAAACCTAAGAAACCCTCTACATTTATACCATAATTTTGAACATCATGGGTTCGGCTTATACCTAGAAACACTTTTCGTCAAAATCACCTCATGAAATGATTTGAACTACAGTAATATCTGATGAAATTCAAAATAACTCATTCAGCAATAAAAAGGAATATTACATTGTTTGAAAACAATCAAAAATATAACTATTTCATATTGATATTCCGATTTTCACATTCTTGTTGAATTTAACCCGTGTCAGTCAATGACATTTTAAATGTGACAAAGTAAAAATTCAGAGGACTAAAATCTGGTGATTGAAGAGGCCAGAAACCTTGGTAAATATATGGTTCCTTTGTACTGTTTATTCAAATAAAGGAAAAGAAACAGGTTTATTATATGCTTGGCGAAGTTTTCGAAAATTCCGACCAGAGAACCAAAGTAAAAACATTAAAATTAGCTCCAGTTGGTGAATGCTTTTGTTTCTTGAGTAAACCCTTGCAACTTAGGTTAGTTATGTAATTTGCAATTGTCCCTGTATAAGTTTCTTTCTTAATTTCCCCCATTTTGCCTCGACTATGAATATCACAATTCCCCAACGACGTTTACATTTTTAAACATGTACGTAAAGGTTTATTAACGGTGCCTGATGCGTTATACTTTTTTGATTAATGCCGAAATCATAACTCAAATATTCCCTCGCGATATGAATCATGCTGAATGCCATCTTCAAGTGGGCGATGTACGAAATTTACGGCCAAAAGTATGCTGCTGCGTACGACAGAACCACGACACACCTAAACGTATAATTGGGGCTGTTCTTCTCGTATCGAGTCGGTTGTGTTAATTATTATTATATGCCTCGTTTCGAATTCCGCGCCATTTAACGATAATTTTATGCTAATATTGATATTTTATGTTAAATTTAAAGGCACTAAAGGTGTGACGGCACTTACATTATCGTTAATTATTCCACCAAATTACAACAGTAAAATTTACGAGCGAGTCGTGCATTTTTTTAATGCCCAAATGCTGATGCTTTAATGTGTAACATGCAACACATCCACCTACTTAGGATGGTATATGGTTTTTTCAGGGGGTCCACAAAAACTGAAGGTTTTGTCAGCATACAACGATATCCTCGAATAAAGAAGTAAGTAAATATGAAGTATCTATATACAGGGTGTCTCACCGGGAACTGAATCGATCGATATAGAGAAAAGTACGCATCAGAAAATTTTGAAAATTTAGATAATTACTAATGTCGGTGTGGCCAATCCAACTACAAGCAGCTGGCACTTCCGCTTATACCGGAAGTCGATACCAACTTGCTTATTTCAAATGGAACACCCTATATATTTTAGGGTTTTCGAAAAGAGCATAAAATTCTGAATCGAAAATCTGTAGCATAATCTATACCTAAACCTAGCCGTTTCAGAGATATTTGACATTTTATAGAAAATTTGACAGGTGCAACGGTTTGCAAGAACCGTTATAACTTTCTTCGTGTAAAAGATCCTCATTTGCTTCTTGTCGCATAAAAAGAGCACAAGGAGAACTACGTCCTACAACTGAAATAAATTCAATAATATCATACCAAGTGTTCATTTTTTCTGATATTAGCATTTTGAGGGTCCAAGTTAAACTTTTTCAAATATTTGCGATTTTATTAGAAATTCATGAATTGTAATCATTTCATCAAAATAGCCATGATTAGAAACAATCAGTCATTATCTTATGTCAAAAAATGCCAGCACGTTTAAATTACACCCACGAAGACGTTTTAAATTTGTTTATTACTTATGGAGAATGTGATAAAGTAATATCAAGAACTTGCAGCACATTTGCTATTCGATATCCACAAAAACGCAAAATAACACTAACACTGTAACATGCGTATTAATCGAATTGAAGATATGGCATGAACTAAAATAGCAGAGATAAGATCAATTTAAAATATGATTTCATTTTAATTTAATAATTGCTCAAAATTCCGCCCTCGAACCTCGAGGTGTCTATTAAAATGTCCATTTTTAGTAAATTTTGATTCATCTGTCCATATAATATTTCCCAAATAAGAATCGTGACCCTCAGACCTTATTAGAATAAACTCACAAAAATTCTGTCTTCTTAGAAAATCTGTTTCTTTTAATCCTTGAACCATATGGAATGAAAACGGGTGAAACTTATGTTTTAATAAGATTCTGTGAATTGAATCCTTGCATAGTCCCGATTCCAGAGCAGCTTGTCTTAATGACATCCTTAGAAATGCATGAAAATATCCCAGAATGACTATTTCAATGTTTTCGTCATCAACAATAGACTTTCTTCTTTGCATTTTTGCCTTGACGCCACAATTTTTAAAATTTTAACCCCACAATGCTAATATCAGAAAAAAGGGAATTCAATATTACATAACTTGACGTAAAAAATACAGGGTGTTCCATTTGACCTAAACAAGTTTTCGCGGTTTGAAGTTGACAAAATGTAACGCGAAAAACGGAACACTTGGTATGATATTATTAGTTGTAGGACGTAGTTCTCCTTGTGTTCTTTTTATGCGACAAGAAGCAAATGAGGATCTTTTACACGAAGAAAGTTATAACGGTTCTTGCAAACATTTTGCACCTGTCAAATTTACTATAAAATGTCAAATATCTCTGAAACGGCTAGGTTTAGGTATAGGAATAGGATATGCTACATATTTTCGACTCAGAATTTTATGCTCTTTTCGAAAACCCTAAAATATATAGGGTGTTGTTAAAAATAATAAGAGAATTGAAAAATGTTTCAAAATTGATGGAGAACTAGTAGAAAAAGATTAAGTTTAATATTTACTTTTTAAAATTATCATTAAAATACCGGGTGTCAAGGGATCATGGTAGTCCCCCTTTTTTCCCTTATTTTTAAGAATATCAGAATGAAACTTGATAGATGTATTATATGACGAAGAAGACACTTTGTGGCATAACTGTAATTTTCTCCCACTTTCGATTTCACCGGAAATGACCCCAACTTTTGATTTTTGAACACCCTGTATATTACTAAGGTTTTGGAATCCTTGAACAATTCTGAGTACGGCGATGCCCCATATGTGACATTTCGACACCACGAAGAAAAATTTACTCGAAATTTGTTGGTACATCTAGAGTGCCACGACCAGAGAAAATTGCTACGTTGATGAGGAGCAACAACTCCGAAACACGTGTCCCTAGCTGCATTGTCGTTTTTCTTTGAGGTATAAGGCACTAACTTTCTTTAATAAATATTTTTTAACGAAATTTTGTATAGGGGTTTTAGGACATGCCGAACAGGATTCTGTAAAAATTATAGTTTAAACTTTTTGGTATATAATATGTGACAACGGGTTATCAGGCTGTTTTATCTCGTAATCTGGTCATTTCATCCAATGCGTCACCACTACATGGAACTCTCTGCTGTTATTAATAACAGGGGCGCCTCCGGCAAAATCTCGACAATAGGTTAGTCCTTTTTTTAATTTTATTTTATCCTGAGGGCATTAGGACAAAGTTGTCAAATTATTGTATTGTCCTTGATAAGTGTGCAAAGTTTCAGTTTAATCTGACGTTTTGAAGTAGGTGAGAATCACGTTCAATAATTCCGTTACATACATACATACAGGTGAAGCTAATAAAAGCGTGTTAAAAACATAAACCGTATCTCGATCGCTAATATAAATTCCTAATTTTTGCCAATTTCTTTTGATCATAGTAGGCATATTTAATTTCGAAAAATAAATCTTTTAAATAACTTTTTAATCACAATCTGAAGGTCCAGAAGTATAGTGGTGAAAAGTGAGACACACTGTATTAATGGGCCTAAATTACTTCCTTGGGTGACACCACTCGTTGCTGCAAAATAATATGCATATGTTTTTCTGTCTAGTTAAAAATTGAAGACAGGTTGCTCTTGCGTGTCTAAGAAATGCAAATTTTTTCATTTTTTCATAAACGTACTCCTAGAGCCTTTTGTCGTTTACTTATATTCACAAATTTTCCGTTAGTCAAGGTACAACTGGTTTAGATAATTTACTTTATCTTCAATTTGAGCCGCGGTATATCTCGATCAGTTATTAATTGCAACTGAGAGCTACTTACTAGATTAGAATTTAAATTAGCAAAAGAACCACCTCATTCGCGCCTTTAAAATTCCAAAGAGAGCTGCACGCTTGAACAAAAAAAAAATTGTAAATGCTCTAGCAAAGCTAAAACTGCACAACTATGACCATGACCTTGTCCCATCGCTGCAGACGCGGCGTAGGCATGGCCTCCTGCAATAACACTCACTGCACGACCACGTGATGACCACATTGGTACAAAATTCACCAATTAACATTTCGCGGATTGCGAATTTCGTTGTCTTAGGTCATAGGAGTCTAGTCTGTCATGATTTTGGCAAAGGGTAAAAATAAACCAAACATTTGTAGCCTTGAATGAAAGTGACCGCTCCGCCGTGGGGCCCCGAATAGGAGAAGATCAGATTTTCTACGGTTTTACCCAGGTACTGAGTCTCGCCAGGCCCGGATTATCAGTTTAGTTGGTCACAATATAATAATTCATTTTAAAAAAATGTCACAAATACTGGAAAAGGTGTTTGTTTTAACTGTGATGAGAATGTTAATAGATGAAATCAAATAATGTGTTCATCGACTTTTAAGTCAGTTTCCAAAGGCAAAAAATTGTTATTTTGTAAATTCTCCTTAGCTCCATTATTTTTTAGAGTAGTTATTTTAAAAAGCAAGCCTTGTTCTAAAGATTGGATACTTGTTTAAGGTAGGCATATCTAAGAGAGAGAGAGAGATCCGATAAGGAAATATTTATTATTGAATTGAAATTATTGAATGGAGATTCATATCATTACACCCTGTCACAGTTCTATTTAGGTAGGCTTATATTTTTTTTAACAATATATGTATTAAAAAAAGTTATGGTCAAAAATAAGAAACATTTCTTTATCGGACCTCTCTCTCTTGGATATCCCCACCTTAAGCACATGCGATGAACAGATGAAGTGTCATTTTCTACGGCAGGAGATTTCAATAAGAAAAACAGACGTTCGTAGGAAAACAAAAATCGATGACAACGAAGTTATTCAAATTAAAAAATTCGGTAGAAAGTCTGTCAAAGTTTGCTGTGGAATATTCCTAGATAAACTCCTAAGGATCATATTTTTTTATTACTATTATACCCCAATACGGAAAATACATTTATAAATGATTCCTCTAGAAGTAGTAGAGTCTTTAAATCAACAGTTTTCTACTGAGGAACTTCAAATAATATGGTAGCAGGACGAAGCGCCCCCACAGAGCGTTTCGAATATTTGCGGGAATTTAAATGTCAATTTGACGTTTGGATTCCATGGCCATCAACCATCCCCGATTTAGATACATTTTTGTGGGCATTTTTAAATGATAAAGTTAAAAATAATTTGAATCAAAATGTTCAAATTATAATAATAATAATAATAAATTTATTCTCCATTTTTAAGATACATATTATGTACATGTGGTAAACCAATTACAGATAATGCATGTTATTATATATACACACAAAGAATATATGAAGCACACATACACAGAGGCACTAACATCTGAAGATTATTAACAAAAAAATTCTTGAAAACTATAAAAACTGTTTTCTAATAAGTAGTTTTTTGTAGCACTTTTAAATTTATTAAAATGTTTTACATTTTTTAGAAGACTCGACAATTTATTGAATAACGAATTGAAATTGTAATTAGGAGAATTTCTGGTGTGCAAGGAAACAGGTAGATCATTATCGTATCGAGTTTTGTAGGAATGTATATCTCCTAATCTGTTGAAGGAGCGTATATTTTTGTTTACAAAACACAAACATTTTAAAATAAATATGTTTATTACGGTCAGGATTTTATTTCCTCTAAAGACATCCCTGCAGCTGTCTAATAGTTGCAGACTAATGATGAGCCTGATTATCCTTCTTTTGCGATATCAAGACTCTGCTAACGTTCCTGCCTACACCCCAAGTAACTATATTCATAGCCAAGTGGCTTGAGGCTAAGCCTTATAGATATTTAATACGCCCTTGTCATCCAAAACAGTTTTCATTTGAAATATAGCAAAATAAGCGGAGTTTAATTTTTTACAAACAAGATCCATGTGAATATTTCAAGAGAGCTTACTATCTAGCCATATCCCTAAGAATTTCACATTTTGAGTCAAAAACTCAGGAGCAAGTTCTCTTCTGATGTGAAAATGTATTAACTATTTTTTTCTCATTCAGTATTAGATGATTCTGCTGGCACCAGGTATCTAGTTCGCTGTAGATACAAGTTTTAGAGAGCTCTTCAGAGACTGTAATATAGTCTAAGTATACTTTAACTTGGCGTGTGTATGTATTTGTTAATATTTCCGTACGATTTCATTTTCTCCCATATTGTACACAAAGTTAAAGCAATGGTCCAGAAACATTGTCTACGTGGACAATATTTCTGGATCTTTGTGTACAAGAGAAAATGAAATCATACGGAAATATTAACTCATACATACACACGCCAAGTTAAAGTATACTAGACTATAGTAGTGTCATCCGCAAACATTGTGATTCTACCTTTGGTGATGAAAGTTGGTAACTCATTTACATATAATGCAAATAGAAGAGGTTCCAACGCCGAACCCTGAGGAACTCCCATCTGCACATCCATCATGTGAGACATTGTGTTAGCATACTTGACGAATAATTTCCTATTAGACATGTAAGAATTTCTTGCCTATAAATTCTATATTGACAGTGTCAAATCTACGAGACAAGTCAAACATAAGTGATATATATTTTCCTTCATCAAAGTTATTGTAAATCGAATCTAATAAAAGATAAGAAGCAGTTTCGATAGATTTAGTAGATATGAAACCATGTTGGCATGGTGTAATAATATTATGCATATTTAAAAATTCCACTATCATGTTATGAATAAGTCTCTCAATCAACTTTGAGAATACACTCAGAAGTGAGATCTGACGATAGTTTTCTATATTGCATTGATCATCCTTTTTATAAAGTGGAATGACACGTGCTACTTTCAGTATATTTGGGAATATTCCAGATTCTAATGGCTTATTAATTAAATATACTAGAGGAATGGCTTTTATGTCATTGATTAATTTTAACAGTTTAGTGGTGATATTATCTAAACCTGCTGATTTTTTATTGTTTAATTCCTTAATCTCATTTTAACAGTATACTCATCTATATATCTGACAAATAAAGTTTGCGGTTGGTTATCGATTGTGGCACATGGCTGTAAAGTTGCTTATTCACTGATGATTATCAATTTTAATTTCGATTTGGATTGTTTCGACACTACCGAGAGATGGTGCTAGTTACGCTCTACTGCTATGGAACTTAACAGTGTCTATGAGATGCGACCCAGGTTCATCAAAGGTATGCTCACTTGCACTGCACTGACGAAAGTCAAAAATTGGTCGAAACTGGTCTGCAGTTAGTGATATCCTGAGATGAAGGAGGCTTCGCATCTTTCTTGTAGCATTCGAGCAATCCAAGTTATTGTATTTTAGTGCCGTTAGACAAAATACGGCAAATTTCACCATTTAATTCAGCGCTCGTATTATAATTCCTATTTTATATTTTTATAAAATTTCCGTCTGCTGTAAAATTGCTTATTCAGTGATAACAGCTCTGTTTCAGACTGTCTAAACAGCTTTAAAAAGAGATATCAGCTTTGTATTTTAAATAATAACCATTTTGAACATTCTTTATAGTTATGCGAATGTAAAATTTTCATTGTTATTTAACAGTGTTGTCATAGTACAGTTAGTCACCGCCTACTTCGTGGTAAATAATTACGGCTGGTCCATCAGTAACCAAAGAAACTTTGTCTTGATAGTTGATAAGCAAGACGGGGGCCCGGCTTGAAGAATCCGGCCCAGATAATTCCTCTTTCGTGCCATATTCAAATCGATTTATAAGTGCAACCACAGGAAATAATACGGTTAGGATACTTTACATTTGCTGCTTTTATTCTGTTAAACAGCTTTTTTATGGGATGAAAGAAAAAGTTTTCGAACATTACAAACTTGTTGTTACTTAGGAATATTACTTCTTTACAGAATGTTAAGCGAACAAGGCGGCCAGAAAATTAACTAAAAATTTAAACGAATTTCAAATTCAAATTAACTGGTAAATAAATTACCAACCCAACCACATTTATTTTGTAAAGAATCATGAAGTTCATATTAATTTCTAGCTTATAGTCTATTATTCATCGCTCTTTTATTGAACTGTTTATGTGTTTATTAATGATTTGCATTTACAACAAGAACCCAAAGATTAGGAATAATTTATCGGTCATTTTTAGTCAGCATATTTAGTCACCTTGTCAGTCCCTGAATTTTGGCCAGATTTTGAAACTATTTGTCTCATTGTGTCTCATAATAAAACCAGACAATCTATAATTCATGTATTCATAAATCTATTACTGTGTTACTAAAGTTAATATCAGCCAACTTCAAAGATGATTTTAAATATAACCGATCCTATAAACTATCAAAATGATCGAGGACTGAGGGCAGACAGACCAAAGACCATAACTGCGCAGTTGCGCAAAATGTCTCAGTAATTTTCGAATTCTCAAATAATTAGCCCAGTAAATTTATACTTAAAAAAAAATGTTTTTGCCGATCTCGGATATTTTTCTTTAAACTACTGTTTTAGGTATTTATAAACAGAGAAAAAAGATCAAGCAAATCATTCTAAAGCTGGCATAAACTTGGTAAGGTTGTGAGGTTCCGTCTTCCGCTCGGTAGCTTGACAGTATAGGCAAAATAAACACTTCTTATTAAGCCCTTAGCATTACGAGCAGAGGTTCGTGGGGCAGTGCAGAAGACAATTTTTTTTAACGCATTTCCGAGTCAAATAACAATTTAAATGGAAGACACCGCAGGCCTGTGTTAGCGAGCCCCCTGGCTAAACTTCGCGGAAATTGTACATTTGGATGCAGTTTTTTTTGCAAAAGCAACAAGGCAAACTAGGCAGCCATATTTAATGTGTATTCGCGTGAAACATTCGTCAAAATTTCCAAATCTTGAGTGATCAAATTCAAAATGGCCAATATTAGGTCTAAATTTATCATTTCTGTCTTCCTATCTCTTGGAAGGGTTCATTAATATATCTAATAACAATATATATTGATGGAAGATAATTTTTCTCTTTAGTCCTTCAAAGCACCCCTTAAGGGGGCAAAACCCATTGGCACTTTTTCCGAGTTCTGTTAAAGTATTTACGAGATTATCATAAAAAGCAGGCGCCATCTTCAGAGGGTCTTAGGAAGCATTTTGGGGAAAAGTTTATATATAAATATCTTACTATTTTTGCACGTAGAATCACCACTTAAAAGACACCTTGTATATTTTATTGGAATAATAAATCTACTGAATATCTACATAGAGTATGTATTATAGCTCACCCTTTTGTGACGATATACCTTCTAGTGTATATATTGGTCTGGGTTGCACCACTTACCTAGAATAAACAGAAAAAATTATTAGAATACAAATTAGCAAATTTTCATTTTTTATCATGGAGGAGTGGTTGAGGACTCATTTTTTTTTAATAGAAGTATATTGGCAGATATTTTGTTGGGCCAGAGGCTGGGGGCGGTCCGATAATTACAAGGAGAGGGAGAGGGGGAAAACGAAAGTACACTGATTTGCCTATTTTCATGAGCTCTTCATTTTTGGTCTGAAGATTTTTTTTCGTCAGATCAAAAGCTGCCGATTTATCTTCGGATAACCGTTTTCCCATATATTTAACACGTCGTTTCCCCTCCCCCCTTTCACATTGCTGAAAAATATGTCGGAATGTTGGGGAGACCCAACTCTATTTATTGGCAAAAAAAAATCACAATCGGAGGTTTCTTTATTCCAAAGCCAGATCTGCTCCACTAATATGACGCCAATAATTAACATAAAAATCTAAAAATATATATTTTTTTTAGAGTACAATTAAGGAATGCCTTTTAAATGCTTCAAAAAGCTTTCTTAAAATTCTACACGTGTTTTGGCTTATTAGGCCATTATCAAGAGTAAATAGATACTAATAAAGGCCTAAGAAGCCGAAACATGTGTAGAATATTAGAACGGATACAGTCAAAGCAATATACAACGAATAATAAATAACCAAAGGAGAACAACAGAAGAACAGTAACAACCAACAACGTATGCATGCCTACGCTACGTCGCGGGAGTCACAGATAGGCTGAAGAAGATTTTATTCAAAAAGAAAGTAGGTGTACGGTTTCGAACAGTGAAGAAAATACAGCAGATGCTTCCCTCAATCAACGACCCTGTCCCCAAACTGTTATCAAAAGGTGTTTACCAGTTGAAGTGCACATGTGGTAAGAGCTACATCGGACAAACACGACGGAGTATCCAGTGCAGAATCAAAGAACACCAGAAGAATACCAGATTTGGATACACGGATAGGTCGGCGATAGAGAGTCCATAATAACAAGAACCATAAAATCGACTACGAGGACGTCAATATATTAATCCGCGAATCATAAGGGAATCACTGGAAATTAAGAAAAACGTGAAAACTTTAAAAGAGAGGATGGATATCGACTTGGTAACACGTGGAGACTGGTATTGCCAAGTACCAGCACGGTAATAAGCCACGGTCAACCAAACACGACGAATGAGCAACGAAGCGAACCAAGTACGACAAATGACCAGCGAAGCGAAGCGGCTAGGTATATAACGAGGAGTGTAACAGAACAAATTCAGTCTTTAGAATCCTTCTGAAGAAGCTGACAGGATGATCAGCGAAACGTCAAGACAAGTTCGACGACCACGGCAAGACCCGGAATAAACTACTTCATTCAACATGTGTAGAGTTTTAAGAAACTTTTCGAAGCATTTAAAAAGCATTCCTTAATTATTGTACTCAAAATATTGAATAATGTTTCACAAGAAGCCCACCGCAGAATACATTCAATCTAAAAAATAATTGCAAGGATTTTATTTGAAAATGTATCCGTACATTAAAATCATTTAATTACATCCTGTGGTGCAACGTATAATTCAAAAGATTTGTTAATTTCATACATAACTTTAAAAATACCGAGCAAAAACAAACCATCTAAATTGATCCGTGTCAAAAGCTAGTTAAAATAATTGCATTCTATTCTGTTTAATAATTGTTTTGGGCAAGATCTGCAAGGTCAACTTTATTTTTATTAACTAAGGTAAGTTACAAACATAACAAACATATTTTAGTTGAGGACATGCATCGCGTGATGACGTCAGTATTATTATATTAAGATTGTTGCAGTAAATTATACGTTATACCTAGACCGGACATTATGCATTATGAGTAGACACTAGGTTAGAAAAATAAGTAATAAAATCGATAATTATGTGTTTTATAGCCAGTTTATAGTATAGATCCAATAAAGATAAATAAAGCTAAATCTAAAAAAAACTTGTCATTGAGGTCCGCTAGAACGCTACAATGCCGGCCAGGTTTTGTGAAAGAACAAAGTGAGTGACTTTCGTCAAGGATGTTATTGGGCAAAACAAAAACAGCATTCTTGCCGCTAACAAATGTATATTAGAAATATAGAATAATTATAAATATTCAAAAGAATAGTTACAATACGCACTTGATTAATTGTTGCATTAGTTTTGTTCAGATTTCTCTGACATATGTTTCGGCCTTGCGACTATTATCAAAGAATCTTGAAAACTTTTTTAAGACTAAATAAAATTACGTGACAAATTTCCGTCCAATATCGTTGATATATAACCTCGCAAACGAAATATGTCTGAACTACAGGCTTCGTTCATATCTTGAAAAAAATAAAATACTCTCAAAAACAAACTTTCAAAAAAGAGCGAAAAAGTCATAGGCTATATTTTTGGATCTACAAAAACCCTTAGATACGGTGTCACATTTCCAGTTACTGGACAAACTAAACAAGATAGTAATTAGAGGTATTGCCCACAACTTATTAAAACAATATCTGTCAAATAGACCCCAGCAGGTGAAAATTGGCAATGCTCTTAGCACTAAAAAAATAATGAAAACTGGAGTCTCACAGGGAACAGTCTTAGGTCCTACTTTATTATTGCTGCTTATCAACGATTTACGGGACAAAAACTTTGGATCCAACATCATATCACATGCAGATGACACTGTTCTGATATGTTCAAAAGAGACATGGAATTTTATTGTCTAACCGTTTATTGCGGTAATCTGGGTTCATTTATATTTTCTAAAAAACTACCTAGATATGTTAATATTTTTGCAAACTGGCCTCATGGCGTTGATTTACTAGATAGTTTTTTAGAAAATTTAAATAGCAAAGAACCTTTTATTAAATTATACTGTATGTACCGGGATATACTGGTCCCAAGGCAGGTACAATTTTACCCAAGAACTGTCATTGTACGAGTATTTCTAATTAAATTTTTCTAAATGTACAGATTACCAATATTAAACACAAAAAACATTTAAATAAGCTTTTATGATTCTGTCCTTCCCAAACAGAGTTTATAGCAACAGTTAAATGTTGCACCATGACAAATGTATCAATATATATCTCATTTAAAACCGAAGTCAGTTATTCTATAATACGCGTATTATTTATTTACTTATTAGAAGGTGTAGTTATTAAATAGAATCCGCGCCATTTATTATTATTAATTAACGATTTGAATAATTTATAAAATAAAAATAAAGGTTAGTCACTATAATTATTTTGTTTGAATATTAATGAATTTATCGCTGAGGCGTAGAAGAAATTAAAATGTGTACATTGATTACAAGTTGTAATAATTGTTATCTACTTCTTATTGTCGCATATGGACAAGTATATTGTTGCAATTTAATAATTACCCAAAATACAATTTAAATGCTGTTTAATCTGGCTCTCGCTTTATTAATTTATTTCTCGTTTTTGTATGTAACGGAATTTTTGAACGTGATTCTCACCCACTTCAAAACGTCAGATTAAACTGAAACTGTGCACACTTATTAAGAACCGATGACAGTACAATAATTTGACAACTTTGTCCTAATCTCCTCACCAGATCATCAGGATAAAATAAAATTTAAAAAATGACTAATCTATTGTCGATATTTTGCCGGAGGCGACGTTGTCATTAATATAACGCATTTGCCGTTGTATAAGCTCTTGTTAAACGCTACATTTTAGTTGGTGAGAATATTACGAAAATGTCACTTGCATGCAAAAACGCACAGTATAATATAATAATCTGTAAAAGTCTTTACACAAAATTTATATTCGCAAAACCTAGATTTTTTAAGCTTAAGTTATATCAGCCTTCCTTCAGTGAGAATGGCATGGCATTTTCTAAGATGATCACTCTGTATATTTTTCACTGGAAATTTGTTGTTTCTTCCTTGACAATAACTACCTGGCGAATATTATTTTACTGTGTCACATAGTTCTCAAGCATCACACAGACATAGAGGAACAGCGATATAATTGAAAAACTTTTTATTTTCATAATCTGAAACGTGAAAATTTGAACATCAGAAACAATAGATACAGAAAGTAGCACACTTTTTTAAAACAAAACAAAATTTGTAAAGATATTTTAATGTTATTTTATAGACGATATCGATTACTGATTTATTAAATGCTTATATAAACAGCCATTTAATAAAATTCGTTGCATACACGTGAGCAAAAAACAAAATAATCATAATACAACTGAAAATACGGCAAACCTATTGAAAGGTCCATTTTAATATCAATTAAAAAATATCGCTAATCGAGTTAAAATTCCCAGTTTTATCATGCATTCAATATTTCATAATAGATCCTCTATATGCATTCAGTATGTTTTAAATTAGAAGTGATAATTTTATAAAAAAATTGATAATATACAATCTAATACTTACTCTGTGCTTCAAGCTGTAGCAACTAAAAGCAATAACGTTTTCTGCCCACATTTAGTTACTTACGACTTTGGTTGCTCTCAAGCGGATGCCCAAACTAATACAATTACAGAAAATGTGCACAAATACATTTTTTAACGCGCCAATCAGAGCTCTGGTTTTTCAAGCCTCCATTGGTTTTTTTTATTCCTTGATGATTTTCGTCTATTCAGTTCTGTATCAGTTGACTTTTTCCAATACTCCACTCTTAGAACAAACTTTAAAGTCTTCAAGGTTCTTTGTTCATACTTCATTCATCCTTCTTTTAGTTTTTTTCTCTTCAACTTTCATTCATCCCATGTACATTCCACTCATGTAATTCTCTGAACTTTTCTGATTTTTTCATGTTTTTTCTTTTCTCTCTTTTTTCTCCATTCACTCGCTATCAAAACGATGTTGTACATACACCAACATATTCAAAATTTGATTCTCTTTAACTTCCATTAGATACACTATATGCGTACGATCTATCGTTTTCGACTTTTTATCAATTTTATGATTAAATAAATGTTCTGATAGCGCGCTATAAAGATGTTTAAAAATTCATATATCTGCCAATATTGATCGAATGGAAATGAAAAATAAAAGGAAATTATTCGCAATCGTATTCTCTACAGCTTTCATTTTAAACATTCTGCGATCCGAATGACCATTTTCGAGATTTTAGCGAAGAACGCGCGCATTTTCGTTACGTCGCAAACTGTCAAAATTTCAAAAAATTATTTCGGCTCCAATAGGTCGTATAAAGTTAAAAAAAAAAAACGAAATTGTGCGGATTTTTATTACCTATAATTTTCATGTGCACATACTTTACAGTAAAATTGATATTTTCCCAAGTTTTCTGTGAAAAATCGATTTTTTTACCTATTTCCTCTCCTCCCCCCCTCCCCACCACCGGTGTCTGC
Organism: Leptura quadrifasciata; assembly: GCA_963675555.1. Lineage (NCBI taxonomy): Eukaryota > Metazoa > Arthropoda > Insecta > Coleoptera > Cerambycidae > Leptura > Leptura quadrifasciata. The sequence goes on along the minus strand of OY776681.1, from coordinate 2,517,264 downwards.
GTCTTTTGATATGTTAAAAACTAGCACAAGATAAGCCTGTTCACAAAATTTCAACCCGCTCTGAATTATGTCATCCAAATCGACCCATTTTATTGAGCTACTAGGTATGTTTAATAGTCCACGATGTTCTGAAATAAATTTCAAACATCTTTTCGCTGCCTATTTAAAAACTGTTATCTAGTTGTTAAACGGCGATAAGACAAAAGTACCCAGTCGAACATGTCCCAAGATCGGCTTCTTGCGGGCATCAGCGTGTAGGTAATGAAGGTGCAGATTTATATAATGGGTATATGGACCAATTGCCTGGATCAATTTATTTAAAATTTATTGATAATGAAGTGGTTTTCTACATTTATGAACTCCCATAAGATAAACTTCGCACTTTATCTGATTTTGTCAGTACCTATATACTTGTTGGCTTATTTTGTATCAACCTCGTTTAAACATTCATCAAGGTTTTCAAACGTTTCTCTGTATATTATGATAGACTAGTTCCGGCACATAAATATAGTAATTTTATGGCTACTGAAAAACCATATCATATTTTCAGTAAGTAAATAATTATTATCGGGCTTTATATTTATTCGAATTATGTGCTGTGCTATTTTGTGCACGCAGTGCCGACGCAGCTTATAAAAATGGAATTTTCCATAGTACGCTTTTCGACACTGAACTTAAAATAGAGGTTTTTCATAAAATTTTACGGTATTTCTAGGCTTATACGATTAGAAACAAAAGGTTAGTTGAGTTGCAAAGACTAACTTTCAAATACCCTCTCAATAAAGACCAATTAGATTTCCGTTAATATAAAATTGTCCTGATTTAAAGAAAGACATATAATAACAAACAGTTTCTCCTACCCAGATAACAATTTTCAACCTATGGGATTTTCTTATACTTAATCATGGTTAAAACTTCTGTTTGAAGTCAGAGCCTTCAAAAAGACTGCTTAGTTTTAAAGTGGTTTTATGATTATTCGAACGTTTCCCGCAGAATTCCTGTCAAATTAATATATCATAACCTCATTTTCTTAAGAGATCTTAGTTTTATTAACGTATATTAAAAGCAAATAAGATTTATGACCTAACAGAGGTCAGCGAAAACAGAGATGTTGCCGAGGGGGGTAGGGAGCACATGCCTCCCCCATTAAGAGGCACACTTTTGGGCAGGATAGGGTCATCAATTTATTTCTAAAAAATTAATTTGAAACCAATATGCATATGAATATGCAGCTTCCGGCATATTTTCAATGTAACAAAACAGCATATTTGGTGTTATAGCAAATGAACTTAACAGTGTAAGTAATAACCATTACTCGTTGCCCATTAACGCAGATTTGTTTAAAATAACGATTTCGCGTAGGCTTCAATCGTCATATAATGGTTAAGAAGATAAGAATATGTGCAACTCAGCTTCTTAATGCACCTGACGTCCTTCAGTCAATCTTGCCTTGTTATATACCAAAGTGCGAGTTTAGCAGGTCAAGTTATTTTTTCTGCTGAGTTACTTTATTAAATTTATTATACATACCACTTTATGAGATCTTTATCTCTAGCAGCCGAGTTCAAGTAAATGGCTATGTTAAATTAGAATAGTAATATTATTTACGACTCTTGGCTTTGGGAAATACATAGGTACATTTGCTGTGACATAACGATGATGCAGTCCACGAAAAAAAAAAATTGAATACCGAGTGGAATCCAATTCTTTAAAATAAAATGATATTATTTGAAAGGCGCCTGAATCACCTTAAAAATATAAGAAAAAATCTATGAATAATAAAATACTGGTCACTTTTTTCTAAACCATTGGCGTACTGCAAATATTTTATATATTTAATATGATTCAATTTGGCAGTTCTGACAACATTTATTTGACTATTTCCTGGTAAAAGCAGAGTATCCGAGCTCGTTTTGTAGTAGTAGTAGTACCTATTCAGACATCTAGTTGTGTGAGCGCATTTGGGACGGCGTCTTTTAGAATACCAAGTGGTAGAAGATCACGTGGTGATCAGTTTTTCTAGAAGGAGCAGCTGCACAACACTCCCATAAAGTTTATTACCAATTGCAAATTTGGCTTGGGTATTTGGGCAACGAGCCCAATAAGAAAAAGTTAAGCAATGGAACTGGAACGAACATTCAGGTAGACTCGTACCCTAATTTATTCCAGACAGTTCAGACTTAATTTCCAAGAAATTGTTAAAAAGTATTAGTTGTAGCTGTGAAAGTGGTTGTGATAAACAAAGATGTGGCTGCCGAAAACAAGGCTTAAAATGTACGAATTTATGCAGTAATCGTCATGAAAACTGCTCAAATAGAGATGAAGAAATATTTAAAGATTTAAGTGATTCGGAAGAGATTATCTATGAAGAGCCAGCAAAGAGTCCCTATATTGAAATTGGAGAGCTGGAAGACGTCGATAGTCTCGAAGATCCTTCGGAATTTGAAAGTTTTATTGATGAAGAATAAAGGCACATTGGGCCAGTGAGTCTTAACTCTAGCCTATGATTTTCAGTACTGAGAAGGTTGAAGCCCACCCCAATTAACAAACACACATGAAATCCTGGTAATTATGTCACCAGTAAATTCATTGCTATTTATTTATCTGAAGGATAAACAAATCAGATTGGCCATTTGCGTGATTGTCTACTTTTGTTAGTGTAGGACCCAAATTTCGTTGTGTGTGTGTAATAACCCTTTTTAATTTACCCAGGTTCTTTTATATAAAGTTTAATATTACGTGTTTCTGTCTGATTCTATATACCTTAGAAAATTAATCACTCTGTTAATTTAAATACCTGCTAAACTTGAACACACTGTCTATTAATTGAGAGAACTAGTTAATTATATGTTATTTATGTAGTATTTTATTATTCAAGATTGTATTGTACAGTTGTAGATGAAGTTTGTTTTCTATTTTGATTTGAAATGAAACCATTTATTTAGTTAGTTATTTGTATAGCTAGAAAGGTAAATAGGAAAGGAAAGAAACAACAATTCAATGGAAAAAATAGTTAAAAAAAACCATTTTATTTCGTAATAATTGATGCGACAATAGTCGAACATGAAATCAAAAATAATCCAAATATTTGAGAAAATTGTCTAAATATTACCATAAGAAAACTTGCGCTGCTATAGTAATGACCATACTATACATATGCTGAGTGTTTTGCTGCAATAACATGAACTTATACAAAAGTATGCTGTGTTATTTTAATAGTAATTAGGGTTGTGGCAATGGCCTGATAATGATAATTAATAATCAAAGCTGTTAGCAATCGCTAGTTAATAATGGTTTATAGTTAAAGAAAGTTGTCAGCAATCGCTAAGTAATAATAATTTATAATTAAAGTTGTTAGTAATAGCCAAATAATGAATCGAATGCAAAACAGAGGACAAGAATCATGTCATTTTTATACATTATCAAAATTAAGTTGAGAAATGAGCATTAAATACTCATGTAAAAGATCATAGAATGTTGAGGAAAAATCCTTTGATTATAATTAAAACAAGTAGTCTACCAAATTTTGTATGACTGTCCAAGAACGCAAAACAGGGTGAGTAGATGTAAATCAAACAGATGAGACGTCCCGGTTCAGTACTCGACGAAAAGTAAACCCTTCTTAATATGAACAAGTTTACGGGCTAATTAACCCAGTACTGGCCGATGGCCTGTACAGTTTGTGAGCGCAAGGTAATTATGTGGATGGATCGTTATTAAACAATCATAGAAAACCAAATAGATCGCTGGTGAGAAATCTCAGATAATCATTTGAAAGATAAACATTACTATGACATTTGACATGTCCAAAATTAGGCACACAGTAGCCTTAATAAATACATCAAATGAAAAATAATGAAAGTGAAAGTTTCTTGTCATTGCATAGACGCAGAAAATATATAGTTCTTGTATATAAACTTGTCATTTGCAAACGCAAATCTCCCTAGTAAAATATTCAGAAAGTGAAATTTTATAAATTAAACTCGTGAATGAATTCATAACTAAGTAAACTGTAATATAACCTTATCCTGTTTCCTTTTTAGAAATCAAAGCTTCATAAAACAAAATCTAATATTCTTTTAGTACCACAAATGCGTTAATTTCCCCTATTACACCCCGTCGAAACCAGAATATGAATGCAATTGCAAATAATAAAATAGTTTCGAAATAAGCAAGCGATCACCTTTAAAAATGTATGTCTTCTGCTGAATTTCTGTGCGCTCCGTATAGCGTTATATCGCCCGTGAATGCTGTTCCCCAAGTTCTACATGTAGAACGTCCTCGTCGAGCATGTCGGTGGTTGAGAAGAATTCGTTAAAATAAGATGTACGTTATAATATTGTTTGGCTAGTAGTTTAGACAGATGATTTAGTGAAAAATATCCACAAAATAATTTATAAAGCTCGGCGAGAAACTCGCGGCGTAGCTTACAAGGTGTTGTCTTCAGATGCCGTCTATCTTCTCTTATTTTAAACACAACGCCGTCTTCCTTTTATATAGTAAAAATGACGTCACAATTACATGAAAGCTTTGGATTTGTGGTCTCCCGATTGGAAAATGTTTACATTATGTCTATATGCGTCGTAGTTTGCAGAGTCCGTCCTTTTCATGACATAAGATAGAAAACGACAGGCGATTTCACCCTGTGAGAAGTAACAGAAGTATTGACGCTTATCGTGTCCATTGTAAACAATTGCTGTGACTAGACTCGATTTTTAAGTAAATTCTTTCGTACAAATGTAGCGTTTAACGTTGCTTTAAAATAATGTAATTTTAAAATGCATTCTGGTAACTTTATTGTGTTCAATATTAAATGTCTAAATAAATGTAAAAATTAAATGAATTAACTGCAATAATTGCTTGACTTTGGAAACATAAATAGGAAAAAATTAAATTTATAAATGCCCTATATACTGGGCGTTTCGGCACGGTACTGTGGATTGCCACGAAAAATTTTTCAGAATAATTCTTCCCACTCTTCACTTACATTCACTCAACTTTAGTAATATTACGATGCAAGATTGTCATTGGAATTTAATCCATTATTTATATAATTTAAAAAAATTGAAAATAATGAAAAATATTGAAAAATTCGTAATTCAGTCATTTTTCTGATTTTCCTCAATTTTAAGCGGTTTCATGAAAAATAATCAAACAATCAACATATATAGATCATTTTAAAGTAGACAATTCAACGGTTAAAATCTATTTTTTTTTTAAGGAATTTGCGAGAACCAAACTGAAGAGTGATGGTATAACTAAAACGTTAGAAGAAAACCATTCGTAATTTTATTTAAGTGAGCAAAAAATCGCAAATGAGAGCAAATGTTCTTGTATTAAGTAGTTAAGTTAATGTAAGTAATTAAATTTAATTAAATGCTAGTTTATGTCGTGGAATATGGACCCGTGGGTAGATAATAAATTTATAATGAATGTTTTAATTTCTCGCGTCAAGGACATTATTGTTGTTAAATACCTTTAATGTGCGCATATTTGAGATAATCTGAAAAAAGCGTTATAACATACAGTGGCGAGAAAGTGGATATTCTTGATACTGCCATTTATAATAGTTGACAGAGTTTTATCGTATCTAATTTATAATGTACTTATCGCCGCTGTAATTAGGTTTAATTAAATAGATAATTATATTCGCTGCTGATATAAATGTAACAATTGTCAGTCATTTAGACAACATGGCGACTATGACGAGATGTTATTAATGCTTTAAATTATGTTTCTAACTCAGCTGAAACCAAAATGTAATTTTTTTGCCAAATATCCGAACAAAAATGCAAGAAATTTCAAATGAAGATATTTTGAGAAAAACATGCACTTGTTCATTTCACATCTAACCCCGGTGTTAAATGAACAGGTTTATTCGCCAAGTCAATCTGATTTCAAAAGCGAAAAGGCGCATTTGTATAATATTACGCCGCTTATTAATGCCTGAAGTTTATTTTATATGTTATTTGCCAATAAAATTGGGAATCCCTCAGAACTTATTCTATGTTAAATTTGCTTTTCATTTACATTTCGTACCAATAGCCCGCAGTTTAGTCTGACTCGATATTAAATAATTGAGTATTATTTGAGTTATTTGACCTATTTTACAATCTACATCTCATATCGCGTCATTAGAATGATAACATCCAGAAGTTCATCAATCAGTAGCGCGCTCGGCTCGATTACAATAAAGTTATTAGTAGAAATTTAATAAAATTGAACCATCGAAAATCGTACGGAGTTAAGAGTGCTTATATTCCCCGGCATTAGGTAAGTTTTAATTATTTCCGATTAAAATGATAATTATCTTTGTTCTTTAACAACACCCACAAAAAATGCATCCAAAGGTGTTAAATCAGGGCTGTCTGGTGGCCATGAAATTGCTCCGCCATTACCAATCCAAAGGTCAAATTTACCACTTAAATGCTCCCTAACCTATGAAACACTGGGTGGGGTCGCTCCGTTTCGCTGACAATTGTTTCATTATATTCCTCATCGGAAAATTGTTGCTCTAAAAGCTCTACACTATCTCTGGCAGTATTATTTGTAAACGTTTCCCGTATTAGGGTAAAATTTAAAAACAAACCGGCCCTACCTTCACACTAATTTGTACAGCTCTTTTCGAGATCATGTTGGATATCCAGCTTCCCATGATCGTAAGGACCTTCCTCTCCACTAGACCCACTGTAATTTTTGGAAAAGTGGTTCTGTCAAACGAATCTTCTACATCTATGAAGACACCTAGGGTGGACTCTTTATTGTCCAAGGATCTCTCGATCCGACTGGCGAGTGCATGGAGAGTAATGTCGGTGGATCTTCCCAAGGCGTATGCATGCTATAGGATGTCTTTCACTACAACATCCCTTATGTATCGTTCACATAGCTTCTCCATCGTCTTGAACAGGAACGAGGTTAAGCTGATAGGTCTGTATGCTTTGGGGGTGGTAAAGTCCATCCTCCCTCCCTTTGAAATGAACACAACTTTCACCTCTCTATATATCTCTAGAATATAAAGGTGTGCTAAACACTCTCTAAATACTCCAACCAGGTGCAACAATAATGCATCATTGTTTATGAGGTTTATGAGGATTATAAGGAACCAATGGAGGATACGACTATTTTACAAAACAAAATGTGCATTTATTCTAATAGGAATCTTCAAAAATTTGTTTGTTTTATTTGTTGAAATACCGCTACAGGTTTAGGAAAAAAAACACCCAATAATATGGTAGGTATAACGTAAATAAACGACGCCGGCGTAGCGCCGCTGAGATGAACAGTTGCACAGAGTTAAAAGATAATAAATCCAAGTGACCTCCCACGTCTGTAATACGAGCATCAAGCACAGTGTTGGTGCTATGTTCGTATGCAAATAATCCGGTTAAAAGTAAGTACTCTTACGTGCAGGCGCTGGATTGAAAATTATTCCCATTTCGTATAAGATAAGGTATATCGATAATTAGTGACTTATAACCAGTTACAGCTAGCTACAACTGGTATCCTTCCTAATTCTTTTAAATCGATGTGTTGTTTGATATTGTTTCGATGTAGATAACAATTTGTTCTTCGTACTTTCCAAAATAAAAGGTTTTCGAGCCTTGGTCCCATTTGAACTTTTCTCAGGAAGGTCTGAACTACAACATATCTCAATTTCGACCATTTTCACCGGGATCCTTAACCCTAGAATTTACGAATTTTCGACCTTTCCCCTTACTGTAACTCCAAAATAAAAAAGGTCCTCGAGCCTTGGTCCCATTTGAATTTTTCATCAGGAAGGTCTGAACTACAACATATCTCAATTTCCACTATTTTCACCGGGATCCCAAATCACGTGTTTCTGTGCGGGGTCCTTTGAATGCTGGAGGACAAGTAGATGTCATTTATCCAGATTTTTAAATTGAATTAAAGGGAGTAAAAAAATTAAATTGGGATTTGGTGTGTGTTCCCATTTTATTTCCATTTAATTGTTTATTTTAGTTAAGTTCTTTAGTATTAATTATTATTTAGTTTTCTTATGTTTGTAAAATTCCTGCCCTATAATTGGATTTCTGTCTGGGCAGTCGTAACCAAAATAAATAAATAAATATTCTTATAAAAAAATTAAAATAATATGGCATCCTATGACACAATATAGCGTGATGGCAGAAACTATGTCTGCTCAAACGGAAATGTAATGCAAGCAAGCCTTTCAAGCTATATAGTTGTATTAGGTGTGTATTTTAAAATAAAATTGAAATAAACAAATGACTGTTTTTGTGAAATCAATCAAACACGATGCTATCAGCTGGCATGCTCCTAATAAAATTCGTTAAACAGTGTCACGCGCGGACGTGTTATAGGAAGTTAATGATTGTGTTCTGCCACACTCACGAATCGCTATTTCCATTGTAAGGTCGATAGAAGGAAATAATTACGACAAATGATACAATTTTAACTATACTAGTGTACAGTTTGTTGAAAACAAAATGGGAATATACACAATTCCTTTGTTTTAATATGAAAAAATTAATGACACGTAAACCCAACCATCACCGGTCGAATTAAAGTTGTGTATGTATGCCAAACCGATATTAGCATCCGTTGTTCCAAATGCAAAAGAAGAAGAGGATGAGGAGAAGAGAAGAAGAAGAAGAGAAGAAGACGAAGAGAAGAAGAAGAATGGAAGGAGAAGAAGAAGTGAAGAAAACGAGGAAGAGTTATGATTCTGGCAAATCTTGGTGAATTTTTTCCGTTGCATATATCAAAAACAAGAATCTTTGCTTATAATCTCACTTACTTAGTTTTATAAATTAAGTATAAGAACAACGGGATACGACGTATGTAGATTATTATGTACATGTAAACGAATATGGCTTGGACTTCAGTCTAATCTAGTAAACACTGTAATAGATGTAGCTGCAAAAATTCGTCATTAATCATTTAACTGAAGCTGCACGCCGTGATTAATACAGGTGTAATTATACACAGGCTCCTGATGAAATGTATGCACTACCAGATTCTCATGTATTTTGATTTGGATCAGACTGATTAATTTTCGATATATTAACGGTATTTTACCATGCCACGAATACACTAAATAGATTTATATAACAGGTACCTATATAAATCAATATTAGTTATACCAACTAGGCGCATATTAATAACAAAATGAATGATAATGATGGCTTGACACAAAGGGGGATATTATGGGTGACTTACTACGACTTAATACGATTAATACAAATAATAGCATCGGTATTATGGCACATCGAACGTTATCTGAATTTTAGTGGGTAGTTTCTAACGTATAAACATTTGTCGGAATCTTTTTCTACTTTAACTATGTCTGTATGTCCTGTCGGGTGCAGTTTTAATAAAACTAATGAAGTTTACTCAAGTTCATGGTTGCATGACTGACATATTTTTTAAAAACACTCTGTATACGTCTCTATTGGAATTATACAGCATTTATGGTACTTTTTGTAAAATACCGCATAGTTTCAATTCTCCATAAATCCGCGTGCGAAAGTATAAACCAGAATTAGATTTCTGTGAAACACACGTACATAACAGTTGCATAAGAAGGTCGATGATATAAGAGCCAGTATGTTGACTATTTACTTTTTACGGTGTAGTCCTTTCTAGGAGTGTGTCGGGCGATTTGTCAAGTCGTGAGTTCAATCAAAAGGGTGGCGCTACTACACACCTCCCGCTTTGATATCGTCTCTTTGTGTTCCATTCGATTTTCAGAACTCCCAAACAGTTATGCCAGTCCATAATAAACTGAATAAATTACATACGTATCCAATTCCGTATTGTATTTGGTATAGTGTAAGTCAACGCATCCCTGCAAATAAAAAGAGCAACAAAAACTTTACGATTTCATTAAAATACCATCACTCTTTGTGCTGTCTCGACCACAATTGAGTCGCTTACCTTTATAGTGCGTCGGATTGTTTGATGACAGGCATGCCGTATGGCCCGCGGCAATAATAATTATGTCGTAAAGTTTTTGTTGCGTTTTTAATTTGCAGGGATGCGTTGACTTAGACTATAACTACATTTCTAAAAGCAAAAATATTGCGATGCTAACTAAGTTCGGATCATCAGGGGACTATTAAAATTGGTAATATAGCAATTATACTTGAGGTGATTCTGGTATGGATTAACATATTATTATACTTGTTTCTATTGTAGATTTTTAGTAAACGTTCGAAAGATACGCCCTTTAAAAATGGCTATAATTTCAAGCGAGGATTTTATTTTCCTAATATTCGATAAAAGGAGCACCTACACCTACACCCGTCTAAGAAAGTAGCATTTGATTTTCCATTAGCGAGTTTAAATGTGAAAATGAGGTACTGTGTAAAGTTCCTCGACGTATATTTTGAAATGTTTATTTTATACCAATTTTATGTGCATCAGGGCAGGCTCTGAAAGGTTTTAGGCTGGCCAGAAGTCGATGGAAAAAAATCCGTGTTACTAATAGATTATTTTTAATTTCACGCTGCTATATAGCGTTGGACACTTTTGAAATAAAATTATTTTTGGTGATATTTTACAGATTTATGAGAAATGCTCGAACAAGTTAATTTTTGTTCTAAAATATACGTCTTTCGAATGAAATTTGAAAAATACAGTGTGATTCATGTAAGCGCTGTATTTTTATATTTTAACTTGAATTGAAATATTCCTTATTTCTGTTTGAATCTTTCTTTTAGATCATCAATTTTATTTGGTTTTTGTTTCATATATTTTAGTCTTGAGGTATCCCCATACAAAAAAATCCAATGGATGGATTGGATAAAGAGATACTATTGTAGTGGCCAGCTACAACACCAGATCTTACGCCGTTGGACTTCTTGCAATCACAAATTTAGATGGAGGCTTTGTCTGAGGATAAATTCGACATTAACTCACCTACCAAGGATGTTTATTGATTGTGCGTTATTATAATCAAGAGGCGCCAAAATTTTAAGAATATTTCGTATATTATTATTCAACTCATTGTCATAAACTTCGGTGAACAAATCACAAGAGAAATTCCCAGTCAATCACACAACCTGGCAGACAACGAACACATAAATGGAACGCCCAATTTCTGGAGGACTTATGTGACCGCGAAATAGAAGAAGTATTATCCAACTTGGAAAACAACGCCTCGCCAGGGAAAGACGGCATAACAACGAAAACCTTAAAAGTGGTATGCAAACACATTATGAATCTTCTGTTTAAATATTCTATAATTCCGGAATTTTTTAAGGAAAGTATTGTGGTATAGTTCAAGTAATAAGTCCCCGATACATAAAAAGCGCAACAAAAACTTTATGACTTCATTAAAATACCATTATTTTTTGTGCTACCTCGACCGCAAATCATCCCGCTTACCTTTATAGGTATCGAGCCGTTTGATGCAGGCATGCCACCGTGGCCTGCGGCGATAATGATTATGTCGTAAAGTTTTTGTTGCGTTTTTTATTTCTCGGGAAGTCCTTACTTGGACTATACCAATATATAAAAATGCCATCAAAAATGACATGAGGAACTATCGCCCGATATCGCTAATAATTAATACACTGCAAAAATTTTTGGAAAGTGTCTAAACAATAGACCTCATTCATTCCTAGAAATAAATAAAATAATATCAAAAAACCAATATGGATTCCAGAAGAATATTGTTACTGAAGAACCTCTTCATCTGCTAACAGACACTATACTAAGTAACTTCGAATCGAACAAGAAAGTTTTAGCTATCTTCTTAGATGTATAAAAGGCCTTTGACACAGTATGTCATATTCATCTAGTAAGCAAACTAGACAAAATATTTAAATATTTAAAGTCTATTTATCCGACAGACCACAGCAAGTCAAAATAGATAATATAGCCAAAAAAAAAAATAATAAGAACTGGGGTTCACCAAGGAACTATCTTAGGTCCTAGCTTATTCCTTACATATAAATGATCTATTACAGAAAAAATATGCATGCAGTGTTATATCGTATACAAATGACATGGTACTAATTTGTGGGAGAAGACTTGGGACAAAACAAAACTGAAAGCCACTGCGGCAATTAGAAAAGTAAAAACCTGGCAAGATACCAATTTTCTCATTATAAAAACTAAATATATCTCATTTTCCCCAGCTAAAGTTGGAACGTCCCATGTACTTGAACCCATTCTAATAAACGATTGTCTACATAGTGCTGCCAGCATTAAATATCTAGGACTAGTCTTAGACCCACATTTGAAATGGGAAAATCATATCGACTATTTAAATAAAAGATAATCTTTTAAGTCGAACGACCCCTTAATCAATCTACAGGCAGACTGAGTGGGACGCTGAAATTTCCTCGGCCGGCCCTGTTTGTACTTTACCGTTTGTGAACTCGTAACCTTCAGAGATACAGCGCAGTTTCGTTCATTCGCAAACGAATAAACTTATTTGTGGGGGTGCCTGTTGAATGTACACGAACTTTTAAAAATAGATTTTTCATTACATCTATCATACTTTGCCAGTTATTGAGATTTATATCTAATTTCCAAGGCTTAATTTCTTTTTCATCGGAATCGGAAAAATTTCATGAAAATTATAAAGCATAACGTATAGATTGCTTGTACAGTGCATTCGAATTAAGCCTATCCACCATAAATAAAATTGGATATATTGATTTTTGAAAAAAAACGCATTAACACGTAGAAAAATAATAAATTGGGGACACACTTTCTTCTGAATAGACTTAGGACAGACCCCTACAATTTTTTTAAATGGAACATCCCATATTTTTTTGAGCACTAGGTTCCACTCAAAGAGCTTATTACAAAAATACAAAAGTATAACTGTTGGGTCTAAAATGAACAGTTTAGGAGCTACACATTATTTTGAATTAAAAAAGGTAAATCTAGCGACCCTGAGATACATGCTCTTCAAATACCTCTACTAAAAAAAAATCTAAAGAGGTCAAATCTGGCGACCAAAGTGGCCATCGCATCACCGGAGCTCTTCCACTTATTTAAACGACCAGGAAATGTATCATAAGAAATTGACAAATCGAGGAACAGTTAATTGCTAATTTAAATAGTGTGCCACTAAGAAAACTTTTCACATCCATTTGCACAGTATGTCCAAACCCCTCATTTAAATGTCTACGGAATTTGTGACAAAATTCAATAAATGTTTTTTACCTGCATATCTAGCTAACGCATTTTTCAATTATCCTTTTATATTTTCAATTTGTTCATGTCAAGGTTGGACAAATCGTATAAGTTTTAACTAATAATTATTACAACCAGCAAAAAGGAATGTTTTTTTTATAAACATTCATTAAATACACGCATCGTCGCCTCACTATCATTCGGCCAAAGTGTTCGAACTTACATAACGCTTCTTGTGTTCAACTAACATCGACCCAGTACTTTCCAATTTTCCTATTCAAGTTCAATTCTGTTTCCTCTGTGTCGTTTCATATACAGTGATGTCCACGTATAACAGGGTTGCCACCTAAATTTTAGAGTGAAATTCCCTGATTTTTCCAGGTTTTCCCTGACCAAACTAATATTTTTCTATACCCGCTAAAAACGCAGGTATTTTTGTTTTATAGGGGTCTGGAGCCTTCAGCATGACGCTGTCTCTTAAGAAGTACTTTCCACAGACACCAAAACATTTGAATACAACAGTCAAATACTATTATTCGACGCGCGTTTCTACAACCATATGGTCCTCCTCTCCAGATGATGACAACTTGGTTATCGAAACGGGCGTCGAGTGTATTCAAGTGTTTTTGGTGTTTGTGAAAACTACTCCTTCAGGGGCAAGTATTTTATGCTTAAGAATTTAAGACAAATGCAAAGCATTGTATTGGAGTGAAAGTAAACATATTTTTGCAAAAAAATCCAACAAAACGGATTCGAACTGAACATATTAAAACAAATTAAAATCCATTTCTCGTATACTATAAGACGGACACAAAAGTGTACTTCGAAAGATTTAATGACTCTGTCACCTTTAATTAATTTTTATTTATAATTTATAAAAGAAATATGGATTATAATAATAAATATTCTATTATAATTTTTAAAGTATGTCAGAGTGAAAGCCATGAGTTCAGTAAAAGCGATCTAATATCTAAAAAATTTTAATTAAAATGTACCTTGGGTAAAAAATCGGGGCACTTTCGTAGGAAACTGTTAATTAGGTCTCTGTCACAAGCAGAAATAGAAATAGGCTATCCGAGGTATTGACGGCTCTGTAGTTATTGATTTAAGAACTACAAAATAGGTTCAATATAATGAATTAAAGTTTTCGACACTGAACAAAATAATATAATAATATTTTTATTTCCACATTTAAAATGTAAACAAATATACAACAAAAATATAGAATTGGCGTATTCTAATTTTTGTTGATGCGCAAATAAAAAAGCAATAAACATTACAACATTGGCTAGTAAAAGCCATACACAAAGATCTGTCTTTTATTGTGGCAAAACTATATTACATTTTACCACTTTACATAAAAAATAGGAATTTATTTAATTCAAAATTGAAGTAAGAAAATTCATACTCAAAATCAAGATTGTATAAAGAATGTACTCAATTAATAAAGTAGCTCGATCCTTACCTGTTTGCTTAAACTTATCAATATAGATGCTCTATTTACATTTAATGTCTTTACTTACAATCAATGTATTATGTTAAAAATATCTCCTAATTTCTCACTTATTCATTTTGTTTTTATGTACTCCTGTGTGTTATTGTTTTAAAACTTCACTGTTTCTCTCGTTGTTCCATTTATTTATTATATATAATTATTGTCTTCTTATATGTAATTATTTGACCAGTCTTTTTAATTAGTAAGCACAACAATTAAATAATCTTAGTCGATTCAGTAATCAAGTTAACATGAAATTCACAATACAAGCACTCTATGCTTAGGTGTTTTCATATCAGCTTGGTACTGAGATATAAAAAAATGCTCTATAAAATCCTATTACAAGTTGCAAGCCTGGCGCGTTAAGTGTAATAACTTTGTATTACCAACAAAACGCTAATGCTTCGATTACAACAAACACCAGCAGAAAGACTGATCCTACTTAAAAGAGCTCTTGTACTAGTCGTCCCACGCCACTTGCAGACTGCAGTTTCGAGCTAGCAAAACTCTTCTATAAAATCCTATTATAGAGAAATTTGAGACTGAAATATTGTGTTGTAATATTCTACCCTCTGAAAGCATATTTGAATTATGTTAAGCCCAGTAAGGCTATTTATTTTTCGATTGCAGCAGACACTGGACCGCTAGATGGCGTCTGCTGACTATTTGCATGTCGCTATCCTAACGATACCGAGATGTACCAAATAGTCAAAGGATCCTTGTGTCGTTCGTCACATGCCTACCTTGCACTGACGAGAGCCAACAGCTCGAAACTGCAGTCTGCAAGTGGTCTGGGACGACTGGCATGAGCTCTTTTAAGTAGGATCAGTCTTTCGGCTGGTGTTTTTGCAATCGAAGCATTAGAGTTTTGTTGGTAATACACATCAGTTATTACACTTAACGCGCCAGGCTTGTAACTTGTAATTCGGCGCTCGGCGGGGCACATAACCCGGAGAGTAGCTGTTGGTTGCAGTCTGGTTACGTTCCTTATAGTAAAATAAGAATTTTATAGAGGAGTTTCAGTTTTCCGATCAAAATATTATGTTTTAACCAAAAATTATATGGGGCGAGCGTAGGTGCGTCTTTACTATGTACATTTTTCGGTATGCGATGTAAAGCAACGACAGGGGCAGTTAGTACTTGGATGGGTGACCATTCCAACGGAAACCGCGTTCTCGCCTCACACATCTTCCAGCGGCTTGTATATCAGTGTATGCGCGGAAGTTATACAACCTTAGGCGAGGGTTGTATAGGAGATATACCATCCTTCGGAGGGTATGTAAAGCCGTCGGTCCCTTGTCTATTAAATGTTAGGCAAATAAAAGATCCTTACTCCTCTTAAGGGAAGAGGTTCTGCAAAATTCCTGGTTGGGGGTAGCTCGTCTACAGGGTCGGTGTTAGGCCTCAGTAGCGGAAATAAGCCGACGTTAAATAAATGTGTAAAAAAAACAACCAAAAAGTCCCCTTTTGAGAACAAAAAATTGTCGCTGTTTTACGGTTGTTTAGAAACTAAATATTTCATGTTTTATTTCTATTCTCATCGTATAATGTCGATAATAAACCATTAGTTTCCTATTAAATTGGCATTTATAAAACAAAGTACATTTGAAACTCTAAACATCGTCGAGAATAATAAAATAAACTAAACACTCAGTGAAACTACTGTTTTTCAAACGCAATGGAAGTTGTAACACAAAATATTAATTTTAAAATGGAAATAAAACAAAGTGGCGAACCTCGAACGTGTAACAAATTACGATACTAAACGCCCCTATAAAGAATATAAAAGAATAAACCAATTGATTAATGACAAAACGACATTTTATAAGCAATAAACGTCATTTTCCCAACGTCTACTTAACCCATTCGATTACGAAATAATAAATAGTCCCTTGAATAAAATATAAAAATCTGATTATACACCTAAAAAACGGTCATTTATGTCATTACCGCTGGTGTGGCACACGATAGTGCAATCAAAATTAAAAATTAAAGCTCCAAATATCCAGCTACAAATCATAGCTTGACGTATAAGTGTTGGTCAAATATTGGAATACGATTAATAACTCTAGAATGCTGTGTATACTTCCAAGCACAAATTTTCTAATATGTTCCGTTATTAAATAATGCCCGAGCTTTGTCTAGTTATTGAGAGAACGAAAAAGTTATACACAACATTTCAGGTTTCACATTTTCCTCATTTTTTTCTATTGTGTTCACTACAAGTATCGGGTTTCTTCTTTGATAATAGCGTCAACTACTTGCTAAATATTTTTTCCCTAACAAAAAGTTCATTAGACATAGAACCAACAGACAGACCGGCGGAAATTAAAGACCTCAATTTTTTTTTAATTATATGAGAATGTGAAAATCCTAATAAACCTAGGACAGTGATTATCTCAGAGTAATAACTTCCTAGAGAAACGTAAAAATACGAAATAAAATTTCGAAAATTGCATTCTTTGTTCCCAAAATTCTCTTTAAAATCCTAATTAGCTTTTTGACGTATTTAAAGGCGTTTCTTATTTATGAATATCGTAGAGCTAAATATTACTGAAAATTCCAAAACATTTTTTTATAAATGATACATCAAATTGGACTTCCTCTGACGCAACACACTTCGCGTTTTAAAAGCTCGAATCGGACGTCTTAATTACAGTGTTGCCGTTGCAACTAAATTATGATGATTACCTGCGTGTCAGATGTACATATAACAATTATGTGTGTTTAGTTTTTCTGGCCTTCACTTCTCCGTTGAGCATCATCTAATTTAAATGACCACAGTGTGAAATCTTTGTATATGAATCACTGTTAGCCTGAGCCCATGTTATGGTAACACGTAAAATTGAAGACAATTGCCACTGCCATTGTTCGGATACTCGTTCTCATAACCTTGACCACAAAATACATTGCTCACAATACAACAAACGAAATAAGGAAATTGACATTGGAGATTGGAGGGCCCTGTACGCATACATTTGATTTGTTTTGCTGATGCTCCCAACCAAGTTTGGAAGGACGAAGTCTTCCAAATTTTCATTGCAGCGAAAACTAACTTCTCCAAGGTATTTCATGAGGTATCTCATGATATCCTTTTAGACAAAACTAAATCTTAGGGATTTTAGGGCTAGTGTGATGGCTAGGAGCAAATGTTAGCAGAATCGTGACCTGTTGGATATTTTGCACAGTTCACATGTACCCTCAGTACAAACAATTTATGGGGTGGTGCCCGATTTTCAGGTCCGCCATCTTGAAATATGACGTCATCCTTGTCCTCGTTAAGGGTTTTGACTTTTCTTTAAAAAATTGCTGAATATCACCCAAACGGTTGGGTTTCCAGCAAAACATATTATTATACGTTTTATTAACAATTAAATTTGCTACGATGTAAGCCCAATGCCGCCTTAGTAGGTTGAATATTTTGTGAGATACAACAAACTTTTTAAATTTTGGCATCTTTAAAATGTTCGACTTCTATTGAAATCACCAACTATAATGCCAACAGCAGGGTTAACAGCAAAAAGTGTCAAATGTGTACATTTCAAATTAAACTTGCTACAATTAAGATGAAAAACAGCTGTTGTGGCTTTAATATTTTGCGATAGGCAAGCTTTTTAAGTCTCAACTTTTTATAGGTTACTATGTGACCCTGCAATATGTCGTTTTTCTAAATACATCCCATGCAGTTAGTGTTTAAAGAGTGCAATAAAAAAAGTTTTAAACCATATTGATACATAGACAATTATTGCAACAAACATTATGTTATAAAAAAATGTCTACAGTTCACAGACAACTTCATTGTTCATAGTGACCTTTGAAGTGATAAAGAGCTGTGCAAGCAAGTACAGTGTTTTTACAAAAACAATTTTTTAGGGGTTTAGACTTACAGCCACACGATTAATCCTCCACGTATTTTACTAGATTCTGATATGAACATCTAAATCGGTTCCCAAGTTTTTCCGTTACTTTTCCATCCGAATTTGGCAGCAGTAGGTGCATCTTGGAATGATATCAAACTATTTAGCCACATGCTAGATTGATACATGCATCGATTTGTGTGTTGGATGAGAGAAACCTGTGTGGGCGGTAGACAGTGCATCGTCTTCAATTGTGTTCCTTGCGCAGTGAAATCCTCTCTGAACTTGTTAATACTACCAAGTTATGTGGTGCCATCGTACAAGATGTATATGATTCGTTCGATTATTTTAAATTCCTTTGTTTTATCATCGACTGGCTTATAAGGATGTTTTCGCTCTCCATATTTTGCACACGGTTTTCTTTCCTCTACCAGAAAATTGTGATGTGGTGTCTGAGCCCGCAAATGCATAGAATACTGATAATGCTTGCGACATATTTTCTCCAATCTCTTGGAAAATGTCACTGATAAAATAACACCGGAAGCGCTTACCCTTACCAAACGAAACCCAGAATTGAAAATTATGTTTGTAAGTCAGTAGCTTGATCAAGTATATAAAATCACATACGCATCGCTTCAACATAGAGGGCTCTGAAAGAACTTCCGTCTCGGCCATGACTCATTCAATATACGTCTCGTAGAGTACGCGGCCACTTTATTGACGATTGCCAAGTTTGTCTGTGGCCATCCTCGTGGGATTTATAAATTTGAGCAATCAGCTGCAGTTTTTTCTTATGGATATTGTTTTATTTTGTGGAACTAGTTTAGAGAGAAAACTTGTACTAAGTAAGATTTTAGTCGACACACGGTAAGCATGTTCTCCATGGTCACCTTTCCACCTGTAGACAAGTGATTTCTATTATTTTAGAACGCTTCCGGCACGTTCAGGGTACGCTTTTATGATATGCTTATAGTTCGTTTACGGTATGCTATTGGTGCGCCTCACGGCACGCTGTTAGCACCCACGCTCCTGGGGTACGACTCAAAGAGCAGCTTCGCCGCCGCCTCCTCACGGTCATCATCTGAGCAAACCACGTCAGTACTATGTTTTATCCTTTGGGGGCTCGAAGCCATGGATTCCAGTGGGTAAATACATCTTCATGTATGCCCTCTTATTCATTTTATACGCTGTATTTTTCATAGCAAGTAACCTAACACACCGTCTGGGGAATTAATTGTTACTTATTTCTTTCAACATATTTATGTTAATATATATCATCATTTTATGTATGCCTGCGGTAGCTACCAAACTTCATTTTGAATATATATTTTAATCTTTTGTTACATAGCAATACATAACCTATTAATCACGTATTGAGTGTCACATTGTCGAATTTGAAACATATAGTCTGTCTCGCGTCTGTTGTTGCAGTATTAAAGTGTTGCATTTGTGAATCAGGGTGTTTTATTTTATTGTCACGTAGGGGAAACGAAAGCAACTGATAATTCATTCCGTAAGTATAGGGTACAGTTACGCCCCGAGATACTGAGCTAGTTTGTTTTTTTTTTGTCGTGAACAGTACATTACAATTCCGGGCTAACCGTGCCATGACTATGCTACACTCTGTGCCCTCTTTGAACTTGCCCCTATAGTACCACTTTTAGGGGAGTTTCCCCTTGTAGCAAAAAGTCAAGAACCCTTAACGAAAACAAAGATGGCGCCGTATTTTAAGATGGAGGGCCTCAAAATCTGTGAAGCACTACGCGACCGCTGTCAAATAAAGAAAATACATTTATTATATTACTCTTTGTGCTATATCGACAGCAAATTAACTCGCTTATCTTTATAGGTTTTATGTGCGTCGGCTTGTTTGATGAAAGCAAGCCGCTTGGGCCACGGTGATAATAATTATGTCGTAAAGTTTTTGTTGCGTTAGTGCTGATAATAAATTAACTGGACTATACAATGCGAGTTTATATGGATGGAACTTTTTAATTAGGAAAACATTAAAAGCGAGTAATTGGTTTTATTTTTGTTCAACATTAAAAAAGCAGTACTTTGTTCCCGATCCTGTAAATAATTATTTAAAATAAAATCGTGTATTACATGCTGTTGCTATTTTTGTATCTAGTAAATATATCACCGGACTAAGCACTAAAATCTAAAGGAAATAGAATGTGAGTCGTAGGTATACGTGTTGCCATAAAAATTAACACACACTGGACATTTAAAAGTGACCTTTAAAAATTCAGTTGAAATACCTATAATGTAACCTTGGCATACAATCGAGTAGCTCAACTGAGTTTTCTTTGTCATACACCAAAAATGAAGGTTATGCCGATTAACTCTTCTCTAGAATAATTATTATAATTTAGCCCACGACAAGATTATCATGCTAATGCGATATGATATACGATATTTTATATCAGATAATATCTCGTATCTCGACCAAATTTACACATAGTCGCTGTATGTCCACTTTTATAAAAAACACCCTATATAATAATGAATATATGTAACTTTCAATACACACATAATTACATTGAATGTAGTAAGTAAATGATGTTATTATTGGCAATTACCATTGTCACGATTTTTACAGAACATGAACGTTTAACTGATACATAATATTTTACATAAATTATCATGGTAAATGTTTAATTCTATATTATGAATTAATATCTACGGCGTAATACTAAACTTTAACAAATGGTTAAATGAGTAAGGCATTTTTCCCATTCATACACTGGGAAGACTCTTCGAAGGAGAATAAAACCCGATGTGTGCCCAAATTCGCTGTGTACAATAAAGAAATTAATAATTATCGAAGAAAAAAATGTATTATAACATTAAACCGGGTGGTTTTTATAGTTGGCACAGCATCTCTTCCTCGCTTATTATTAAAGGTACAGTTTTGAAATTCTGCAGGAATATTTACAGACTTTTTTGGATCTAATGCACTTTGTTTTTATTTTTCTGCTATTTCCCGTCTAACTGGAAGTGACGCCAATTTTCGATTTTCAAATAAAACATGCAAAACAGTCTGCAGGCGCCATCTAGCGGTCTTACTTTGCGCCAAAACCCCGGATCTTCATGATTTTCTATCATGAACCATTCGCAGATCGCAGTTCGTCTAGGAAAATCTCCAGGAAGTAACTTTTGATGTATCAAGTATTTGTAAGGATGTTGCCCGTATCGTTTCAATATTTTCTGGATGGAGGAATATGATATGTCCAATTGCACGTCTAGATGACGAATTGAAATACCTGGATTTTCCGTAACGGCCAGTAGATTATTTAATTTATTATCCTCTTATCACGTCACATAGCAAATTCTGTTTGGTTTCACTTTAAATTGTCCTGAAGTTTTTTAATTTGTAATTATTTAAAAAAAAAATAGACGATCAAGACTTCTTTTTCCGGGATATTCTGCGTGACAAATCTGTGACCATTTTGGTTAAAAATCATAAGGATGTTAAAGAAGTCTTGATTTGTATAATCATTTTCCATTTTCCGCACTATTTTTTTGTGAACTGCCGCCAGAAAACTTTGAAATGCTTTCAAACACGGCAACGCAAACTTCTATTGACTTGACATACGCGTACTACGCGTTTTGACGGCGATTTTAATGTGCCACAAAATCATTCAATGGGTAACTCAATTTTTAGAGCTTCGTGTATCTCATCTCAACACCTGGACCTCTATTCTGTAATTATGAGGAGAGTGAGCATTCATGGTGCGAAACGGGAGCTCACATCACACGCATCTCACCCGACCGTCCTAGACTGTAGTCTGTAAGTGCAGTGAATAGGTGGTGAACGTGAAGGGATTCAGCGAGAATAGCCGAATTTACAACCAATTAGGTTGACGCAAAAGCATCGGCTGTTCAGTGCTCAGTTGTTGTCATTGTCATGTCACATGTCATTAATTAAATTAGGTAAAATGTGACAGAATAAATTTTTATTGATAAAAAATTCCGTAAGGATATACCCTCGTTATTGGTAATATATATTTTTTAAAATATGACTATAATAAACTAAAAGAGTAATTTGCTAGGAATTATATTATTTATATTATCTCGCTGGCGTTGAGCAAATTCGCAATGTCCATTCTCATTCACGCATTTGACAACAGTAATTTTTGGCCGACGCAAACTGTCATAAAAGTACAGTTAGAATCGCTGTTCTCCCGGGGAACTCCCTCACGATTTACCAGTAGAAGTAAGTTCACGCATTTTTCGCACGATGTGATCACTCGTAGTTACAGAATAGACTTTTACACATTTTCAAGTGAACTCTCAAGTGTGCTTTCACAGAATAGAGGTCCTGAGTTTATAGAGAAATATAAAATAATAAATTGCCAATCGCAAAATAAATATCGAAAGTTGTGCGTTACACGTAAAACTTTACTCAAAGAATAACAATACCACATTCTTTGTAAAACGTATTGCTCCAATTTACAGTTTAGGAAGAAAACACGCCCTATTTCCTCACCGAATGCATTATATAAGGAATTGTAGACCTATAAATAAACAGAAAACGCCAAGAAACCAGAACAATGCATGTGCTAAGTGGCGAACCGAAAAACATGCCGAGGAAATATGTTGTTGTGGTTTGGCTTTTATGTTATTTATAAAATCGAACTGCACACAACGACCCGTCCCTGAACATGTAAACACACTACCCCAGTTCCTCCTCAAACAACAATAACCACCGCGGCACGCGCCATCCACTTGTTACGTAACGATCAAGTAAGCTCTGCTTCACCCACTAAATGTTTTACAGCCCCAAAAGCTATTACGTTACGAGGTCGTAAAAACACAGGTATTTGTATCGCGATACGACCCAGAGACCTGTTGATTTTCTTCGACGAGTGGTGGTGCCTCTCTCCTTCGGTACCTGTCAGAGCCCTCGCGATAGTCCAGTCAATGTGGATGGATTTTTGCATTTAAAGTTGTGAATTGATCGACTTATTTGAATTTAAATTTGAATCATTTAATTTTTACAAGTTTTTATTTAACTAATTTTCTCTCTTTGCTTCTACTCCAGTCGAATTAGTGAAAATGAGGTAATGTTGACAAAAAATGTATAAGCCGAATCCAGGATATTCAGAATGATGGTAGGAATCTGGGGTGTCTTAAGTTTCAATTTTGTTCCGTGGCAAAATTTTTCATTAAACAATTAAAGGGTGAGAAAATGGTTTTTTAAAGTTTTAGAAAAAACTACTGATTTTAGAAAAAATAATGTCCCTTAAAAGTTGTGCGCCTTGAAAAACCTTCAAAATGAGACCTATTCCATCAAAATTGGTCAATTTGTTTATGAGTTATTGCAAAAGAACATGCTAAAATGCCTGCAGTCTGCAAGTGGTGTGTGACGGCTGGCAAGAGAGCTCCTTTAAGTAGGATCAGTCTTTCGGCTGGTGTTTGTCGCAATCGAAGCATTAGCGTTTTGATGGTAATATGCAATTATTACACTTAACGCGCCAGACTTGTAACTTGTAATTCAGCGCTCGGCGGGGCACATAGCCCGGAGAGTAGCTGTTGGTTGCAGTCTGGTTACGTACCTTATAGTAAAATAAGGATTTTATAGAGGAGTTTGCGACTAAAAATATTATGTTTAATATTTCGCCCTCTAAAAGCACATTTGAACTTTGTTAATAACTTTTTTTAACGCTTATTTCTCAGCGATATAGCGGTTCCACAGCAATTTGCGGGTGCGCACATTAAAGTTCATGGTTGCTGCGTTTATGAAATATACGAAAATTCGAATGTTATAACATATCTATTTGACAATAAATTTTATGCACCTCAGGGGTCTGTTTTGAGACCAGTTTTATTTCTTACTTACATCAATGACTTACAAACGAGTACTTGTTCAGCGAATTCACAATATACAGGGTGTCTACCAAATAAATAAAATAATAAATATAATAAGAAATCATATGTTATAACTCTCCGTACATCTCTCTTATCTGCTGACATCTTGAAGATATAAGATCAGCAACAAATCAGAATACGAAAAGCTGCACAATTCACGAGTGGTGTAACAAATTTAGATTGTGTTTGAACATAAATAAATGCAATGCAGTGTCATTTACTGATAAATTAGATAAGATACAATATGAGTGTACTATTAATGGGACTAATCTGACACGTCGTGATAGTTTTTAGTTTTAAAGATCTAGGCGCAACATTTGACTCACATATTTCTTTTCAAGAACACATAAGTAATATATTGGCATCATCATTTATCATCATACAAAGTGATCGAGACTTTTAAAACACAAGTAACATAAAGACTCTATATAACACCCTGGTGTGACCCAGACTAGAATACGCGAGCGTGATATGGCACCCCCAGTACGACGTATATATTAATAATATTGAGGGCATTCGAAGACGTTTCTTAAAATTCCTGGCATTTACAATCGATCATCAATATCCCCTTGTAGGATATGACCACTCAATACTCCTGAATCGTTCTTTTCATAGAATTATATGAAGCAGTGAAGAGAGATGCAAAGCGTAATGCTTTTATGCAAACTCCTAAACAATAGCATCGACTGTCCACAATTACTTGAACAAATCAACTTTAGAGCACCTACCAGGTTAACCAGATTTACATCGTCTTACTTCCCCAATGCACGCACAAATGTTTTAATGTTTTAATATCACTGATGGTCGAGAGGTGAGCGCACTTGCCTCTCACCCAAAAGTTCCGGGTTCGATCCCCGGTCATGGCAGTGGAAAATACTGTGAGGGATTTTTCCACTATACACGGATATTGGGTGTGTGTGTCCCTTGTCTCTAAATGTGTAGCCCCCTCCCACACAAGGCTCTTCTAGAGCCTTCCGGGATAAAGGGAGTCGTCATTACCTGTGGTGTATTTATTATTTATTTATTTTATTTATTTCCCCCTATCTATATTTCATCTGTCGTAATTATGAAACTATTGCAAATGATGTCGACATCTTTAACACTAAATCAGAGCTGTTCCTAAGCACTGTGCTTAGTGTTCGTCTAAGCAGTCTAAGCTCTTTTGTGCTCGAGAGCACTGAGCATAGGAGCACTTTTTAAAAACGGTGCTTAGTGCTTCGAGCACTTTACGAAAGGGCTTAGTGCTTAGTAACCTCATAAAGTGCTCGCGAGCACACTGAAAGTGCTTACGAGCACTCATAAAGACTCGCATCCACTTTAGTATGGTTCAAATGAGCTTAGTTTAAGATTTCCTAACATAATTCACACCAGGAAAGCTGTCCACCCGATACCTTTGATTTGGCTTCTTACAAAAAGAACGAATGTTCTCAATTTAAAAATCTAGGGGTAAACTGGCTCTATATCCAAATGGAAAATTAGCAAAATTGTACACCCAGTAGAGAATAAAATATAATCCATTGTCTAAATGTTCACGAAGAAAAGTTCAAAACAATTATTCATTTAAAATATCTGGTAAAAGCCACTCCTCACTGTTGACTTTTTTACCGCGAACACTATTTATTGTTAATGATATAAATTAATATGTTACCTAACCATGTGTTCGTTGTGAATAGTAAAAATACACGTTAATAATAAAGGCATAAACACCAGGTATAATGGTGTTTTATGATAAATTGGCGGACAGTCGTAAAGCTTCTAGCATAAAAAACCTGTCGACATTGAACGGAACGCGATAGAAAATGCCGTACTATTGTTTGATTTTTAAATGGAAATGAGTAGGTCAGGAGCTAGGAGTTTGTAAAATTCTTGACGAGATAGGGAGTGAATACAAAATGAACCAAGGAATTGTGCTATAGAATAAGAATCTACAAGCGACCAAACTTTTCGAAAAGCTAATCAGCTTTCAGTTTCCAAATGAAGAATATGTCTATATCGTTTTTGTGAACGACCAGGATATCATAGGAGTAATTGGACCACTAGGCTAGTATAGTTCAAGTAATAAGTTTCCAATACATAAAAAACGCAACAAAAACTTTACGACATAATTATTATCGCTGCGGGCCATGGAGGCATGCTGCATCAAACAACCCGACGCCCATTAAAAACCTATAATGGTAAGCGAGTCAATTACGGTCGAGACACCACAAAGAGTAATGGTATTTTAATGAGGTCGTAAAGTTTTTGTTGCGTTTTTTATGTCTCGGAAAGTTCTTACTTGGACTATACCAATACTTTTTGAAAAAAAAATTATTAACAGGTACGGACCAGTCGGAAAATTTAGTTAAGGTTATAACTAGGAGATAAAACAAAAATTAAACACGACAACTTGTGAAATGGGGTGCTGTTTAGGAGCTGAAAGTGTTTTCTGCGATTTTCGGTGAAACGTGACCTACTAGCGGAAAATGTCCTTCACAAAAGTTGTAGATAATAAACAAATCTAAAACTTTCTAATGAGACATTTTTCAACATAACCTCAAATTTTCTAAGAAAACGGCGGAAAACGATTTCCGGTTTTTTATTTTTTCTCTCGTAAAAATAATTCAATTTACATGAAATTATGTGAAAGTATACCTTTTTTGCATTGAATGAGCATGATTTTTTGAAACCTGAGAAACAATTAGTTTCCGAAATATTTACATTTTTCTTAAGGAAAAAAAAAACGAAATCTTTCACGGAAAACGTTATTGGTGGTTTTTTTTCTTTAAATATTCTATCCGGGCTCATTTTAACCGTTGAAATGTCTACTTTGAAATGGTCTATACATGTTGATGGTTTATTTTTCATGAAACAGCTTAAAATTGAGAAAACCCAAAAAAATTACTTTTCGAATCATGAATTTTTCAATATTTTTTTATTAGTTTCAATTTTATTTTGTTGTTTATGTAAATAATATGGATTAAATCTCAATGACAGAATTTTTTTCAATGTAATATTGCTAAAGTTGAATGAATTTAAATGAAGTCGTTTTTGGAATCCTTTAAAAATTCTGAGTACGGTGATGCCTCCATAAGTAACATTTCGACTCCATGAAAAAAATTGGACAGACAGACAATTTTTTAAAATAAGGTTAAAAATTAGGGTTAGAAGATATGCAAAAATAATAACACAGTCTTTCAATAAAAATGCTGGTATGGAGTCGGGACCTGCAGTCATTTTAGGTTTAATGCGTTTTAAGGTCTGGAGAACCTCTGCCTCATGAAAAAAATGTATATTAACAGTAGGGTTATTATTTGTACAATCGTTATCGATAGAATTATTCTCGGCGTCTAATGAGGAATCAGAATATGATTGGCTAAAAAATCTGGCACATGCATCTAAAATATCATGCGGACTGTTAAGTGAAGCACCGTCAAAGAACATTTCATCTGAAACACCTTGTCATTAATGAACGCCCAGAATTTGTTAGGATCGCTTTTTATATTATTTTCGGTATTTTGTACAAAGTCTTTGTAGGCAGTATTAATATCCCTCTTTACTTCCCGTCTGACCTTTTTAAACTTCTCAAAAAGATCATCGGTTTCCGAACACATTTTCTGAGACGTTCCTTAAGCCTAATTTTTTTTATAATACTAAAAAAAAAAAATAATAAAAAAAACAATAATATTTTCCGTGAAGATGCTGGTTCTTTTTAAGAAAAATGTAAATATCTCAGAAACTATTTGTCTCCCGTATACTTTCACATAATTTCAAGTAAATTGAGTTATTTTTACGAGAAAAAAATAAAAAACCGAAAAATCGGTTATCCGCCATTTTCTCGGAAAATGTGAGGTTATGTTGACAGGTGGTCAGGTTTCTCGCAAAAACCACATTCAGCCTCTAAACAGCATCGCCATTTTACAATTTCACTTAATCTCGTGATTCTTGTTGTTTCTCTTAATTATAACCTTAACTAAATTTTCGGGCTAGACCTTGCCTGTTAATATTTTTTTCTTTTTTTTAGAATTCAAAATCCGTTTTGGCACCAGCGTACACTGGGAAAATACAAGCTCCACAACTGCGAGGAGCTTAGCAAATTTTATCACCAGGCGGAAATTAACCCAATGAGCAAATAAGCAAAATCGATATAAAGTATATTACTGATAAATAGATGATATATTAATGTCTGTTGATCCTGTTCTAATTAGAATTCATTTTTTTTATCTCTTGCTTGAACACTATCGAAAAAGGTCAATTAAAGATAAGAATTTCATCCTCATTTTAATTAGCAGCCTCCCATTAGCAATACAGTATTATAATAGTACCCAGATATTGTTTCACAAAATACGTTTAAATAAAATTTATTAAAAAACATGACCTACTACAATACGTATTGCGTAGCGGCACAATATTAAAAATAATTAAATTGCCACCATATATACTGAATATCTAATTTTGTTGTTGGAACAATAAAATAAGTACTAAAAGCATATTTAAATATTTATTCAAATGTTGAACAAAAATAGCCACAAGGTTATATAAACAAATGTTAACCATGCCAGAGTTATTGCTCTGGAAACTTATAGTTGCTATAAAATGTTAGAATAGTAAACCATTATTATGATTTTTTGAGATGGAAAAATGGATTCTAATCATAAAACTACAAAACGAAATAACACTTCTGGAAAACATCATAAACATATGTTGTTTTTGATAGAGAATCTGTTTATAAAGCTTTTATAATATTTGATGAAATAAAAATGAAACTTAATTACTTCTAAACTGTTCATAAATAAAGCAATACATCGAGCACATTTGTGTACTACTATTTAGGTTAAGCTGTTTGAACACAAATCGGCACGATCCTATTTGTTAAGTTCAAAGATCTGCAAGCATAAAACGACTAATATTGCAGGTTGCAGTTATAAAATGATATAAAATTCTAAAGAAAGCTTAACGACATTAAATGTAGTTTCAAAAACTTCTCTGATGATAATTATGAAATATTTTCGAAACGTCGGAACATAAGTATGCCCCGATTCATATTTCAAGCAAGAATTTCATCCAGCCAAACCGGCGAATTGTATGTCAAAAAGGCCGCTTATTATGTATGTAGTATATCCTAAATTTCAATCAATTATCTTCAAAACTAAACGAGAAAAGGAGGGTATCCTATGATGAATTTTTTACGTAGAATTTCAAATTATATATCAATGTCTTCAAGAATATTAGTAATTATCTAAATTTTCAAAATTTTCTGATGCGTACTTTTCTCTATATCGATCGATTCAGTTCCCGGTGAGACACCCTGTATATAAAACCGCAAAAGACTGTATAAATTATTTTTAAATATCACATTTTAGGTTTCTGAAACTTGTTTAAGTTACAAATTAGAAAACTAGCAGCTGTGTCATGTACTTTTAATACGTCTAACACACTTGAAAGGTCTGTGAATTTTTACTAAGATGTAGGTACTAAATCCTGCTCCGCAACTAGGAAACAATTCGATCAGGAAACCGAGAACAATGACCCAATTATTTGAACATTGTGCGAGCATTGGCCCTTTTACCGCATAAAAGATCGCTTCTTTTATTCATCAATTTCTGTGTTGACCGTTTTCGTAACACTTTTCATTTATATCCTTAATCTGTGTGTTGATGTTCATTTTAATTGGACGAAAGCAAATTCCCCTAATGGATGATACACACACCATAATACATATTTTAGTATTTTAAGTATTGAGCATTGTTTCCAGTACTAAAACTTATAACTCTTACGCCCAGTTTTTTCACTTAATAAGCATATAGATCCCTTGGGAACAATTATTAAGATTTCGGTAAAACATGGGACAGATTTGTTCCCAAGATATTCGCTGTTACTTTTCAAATCAAATCATGAAAATAGGCGCCAACATATTGATCGCCATGATAAACAGTTTGCGAAAGTCACTTTGGGTGAACCCCAAGGTTCTGTATTAGTTCCGTTATTCTTCAATGCATTTTCATTAATGACAATACAGATCAATTCGGTGCAAAATGTATTCGATCCGCAGATGATACGAAGCTATACAAAAAATAAATCATGTATATAATGATTCTGAGACATTACAAACTGTCTTTTATAAAATCAATACAGCAAACCATGTTTTAGCTGCTATTTTAGAAAACCATTACTAATGGAAGTGACATTAACACATATCGAAACAACTATATTATTTGTATCTGTTTATTTATATCTTTGTTACACATTACCAAGTAAATATTTATTACCTCTTGGAATGCTATGCTGGACAGTACAATTTTAAATAAATAAATAAATAAGTGTATTGCTTCATTGTAAGCATCAGGTATTTTTCCGAATCTCCACGCTTTCGTTTCAGAAAATGTTATTCGCAATAGGCAAAATCGCCCACTGCCCGAATGCTAATTAACCAGAACGCATTGTGGGTACATTATAACATCCAAAACGCGATATAAATATCGGGCGGGTTCGTTTTGTTTTGGCTGGCATCAAGGGCAAGGGAAATTTTCTATCATAAGTAACTCGTAAAGTAACTATACATCAAACAAAATATATCTTTAGGTTAGGGTGTTAGGTTAATATTATTTGAAGTATAGTTACTTTATGAGTTACTTATGATAGAAAATTTCCCTTGCCCTTGATTAGCATCACTCACTGTTCGAAAAAAGAGCTTCTACACATATCATAGGTATATTGCCATACCCCAGAATGCGTTGTGAACAAGAAATTCGGGCAGTGGGCGATTTCGCCTATTGCGAATAATAATTACACCGAACACAATCCTGGAAACGTGACAGGCAGTGTCAGGTAAGATAATATGAGGCAGTAGTCCACAAATATCCAAATAAAAATATAAAAATAAACAAATGGACGACGAGGCAAAATATCTACCATGACGAACGATTTCTCGGACACTTTTGTCGCTTTATTTTGCATGACTGATGGTCGAGAGGTAAGCGCACTTGCCTCTCATCTAAAAGTTCCGGGTTCGATCCCCGGTCGTGGCAATGGAAAATACTGTGAGAGGGATTTTTTCACTATACACGTATATTGGGTGTGTGTCCCGTGTCTCTAAATGTGTAGCCCACCCCACACAAGGCTCTTCTAGAGCCTTCCGGGATAGAGGGGGTCGTCATTACCTGTGGTGTGGTGTATTTATTTATCAGAAAATACATCTTACTCATTCGAAATCGTTTCAATAGTTCCTTCCGCCTTGGGATGCAGATATTTCTCTAGTCGTTGCGTTATCTGATAGTACTATCGTGAGCAGAAAAAAATAGGACAACTTGTTTTTTCTAATGCAAATCTGTCTATTTGAATATGTAATGAGTAGCCGACATAAAACAGATATCACTTTTAATTTATTTTTTATTTTAATGCTGTAGTTATTGCTATAGTAAATGATGGATGGTTAATAAGACAGATTGCACTGCGTTATAACATTAACAAAAATTTGGACAAAGGATATTCTACTTAAAAAGAAACTAACTATTAATATTTCGTTATTGCACCATTTCTATTTATAACTTCTATAAGTCTGTTTGGCACATAATTTAATAATCTTATGGAATTTTTGTCAATATTATAACGCAGTGCAATTTGTCTAATTGACCATCCATTTTCTGCTTTAGCAATAACTCCAGATTTAACTAAATCGCTTATATGAGGCATATTAGTTTTTTGCACACGTGAAATAAATTATGAGAACTAACTGACAATGTCACAAAAATTAAAGTTAGATATACACAACTAGATTTTAGCAAAGTACCATTATATGACATCCTATTTTTTTTGCTTACGACCGATCACCATACCACTTAATTTGAAAAGTTGGAAATAATGCAAATACAGCGCATTTACAGATTGATTGTTATTAATAAACCCGTTCACGTTAGGCAATCTAAAATGTAGTATTCATTATGAGGAATTTACCATGACTGTTAAAAGTTCACCGTGACCCTAGCACAAGACGTGACGCCGGCTAAATTCACCGACCTAAATGCACAACTCGAGTTTGACACTATTTTAAATTTTAAACTGAATTGTTGGCGACCAGTTTGCTATAGCGGGTGTTCCGCAATTAAGTGCCTTCCTTATATATAAGTCGAATAAATAAGTCTGGGTGTAAAAACGTTACCTTAAACCAGCCCCCGATGGAGTTGCGTTGAAGAAGGTGGCCAATTAATTCGAAACATCGAGAAGATGCGAGGAGGGACATTTGTTCTTAGACGTTATAAATAATTAAAATGTACTACGTTAAAAAATTACAGACTAATTCAACACGATTTTTAAAATCACTATTTACAAAGTTTTCGTTTTTGCATAATATACAAAAATATGTATAATATATTTTAAT
Organism: Leptura quadrifasciata; assembly: GCA_963675555.1. NCBI lineage: Eukaryota > Metazoa > Arthropoda > Insecta > Coleoptera > Cerambycidae > Leptura > Leptura quadrifasciata. The sequence goes on along the minus strand of OY776681.1, from coordinate 2,484,551 downwards.
TTTTTTTAATGAACAGGTACTAATAAGAACTTACTACCATATTGAGAATTTTTAGAGCTGTTGCGCACCTTTTTGGGACTCCCTATACACATAACATTATCATAACTTACGAAAGGCCAATATTAATTACAGTGTTAATGAACGCCAAGTTTGCACACTTCTATAAAATATAATTTATTCTTAACCGATGGCGTAACTATACGAGTAGATCAGGAAGACACTATGTTCATTCAAAGTGTATGTTCAACTGTTTTACTGCTTTGATTATTCTAAGAAGGCGTATTTCCATTATTAATAACAACAAAATGAAAATATATCTCTCACAGTGGGACCAAGCGTATTTGATTTAATTAGAAGTCGAAAACAATGGTTTGGAATTTCAATAATTTGAATTTGAAATACGTAATACGTGATGTGAATATTGATTATTGATAACTGTTATGCAATTTTGACTTTGTAACTTATTTTTATTTTTAATACATAATAGTCTCAATGAGAAGCCGAATACCTAACGAACAAAAAAATCTGCCTGGTGCATTTCATACAGAAGAACACCTATATAATATTTATTTATACAAGAACAAGTCAAAATCTCTAGGTTATTTTGAGAAGGACGAAACGTATGCCTTTCTATACTTTTCGTGGTACATATTTATTTAAGTATATTATTAGGTACAATTTATGCACTCCCATTCTGTGACATTAAATTGTTAAAACAAACCTAGTGAGACAAAATTTGCACAAGATGATTTTTGAGAGCATTAAGTTTTTTGGAAAAGTATATAGCAGCATACCTGTGTAATCAGTTGTTTAGGTGTGGCAGGCACTAGAATTCCCCTGAACGACGATACTTAGATACACTTGAAATTGGAATATCGATTATTGTGAATGTTCTGAAAATCTTACCTGGAACAAAGAAACAAAGTGTTATTAATTTGATAACTATGAAGAAAAATGGAGATTGGAAATATTGATTTTATAATCTTTTTGGTTAACAATTTTTTTCCAAAAGTAACTGTGTGTTATATCTACTCTATCTAACATTAGAAGTTCTATAGAGATCGGTATATCTTTAATATTAACTCAGGTAGAGTGAAATTAAAAAAAAAAGAGGATAATCGAGCAAGCTATGAATTCTACATATCACTCTGTTCGAACGTGACATCTACATATACACGTCCGCTGAGCTTTAAGTGGGCATATCTAAGAGAGAGAGAGAGATCCGATAAGGAAATATTTATTATTTTTGAAATCCATGGCCTACTTTAAGAGTCATGGCGGAAAATATCGAAAATGCGGAACACGTCTAGGTCAAATATCTCCGTTATTTGAAGAGATACGAGAAAAATTCTAAGGCGAAAATTTTTTGCAATACAGAGTGTTTCAACGAGGGTTTATCTAATTTTTTTCAAAACTGCTGTATTTTGAGATTTACTTTTCAGGCTGTTAAAAAATATTTTGAAACGGGTAGGAAATGGCGTCATTAAATAGAGTATTTTCCTCCCTTTTCAACGATATATCACATGCCATATTTATTCATTGGTACTAAGTTAGTAATTATAAAAACATGTTTTTAAAAGCAATAATTTTTTTTAATAAGCATTATACTTTCCGTGGAGAAGTATGATTAAATAAAACGATAAAATAATTCAATAAGTTGTTCAAATCTTTGCTATAATAAAACATTAACACAATTAAGAAGAATAAAGTAAATTCAGGTAACAAAAACAAAATAATAATCAAGAAAGCAACATGGAGCAATTATGGAAAGAGTATTCGCAGTTATGCCAATGTATAGAGGTCCTCCATAAAAGCGTCACTCTTTGCTCAGAAAGTTAAAATGTCTACCAATTAATTTAAGTATAATATCCATTTGTTTGTATTTCATGATTTCACTATTATTTCAATTATTTTAAAATAGTTGGCTATAAACAAACTTGACAATTTAATTTTTTGACAGATCATCTCAGTTAATACTTAAACTCTCACTCAATCACACTCGTTTAAGAATTTAGAATTTTCAAAAATGATTTTCACTCACATTGATCGTTATAATATGTTCGTTAAATATTGCCAATGCCATTTTAACTCTGGATTAGCTCAAGTAGAATATAGAAACAGATTTCCACAAGCACTACAGCCGAATAAAACTCTGTTCAGAATATTAGCTACGAAACTGGAAAATAATGGTTCATTTTTAAAGAAGACAAGGCTGAACAGTGTTACTGATAATGTAAATAAGGTAAACTGAGTTATTAATTATGTAAGAAATAAAAATACAGAAAATTTGGAAACATCATTAAGAGAAATTCAAATTGCTTGTCATATAAATAAAACAAGTGCTAGAAAATTTTTAAAGAAAAATGGTTACCGGTGTTATAAAGCCAAAAAAGTTGACAATTTACAAGCGGGGGACAAACTAAGAAGGACGACTTTTTGTAGGTGGCTGTTGGAAAAGATGCGTGCCGATCCATTAATATGTAGTAAAATACTTTGGTCCGACGAGGCAAATTTTTCCAATAATGGATTTTTTTAATCGCAATATTCATTACAAATGGAGTTCTGAAAATACACACTGGCATAGACCGACTGGGTTTCAAAATCGTTTTTCAATAAATGTGTGGATAGGTATTTTAGGCACCAATATAATAGGTCCTTATTTTTATGATAGTCACCTTGGTGGTCAAAGGTACCACAACTTTTTGAGAAATGAATTTAATGAATTCTTAGATGACCTACCTTTAGAGAATCGACACAACTTTCAATATTTTCAACAACATGGAGCTCCTCCCCACAATTCCCAGATTTGCCTAGATTATTTAGACGAAATTTTGCCTCAACATTGGATAGGTAGCAATGGATTTATTCGATGGCCCCCTCGTTCTCCAGATATAACCTCAATGGATTTTTTTCTATGGGGGTATATTAAAGATAAGGTGTTTTCGACGACACCGCAAAATGTAGAGGACATAAAAGCTCGAATTCAACAGGCATGTATTACAGTTACCCCCGAAATGCTGAGTAATGTTTTAAATGTAGTGCTTCGCCGCGCTCGATTGTGCATAAGAAATCGCGGTGGACACTTTGAACACTTGATATGATATCTTAAAAATTATTTAGAGGATTAGATAAATATTAATGTTCTGTGTGCTATATTCTTTTTATTATTAATTTGTTTTTGTTACTTGAATTTACTTTATTCTTCTTAATTCTGTTAAAGTTTAATTATAGCAAAGATTTGAACAACTTATTGAATAATTTTATCGTTTTATTTAATCATACTTCTCCACGGCAAGTATAATGCTTGTTAAAACAATTTATTGCTTTTAAAAAAAATGTTTTTATAATTACTAACGTAGTATCAACGAATAAATATGGCATGTGATATATTGTTGAAAAGGGAGGAAAATACTCTATTTCATAGCGCCATTTCCCGCCCGTTTCAAAATAATTTTTTTAACAGCCTGAAGAGTAAATCTCAAAATACAGCGGTTTTGAAAAAAAAATTAGATAAAACCTCGTTGAAACACTCTTGTTTTGCAAAAAATTTTCGCCTTAGAATTTTTCTCGTATCTCTTAAAATGACGGAGATATTTGGCCTAGACCTTTTCCGCATTTTCGATATTTTCCGCCATAACTCTTAAAGTAGGCCAAGGATTTCAAATGTATTTACAACATTTTGTAGGTTATATAAATCGGCACAATTTTCGTAAAAATATTATTTTTTGTACGACCGATATTAAGTGAGATATTCTCGAGGGCCCTGACAAAATGGACAGCCTGTATACTTATTTAAGTTTTAAAACTTTAGTCGAAGGGTAGAGATATTACATGTAAATTAATTTCATGGTTAAATGTAGTTTGGTAGTTTTTGTAAATTTTATTACCAATCAACATATTTTTTTAATCCACAGCCTGGCCTAGAATTACGTTTGCAAATTTGCAGTCCCACGCGACACAATGCCCCGGTGGCCATCTGCATGTTAACAATAGCATACCCTTCCACTCCCACGAAACCATCAAAAATCCTTATTTCCAACAAAACCGTGGCTTTCCGATAAACAGCCCAACAAAGCTCACAAACGGCCTCCTTTGAACAAATCCCATGCAACTGTCCGATCTTTGATAAGCTGCATAGATATTTTAAATCTGTAGGGACACGGCACTTTCAAATACAGTTAACGGGTTCATATTATATTACCCATTCACTCCACTCTGGTCATAAGCCTGGCCGTGGCATTTTTTTTGTTAGATCCGTTTCACTGTTCATAAAATATAACAACGTCAATCTTTAAATTTATGTGCACTTGTAAAAGTCTCGCATCAATTTCTGGTCGTTCATAATCTAATCGTCAAAATTGGTAGTTTCTGCACGATGTCATAAAAAATGCAACAATTTGACGTTTCAAATGTATATAAAAATCGATTCAAATGAGTTTTAAATTGTGGTTTCTATACACCCTTGCCTTAGTGATATAAAGGGAAGTTCAAACACGAGTTTAAATACATATTCGTTTTACTCTGTGTTACAAAATATGGTTGCCATAACAGAAATAAATTCAGCGATATAGTGCCAGAGAAAATAATTTCGAAGGATCGAAGTTCTTTATTTTGTAGAGATTGCATATTAATTTTGTACAGAACATTAACATTATTGTCATCTTTAGGTACTACCCCCGAATACAGCATAATCACATCTAGAGTTGGTTCATAAATTGTATTAAAACTTATCTTTTTACGCTTAAGACTTGCTCTGTTTGAGTATTATTAATTTAATAAGATAGTTTAATTATCAAGAAAGTAGTGCTTAAGGTTTTTAGTCATTAACTGAACTGCATTGAAAGTATGAAATGATATAGTAAATAAATGACTCAATTCTGCGTGTTTACAGTTCAACGTATGTAAATATTATTAATTAAAATGACATATAACAGTGGCCTTAAGTTTGACCCTTGTGGAACTTCTGTTAGATATTACACATGCATTAAGTTTAAAACTATAATGAAATACTACTACTACTACTACTACTATAAGGAAGCGCGTTAAGTGTAATAATTGCATATTACCAACAAAACGCTACAAGGTCTTTGAAATACAACATTTTTTTGGGGGTACACCTTAGCACCTCCCTAACAAGATTTAACCACAAAATTGCTTATGGAAAAAGTTCCACTTCAAATCCTATTTTGACTGCATTACTATAAAGTAAAATAAACATAAGAATATAACAAAATCGTAGAATTTATTTAACGTATTTAACTTCTTATAGCAAATAACAATTTGTTATTAACTCGGCTTTCAACCAATAACACCGGTATGCTTGCACGTTTTTATATTGACGTTCTATATATTCAAGAATTCTTGATTTTCATTGCAATATACCAAAAGAAAAAAGCCACGCTACTTTCCTGCATTTTAAGTAAATTTGTTATCACATCATGTACGTTTTGTGACATCACACGCTATTGAACATACCACGCAATATGGTAGCCCAAAATATTCCTGCTAATAATTTTGAATGTTACATAATATTTTATGGCGTATCATAATTCATCGCGCCCGTGGATGTAAAAATACGTATGTATGTATTTTAAATATTTTATATCAAATATAAATATGCATTAGTGTAGTATTATTTCCTTCATATTTTCTATTCTCATCGAACCAAAATAAGAACAGAGCAACAAGGTATACTTCAAAGTTACAATGTTGAAAACAGGTTACAAACGATCGTCCACAACGTCTTTTTACGAACATTCCACCACCCTACATCGAACTGTATAACTAAATACTAAATTATCACTAGTTTAAGCCTCCTACAGTAATACTCTGCCTACACCCGTGCCTGGCATCCATATCCTTCATCTATTAAATTAATTATTTGCTGTGTATCTGACAAAAAATTTACACAGAGCAACTTAGCTTTATGCGAATTACTCTAGGGTTTTTTTAATGCTCCGTATTAAAATATCACCCCTTGTTATTAATTACAATGTTCGTGTATCCTTTAATTAGGAACTGCGACTAGGAGTGGCGTGTGAATTTTGTGAAATTTAAAGCGCCAAACAAATTACGATACGAAATATCTAATTATGTTGTATTTCGACATCCAACTTTTTATTATTAAAACTGGATAAATTGCAAAAGTTTCGACGCGGAAAAACAAAATCATGGGAAATAGTGTAGGCAACACTTACATTTCACGCAAATCCGAATATTCCAATTACGAAACAAAATTAACTGAACTGACAAATTAATAATTGAACAGTCATTAAGTAACCATAATACGATTCGATTTACATAAAGACAGATCAATTATTGAAACTGTAATTACCGCTGATTAGATGTATCACCGGATGAAATCGGTCAAAATTTGTTGAAAATTGAGCTGCTTTAATAAAATACGTAAATAAAGTGAAATACAAAAAGAAAAGAAAAACAAATAAATAAACAGTTTTTTTATTTCATCAGCGAAAAATGTGGGGAGGTCGTATCAAAATTTGTCATATTTTTCAACTTTCCAGTTGATGAAAAATGTTTTAATTTTATTTATACTATTCAACAGGAACGGAATTGAGGAGCTTGTCCCATGCCTGAGAAGTGTATTTATAGCAAGCTATGCACTGGGGTATATTCCCCAAGCTTGAAGGGAAGTTAAGGTGGCGTTTACTCCGAAAATAGGCAGACGTGCACCAGACGAGCCTAAGTCGTACCGTCCCATTAGCTTAACCTCATTTCTCCTAAAAACAATGAAGAAACTTTTAGATCAACACATTAGAAGCGAAATCCTTACAGGAACACCGCTTCACGCAAAACAATTTGCCTATCAACCTGGCAAATCAACAGTAAATGCTCTACATTGCCTGGTTCAAGGCATTGAAAAGACATTTACAGCAAAAGAAGTGGCTATGTGTGCTTTCGTAAATATAGAGGGTGCTTTTGACAACACCTATGAATCTATACAAAAAGCCGCGGAAAAAAGGGGAATACAGTCACCTACAATTAAATGGATACAATCCATGCTCAAAAGCAGAATTATTACCACAAGTGTGGGGGATATTTTTCAAACCGTTACGAATACGAATATCTCAGCTTATGAAGATGACACTCAACTTTCCCTGTCTTTTAATCGTAATGATATTCAGTCAGCTCGCCTGATCTATTGCTGACTATTCTAAACAAAATAACTTAAAACTAAACGCAAATAAATGCAATTTTATCTGCTTCTGTTCCAAAAATATGCAGACAAAAGTTCAAGAAGAATTAAATTTAAAAATTGATGATGATCAAATAACCCTGTAAATGTTGCACTAAGCTTCGTTTTCGCGATCATATTACTCGTATTGTATGTTATTCTGCATTAAGACTTCTTTATTCTAATGTGAGTATAATTAATTTGAAGATAAGAAAAAAATTGATGGAACGCTTGTATTATCTATTGAAAATTTCCTGCGTTCATTCTTCAAATAAACCAAAGTAGACTCCCGTCAATGACAAATGGAACACAGTTTTATATTTGTGCTTCTAACCACAGATTATGTTCTTACTAAACGTTTGAAAAAATTCGCCGCGCTCTCTCTGAATGAGAATATACAGTTAGAGGTAGATTACACAACATATGAAAAATAGACAAACAGATGTACAACTATGATCTAATAAAGATATATCAATAAATGAGTTATTTAATTATCACAGCATTTGTAGGTACCTACGGTACAAATTGTAGAATCAGATGGGGAACATTAGACAAAGAGGTAGTATTCCTCGTGAGAGTAGAAACAATATTCCGCTAGGAATCTTTTTACCATCTTCTTGAATATTACAAAACTACTTGCATCTTTTATAAATTGTGGGAGGTGGTTATACATTTTTATTGAAGAAATAAAAGGCCCTCTTTTAGTCTGCTCTAATCTATGGGGCGGTACAAAAATATTTTTTTGCGATCGCGTGCTAAATTTATTAACATCACCACATTTTAGAAGACTATCAATGTTTTTCCTGACAAAACATACAGACTGCAAAATATATATACAATAAATAGTGAGTATACCATGCTGTTTAAAAGAATCTCTGCAGGATGTATTGTAGGGAAGTTTAAACATACTTCTCATAATTCTTTTCTGCAAAATGAACACCTTGTTAATTCCAGAACTATTTCCCCAGCACAATATGCAGTATTGCAAAATCGAGAAAATACATCCGTAATAGAATGTTTTCAGTGTGTCAGTTTCAACAGTGTCCCTTATTTGAAGAAGTGCAAAGTTTAAACTAGCCAGTTTTTTCGTCAGATTCTCAATATGAGCCTCCCATGACATATTCATATCCATATGAACGCCTAAGAACTTCGTAAGATCATTTTGATGGAGACTGTGATTTCCTCTGACCAAAAGGCTGAAATTTAACTTAGCACAAATCGGGGAAAACATTAAAAACAGAGTTTTTTACTGAATTAGAATCAGGCCATTATTGTGACATCATTGTAACATTTTATCAACACATGAAGTGGCATTTTTGCTTAGAAGGTCTACGTCTGCAGCAGTTATGACAGAGGAGGTGTCGTCTGCAAAAAGGGTTAAGAAGTAATTGTTTAGGTTGGTTACTAAATCGTTGACGAAAATAATGAACAATAATGGACCTAATACACTGCCCTGTGGTGCCCCTGTCAATACGTTAACACTATCTGAAAGTTATTCTATGCCATCAAGTACAACTTTGACTGTTTGTGTTCTCTCCAATAAGTAGGACTTAATCCATTCCAATGCTGGGCCATGGATACCGTATATTTCAAGTTTGTTTTAACAACAAATTGTAATTTATGGTTCAAAGGCCCGAGATAGATCGAAAATGCCAGCTGATAGTAATTTTTCATCAAAGTTATGCAGGATTTTCTCATAAAAGGAGAGAACAGCATCTTGTGTTGATTTATTTTTGCAAAACCCATATTGCCTAGGGGTTGACGGGTTATATTTAATTAAAAATTAAATTAATCTGACTTTTCATAAATTTTTTAAATATCGATAAAAGAGCTACCGGTCTATAGTTTTCCATGGAATGTGGATCTTTTTTTTTGGCAATTCGTTTGACGTGTGGAAAGTATTTGTGGCACTCGCAAACATTTTGAGATAATTAACAAATAACTGGAAGGAGATAGGTTAGCCGTCGTATTATTCTATTTAAATTAGTCGCTAAGATTAATTGTTTACCGGTAGCGAACTATGAGCGTTAATTCAAAGAAAACCAATCTGCCGCCAATACTAAAGGATTCTCGGTATGTTGCGTCACAGGGTGACAATAAATCCAAATTAACAAAAAATACGAATAACTATATGAATTCCAAGGTGTTGGCAATTAGCATACTGGTCGGTACTTATACATACTGTAATTTATTAGGCGTTAATAATGCATTGTTAAAGAGTATTAAATTTCAAAGATTTATATACGAGGAAATAATATAAAAACGAATTAAGTGATTAAGACTTGAATAGATAAAGATCAGCAATCTAATTTAAATACTGCAAATCATTTTCTGAAAGCTAATAAATCTTAGCGATATACATACATTAAGGTGTTCGTGTAAAAGCTACTGGAAATCTGTTTAGCAATCCATGACATTTAAACATCAACTGGAAACTAAATAACATTTAAGTTTGTATGGTTATTTCGTTTGAATTATTTAATTTGCCTACTCAAACAATCTTTCAAAGTTCACCATAGAAAAAAATCAGAGGGGTCCAGGTCTGGATTTATTGGAGGCCAAACAAGGCCATTATCTCTTCTGCTTCCTGACCAAATTCAATATCGCAAATCAGCTACGAAATCTCAATGAAGAATGCTCTTTTTAACGGGTCATGTGCCCAATATTCATTCGTTCCATCGTTGTTACAACCGGTAAAAATTTCGCAATCTGACAGGAACTCTGAATCGCACATTCGTATAAAATGTTTGACATAATCGTCAGAAGTGGATGCCGTAGTAATTTAAATTTCAATGATAGGAAGTTCAGCAATTCGAGATCGGTTTTTTAAGAACTTTCACGCCCGACCGCACAAAGATAATTTGATATCGGTGTTACTTAATGATCCATCAAATTTAATAGTTCCTCGGATTTTTGATTGAATGCAACTAAAAAACTGACGATTTAATATCATTACCAATGTCACTTATCAAACTCACTTCAACCGGGTATAGTTTTTAGGAATTTTTTAGTCATGAAAAATGAAACTCGTACACTTCGACGCGGTGTAGTATCTTGGGTACACTTGAAGATAGTATATCATTAAATAATTAGTAACAATATTGCAAAGAATATTCCTGAAATGTCGACATCTGCATAGGAAATAAGAAAATTGAGTAGTTCCATAACAGACACTCTCGCGCCTTTCCCTAGACTACACAGCATTATTTCTGTTAATTTCTTTAGTCGTATAAATCAACACACTTTTATCTTTTATGGCCTTCCCTAAAAATTCCACAAAACTTGCTTTTCAAAATTATTTTTTGCAATTTTTCGTACTTTTGAAGGAATGTTACTAAAGTTCTTCATATTTCTGCAAAACTCCCCATTTTGTGGAGGTGGCATTTGCCCAAACTATTAACGAAAACCTTGAGTTTGCGCTATAGTTAATCTAAATATTTCCTGTTATCAGCAGGCCTTCAAAACTATCTGACATTCCCGCATCAAGTACGCGCTGGTGAAAAATCCGATAGACTAAATGGGGGCATTGATGCGAATGACAGGCTTAGACTTTCAAATGAATATTACTTAAAATTGCGATATTTCAGAGTAAAGTTTGCCATCTGCGCAATGTGCTTTGCTGACCCTTACGAAACACTGCAGCATAAAGGATTAGGCATTACGTGAAATTTGAAAGGATTACAACAATGGGACGTCGGTTCGTGGTAGAGGACAACAATGATTGATATATTTCTATTAGCTGCCTGCGCTTGCCATGCATTATAAATATTAACCCCAAAATCCATAAAATCGGCCTTTATTCTCCCAAAATTAACTACCACTTTCACATATATATAGAAAAAAATATAATTTAATTCCGTCATGTTTGATATAATTTCTAATATTTTTGTCATTCCTGTTTATCATGTACGCTGCCCAACATTTTTAAACTGTGTTCATAAAGAATACTTGCAAGATTTGTTTTTTTTATTGGCGTTACAACATATTTGCACTGCAGAGAGGAAATCATTCCCATAGACATTTGATAACTATCTTGATCTTAAAACTTTAAGATCGCAGGAAAAATCACAAATTCAACCACAGTAAAAGATTTATTCATATGGATATTTGGTATAATTTATTGTATTCAAATAATAATAATAATAATAATAATAATAATAATATTTTTATTTATTTCAGAAACTGTACAGACGTGCAGTTAAGAAATATTGTCGACACAATTACAAACATTATATACATATAAAGAACTTACAAATAACATTGTGACACTTAACACAAAAAATACATGTAAATAGAAACAAATAAATAAGTTAAGTGAAATATAACATATCACTCACGTGTAATAAAATATACTAGAAACAGTAGAGATTACATGGAAGATACAAATTCGTCAACAGTATAGCAGTTTATATCCAACAATAAAGATTTTAAAGCCCTTTTAAATTTAAAAATAGTTGTCATTGATCTAACATTTTCTGGTAAGCTGTTAAAAAATTTACAACCCATAAAAAAAAGACCTTTTTGATACAAAGTCGTTCTATGTTCTTCGGGTAGGAGGAGATTTTTTTTTCTAGTGTTATATTGATGATCTGTTCTTATTTCATCAAATTTAGCCTTATTTTTGTAAACAAAACACGATATTTCATATATATATACAGCACTTAAAGTAGGAATATTCAATCTCTTAAAGGCTTCCCTACAAGACACATTGTACCCAAGATTAGCTATTATGCGTATAGCCCGTTTTTGCAAAAGGAAGATTCTATGAGCCTCAGATGATGAACCCCAATGCACAATACCATACTTAATACAAGAATGAAAAGATGCAAAGTATAGTTGTCTTACAATTGATTCACTGCATTGTTTAGATGTTATTGCCAGGGCATAGCAGGTCTTAGACAGTTTACCACACATATCATGAATATGGTTAGACCATTTCAGGTTACAATCAATTCTCAATCCAAGCATTTTGGAATCATTGGCATATTTGACGCTTGTAGTTGGAGATAAAAGAATATCGGACATAAGAGCAATGTTAGACTGTACTGTTCTAAAAATCATGCAAGTTGTTTTACTTTGATTGACACACAATTTGTTTTTTTGAGTCCACAGCATTACTTTATCATAAATTGTTTTTGCACAGTGTTCAGCATCAGCTAGGGTATTAGATTAGAATAAGTACCATATTATATAATTATGTATGTATATTAACTTAGAAATATTATTCTTCTGTCATAGATACCATTAGTAACGGACCTAGGTACCAAAGATATCTTTCTTAATATAAAATTAATAACAATAACTTAACTAGTAGCAGTAGTAGATACGCCACTACTATGGCAAATTATCAATCTTAGGTAGGTAGTAGGAAAACCACAGTATACAAAATTTTGAAACAATAATAAATGAAACCATCATCAGTTTATGTGCGGCAACTGATTATTTTAGAGAACGCTAGACAGAATTGTTCCTACTAAATAACTCTTTAGTAAAGCTACGTAAAAAGGTCACACCCCGTCTAATACATATTCATGATTACAATTTAAGGGAATTTGAGAAATTATTCCATAATTTAAAATAATTATACGAAAGTGTCCTTCGCCGTGATGTATTGTTAAGTATATTTATAAACCGACTTTCGACTTGTCACATAAAGCTCTGGCTAGTCAAGTTAGAGAAATAAACCCATCTCAAAAACGGATATTTTGTGACCGTATTTAACAATTAACCAAAAATGTATGTATATAGTATAATAAATGGATTTAACCAGTAATATTTAAAAAAAAAAACACAAAAAATAAAAAAGACTGAAGAATGGATTTAACCAGTAAGTAATATCAAGCTTCTTAAAATAAAAAAAAGGCTGAAGAAACAATTTTTGGGATAAATATCGCACATTACACAGGGAGATGCCCTTACCACGCCCAACTGTGCATTGTGTATTACTCAACACATGTGTTGTAACAGTTTATTAGCAAACTATTAGTTGGTATGTTTAGTACCTTGCACTGTAAAAATTCATGCTGTATTTTTCTAATTTTGCGGTAAGGTCACTGTCGGTTCTCGAACGGCACAGGGAATAATAATTCAATATTAATCATGACTTCTCGTAGGTGTTAAATCGTGATCCTAACGTCATAGAACAATGCAATATTATGACAGGCACCTAGTCAATATTACATAGTGGCACGTCTACGACACCTGATACATTTTTTTGAGGTGTAAATAATTATCAGCCGCCATCTCGCACGCACGACTGAAAATCGTTTACATATAAATTATTATTAGTAAGGAAGCATTGATTTTTTTTAGTTTCTCAGTCACTAGTTACTGAATTCTGAATCAAATTCAACTCGCATCCACAAACGAGACAGAGAAAACCCTGATCAATAAATAATAATCATAATAAAATCGATTTTAATGAAAAAAAAAAAATTCATAAAATTATGATATACTATAAGAAAGGCAAAGATACAATAGTTAAAAATCGGCAAAATAGGTCATATATTTTTTCATCATTTTAAAATATGTCATCTGTTACGAGCCTACGACGAGTTGGCTACGTTCTAGGGTTAATATCGCTCAATCACAGGCAACCCACTGTACTCTATCAAGTATATAAAGTCACATATGCATCGTTTTAACTTACAGGGCTCTGAAAGAACTTCCGTCTCGGCCATGATTCATTCAACATACATCTCGTAGAGCACGCGGCCGATTTGTTGACGATTGCCTAGTTTATCTATCACTACTAAGTAGGATTTTAGTCGATAAACGGCCGCTTCTGGCACGTTATTGGTACGCTTTTTCCTAGTACGCTTCCCTGCACGCTATTGGGTACGACACGAAGAGCACCTTCGCCACCGTTTAGGACCCCTTAGCGGCCGTCATTTGGGCAAACCACGTAACCGACGGATCTATAAAACTGTCAGAACTTTGTTCCAATCTTTGGGGGCTCGAAGCCACGTATTTCTGTGGGTAAATACATCTTCATTTATACCCTCTTTCACTTTATTCGCTGTATTTTTAGTTTTTACACAAAAAATAGTGGAATAAATATATTTGATTGTACTTTTTTTAAATAGTTCAAAATGGACGACGCATCGTCAAAAATGAACACTATAGGAAAATGGCCTTTTTAGGAATAACACTGTTCTATTTTTGTCAAATAATTTCCAAGATCTTCAGCTCTTAGAATGTAATAAATATACTTGCATGAGTAGGATCAATTTAGTTACCTACAAGTTGCTCCTGGCCTAGATAAATCAAATTGAACTTGAATAAATTCGTATCCTAGTTAAAACTAAATGCTCGCATGTATAGATCAATTTGTACTTGAATAAAGTCTTTGTACTCCTGGTTAAAACTAAACTGTTTGAAGTCAGAACCTTCATAAGAGTGCTTACTTTTAAAGTGGCTTCGTGATTATTCAAACGCTTCCCGCCTAAATTTCTAACCTATTTGTTAGTGATTGATTGATTGGGGTATCATTAAGAAGTTTTAAATAATTTAATTTTTCTTTTAAATTTTTTTTCCACTTGCTTGTTGGCGTTGACTTAGACATTCTGTATACGTCACTTCAAATTTTCTGTCAAATTAATGTATCATAACCTCATTTTCTTAAGAGATTTTAGTTTCATTCAAGTATATTAAAAGCTAATAAGATGTATGATGTATTTAATAAACGCATCGCATATTTTGACAAGAGCATATTTTGACAAGAGACAGCTTATATAAGTATATTTTATAAAGCAATTTTAAAACCATTTGAACGCTTTTTTAAAACCAAACTGTTTTGTTAATTCCTTTTGACATTAATAATTAAACTTTTACAAAACGACAGCGAGAGAGTCTAAAAGGTTTTACGATTAAGTTTTAAAATATACTGCAAGGCTTTTCAATAAATATATTTTTTGGTTTCAAATAAAGCTAATTTAAACCTAATTAATCTTCAAATATCCTTCATAAAACCTTTATAAAAAGAGAATCAGACTAAACAGTATTTAAACTATTACTTGAGAGACTACCGAGGAGACCAAATCTTTCTTGAATAGCCTAGAAAATTAGAAGTTCTTGCGACAGGCCTTAAATAGTTTGTTAGACGATTTATAACCTACTGGACAAGAATTATCTACATGATTTCCTACATCACCCGATTTAAATTCACTACATTTTTTACCTGTATCAGTTTGAAATCTTGGGTATTCAAAATTCCTGCACTTTATAACACTTTGCAAACAAGTATAAATAAATTAAATAGTTTAAAGGTCAGCAGCTAATTTCAACCGAATTTACGTCAAAAAGTCATCCAAAATCTACATGCTTGCATCATAGCTAACGTGTATTGATTGCCTAATAATTAAGTTGTTATAGTTTGATTTACTGTGACGATAAAACGAACGTACATCGATTTTACTTAAGAACATGCCAATTACCATTGTTTTCTTTAAATTACACTTTAAGTAACAATGTACAAGTAATAACTACCGCATTTAACAATACGTGTTAGCATTATTTGCTTTGACTTTTAAAGATGTACCATTACATTTAAAATATTAATTTACAACTAGAGTGGTCGTGGATATTTTTATATGTATACTTAAATGGGGAATATCATTTAAGCGTACAAATATAAAAAAATTCATTCGATCAAATGAAGTGCAACGCATCATGGTGAAGTGAACAGTCGTAGTGGAAATGACGCAAATTCTCTTCTACAAATGTTACGCACAGGGAAATGAATAAAATATAAAAAGTAGCGTCACTAACACCTTTCGAATGGGAATAATTTAGGTATGAAATTGGTAATGTCTTAGCGACCTTTGGGTAATTTACCAGCAGAGTCGCATGCTATGAAATAACCAGATTGAAGTTTCCTTGATATACAGGGTGTTCATTAAATAATGGGCCATACCCCAACGGTATGTTGCTTTCCTAAAAAAAAATTGGGACGTCAAAACCATTTTTTAAATTTATTTTTGTTATTACTATTTACGCGATGTGATCCAAGTTTAGTTTAACGTCTAATTTTTGTTTTGGTTTGGTCATTATTTTTTAAGGATAAACTTTCTAATAAATATATTCAATTCCGTAAAAAAGGTGCATTTGTTTTATGTCTAGAAAATGTACCGAATTCGAGAGATATGCATTTCTTGCTGCACAATGTACCCAAATTTTGTTAAATTTAAATTAAATAAATCTCAGAGTAAAATTGTTTAGAATGAATATAGATTAATATAACAAATTAAGTAAACAAAAACGATATCAATGGAAATGAAATTAAACAACAAAATAATCACGAAAATCATTACTAAAATTCATTTTCAAAATGTCTTAAATTTAATTCAATACACTTTCGGCATTTTTTGCCAAATAGTAAAAAAGGCTGGATGCAAATTATGAATCTGCTTTATAGCCGCCACTATTCTCCGCCAGAGTACTTCTCTTGTGCTATTTGTGCCCCAAAGGAAAAAAATCAATTGCCGTTAGGTATGGACTCCGTGGTGAACAAGGATATTCACTTCCCCGTCCAATCCAACGCCTAGGAAATACATTATTTAAATAATATCTTACAATATATGATTAAAACCACTATTGAACAACATCCTTAACATTATTTAATATAAACATAATATTTTTAGTCGCAAACTCCTCTATAAATCCTTATTTTACTATAAGGAACCTAACCAGACTGCAACCAACAGCTACTCTCCGGGCTATGTGCCCCGCCGAGCGCTGAATTACAAGTTACAAGCCTGGCGCGTTAAGTGTAATAATTGCATATTACCATCAAAACGCTAATGCTTCGATTGCAACAAACACCAGCCGAAAGACTGATCCTACTTAAAGGAGCTCCCTTGCCAGTCGTCACACACCACTTGCAGACTGCAGTTTCGAGCTGTTGGCTCTCGTCAGGCAAGGGAGCTCCTTTAAGTAGGATCAGTCTTTCGGCTGGTGTTTGTTGCAATCGAAGCATTAGCGTTTTGATGGTAATATGCAATTATTACACTTAACGCGCCAGGCTTGTAACTTGTAATTCAGCGCTCGGCGGGGCACATAGCCCGGAGAGTAGCTGTTGGTTGCAGTCTGGTTAGGTTCCTTATAGTAAAATAAGGATTTATAGAGGAGTTTGCGACTAAAAATATTATGTTTAATATTCCGCCCTCTAAAAGCACATTTGAACTATTATTTAATATATATATAAAATTGGTACAGAAAGAAAAAACTAGTTAGCTAATGGTAGTAAGACAAGCCCTTCTTGACTTCTTCGGAGAGAAGGTGTTGAAGTTGGCTCAAGATTGACCTTAATCCGGTCAATTTAGACCAAAAAATGAGAGTGAAGGTGCATAAAGTCCCAACAAGCTGAAAATCAGTAAAATTGTTCAAAACATAATTATAAATAAAATTTAAAATTTCCTCCAACCTCAGTTGCTGCTCATCAACATATTTTTTTCGGGTATATTACCAAGTTCAAGTGTGGCTTGGTTATCAGCTAGACCCTACAGACTGGGGTTGGAAGTTGGTCAACAATATATTAGAGCCAGTTCAAACTTTACTCCCACCTGCGCCGGAAAAACTGCTGAACACAATTTTTTGCAACTGCAAAAAGGGATGCAGTGCTAAATGTGGTTGCAAAAAAGTCGGACTGTTTTGTTCTCTGGCATGCACAAATTGTCAAGGCCGGTCGTGCTCTAATGTTGAATCACCAACAGTGGAGGATTCGTTTGATTCCGACGAAGTGTCATACGATACATCGCTATTGACGCAATTTACTCGCATCCAAAATGAAGATGAAGAAGAAGCAGGAGAAGAAGAAGAAGATCAAGAAGAAGAACAAGAAGAATTTGAAAGTTATGAATCAGACGAATGAACTTCACCACCTTTTTTTTAATTTACATCGCTTTTATCTTTTCCAATCTTTGAAATTTTCCGTTATTTTGCAATAGTAGGCCTACTGGGGAAACCACGTTAAAAAAAACGCGCTAAGTACACTACCTCATAGGTGGCGTGGAAACGTGTGCATATTATGACGATAACAACTTTTACAACTTTTTGAGTCGTTATATCTCAGAAACGGTGGCTCGTAGGAAAAAAAGTATTGGTACATTTCTTACAGATAATTTTATGATCTACAATTTTTGTCTGGGGTACTTTTATGATAAAACTTACCGTTTTGCTGAAAATCGCGAAAAACTAATTTTTCGACCTTTGACCTCGAATAAAAAATTTTCCAAACACGGGAGTGATGGGGAACTTTTAAATTTTATTTATAATTATGTTTTAAACAATTTTACTGATTTTCAGCTTGTTGGGACTTTATGCACCTTCGAATGTCTAAATTAACCGGATTACCTCTTCCTCGTGGGCCTTCTAATTGACCTCTTTCTAGGTCTCTTCTTGGGTATTAAGAAGAAGAAGGGTTCCACATCACCGGAGTCTTCCTATCGTCCTAGAGAGGAATGCCATTCAGGAATTCACCATAGCAGTTATGGCAAACGGTGGAGCAGTTCATATCACCTTTCTTACACTCGCATTTGCCACCACCACAGCCCTTGGTACATTTGCAAAATATCAAATTCAGAACTTCTTCTGATGGTGCGGTGAGCAAACTGTTGGTCCCGCCCGTATTCTTGTTAAAGAATCTACTGTTGAGTTGAGGTAATTATGGTCCATTCTTTAATGGACACTGTGTATAGCAAAGTCGTCACATCGTCAAAAAAAAATCAAAAAAACTTACTTACGTAAAACGACAAAATAACAAAATACGGACTCTATTCTCTACGGTCTTTATAGATACATACAGAATATAGTGTGGGTTTTATACAAAAAAAATTCGTATAATTGTATTATCATCGGAACCGCAATTCATGTGCAACATTGCAAGTCGAGAGGATATGTGGATGTGGGTCAAAATGGATTGCAAGATTTGAGCTTGATTAATACAAACTAACAAGTGAAAATATGTAAAATTAACATCAACTATTTCTATTTTCATTTGTTGCAGGAAGCTTCAGATTTGAATAATGTAGGCTAATTATTGGTTTCAATGATGTGTAAATTCGACAATCTTTTAAGGAAGTTTACAATGATTTTTTCTGCAAATATTAATAGTTACGAACAATTAAACAGTTTAAATGTGTAGGGCATTAATTGTACAAAAAATTAATCACTCCAGTGAAAATTATTTCAACATTTATCTAAATATTATAAATTATTCGACGCGGGTCGTTTTTTTTATAACAGTCTTAATAACAAGTTAATATAATATCAGTAATATTGCAGAGCCCGCGAGATAACCTTTAGTGATATTTACAAAACGCAAATGCGATGCTGAGAACAGAGGCGGCTTTATTATTTTTTCTCATAATTAATTTGGCTGCGATTGGCTTTCAAGTGGTGAATGTGGCATTAGGTAGGTATGCGATTATTTTATCGTTGGTGGATCTCCAAAACTCTTTTTTTTTTTGTCTCGAGAAATTTGGAGCATCGCAGATTATTATTCTTCTTATTTCAAATCCAGAGGGACAAATACCTGTATTGTAATTACACTTCAAAGAAAACTGTTATAATTGCTCAACGACTTATGCAATTTCGCTTCTGGTTGCCAGCATATTTTGTTCTGGACCTCACCAATGCCATCATAATTGGATTAGCACACAGACGCAAATTACTATTTAAATGACATATTAGTAAAATTATCAGGTTTGCTATTTCAAGAAGCAATTAAGGAAATGTCCAACATTATTTTTTTTATTTGAGTTAATGATACTGAAGCTGCTTGTGGGTACCCTATTTAATTACAAATAAAATCCTGGTAATTATGTTTTCTAGTTAATTTAATTACTATTTATTTATCTGGAGGATAAACAAATAAAATTGGCCATTTGCGTGATCGTCTAGTTTTGTTAGTGTAGGACCCAAATTTCGTTGTGTGTGTAGTAACCCTTTTTAATTACCCCAGGTTCTTTTATATAAAGTTTAATATTACTTGTTTCTGTCTGATACGATCTACTTTAGAAAATTAATCACTCTGTTAATTGAAACACCTGGTAAACTTGAACACACTGTCTATTAATTGAGAGACCTAGTATAAAACCCATTTTATTTTGTATAAATTGATGCAACAATAGTCGAACATGAAATCAAAAGTAGTCCAAATATTTGAGACAATTGTCTAAATACTATAATAGGAAAATTTGCGTCACTATAGTAATGACCATACTATAGATATACTGAGTATTTTGATGCAATAACAAGAACTTATACAAAAGTATGCTGTGTTATTTTAATAGTAATTAGAGTTGTGGCAATGGCCTAATAATGATAATCTATAATAGAGCTGTTAGCAATTGCTAGGTAATAATGGTTTATAAATAAAGAAAGTTGTTAGCAATCGCTAGATAATAATAATTTATAATTAAAGTTGTTAGCAATAGCCAAATAATGAATCGAGTGCAAAACAAAGGACAAGAATCATGTCATGTTTATACATTATCAAAATTAAGTTGAGAAATAAGCATTAAATATTCATGTAAAAGATCATAGAATGTTGAGGAAATATCCTTTAATTATACACAGTTTAGTGATTGAAATTAGAGTAGGAACAATCGTTCAGATAATCATATTAATCTTGCAGAGGTGAGAATTTACACTCACATAAAATCCTTTAGAATGCTGCTGGGGAAATCTCCCTATAATAATTAAATAGAAAAGCAACTAGAAGATTGTCTATGATTGTCAAACATGCGAAGACGCGAATCCGCGAAGGTAAGAAAGTGCGGTCGCATCACCCTTCAATCGAAACAAGTGACCAGACAACTGCCTGAAATATTGACATATCCCACGTTGTAACTGAACCCAATTGGAGAACCGAACCAGCCAATTGACCGTAGTCAATGTTTCAAACTTTTGTGAACTCAAAGTACGCCGAATTCATATAGCTATAATATTTTATTGTAGGGAAATGTCCAACAATCAGAAAACCTTGTGGTTACAGTAGGAAAATATTCCTAGTGTACTTTAAATATAAAGCATTCTTGAAAAATCTTACATGAGATGTGGTGGAAACGAAAGTCCACTATTTGTTTTATAAAAACTGCAGAATAATGATAGACCTGAAGTTTGGCTAGTCTGTGATAAAGTACCTTGTTATTGCATAGCTCTAAATAGATAGTTCTTGAATATAAACTTGTTACTTTGCAAACGCAAATTTCCCTAGTAAGATATTTAGAAAGTGAAATTTTGTGAATTAAAATCGTGAATGAAATCATAACTGAATAACTGGTAATATAATATTAAATTTTCTTGTTGAAAATCAAAGCTAATATTTAAAAAAGTCTAATATTCTTTTAGTACCATAAATGCGTCAATTTCCCCTATTACACCCCGTCGAAACCAGAATATGAATGCAATTTCAAATAATAAAATAGAGTTTCGAAATAAGCAAGCGATCACCTTTAAAATTTATGCCTGCTGAATTTCTGTGCGCCCTGTATAGTGTTATATCGCTAGTGAAAGCTCTCCCCCAGGTTCTATATATTTAACGTCCTCGTAAAGCATGTCGGTGGTTGAGAAGAATTCGTTAAAATAAGATGTAAGGTATAATATTGTTTGACTAGTCGTTTAGACGGCTGACTTAGTGAAAAATATCCACAAAATAATTTGTTAGGCTCGGCGAGAAACTCGCGACGTAGCTTGGAATGACTTCAAAGGCAAATATAAAAGTTCGGCGAAAATATCGCGACGTAGCTTAAAAGGTGTTGTCTTCAGGTGTCGTCTACCTTCTTCCCCTTCAATACCACGCCGTCTTCCTTTTATATGGTTCCTGATGGCACCTTTCTACCCGAATTATGCATGTCCGCTTGTTTCTTGTGGGAATATGTTTATTTTAACGCTATTATAATATTCGACACTGTGCAACACAAGAGTGACGCTCAACTTCCTATCTTTTTCTATGGTGTAGGCGATTCCATAATATGGGAATACACGAAGTACTTGACGTTTATCCGAATATACGATAAACAAACCCTGCGGCTCGACTAGATTTTTATGTAAATTCTGTCTCAAAATTGTAGCGTTTAACTTTGCTTTAAAAATATAATTTTAAAATGCATTCTGTTAACTTTACCGTGTTCAATATTAGATGAGTAAATAAATGTAAAAATGAAATGAATTAACTGCAATAATTACTTGAATTTGGAAACATCAATAGGAAAAATTTAAATTTGTAAATGCCCGATATAATGGGCGTTTCAATACCAGCAGTCGCAGAAAAAAGATTCTAAAAAATGTTAT
This sequence comes from Leptura quadrifasciata, assembly GCA_963675555.1. Taxonomy (NCBI): domain Eukaryota; kingdom Metazoa; phylum Arthropoda; class Insecta; order Coleoptera; family Cerambycidae; genus Leptura; species Leptura quadrifasciata. The sequence goes on along the minus strand of OY776681.1, from coordinate 2,462,062 downwards.
TGTGCAAAATATTTTGTAATACAGTTGAGACTCCGCGGCCGTTAATACTACTAAATATGCAAAGATATAGTCCTTTACAGATTCAATCAAACCAGGTACAAAAACGCTAGATGAGTACCGTTAACCCGAATTCGTTCATACTGTTTTCTGGCGAATTGAGATTCACCAACAATGGAATCAACAATTAATGAGGCAAGATAATTTTCAGGAAAGTTTTGGAGTAAATGTGCGACTTACCACTTGCAGGTTCAGAACAAATATATTTTCAACACGATGGGGCTCCGCCTCATAATGCCGTTTGACTTATAGCCCATTTAGTGGGCCCGTATAATGGACGAGTAATTGCAACAATTGGCCTGTACCTTAGCCTGCCCGCGCACCAGATCTAAGCATTTTAGATTTTTGTATGTGGGATTATGTGAACAAACGAGATTTTTATACACCCCCTCAAAAACTTGAAATTTTACAAAATTGCATCCGCAGAGTTGGTTTTTATTTAGGTTTCATTCGTGATTCATTCTTTATGAAGAAAACTGCTGTAAATCTAGTTAGTTTAAACGTACCCAAGAAATGTACCATTATAAGAAACTTTTTGTACCTCTTTTTGCTTTTTCAGGCTGAAGTCAGTTATTCCTAAATAGGACATTTGAACCGTCACAGAGCGTGTGTGTGTTTCTCTTATCCATAATAACAGTCTTTCCGTATATATTGCAACGAAAGGCTCTCGTTCCGAGCGATCGTTTCTATGCTTTAAAATAGAATTGCATTTTAGACGTTTGTTCGTTGTGTAAATTTAGTTGTTCGTTTTGTGGAACTGTCAGAAACAAAAACTTGCCCGCGTGACGTCATCGACTGCATCTGAGATGTGCTAAATTAACAGCGCTACATTCACGTCCATCCCGTCCAGGTGTCGATAAGGCTTCTTGTCCGTCACAGATTCACGGGAAAATAGCGTATTTCCCATATGGCATACACGTCATTGTGTGATCACATTTATATTTTACGGGTACAGGGCTGGAGTGGTAACTCTAGGAAATATTCAATGAAAGGAAGATGCATGAATTTTAAAAATGCTTAAATTCATTATTTTTCCATAATATTATGTACGATATAAGTTGAGAAAGTAATAAAAATAAACTTGTAACAAAATTCTACTCGACTTATTAAAGAGACAAAGTTTGCATGCACGTTTATTTTATATAAATATTGTTCAAATGTGCTTTTAGAGGGCGGAATATTAAACATAATATTTTTAGTCGCAAACTCCTCTATAAAATCCTTATTTTACTATAAGGAACGTAACTAGACTGCAACCAACAGCTACTCTCCGGGCTATGTGTCCCGCCGAGCGCTGAATTATAAGTTACAAGCCTGGCGCGTTAAGTTCGTATCACTGCTATCCTCGCAAGAATGAGTAATTTTAGTTATATACTATATGTTTATTAAACCCTCCTCCGCATCTGTTATGTTCCAGTACCATATTTATTTATTTTTATGCTATACACGGAAAACACATTTTAATTGCCCTGAGGATGATATTAAAAAATATCGACTAATTAATTAAGTAGTTTTCTTTAATTCATTTACTTGGACTTAACCCCAAAAGATTTTCACCATCTATTAAGTGCTCTAGAAACATTCTATCAAATTATTAATAAAGTTTGTTATATGTTTCATATACAATTTTACAAACTTGTTCAATATTTTGTTTATTAACTCACAAGCCAAAAAAATACTTTAATAGCAGGACAGTTGAAATTTTCATGCATAAAAGAGACCTCAAACTTTAATTTAAAAAAATATATAAAAAAGGGACTGTTAGATGATAATTAACAAAAAATATCCGGCCTAACAAGTTTTAATAGGGTAGATCTCAAACTTATTTTAAAACAAAAATCAAGGAGGTGTTATGAAGCGTACTTTCGTTAAAAGTATCATTGCTAAGAAAAGGCTGTCAGATGTTATTAAACAAAAATTGTCAGGCAAACGAATTTTTTCAAAAATGATAAATTGTTTACCAAAAATTGTGTCAATTTCAAGCAGCTGTTTTGAAAAGTAATTTTCTTTAGCTAATTTCAAAAACTCATTCACATGGTTTCTAATCATTTAAACCTTTTAAATTTGGGGTGTTCGATGGGGTTTCTTTTTGTGCCATGGAAGTTGGGACTAAAAACCAAATTAAAGGTAACTAAATTTACTAATCGTCTATTTTTTTTCATATAACTCTTTCTTTTTAAGTTATTAGCTTGTGAAAATGTTAAAGAACACGCCAAAACCCTCGATCAACTTTTCGAAACTGTAACAAAATCCGACCGAACATTTCGCATGAAAAACGTGCTTCACGTAAAAATGCCGTTGGAAGATGTTTTTATACATTCAATCACATTTTCGCTCTACGGAGTATTTTCTATGCTAAAATCTTTGAAACTCATCAAAGAGTATAATTTTAGAAAGGGTAGTAAATGTCGCTGCACGGGGACGTAGTGTCGCCCCGACCACAAAATTTAGAAAGCATAACGAAAACCCGACTTTTTTGAAAATAAAAACCCTTTTACGAATCTACGTTGTGCAGCACTGCAACTTATGCGGTGTGTTAATATGAGGACAAGTTATCCAGTCTCTAGTCAAAGTATTTGGAGAGTTTTGGCGAAAATAGCCCTTAGCATCGAGGGTGCCCTATCATTTTCTAGCAGTCGATTTTGACGGGAAAATGATGGTATTTGTCCTAAATCGGTTCCTTAGTGATTCGTTGTCAGAAAATTATAGTTACCATGTACCCAGAACGTGCATGGGACCGCCTTGCCTGAACGTATGAATCTATAATTGCAGAATATAATTCACAGTCGTTGCGATTCAAGCATTTTTAAGCTCCGAGGAGCGATCAAAATTGATATTGAACTGAAAATACGTCAATAGACAGGCAAGCAAAAGCCCACCAAAATTATAAACATTGAGCTTTTTACTGAATCTTTTTGTGTAATCGTTAGCTATGAACCACACATTGAATGGTAGTTGGTTACGTTATGAGTCGTTCCGTTCCTCACTATGTGTTGTACACGGGCCAGACTATAGTTTGTCAATACATTTTTCTTGAACGTTTTGTAAAAACATAATTTTTTGAAAGATTTAATATATATTTTTGAACTTTATATTGTCTTTTTCTTGTGTTTCAAAATTCCTTTTCAGGTTTAAATTTAAGAAAGTGTTAGTATTTACAGTGTTAAATTTATAGTGTTACGACGTCCAATTGGTACCATCAGTGAAGCAGTTAAGCAAAAACGAAACAGTAAGTATAGATTTTGTATTATTTTCCATCTGAAACAATCGTTTTGATGAACCCTTCTTTGTGAACGTTTAAAATCCATTTTCGAAAGTATAATAAAAGTCTTTCAGACGTGTAAAGATGGATCGTTCACAAAAACAGGGTTAAAAAAATTGTCAAATTTTGAATTTTCATATCTTGCATCTCTTTATTAAATTTAATACATGAAGATCAAAATCTCGGGTTTCAAAAGTACTAAAAATGATTTACTTTTATTAATCGAGATATTCCCTTCCAAAGTTACGACAGATAAAAATACACGTTAGGATTATCAACGTTCAAATTGCCATTTTAAATTCAAGCGGTTAAATTTTAATATTACTAAAACGACGCGATGTGTTACGTTATGTTTGTTGTCATTCACATTTTACCAGAGAATTCCCCTTTGAAGAAAGCGTAAGCATGCCAATTTCAGAACCTCAGCGCCGTTTGCCAGCGAGCAACACGAAGTGGCAAATCCTTTAAATCGCACCGCTCCTGATCCTTGTACATTACAGATACACCGCTGGAAAAGGACTACAAGGACTAGTTCAGGGGGATTGAGTGCGAACAAGACGTACTCAATGATCACTTGTTGCTTTCCGTCGGTCTTCTCGGGAATCCTTTCGTTGCCCTGTGGCACGCGACTAATTATCTACGCCGGCAGTTTTATACCCTTTTATTATACTTTATTGTTTTAGCTTGCTTTTGTACTGCGGCGCTGATTGATCTTTATTACATGAACAGGCCATTTACGAGGAGAGGAAAAATGCGTCGCGCTTTTTTAATATCTTTTGTTCTATATGGCTGGGTGGTACGGGGCGTACAGTCGTACAACCTAATTTAATCTAATACGGTCATTGATGAATTAACTTTAACAGCATACTATTACTTAATTTATCGTTATTGTACCGTCTAGCAGCGTACCGGGAAACAAAATAAAACATAGCTTGTTGTTAATTATATCGGGTGGACACAGAACTCGACTCAGTAGCTTCTTTGTTTATAAACCATACTGTAATAAGTCTACCATATTTTATAATCAATAAGTATAGTTCAAGTAATAAGTTTCCGATACATAAAAAACGCGACAAAACTTTACGACATAATTATTATCGCCGCGGGCCATGGCGGCATGCTGCTTCAAACGACCCGACGCACATTAAAAACCTATAAAGGTAAGCGAGTCAATTGCTGTCGAGACAGCACAAAGAGTAATGGTATTTTAATGAGGTCGTAAAGTTTTTGTTGCGTTTTTCATGTCTCGGGAAGTTCTTACTTGGACTATAAAATGTTTAGGGAGGCTAATTGTAAAAAGTTTACAATGACAATTTCATACGATAAGCTGACAATAAAGCTAGAGCAGCTTGGAAAATTATTAGGGAAAATTCAAACGTCAATGTTAAAAAATCTCTACACACGGTCCTCAAGGAAGACCAAAAAATAATTAGTAGGGGTGACGGTTAATAATTATTTTATTGAGTCTTTCAAATCTCTGATTGAATCTAATAAAAAGGATATATAACAAGCTCTTCCTAACACATGTCATAACACTCATTCTATTTTTTTAACTCCTGTTACCGCTAGTGAAGTATATAATTATTAATATCATGTGGAAATAAGAGATCTAGTGGTCCTGATTAAATTCCTTATTTCTTATTAAGGGCAGTTGCTGAGTATATTGTGGATTCCTTAACACATTTAATTAATTCTTCTTTCGAAAATGGTTACTTCCCGGAACACTACTCAAAGTTACTATGATTGTTACTATTTATAAAAAATGAGATTCTTCTAATCTACAAAATTTTAGACCTGTGGCTCTCTTATCTATCGTTTCTAAATACTAGAAAAGGCATACTTTACCAGACTCCCTTCTTTTTTTGTCAGTTGTAATCTCCTATCTGATAGGCAGTATGGTTTCACAAAAAATTGTTCAACCCAACATGCAATCTTAACATTCTGTGATAAACTGCTTAAACAACTTCGCCAAAAAATTACTTTCTGGTGGCATTTTTTACGACTTATCGCGTGCTTTTGATAGTATCGATGAGCAGCTCCTGTCACAGAAGTTATACTCTTACGGCATTAGAGGACTTACACTGGAATGGACGAAATCATATTCGAGTGGAAGTTTGTTCGAATATTTCATGAAAATAAGTTTAGTTATTAAAAAAATGTACTCATTCACACCGGAGTTCCACAAGGAAGTGTTTTGGAACCTTTTTTGTTTAATATTTTTATTAATGACATAACCACCTCAATGAAATCATGTTTCCTTACATTATTTGTTGATGACACATCCGCCGTCATCAATTGTGGAAAAGTGTCAACACTAACCACAAACTCCTATGTTCAAAGTATGTCATCTTGGTGTCAGACGAATGGGCTCATATTAAATAGTGCGATAACAATTATTTAAACCATTTAAACTATCATCGACTACAGTATTTTAATAATATCAGAACATGGTAGCATAAAACAACAAAATTAAGTGAAATTTCTAGGACTGTCGATGAACAGATATTTATCCTGGGAGGGTTTTGTCTCAAAGTTACTGGCTAGTAAAAACTATTTGATTAAATTAAACAACTCAGATTGAATGTAAATGCCTCTACATTAAAACCTTTTTATTTTGGGACAGTTCAATCACCGCTGTCGTACGCTCTTGTATATTGGGGGGACTGCGCTGGTGTTTCTAAGACATTCATCTTACAAAAAAGAATCATATACGTAATAAGTTCAATACATGCCGTCCTATTTATAAGATAATAGAATACTAACCTCACATTGTCTATACATATACCAGTGTTTATGCCATGTTAGAAAAACATAAATTAGTTTCTCAAATGTAAGGATGTCAATAATTACGATACGCGGCAGGCGAATGATTATTCCCTACAGACTGTCACAGGTGGGTAATGGACCACAAATTACTGCTACCAAAATTTATAACCACCTTCCAAAGAAATTTCAGGAGAAAGATAAATTGTTTTCAAATATGTAAGACATTATCCAAATACTAGTAAAAGTCTGTATGGAAATAAACTATTATTATTATTGTTAAAGACAACAACAACAAAATGCGTTTTACGGTTACGGAATGTTCCGCGTGTCCCCCACGCACATTTTTCTCACAGTATTATTATGGTTGAATTCTGCCGTTTTCCATGACTACTTTTTAAATATCTTGGCTTTTATTGGGTGGATTGACCCAAACCAAATTCTTTGCAACAAAATTGTCTAACACCCTGAGTTTCAAGGTTAATCACAAAAAAGACGTGGTTGTGTTGGATGGCCACCAAGGTCACCGGATCTTACCCCGCTAGATTTTTTCGTTTGGAGTTCATTAAAAAATGTAGTGTACAGTGTGCAAAAGTCAACCTGACAATATTGAAGAATTAAAAACAAAATTAGATTAGAATGTATATAAAATTTCTCAAGAAACTATAAACAAAGTCCAGCAAGATCGTTATATATAGATCGGGATATAAGCCTAAGTCGTGTAGGTACCTACCCAGTGTACTATTTTTTATTTATTTATACTGCAACATTTTTACAAGTTGTACATTTTTTGGAGTTATATAATTAGGGTGGGCATATCCAAGAAAGAGAGGCTAACCATACCTAATTAGGGATTGCGCTATAGGTTGTTATATGTCAAAGAGAGTCTTTCTGTTTAGTATATTTTTCAGGTTATAGAATTTATATATTAGTTTTCTTAGCTTCCCGTTTAAATATTTAATATGGTTATTCCATTTTAGGTCATTATCGCAAATAACACCGAGGTGATAGTAATGGTGTTTAGAATGTAACTACTCCTTTCTCTATCTATAAGAATAAGAAGTTGCACGGTTTGGGTAAGTCCTGCCTTCGTTGGAGAAAAGGCCATTTAGTCTTTGTTATATTTAGTTAGTTTCTTACGTTACTAACTTCCTTAGCCACCTTTGGTCGCGCTAAGTTGGAGGTCTTTCCCGAACATATCAGTCAGTGTCATCTGTATATGATATGATGTTGCATGCAAAGTTTTTGTCCAGTAAATCTTTGGTAAACAGCAGGAATAAGTAGGACCTAAGACTTAAGTGGTTCCAAAGTTTACGCAACCCAGTATGTTATCCACCAAATGGCAATTATTCTCTTATCTCAACATATATTTCTGCCGCGAAGTTAAATTGAAACGTTTTATATAAACTATTGAACAAATAATAAATTATCTAATTTCTTTAAACTAGTAGAAGCAAATAAAACTAAACCTTGGCTTAATTCCGATTCCGAATAGGCCTACAATCACACATACGGCTATTTTAAGCGGCCAGAAAAACGCCATTGTGTGTATAATATCACCGTGACCTTTCGAGCTCATTTGTATAAAACCATGGAAAAATTATAATTACATATTAATTTAGATGATTATCATGCAGATGTGTTCACAAATTATTCTATTTCGTACAAGATCATAGAAATTGTTTGGGCAAATAAACGTTTTGATACACATGACGGACAAGATATGGGAAATTACATTATGGGGATTCTAGAGACCGAGACCTTTCCTTCTGCGATAATTTGATTATCAGAACGGCTTGTCTGCGTCACGCAATGGTTTGCGCACTTGTATCCACTTATACTTATTTTTTAAATTTTAAACATGATTTGAGAAAACGTAATAATCATTTTCGTGTTCATAGCTCAGTCAACGAAGCCCAAAAAGGCGGCTCGGCGGAAATAAACCTTGTAGTCCCAGATTTTCGTACAAGTGGTAGGGGGTACCTCTCTGAACAACATACTAAAATTCCTGACCGTTACGGTGTGATCGAAATCGGCGGTCTCTAGCTGAAAAAGTGTCATATACAAAATTAAAGTAAATTAAATTTCCTACCAAAATGGATTTATTAATTTTTTCTCTATGATCAATACTTACTGAGATACGATTATTGGAAAAATGGAAAAATTCTAACTTTTTAAATAATCTGTACGCATCTGTGCAGTTGCCGATCTTCACGCTGCAGATGCGATCTATCAAGAATTGCCACAAAGATTTTTTCATACTGTCTGAATGAACCTCGAGCAAAAGAGGACTCCCAGAGGATGAAAGGAGTTTCCGAGGCAATGGATGAGATATTTCAATACATTGAGGCAAACGATGAATGCCATTTGGACGAGTTATTAGAGCAAGTTTAAGGAACAACACCTACTAAAAAAACTATCAAGAGAGAATAGAATGAAGGACAAATATAAGGACCGCATTGTTTTCGGTCGAATAAGCAATCAGGAAACTGGTGTGTGCTTTCGCGCCACAACTTCCTTTTGCTGAAAATATTCCTCCTTCTCCACTACTTCAGCGGCTGCGATACCACCTCGGCCATTTGTAATAACAGGAAAGGAGGTGTGGTTAAGCTGTTCAGCAAAATGCCTAGCCAAATGAAAAGCATATCTGACATCTTCACAAACCCCTTGGCAACACCAGAGATGATCGCACAAAAGCTGGCGAGAAGATGTTTTTGGACTTCCTAAGAGTTTCGACGGAGCCAAAACTGAACCTAGCCTCAATACTACCAACCGGAGGCGCAGCAAAGCAACTCTTCTAGAGTTTATTAACAGGTATTATAATTTTGTCCAATTAATGTTTTCTTAATGTTGAAGTATTTACTTACTGCATCTACAACCCAGTAGCTCCAGAAGCCATTTTGAATAATATTTTCTGCCGATGTTCCACTGGATGTGGTGGAGGTCGTTGTGGATACAGAAAAATTGGGATCCGGTGTTCGATGGTGTGCGGCATGTGCCACGACACATGTACCAATGGTGCCTCAGCGGAGGATTTACTCGACGACTATAAATATTCCGATGACCTTGACGATTTTTTCTTTTAACATTTACATGATCATTAATCATCAAATACTTCCTTTTGCTATTATTTCTAAATTTGTTGTATGTACATATTCACCTTACTCGAATAAAACGAAATATTCGCGAAAAATGTGAAAACGGACCTTTAGAGAAACTTATGATAATTTTCAAAAACAAGAGAAAATTATAAACTTACCACATCATAGAAACTAATACTGTTTGGAGTTCGCTTACCTGAAATAAAAAAACAATCATTACCAAAAGGATCAAATACGTTTCAAGAAGGACGAAGTAACTTGCAACAACACCAAAATACTTGAACATCACTCGACGGGGGTTTCACCAACCATGTTAGCATCGTCAGGGAACGATTGATACTGAATTTTGTCGATCAACATATTCGAGCGTAATATTCATGTGTTTTGGTATTGTAGAAACTATTTCATCAGTCATTAATCACACCAACGGTCCCAACTCTCTCCAGGACGCTGACATGAAGTTAACACTAAGACGGTAAGGTGAATCAAAGCAGAATTTAGACAAGGTCAAAGAGCAAGGCAATAAACAATAGTTACCTATCAATGTTACAATTTTAAGTTACCGTTCACATTAATTCAACAGGCATTAGAGTAAAATTTAAAGTAAAACAAGGCAGGTACTTTGTTTTTAAAATATATGTTTGAAATGAACTAAAACAACAAAATAACTTCTTCTGCAATTGATACCGGATAGTGTTGTCGGATTTTTTATTTTTTCCTAATTACTTGATACAGAAAACATTGTTTTTTTTTAATTGTCTACTCGAGAATCTCGATATTTGTTTGGCGCCCTAGACATTTGCCTGAGCCTATGGCCGGCCCTGGCTATGGATTTCAAATTTCTTTTTACTGATATATGGCTCACAAAAAATAGAATAACTGTTCCCAAAACTTTATTCTTCTACAATAGATATAGCGAAATATTTATTTGGTGTGGCCCTCATAAATAGAGTGTATGTTGTTATTTATTACGTGCACTGTAGTATTGACGATTTAGCAAGGGTTCTTCTTATTAATAATGATATTTTACATTGCTGCTAAAATAGAATAACTATCTTATGCCAATAATTTTAGCTTGACTGTAAACATGAGTGCTTGTGTGAGACAATGTTTGACATGCAAGAAGTTTGTGGTAGTCCCCTGTAGGCTGCAACTTAGCCAAGACTATTTTTGGATCCAGGCTTGGGATGAAACAAAATTTCGACCAATTTGGAAAAATCAGGCATAAGTTAATTTGCCTCCAATTTTATATACCACCCCACCTAACGTTGTGTGTCTAGGAGCCAACAGACAGACGGGCCTTGCTGTAGTAGCTCTCTTTGCCACACCTTGAGTGAAGTTTTCGCAACTATCTTTCTTGCTATAAAATATTTTAAATGTTCTTATACATATGTATATGCTTGTTTGATTTCTCAAAAAGGCACTTAAGTGTAAATAGAGCGTCATGCTTCGACATTTTTAAAGAAAACTGTTATTGGAGATCGACTTTCTTTGGAATACAAAAAATATATATATTTACGTTACATTCCAGAAATATAAAGAACCATAACTTCCCTTTGAGCCGTTTCATTTCTTTACGACACACAAAGCAAACAGACGCCTCTAATAATGCGAATCCCCTGTACAGAAGAAAACGCAATAAAGCTTCCTTGATAATTTACAAAGTAATGCCTTTATATACACGTGTGTAGATTTTTCCACATTATCGTGCGATTCACCTTTTTCAGGTGGAACATTTTCGGCGTTGAGCGTAGCGACGCTGGTTGCCAAGCGACGCCGCCGGCGGTCGACGTCTCCAAGGATACCTGGCGCCACTACCCGTAGCGCCGTCGGAAGCAATTTGCCGCTCTCTCCGGACTCTGCTAGCTGTGTGATGCGAAATTAATACATTAGATCCGGGTGAAAGACTCCACATAACAGACTCTTCATTTTCTCAAGTGATATAGCACCCTTCTGTTCGGATGCAGCATACTGGGTGTTCGGGCGAAGCCTGATAGCCCAATTTTCTAACAAACAAACACATGCTATTGGATTTTTACAATTTTTTTACGTAGGGATATGAAACTCTATGATACTAAAGGAGAGAGATTCATAGTAATAAATATTTTAATAATTACGCTAATTAATATAAAAAGTTAAAAAATAATAATAACAATAAAACTATTTTTGTTAATTTATTTAATAGAAAATACACCCATTTAACGAGTGTTGTCTTTCATCCGGTTGATGACGGACCAAAGTTCATGTTACCTAACAACTTTATAGGTATAAATTAAGCCACCGTTTTTACTCAACGATAAAATAGACATAAATCCTCTATCTCATTTAATTCCATTTCTCATGAATAGGTTACTTAATTCGGGTCATGTTATATAAAATAATTATAGTTAAATACAAAAAAATCCCTCAAGTCATGCGTTCTTTTTCTCCAATAAGACCTTCGATTTTAATAACTCAACGAATTTACCTTTAAAATCAATTAAAATTTGGCTTGCGACAAATTCACATTCGTACATGGAAATATTAATATCTCAATATTTTTTATCAATTGATAATTCACTAGCAATTAGCCTCAAAAAAGTCGTCTTCCCACGTAATCCTTCCATTTCATAAAGCATTCAAATGATCAAAGGATTTATGTACAGTCCTGAGGTTTCGGGAAATCTGGTGTTCCCTACCGTAACCGCAATGTAAATATTGCGGCAAAGGAAAGTATTCAACGGCTGTTAAAAGCATTTGTGTGAACTTAGCAGAACAACTTTACAGAATTAAAAAAACAATAGGCCTATTATTTGCCACTAATTAGCCGCTAATTAATCGCGAAAGTAACAATTTTACCGTTGTTAATTTTGAAAACATTTTCGGGTGTTCTGCTAACTTCACATGGAAGTTAGCAGAACTCTACCAAAAATTTATTTTCATTAAAAGTAGGTAGCTCAGAATTTGCCGTTTTTTAACCGTAAACGAATGGTGAAAATGAAATTTTAAAAAAATAAAAATTATGGCGGAAAAACAAAAAAATCAGTTAACGGCAAATAATAGGCCTATGGGTTTTTTAACTCTGCCAAGTTTGTTCTGATTCTAAAAAATGATTTTTTTGTTTTTTCCGCCTTAATTTTTATTTTTTTTTAATTTCATTTTCACCATTCGTTTACGGCTAAAAAACGGCAAATTCTGAGCTACCTACTTTTAATGAAAATAAATTTTTGGTAGATGTTCTGCTAACTTCCATGTGAAGTTAGCAGAACACCCGAAAATGTTTTCAAAATTAACAACGGTAAAATTGTCACTTTCACGATTAATTAGCGGCTAATTAGCTGTAAATAATAGGCCTACATTTTTTTTAAATCTGCAAAGTTGTTCTGCTAAGTTCACACAAATGTTTAAAGCAGTTATGTAATTGTCGTGTCATTGTGGCGACGTAACATTAGTTTGTTTTTATTTAGTTCCTATGTAACTACTCAAAAATAATCTACATACAGTTGAAAGTAGTTACGCTTACTTTGAGATCTATCATGTAAAAAGTATGCAACAATAACCAAAATATGCATGTGCATGTATTGTATTTGTAAAAAACGCTTTACCACCTTCTTGCCCTCGATCCTGAGGTAGGCAAAACTAAATTTATCCCTTGTTTCACTTACATTGTAAACGATCGTCTTGATCTACCTGAGTTTTTGAGTTTAATTTTGCTGATATATCTGTGCAGTTGGCGCAGTCCGTCGGACATTTTATTACATACGTTTCTGTCACTTTAGAGATATCTTTGTCCAACCGAGGAAGCTTACTACCGTACATTTATTTACTCCAGATAAGTACAGCAAATTCGAATAATAAGCACGCAGGACGAAAAAACTTAGTATCATTCACAAATTAAATCCTTCGTTATTGCCACGATATCATTCCTAACGATGTGAATAATCTACAACCACTGTATTTCAGAATATATTTACATTTATCTTTCCACTACAGATACTACAGTATGACAGCACTTAAGCTCGGAGATGTTTAAGACATATTTCTATTAAAATCTCCATGCTCCGTTTTCACAATCCTGCAATAAAAACGTACTCATATAAAGAAATATACCTTCTTAGGTACATTTTAAATTTAAAAAGTATATAAATTCCATTTTATATCCAAGTCCTGAAAAAAGTATAATAACCGTAGCCACCGCCGCCGCGTCCCACATGTTCAGACAGTTGAGAAAAGTTGTTGGCCAACAATCATGTAATTCGCTGCAGGAGAATGTGCAAAAATAAAGGAAATGCGGTTAAACTGCGAACTAAGAGCCATACATCAATGTACAACAGACTTTACATTAGCCATTACAAGAAGCAGATTCGAATCGGAGAGACAATTCCTAAATCGGATTAAGAACTGTGATCTTGCAGCGATCCATTACGTTTGAGCTGGCGCCAACGTCCGGGCCGGAAATCTCCACCGACGTGATAAGCGTTGCACTACCTGCAGATTCTTTTCTTCTTCCTCCTCCTGCTCCGCCTCTACGCTCCCGCTGGGGACTTATTTTTAAAAGCTTTCATGTAAAGATGTCGTGCTTTCATATATTTATGCGCTCGATATTTATCTAAGGTAGACATATCTTTTAAGTTTAAAATGCATTCGGATTTAATTTAGAAAGAAGTGGATAGGTACGTATTATTTTATCACGAAACTAGGCAGATTAAAGCGATGGAATTTCAAAAAAGGCATTATATAACACATTTGTAATTTTTTTTGCTAAAATATCAGCAAATTTTATCGATGCCTAGAAACCCCCTTATATGTACAGAGTGTGCGATTTGACCGTAACACCCTGTCATTTTGGAACGCGCTGCCCCGTTTAATTTTTTGGGACAGTACTCGATGAGCTCTCTATTAGACTATTTCTTTAAATTTCATTTTCATATTTTCAAGGCCTACTAAGTCCCCTAAATGGGTCGAATTTTCAAGATCGACTACTAGGCATTATTTTATTGAAAAAGTGGATATCGTATTCGATTCGCAGTTATCTCAAATAGTTTTAAGCACAATTTTAGCTATATATCTCATACAGGGTGTTTGTTACTCAATCGCCAAATTTGAAAATTCTTCAATTTTCGAATGGACCTGTATAAAGCTCTGTATTGATCTACTGAAACAAAAGTTGAAAAATTAGTATTTTTATAACATAAACAACATCAACAAATGATTGGAGAAAATCGAAATTCGGCCAACAAACGAATGGAATAACACAAAAATCTAAGAAAGTGTTTTAAATTCCTTCACACCTTATGCATTTTTTATAACGCTGTTTCAAATTTTGACGGGTTCTCATTAATTGTGGTGTTATTTTCCTGCACTCTCGTTTCCCAACTAGCACCAAAGTGACAGTAACTGAAATGAGAACCTCGTATGAGTAATCATTAGGTAATTGCGACTAAATTTACGACTTCGATGTAAAAATAACTTCATGTGACAAGTCTACAGTCTCTGTCTCGTAGTTTCTACCACTAATGATTACTTTAATAGTTATGCAACTTCTAAGTAGCTTTCGTAGTACATGGAAACGTGGTAGTTACCAGTAGGACGACTTTCGGGTTTTCAGAACTTGAAGGTGGTAAACGATAGTAGCAGCGACTAACTCGTGTCACTGAAATGAGACTTCAAAGTTGCAATCATTTTCAAGTAGCTTTAATAGTTGCCGCGACGTTCTGGGAACCTTCACTATTCCTTTAAAGTAGTGGAACTTGAAAGTAATATTCATAGGTGTTAATGACATTACTGCTACTTATAGAACTATGCACGGCTACTTCAAAGTGCACGTCACCTCTGAAATTTACCATGAAGTAAATTTTACCATCTAGTTCCCAATGTTGACCATAGATAAAGTTAAAGCAACAAACCTAACCTACTATTTGCCTAACCTAGAATTATATGTTGCTATATTCATGTTGTGCAACATTCTATAGTTGTGTGTGTGTGTGTACAAAAAATAAATATCAAATTTAGGACAGTGGAGTGGATGATTCACAAAAGTGATGGAGTGATGGATATATATGGCCACATACACAGATTAAAGATACATATGCCACATACAACCATACAAGTAAATTGCGACAGTTGACAGGTTTTTCGATGTGAAGTTAGATAAATATTAAATAGTTAAAATTAGAAGGGCGTTCAGTTTAGACTTCAACGTGCAGCTGACACGTACCAAGGAGACGTTCCGAATCAACATCAGGAAAAATGTAACCATGAAGTGGCAGCGGCAACTTTGAAGAGGTAATTTGTGGTAGTCATAACTTTGATACGACTTTAAAGTGGTGCTATAGTCCCATTCGCAGATTTGTAGTAATAACTTTAAAGTTACGTATTTACAGTTTTCGTCACTATCGCCAAGTAGCGATTACTTTCGAGTAGCATTTCTTGGTGAAAACGACCTTAAAGTGATATTTTCTGAAATACGCCATTTTGATGGCCACAACTTTCAACGCCATTATTATAACACATGAACCATAATTTCACAATTGACTAAAAAATTTGATTTATCGCCATTTCTGTACCAAATATAACAAATGAATACATAAAAATTAGTTTTATGTTCCGATGAATAATAAAAAATAGGTTTCGACATTTATTGTGCCATATTCTCGCATGACATTACATATTTTAGACAATATTTTCATTAAGAAATGCAAATTTTTAAGGCGCGTGGTTAGATTCGGACGTTTTATCATAATATCGATTTGAAAGTGGGGAGTGATAAAGATTTCTGAAAGTTGCGGCGTCTACGCCACGACGTCGCCGCTCCGGAATCACAATGTCATTGGAACGTAGCCAGACAAGTTCCAGGAACGTGGCCGGAACGTTATCGTCACCAAAAAATATTCCCCATTTTGGTCGTGAACATGTATTAGGAACGTTCTTACTACGTGCCTGTGATTAGTACCAAAAGTGCTTACAATAGTTATTGCTACGTTCCCGCGACTAATTGTGCTAGTTTGGTTAATTCTGTCTTTTAATTCGTCAACATTTTGTGATCTCATGGGGTAAACCTTTTCTTTTAAAATTTCCCACAAAAATCTAAAGGCGTTAGGTCTGGCGAACGTGGCCGCCTGTGACTAAGAAGGCTATTTCGGCAACAGAGAACCCACACTGGATGATAAATTCAAGGAGTCAAAAAGTTAATGTCTGGATGGGTCCAGCGTTTTCCCAAGATACGTTAAACAGTGAAAGGTTTCTTAATTTCTTGAACACAGATTTTTGGAATTTAATGGAAGTACTAAATGATGTAGAAAACAGACAAATTATTTTTCAACTAGATGGTGCTTCCATACATAAATTCGGTGGTTGTACGTAGATGCATTAATTAAAATTTTCCAAACAGATGGATAGAACCAAGTAGCCCTCTTATTCATTGGCCGCCACGTTCGCCAGATCTAATACTTTTTTTTGTGGGGAATTTTAAAAGAAAAGGTTTACGGCACGAGACCACAAAATGTTGCAGAAGATAATTACATCACTTGGATGCATTCTTGGTGTAACATCTATGTTAGGTTAATTATATGACAAAATTCAAAACTAAATCTATTTAACATAAGATTAATTATCGTACGTACATCTGAAAGCTGCCCCTTTGTTTCTGGTCAATTTACCGGGTTTATAGTTCTGTTCTATATAATTTCAAATAATTTATCAAATACATTTGCATTAGAAAAATGGATAAAAAAACCTGCTGAACAAATTAACGACTCAACAGCGTTACAAGTTAATTTACTGCGTCCGTACATGCGATATGCATATGTATTTACATGCATAAAATCTAATTTATTTATTAATTAGCAGGCCAGCGAAACGATAAATTCACTGCAGAAATATGCGTATGTGTGACGTGGAAATACAATTCGGTAACCGTGGCCGTTCGTATGCAAATATTTTATTACACGATTTTTTTTGTGGACTACCTACTGCTTGTATGAGGTCTTAATTTGCATCGGTATTGCCAATTTATTTAACTCCGGTTTGTTATAACAGTAATATGACATAAGAAATTCTAGATTTTATCCATACCACGCCCAGGCCGACACTCTTCTGATAATTTAATATAAGGTGCGCGTTGGATGCATACCATGAAATTCATCTCTAGAAATGTTTTTGAAGTTTTATAAGACTGCGTTTGCACTCACCAATCAATCGCAAGTATATTTGTATGTAATCGAGTTATATCGTCCTGTTGATAACACAAAAGCCACACCAGTCTAGGAACCAGATTCAGCGTACAGGACCGTACGAACTGTAATCGCGACGCGATTTTATGTTTATATGTATCAGTTACTATAAACCTCAGTGACACACCGAACATCTGGAAGTATTGTGGATTGCGCGTATTTAGATGGGATAAAAGAATTAGTATATCACCGAATTTAGCTATCGGGAACACATAAGTGCTGTGGTATAATTTGATATAAGTATAGTTTGAATAATAAATACGTAGGTATTTAACACCAGGAAATGTACAGACTTTATTCGTGTTTGTGTGTAATTATAATGTTTATAGAAGAGGAAATTAGTGAATAGTAAAACAGATCTGTACTTTTACTCCTTGAAAATGATCTTTACAATAGCAATATCTCACTGTTAGACTGCGGAGTGCAAAAAATTAAATACCACAAAGCGAAAATGCTTTTTAATTCCTCCTGTAATTGATCCTTCAGACTCGGTGATAAAAAATGCTATTAGTCCCTTAGTTTAGTATAATGATAGTACACTAATCAATAGTAATGGTACAACCGTTTATTAGAAAGTAATATCCTTCCTTCCTATAAGGAAGCCTTTATTATCTAATTTGGGTTGGATTCTTTGTTGAAAAAGACCTACTTTAATATAGTTTTTATAATATTTTGATAAGAATTAATACAGTGTTCAAAAAATAAAAATTAAATTAAATTGAGAAAACTGTCAAAAATCCATTTTTTCAAATGGAAACCCGCAATTTTTATGATCTTATCTTATTTAGCATTAAAAATAAGGGTAAGTTTGCGTATAGATGTCTATATGTCTAAATTTTTAGTTTTCTAAATATTGTCAATTCAATATTTTTATATGGTGATTTTGCTATGGATTTTAAGTTCCATTACTCTTAGTTAGCTATGACGGCGTTGAGTGCTAAACAAATGTACGTAGCTGTCACTTACCATTTGGCAAGTATTAATTATCATCCCGGGGCGCTTAAATTAGATGCACGAGGATTATTTAAATTTGTTTATAATCTATGGAAAATGTAACAAAGTTTTATCAAGAACATGTGAAATATTTGCTAATGGATATCCAGAGAAACAGAAACCGTCTCCGAACAGTATTAAACGAATAATGGAGAATTTCCAAAATTTTGGCACCGTTAAGGCAACAATTCATAAAATAAAACCAGTCGTAAAACTACATTTTTATGAAGAGAACTTAAATGGTAATGAATTAATAGTTACATAATTTCTTTTTTTCAAATTACGTACCAACTTTCTTAGGAGGAGGATATTTAAATATATTACAAGATTTAGATAATGAATATTTGAACAATTTACCGCTAGCTGAATATAGGCAAATAGTTTACCAACACGATGGCGCCCCACGTCACAACAGCTTCCTAATTAACAACTTTTTGCAAGATACTTTTTACGATAAGTGTATTGCTAACAATGGACTTTCTGTGGCCTCCTCGTTCGCCTGATCTGTCTGTCTTAGACTATTTTATATGAGGAACAATAAAATATATGGTTTATTTTAATCCAATCACAACAATGGAAGATTGTCAAGCAAGATTAAGGAATGCCTTCGAAAGGTTCTATTAGAGCAGCCACCCAAACTAAAAATTTTCGGAATAGACATCCGTACGAAAACTTACCCTTATTTTTAATGGTAAATAAGATAAGATTATAAAAATTGGGGGTTTCCATTTGAAAAAAACTGATTTTTGATAGTTTTCTCAATTTTATTTTTATTCTTATTTTTTGAACACTGTGTATTAATACTTATCAAAATATTATAAAAAGTAGGTCTTTTTCAACAAAGAATCCTACCCTAATTAGATAGTAAAGACTTTCTTATAGGAAGAATTGATAATGCTTTTAGGGTCTGCAAACATTTTTAACATAAAAATTGAAATATGTCAAAAACGGAGAGACTTAGGTATAAGACATGATACACAAAATCGGCCTAGAATTTTGCGTACAATCCAAACATGTAATATATGGGGTGTTCCATTTAAAATAAGCAAGTTGATATCTACTTCCGGTATAACGGGAAATGCTACCATCTTGAAAATATTTTAGCCGAGTTGACCCTATCGACATTATTTTACTACCAAATTTTCAATGTCTATTTTTAGAGATACCGATCACCGCAGTTCCTCATGGGACACCCTGTGTAATCAGCAATACTTTTAATGACAATGTCATTTCTTAACATTAATATGAGTGAATAATAATTAAACCAAGTTTTAAACGATATTTCAAACGCCAAAAATGACATATTATGAGCCCGACCCTGCTTAGCGGCACACGAAGTAATGTCACCGCTATGCTGCTGTCAGGTAGTAGCAAAACGCCCAACTATTTTACACGAAATTTAACATATTCTTATTTTATACTACACGTTGTTCATGTTATTTTATTTTATACTACATCGTATTATATTTTGTTGAATATGTAAGTCCCTTTGTAGAATATAAAACAATTTATGGCAATTTTGGGACAAATCGAAGGTATCTACGTTCGTGTTGAATAATCAATGAGGAGAAAATTTTGGAAACTTAATTTTAACTAGGATTACAATACAAAATATAATAAGTAATAAGTCCTTGTCTTAAGTTTGCTAGTTTATATAACGAAATCAATTCTGAGTTCTGTTGGCTCGTTTTTAAGAAGTGTGTAAAAAAGGAATGAGGATATTTAACGCACTATTCGACCTTAGTAACGCACCCTTAACTAGTGACATCTAAACAGCTAGATCAATCAGTTAGTCATTCGTCTGCTCTGCGGATAATTATTTAAATCTTCCGTCCCGGTACAATTTACCTTTCTTCTAGACTTTCCTGTTACCGTTTCTAAAGAATGCAGTCGCCATAGTAAAAGTTCTTGCTTTTTTGATTCTCGAGTAAGTTGGCAGAATGGAGCACGCAGCGCTAATGACTACGCAAGAACAGGTTAATTAGTGCCGCAAGGGCCTCATACATCATAGCCAGTGGCGGCGCCGGCCACTTCACCAGTCCCCCAACGGCCTGTCAGTGTATCGAGCGCCTAAATGGAATACTTTCTAAAACTTTTGTTCTTGTTACTTGTAACTTTTTCTCGGTTATAGATATCGAAAATGAAACTAATTAATTGTACATTTTGCGGAGATATGATTAAAAATATATTAAATAGGCAATTCTCTAGCACAGCAAAAACGTTATGTTACACACCTAATAACTATTTTCCTCGTTTCTAATTAAATATTTTTATCACCTGGGGATCTCGTGTACTAAAATTAAATAAATGTTAGAATATATTATGCGCGATCAAGTATACAGGTGTTTCAGTTTTTTAACCACTGGAATTTAGAAGAATAGTTTGCGTGAATTTTATCCAAGAGTTGAACGGGAGTGGATGGACGTAAATGTCATTATTCATGTGGCATATACAATTTTTTTTCATGTCTTCAAAACGATCCAAATGATCAAAAAAATAAATCTTTCCATTTTTGATTAAAGTTAAATATGATAAGCTTGCTAATATTAACATGTTCTAGTGTAATTCTATGCTCATGATGAAAAATGTGGCTGTTTTGTTCACTAGCGTTGAAAAAAATGTATCTACTTTATTATAACGTTGCTTTAGAAAGGAATATCAGTTATTAAATTATAACTTTACTTGCGTAGGTGTTGAAAAAAAAAGTTATTTCAGGAAAAATATGTATGATAAACTTCTCTGACTGATTTCCTAAGTGAGCTATCTTTTATTTTATACGTTCGTATTCTGATATACTTCCACATCATGATTTGATTATATTGTACTCTTGTCGATGTAAACTCAAAAGTCGTTTGATTGAGGGAGTCTTGACTATTTGTTATCAACTTATCTATAGTATGATATTCAATTAAAATCAAATAAAGCACCTGGAATTGATAACATACCATCATATATACTGAAGGCAACAGCTTCTAAAATATCAGCACCTTTAAAGTATCTTATCAATAAATGTTTTGAAACAGGTTAAACTGTCCATCGGCATTTAAAATAGCTGTAATAAAACCTATCTACAAGAATGGTGATAAATTGGACGTGACTAACTACCGGCCTATTTTCCCAAGATAGCTAAAATTTTTGAGAAAATATTGAAAAACCGAATTACGACTAGCTTTATAAATAGGTTTAATATTTTGTCAGAAAAGCAAACTGATTTCAGGGAGCAAAAGTCAACGCAAGATGCAATAGCCTATCTTATTACAAGGATTTATAAATATATTATTATGAATATCAGCACACCAAGGCTGTGCATTTTCGTTGACCTCGCGAAAGCCTTCGATACAGTTAATCATGTTAAATTGAAGTAGATTCTTTCGGGTCTTGCCGTGGTCGTCGACTTGACGTTTCGCCGATCATCCTGTCAGCTTCTTCAGAAAGATTCTAAAGACTGAATCTGTTGTGTACACTCCTCGTTATATACCTAGGCGCCGCTTCGCTTCGCAGGTCATTGGTCACGCTTGGTTCGCTTCGCTGCTCATTCGTCGTATTTGGTTGACCGTGACTTACTGCGGTGCTGGTACTTGGCAATACCAGTCTCCACGTGTTACTAAGTCGATACCCATCATCTCTGTTAAAGTTGTTCACGTTTTTCATAATTTCCAGTGATTCCCTAATGATTCGCGGATAATAGCGCGTATTCCTGTCTAATATATTGACGTCCTCGTAGTCGATTTTATGGTTCTCGTTATTATGGACCTGTTATCGCCGACCTATCCGTGTATCCAAATCTGGTATTTCTCTGGTGTTCTTTGATTCTACACTGGATACTCCGTCCTGTTTGTCTGATGTAGCCCTTACCACATGTGCACTTCAATTGGTAAACACCTTTTGATAACAGTTTGGGGACAGGGTCTTTGACTGAGGGAAGCATCTGCTGTATTTGCTTCACTGTTCGAAACCGTACACCTACTTTCTTTTTGAATAAAATCTTCTTCAGCCTATCTGTGACTCCCGCGACGTAGGGTAGGCATGCATACGTTGTTGGTTGTTGCTGTTCTTTTTCTGTAGTTCTCCTCTGGTTATTTACTACTCGTTGTATATTTCTTTGACTGTATCCGTTTTTCTCTAAAGCTTGTTGGATATTCTGTAGTTCCTCGGGTTTGTTCTCGTCGTCGTATATTGTGTTGGCTCTGTGAACCAAGGTTCTAATTAACGCTCTCTTCTGTTGTGGATGGTGGTGAGATGTCGCATGTAGGTAACGATCGGTGTGCGTTTTCTTTCTGTAGACACCATGGGCCAGCTTGCCATTGTGTGACCTTTTCACTAATACGTCTAAGAAAGGTAAAGCTCCATCTTGCTCGGTCTCCATTGTAAATTTGATACTTGGATGCTGTTTATTCAAATGGTCGAAGAAAACAGATAAAGATAATTCTCCATGTGGCCATATGATGAACGTATCGTCTACGTAGAGTAGCCAGCACTTTGGTTTATTCTCACTGCAGCGTATACCTTCCTCTTCAAAAGCTTCCATGAATAGGTTGGCTATCACAGGTGAAAGTGGTGATCCCATGGCTGCTCGTAGAAGTCTCCATTCCATAGAAACTATGTTGTAGACAGGCACAATCGGGCCAGATCAGGTATGTCTTCCCTTAATCCTTTAGGTACAAGTTGTTGACCTGCATTCTACTAATCATGTTAAATTATTGCAGC
Organism: Leptura quadrifasciata; assembly: GCA_963675555.1. NCBI lineage: Eukaryota > Metazoa > Arthropoda > Insecta > Coleoptera > Cerambycidae > Leptura > Leptura quadrifasciata. Next base: position 2,438,969 of record OY776681.1, on the reverse strand, counting down.
TATTGGAGGGTATTGGGTACTCCACACATCTTAATAAATAGTTATCTGTGATATAAGAAACAATGTGTTTTGGCAACACCTTCAGTAATAAAATGACGTTTGTGGTGTGCCACAAGGAACAGTTTTAGGGCCAATTCTTTTTATTATGTACTTGAATGGTCTATTCCATTTACCCTTGAGTGGTGATATAATGTTCGTTTTACATCTTATAGCAATAATTTACCTGATTTCCAGAGATTATATAAAGATCGACAATAATGCAAGTTATATATAAGGCTCACAAAATGTTAAATATTTAGGAATCTACATAATCATTTAAGATGTGATATTCATACAAAATATGTAATTAATAAGCTCAGATCGTTATTGTACAAATTCAATTATTTATCCCAGTTGCTAAATATACGGCAGTTAATACCTTACATTTTGGTCTAATGGAGACTCACTCAAATTATAGAATCATAGCATGGGGAGGTGCGGTCGACAATCATCTAACCCACTTAGAGAACACACAGAAATTTATACCAAAAGTAATTTTTAAAAAATCAGAAGGATTATATATGGGAAACTCACATAATGAACATTTGACAATTATTTTGCTTGACAATCCTAATTAGACAACATAAAAATAAAAGCAAACTAGAGGAAATTGCTCATAATTGTCAAACTCGGTACAGAAGCAATGAAACTCGAGTACCTAAAATAAAACTGTACGTGTTTATGTATGTGGGTGTTTGTTACTAATTATGTGTATATAATTTGTTATGGACATTAGTGTTTAGGATTACTGATAGTATGTTTTTTCGTTATTATATTGTTTTGTATCTAGTATTTTCCTCTCTCTTAAATATATTTAGTGTTTTAGTATTACTTACCTTATGGTTAGTATTTTTTATAAGCTCTGAAGAATAACTGCATATCTGTGTACAAGAACTCTTTCGCAGAAGACAGTTTATTCCACATGAAGTTCTTTATGCAGACATAAGATATATTTCATTCTTTGTAATTAAAAATATTAACGTTATTGCCTAGACAAAATATCTCAACTAATATTTTTAATCATTAGTCTAATGTTTTTACTATATCGTGAATTTTTTGGTTGATTTCCAACGAGGATACGTCCGTGCGCCCATCATGATTTCTAATTAAAAACCGACCAAGCGATTTTACGTCCTCAATTTCACTGAAGACGAAGTCGATTTCATTGCGGCGCACGCTCCGCTCCCATCTGTACGGAACCTGCACTGAAAGTGCGTTTCTAAAAATTAAATGGCACGGTTTAAAGCCAGTTTCAATCACAATGCTGTAAGCCTCTGGTAACGAGATAACGGTATAAATACAACTTCTTTTATTTTCCATGTCCATCTTCGAGGCGACCTTCATCGCTTACCAGACCGAGAAATTCGACCTCAACTGCAACCAGCTCTTATCTCGTACAGCGGGACTTAAGGCAGCATTGGCGAGAGTGCAGTTAACTTCAGTACCATCTAGCTTAAAGTGATTTATATAGGGCAGTCAGTAGAGATATTGTAAGTAATTGCTTACATAAGCGAGCTCATAAATAATAATTATAGCAGAGAGAAAGAAAAATACTGAAGGATAGAGTTGGACGATGAGTAGTCTTTTGTAATGGACTAAAAACGGTCTCTGAAGCAAATCAAAGCTTAAGTAAGCCAGCGAATATAGGAGGAAGTCAAGGGAAAACAGGGGAAAATTTACGGCCATTTTGACGACATAAAAACCAAGTAACTGTGAGCATATAACTCACCAATTAATCACACTCTGCGAATATCAGATCTTGCAAATATTTTAGTAAATTTGGCAATTAAAACAATAGCAGTGGCAAGAAGCAGAAATAAAGAAAAGGTGTTATAAAAACTTTCCAGAATATATTAAGCAATGTGGACTGGGATAATACAATATCAGATATAGATATATCAGCTGATAATTTTGTGAACTTGCCTTGTCCAACCGGATCTCTGATTGATCTTGCCTGAAGCATTAACCAGTCTTAACCCCTAACATCCGTCGGTAAAAGTGAATGTTATATCCCAAGTTAAAATCTTCCGCTCTTTATTTCCGGTCCCAAAAATAGGTGTTTCCTTTTGAAATTCTAAGGTTTACCTTCGAATCACCTTGACGGTCAAGATTACTGTGGTTTAAGATATAAGAAATTGGGCTATTTGTACGTTCCGCAGTAGCGGTAGCTATTATAAGTTAGTATGTCTGCATGTATGTCACTATGTCCATATTTATACGTGTATGTATGATCTCTGAAAAAAAATTATAGGCCTCTAAATAAATTTAGTCAATTACGTTCATTTAATTCATGGCTTTTCAAATGAACTTTAAAAATATGCACGTTTCGAAATTAAATAACATCAATATACAGAGTGGACCATTAATAATATGCCATAGTTCAGGGGTAGATCCTTTGGGACAAAATATGATGATAAAAGGCTGCGCTGAATACTTTAAAAGACCACTTCTACATATCCACAACCTAGTCCTAAAAAATAATACAGTCCCCACCCTTTGGAAAACATCACTAATAAGTCCGATTCATAAGACAGGTGATAAATCAATTGTACAAAATTATAGGGCCATAGCTGTACTTCCAGCACCCGCTAAAGTACTCGAGCAAATACTATATAACTTTTTATGGAATCATCTCAGTAAATTTGTCAGTGAAAACCAGCATGGTTTTGTTCCCAAACGATCGACTTCTACTAACCTAATTACCTATAGTCATCATATCCTCCAGGCTTTTGAAGTTGGGGTTCAGATGGATGCAGTATATACAGACTTTCCAAAGGCTTTTGATAAAGTCGATCATGATGTATTGCTTAGCAGATTATGTATATATTCTGTATCTGACTCTGTGCTTAAGTTAATCGCCTCATATTTAGAAGATCGGAAATATATTATTAAATATGATATGTTTTCTGGTATATACAGCGCTCACTCAGGGGTACCCCAAGGCTCTAACCTGGGACCATTGCTATTTCTTTATTTTATTAACGACTTGCCGGACTCAATATCTAATTCTAAGTGCCTATTGTTTGCGGATGACTTAAAACTGTATAAAGAAATCGAATCCCAAGACGATTGTGAGTTGTTACAACTTGATATAGAAGCCGCATATGAGTGGAGCAAGTTAAATAAGCTTGACTTTAATATAGAAAAATGTCATACCATTACATTCACTCGGAATAAACAAGCAATAATGTATTCATATGTTTCTGGATAGAGTCGAAAGCTTTAAAGATCTAGGTGTAACAATTGATTCCAAATTCTCATTTAAATTACACTTTGAAAATATAATCTCATCGGCATATAAGTCTCTGGATTTTGTAATTAGGGAATCTAAAAATTTCAATAACTTAAATGCAATTACCACATTATATTACACACTGGTAAGGCCAAAACTTGAATATTGTTCTATATTGTGGCATTCACAACCGCATATCTATGCTGAAAAGGTCCAATAAAAGTTTTTGAGATTTTTGTATTTTAAAAAATATAATAGACCACCCGACTATAACACTGTCCGAACTAAACACTTATGTGCAGAATTCGAAATAAAATAGTTTATATAATTGGTGCAGTATTTCAATCTTGTTTGGTTACAAAATAATAAATTATTTTATTAATGACTCCAAATTATTGTCACTATTTCACTTTAATATTCCCCCTAGAAATACCCGATTGCAACAGCTATTATTTGTTCCTACACGCAGAACGACTTATTTTGCTCCATCTATTGTTATGTTTCGTTTAGTCAACTAAGTTTCGTCTAAATTATATCGATTTTTCATGGCCAATCAAGTTTTTTATTAAAATGATTAAAAATATTGATCATCCTGTTACGCAAGCCCGAATAGGTTAGGTTAGGTTATAGACGTATATCTAATACATTTAAATATTAAGTTACTTAGCATGTTAATTCCATTTGTATGTTATTGTTCTTTAAATGTACGCTGTATTTCCCTGTAATTAGGCATTTGTGCCTGTTTGGAAATAAATAAATAAATAACGAAATATGCTTTAGTAAAATGTAGCTGTGGAAAAAGATACAGAACTAAAACTAAAAGAACTAGAAATTTTAGTTCGTGTGGATGAAGATCCTCAAATCAGCTCAAGTCGTTTAGCAGCGACAACAGGGGTGAGTAAACAATCTATCCTAAAAGTCTTACGTAAACAACGCTTCTACCCCTATCATCTCACTCCTGTACAAAACTTAATTCGAAGGGATCTTCCACAAACGCTACAATTTTGTCAATTTGTTCTAAATAAACACAACAGGGATCGAAATTTTGTTAAGAACACTTTATTTACCGACGAAGCAACTTTTACTCGCCGAGGCGTTTTTAACTGTAAAAATACCCATTACTGGGGAGTAGAAAATCCTCATGCCGTTAAAGAAAGGCATTTTCAGCAAGGATTTAAGATTAACATTTGGTGCGGTATTATCGGTGATCAATTATTGGGACCATTTGTCCTCCAAACTTAAATGGATAGTCTATCTGTTTTTTTTTTGCAAAATACTCTTGCTGACATATTACATGCTTTCATGCTAGACATACCGAACAGAATGTGGTTCATGCAAGATAGAGCTCCCCCTCATTCCTCCATTGAAGTCAGGAATTATATTGATGAGACTTTCCCATGCAGATGGATCGGTCGAGGAAGTGAGTTTGCTTGGCCACCATGGAGTCCTGATTATAATCCTTTGGATTATGTGTGGGGACATATGAAGTCCTTAGTCTATGCAAATACTATCAACTCATGAGGAGAAACTGTGGAACAAAATACAAAACGCAGCGAATTTTATTAGAGGACAGGAAAATGTATTTTTCAGTATAAGAAAACATTTTATGAATAGAATTAGAAAAGGTATAGAAGTCGGTGAAGACCATATCGAACATTTACTCTAAGTTGCAGCAATGGGGTTTTGCATGGGGGGAAGTTTATAATGTCATTATGTCAACTTTTACATTATTTTTTGGTCTAGTAAAATTAGATCCTTATTTTAGGCAATCTTTTGATTTATGAATTTATCTCAATACCATGAAAATAGTCCATTAGGTTTATAAGAAAGTGAGAAAGAGTTTACGCTGTTATTACGATTTTGTTTCAAAATAATTTAAACTTTGACAACCTGTATCTTTTTCTACAGCAACATTAATGGTCCACCCTGCATATGAAAAAAATCTAAATAAGAAAAAAAATGAATGAAAATTTTCATTGAGAAATCGAAAAATCTGATTTTTTTTTACATATTTTGAGGTTATGTAAAAAATAGTTTCCATCATCAAAAAGTACATAAAAAACCCTACAATTAGAAAATATATCCATCTAATAGAAGCCGAGATGTTTCAAAGATGATCATGGATTACGGCAGAATTCAACCATGTCAGAAAACGTGCGTGGAAAAAAGCATTTTATTTTTGTCCTTAATGTTTACAAGTCAAAGAAAAATTAGCCTGCCCTAAAAATTCTCCTTATTGATTATGAAAATCTGGTAGATTTAGTCCACTAAGTGTGCATACTTGAAAAGCACATAATAGAAATTGCAAAGCGAAATATCCGACAGTTAGACTCTGCGGCAAGTATTCAATCACCCTAAGTCCCGGCAAATTAACTGACCACTCGCCGTTCAAACGAAGGTACACGAATTTTGTAAACTTAATTTGGGATCGGATTAATTCCTCGTAAATCACGTAATAAAATATTAAAGCATTAAGTGAATTGATTCAGTATCAAAATTAAAGTAATTTAATTAAAGTCTGGATGCGGGCGCCTTCCTTCCTTGGAAGTTAATAGTGTGCCTTCATTATATGCGGTCGATTATTTAAGCTGTTGCTTTATTAACATTATTTGCATAAATATCGAATAAAACGCTTATGGAGACAACCTGCATAGGCAGGAACTGTAATTACACATATATACATTTTTTTCAGTTTGATACCGGTCATTAACTGGACGAGTTTTTCGCTGGTTTGTCTACTGAAGGAACATACAAATATGAAAGTAAATTACAATCAAAAGTAGACAATTTAAAGATGAAAAATTAATATATAATGACCGACTTTTCTGGTTTCCTTCCTGAACGTTTCAATCATAAATGTACTAAGATAAAACTGGTCCTGGTAATTACCTTTAAACGGTGCTGACTGCCAGCACAGGAGGCAACGTAACAATTTAGTCGTAGATAAAATGATTTACTTCTATGTTAAAACTTCATTTGACTTTATTAGATCAATCAAAAAAAGTGGGATCAGCTGTTGGAATTCATATAGTAAATAAATCGAAGAAAATAACATAAAACTTGCTTATATTAATATTTTATATAAATTAAATACTGTTAAATACATGGCAAGATGCGTTTTCATTTGCCTGCAACATTGTTAATAATTTGTGCGCATAAATTGACGGCTCGAGGTAGGTGTAGCTGTAAACTGGTTGTAATAGTTGTACTGGGACGTTGCCGATTGTAAGTAGATTTTTATGTTTGTACATCCTCTCCTCCTATGCCCGAAAGATTTCTAAGTATTGACACCCAAGTAGCACAAATTATTTTGTTTAAAGCGCTGACAATATCCAATCCATCCCTTTATAAAGCTTAATGCTGTATAATTGATAGTTAACAACATGGTATTAGAAGTAGAATACAAATAGTGTTATAAATACAAACAGTTGTAAATACATTAGATCAATTAAAAAATGATCAAAATGTAGATCATAATATACAATTTACACCATACATCGAGGGGGTAACCAATTCTTCGAAAGGTGGTCAGCATACTTCATATATTACAATACACTTACAATACAATATACAAGGTGTCTCACCGGGAGCTGAATCGATCGGTATAGAGAAAAGTCCGCATCAGAAATTTTTTTAAATTTAGATAATCACTAATGTCGGTGTGGCCAATCCAACTAAAATAATTACAAGCAGCTGGCACTTCCGCTTATACCGGAAGTCGATACCAACTTTCTTATTTCAAATGGAACATTCTATATATTTTAGGGTTTTCGAAGAGCATAAAATTTTGAGTCGAAAATATTTAGCATGTCCCATACCTAAACCTAGCCGTTTCAGAGATATTTGATATTTTATAGTAAATTTGACAGGTGCAACGGTTTGCAAGAACCGTTATAACTTTCTTCGTGTAAAAGATCCTCATTTGCTTCTTGTCACGTAAATAGAACACAATGAGAACTACGTTCTACAACTGAAATAAATTCAATATCATACCAAGTGTTCCGTTTTTCGCGTTACATTTTGTCAACTTCAAACCGCGAAAGCTTGTTTAGGTCAAATGGAACACTCTGTATTCTTGTACGTCAAGTTATGTAAAATTGAATTCCCTTTTCTCTGATATTAGCATTGTGGAGGTTAAAGTTACAACTTTTTGAAATATTTGCGATTTTATTAGAAATTCATGAATTGTTGCAATCATTTCATCAAAATAGCCGTGATTAGAAACAATCAGTCATTATCTTATGTCAAAAAATGCCAGCACGTTTAAAATATACCAACGAAAACTTTTTAAATTTGTTTATTATTTATGGAGAATGTAAGTAAATTACTTACAGCACATTTGCTACTCGATATCCACAAAAACGCAAAATAACACTAACACTGTAACATGCGTATTAATCGAATTGAAGATATGGCATGAAATAGCAGAGATAAGATTAATTTAAAATATGATTTCATTTTAATTTAATAATTGCTCAAAATTGCGCCCTCGAACCTCGACACATTTTTCGCACCTTCGGATTAGTTCCTCATGGATAGGTCTTCTAATTGAATCCTGTGATATGTTTTGAAATGCATTTCTTACTCTTTGCATACAATCTTCAATGGTTGTTAATGGGCTCTCATAAACTATATTTTTAATAGTTCCCCAAATGAAATAATCCAAAACTGATAAATCGGGCGAGCGAGGAGGCCATAAGAAAGGTTGGTAATCCATTGATCATAAAAAGTTTCTTGTAAATAATTACTAATTAAGTTTAGTTCGGCGAGAGGTAAATTTTCTAAATATTTATTATTCAAATTTTGTAAGATATTCAGATATTTTCACCTAAAAAAAAATTTACCTATACGTATTAGCAGAAGAGAAAATTTAATTTACCGTTTAAATTTTCCTGATAAAATTGTAATGCCACCACTCCATCATTTCTTATGGCACAGTAAACATTAAACTGCCAACTTTCCTGAAAGTTACGCTCTCTGAACATATGAGGATTTGAGTCACTCCAATAATGCGAATTGTGTCTATTAAAAAGTCCATTTTTAGTAAATTTTGCTTCATCTGTCCATATAATATTTCCCGAATAAGAATCGTGATCCTCACACCTTATTAGAATAAACTCACAAAAATTCTGTCTTCTTAGGAAATCTGTTTCTTTTAATCCTTGAACCATATGGAATGAAAACAGGTGAAACTTATGTTTTAATAAGATTCTGTGAATTGAATCCTTGCATAGTCCCGATTCCAGAGCAGCTTGTTTTAATGACATCCTTGGAAATGCATGAAAATATCCCAGAATGACTATTTCAATGTTTTCGTCATCAACAATAGGCTTTCTTCTTTGCATTTTTGCCTTGACAGAGCCATAATTTTTAAAAATTTCCAGTATGCGTTTTACAGTGTTTGGTGACGGTTTCCGTTTTTCTAGATATCGAGTAGGAAATGTGGTACAAGTTCTTGATATTACTTTATCACATTCTCCATAAATAATAAATAAATTTAAAAAGTTTTCGTTGGTATAATTTAAACGTGTTGGCATTTTTTGACATAAGATAATGACTGATTTTTTCTAATCATGGCTATTTTGTTGAAATGATTACAACAATTCATGAATTTCTAATAAAATCGCAAATATTTCAAAAAGTTGTAACTTTAACCCCCACAAAGCTAATATCAGAAAAAAAGGGAATTCAATTTTACACAACTTGACGTAAAAAATACAGAATGTTCCATTTGACCTAAACAAGTTTTCGCGGTTTGAAGTTAACAAAATGTAATGCGAAAAACGGAACACTTGGTATGATATTATTGAATTTATTTCAGTTGCAGAACGTGGTTCTCCTTGTGTTCTTTTTATGTGACAAGAAGCAAATAAAGAACTTTTACACGAAGAAAGTTACAACGGTTCTTGCAAACCGTTGCACCTGTCAAATTTTCTATAAAATGTCAAATATCTCTAAAACGGCTAGGTTTAGGTATAGGATATGCTACATATTTTCGACTTAGAATTTTATGCTCTTTTCGAAAACCCTAAAATATATGACGGCTTAATAGAAAATAACACTATTATTATTATAAGCAGAAGAGAAAGTTTGACTGATATCATGTAAACTAGTGTCCTCATGGCCATGACTATGTTTAAAATATGAATTTGGTATTTTAAGAGAGTCTGAAGATATTGCAGAAAAACTGCTCCCTTATTATTCGTTTTCGGAAACAAGTTTATATAAGTTTTTTGGATGTACTATCAGCAGAAATATTGGGAGACAATTTTGGAACATCTTGTATTTGTACTGTGAGAATAATTTACCAGCCTTATAAAAGTCAATTTTTAATACCGCCAGCTACTACTAAAATCCTCATTTTTATATTGTTGATATGGGGTAAGAGTGATATTTTTGTGTGTGAGAATGCTCATAGTAAAAAACAATAGTTTTTAATTTTATCTCCTGATTTCTGAAATGTTTAGAAAGTGGCTTATTTTTTTAAATGGAATCTGTTCTCGTGTTTTGTAAAGTAACGATTCCATCAATCTGGCGTTCGGTTAATTACACCATACATAATTAATGAATAAATGAAAATAATATGCAATTAAACGATCGACAAAGAATGTTAATACGCAAAGGACTATTAAAATTACAGAGATATAAATAGACACATTCGGTTACGGCTTAATGATCTCTATATTTAAATAATTAATAGCCTCAAATAAAGCAAATTAGTTCACGACGCATATAATTCCGTTGAAATGCTTATTAAATGTACTCGTAATCCATTAATTTCCGTTAATTAACTGAGGCTACATATAAATCCTATCGCTTTAAGCCTCGATAGACCTAGAGAATAAATGACATTTCTATTCATGGGACCGTGTCATTTTGTATTATTTCATTATTAATAATAATCTGCAGGGAATTTCTACCAACTTTATCCGATAGTTCATACTCTGGCGCACTGATATGGTATTTGCAATATTCAAAATTACTTCGTCAAAAATACCACTAGTATAGTGCAAGTAGGAAGGAACTGAGACATAAAATACGTAACAAAAACATTACGACCTCATTAAAATACCGGTACTCCTTTTTGTGTTGTTCGCAAATTGACTCGCTAGGTATTTAATGTGCGTCGGGAATGTTTCATGTCAGGCTTGGCGCCATGGCCTGCGGCGATACAATTATGTCGTAAAGTTTTTGTTGGGTTTTTTTCTGTCTCGGGAATTTATTACTTGAACTATACTTATGTACAAAATTAGAAAACTGTGGATGGTGCAACTCTTTGGGGTGAATGTAGTAATGCGGTCTTACCACTAGGCAGATAAGGCAATTGCCCAGCGCTGCAAATTTTTGGGGGCGGCAAATTTAAGGGTTATTAATTTTTTAAAACTTTTTTGTTTCATGGTAACTTTTGTATGTAATATGTAAATTTTCATGACTGATCTGTAAATTATTCGGATTAAAACGTAAACAATTCTCCATAAATTGATGTATATCAACATAATATTAGTTATTATATATACCTTTGACATTAAATTAATATGGTGAAATATCAGTTTTATTATTACTTAAATTTGTTCATTCCTTAAGCAAGTGGTTAACACGTGTTGGCAAGATACAACTATCTTATACCTACCTCGAACTTAAATGTAACAAATAATACAAAGTGAAAGCTGAATATAAATTAGAGTTAAATTGTGCCAAAAACTATTAAAGGGATAACTGGTATAATGCAAAGAGCAATAAGCAAGCTACAAGGATATAAACAACAATAAAATTGTATTGGTTTGTGAGACTACTTCGGTTCAGCAGCACCCGGCGGTGCCATTGCTTTGTACTTGAGTTGGCTTATTTATCGCCTCGGGCTTCAAGAGAGACCATATGAAATATTTCTTGAAAGAAAAATGATACTGGAATTCCCCCAAATCCCGAAACAGTCGAATCACATTACGTGACGTCGGAAAGTAGTTCATTATTTTCTACTTCGCAGCACGGGTACGTAATGGTAATTTTCTCGGAATTTTGGAGTTGATAGCGGAATTTGACCCTCTTAAATGAACACTTAAAACGTTAAAAAAACCGCTGCCCAAGGAATCACTACTTTCACATCCAGATTTTGATGGCAAAAACATTTTTGAAACCTTGACTTTTCGTACATGCCCCAAAATTGCAATTTTATGAACTATTACCTGCTTGCTTTGCCTATTTACCCTTATTTACCCCCGAACTCTTCAACGGAATTAGATCAAAATCTAGTTCCAGATCTCGTTACAATACATAAGTGTACCAAATTTCAAATCAATAACACGGTTCCAGGGTAAACGTGCGCACAAAAAAAGCTACAGACAGACCGACAGACAGGACATTTTTATTTATTTATTTTTTTTTCGTTCAAATTTAAAATCTCGACGTTTCATGACATTTTAAGCCTATTCCAACAATAATTATTTTGTTTGCTTACGTGGAAGTAATATGGGATCTGGTGGCACGTTTTATCTTTCGAAAATAATTTGAGATAAATTTACAGAAGTCATGGCAAAAAAATTGAAAACAGATTTTGGAAACAATTAGAGCAGCTAAATACTTTTCAATAAGTGTCGATTCTACTCCTGACCTTGCCCATATTGACCGGTTAACCTTCATCATTAGATATATAAACAATACAGAAACATTTTCAGCATTTATTCCAAATCCCGGTCATAAAGGTGAGGAACTAGGAGTTGCAATAGTCAACTTCATGGAAGAAAATCGTTTAAACTTGAATAATTGTCACGGGCAATCATATGACAATGCATCTAATATGTCGGGACAATATTCAGGTTTACAAGCGAGATTAAAGATTATGTACCATGTGCTGCACATTCACTGAATTTTATTGGTTCATCTGCCTCTGAGTCCTGCCAGGAACCTACAAGTTTTTTTTCTACGCTTTGCAAGAACTTTAAAATTTCTTTATGGCATCAGCACATAGTTGGCAAATATTTGCTTCTGATAACGAAGATAAGAAGTTTCTAAAGCTTAAAACACTATCAAAAACCCGTTGGTCAGCGAGGCATGATGCTTGTGAAGCTTTGAACCAAATTGCAAGTGATCCAAATGAAATACTCAGCTGCAAAGTCCGAAGCAAGAGTCTTATGCAAAAGTTAAATAAATCTGAATCAGCGATTTTAGCAAAATTGTAGACATTCTGGTGCGATTTAATGTAGTCAATAAAAAGCTACAAAGCATTAATATTGATCTTGCAAGTCTGTTCAGTCTTTATAACTCCTTGACGAAATTTCACTACTTTAAAAATTTGGCCAAGTCTTGTTCTGATATTCAAGAATAGTAATTTGATTTAAAGTGTACAAAAAAGATAAAAACTGCACCACCACATGAACATAAAATAAGACCAGCCAATAATTTATTAAAAATGTATTCAAACGAATTGGAAGACTGCTTTGTAGATGAATGCACAAATTTTGGAGCCTCTTTAAATACCAACGAACAACGAAAAATTAATTCGACTAATGGATTTATCAAAATTGATATATGAAAGAGAGCTGCAAGAAGTTTATCCAAATAATGTATTAATTCCACTGAGAATATTGCTTTGCAAACCAGCTACCAATTGTTCAGGTGAGCGCTTGTTTTCTACACTGCGACGTGTCAAAAATTATTTACGATCCTCAATCAGTAAAGATGGACTAAACTAAACCCTTTAGCACTGATGTACATTGAGGGTGAAACATTTCGTTCAATAGACTTAGATTCAGTAATTGACAGTTTTGCCGCAACGGAGTCGCACAAAAAAGTGTTCTAGCCTAAGTGCTACAAACTTCTTTTACGTATTATTTTTAAAAACTGAAGATTCGAGTGCTAAAAAAATCAGTGTCCGTTTATTCACTTTTGCTTAGTTGTTATTTTCCTAAATCCGCCTTACTCAGTTTTATTTTCTATAAAAGACCGACACTGGCATTATAAAGATAGGGCGGAAAATAAATGAGTGCCTAGGGGCGGCAAGTGTCTAAGACCGGCCCTGAATGCGGTGGTTTCCGACAACAATGCTTTGTCTGTCAAGTTGGCATTATCGAGGGGCGGATTTCTAGTTTATTACTATTTAAATTTAAGTCGCCATGTATTTTGTAGGATAATTAACTACTCGACACATCGAACAGTTCCATTTAGAACAATGCAATTGGCTGCAGACATAAATATTATAATTAACAAAATTGTTAATTAAACTTAAACCATAAAAGTTTTTTTTATTACAGCAGAGGTCATAAAGTGATACTGCATTATTAATCATTTTTGAACGACGCGACATGAAAAATTGCTTCAGTGGCATCATTTACAAATTGATTAATCATGTCACGAGTTAATTATAAGTATTATATATAATATTCCTCAGCATTTTATATGAAAAAGACTATAATGAACAGTTTGAAGCGGTCATTTATTCAGCTCCACGCTTAATTTTGTCATTCCAGGTTGCGGTTGAAGGAGATTTTCTTTGGTTTTGTCAAAGGCGGAGGTGGATATGTTATTGATAATTTTAGTTTATGAATTACAGGTTTAATCGATTTTGATTAGAAAAAAACATGCAACGTCCTCATTGCATTTGGAGTGCGTGTGAATTATTAAAAACCACCTAAACATTACACGAGCGCAATTCTCATTATTTTACATTGTATTCGTCAGAGATGCTATACGCACTTTATTTATTTACAAAATTATCTGATATAGTAATTTATACAACTTTGAAGATTAAAATATTTTAAGGATCACACGTGTCAATTATATCTTGTTTATGCATTATTTTTTAAAATCCACTTTCTAAGTAATCAAACACAGCAGAGCGTCTTACTTGTTCAGAGATTTTTATATATTTTGTTAGAATTGAATATAATTTTGTTGCTTAATCATAATAAACGGATAGTAGTGAATTAACTTAATTTCTGTTTCAAAAACATTCATATTTATAATATATTTGTCAAAATCAATTATTTTTTTGTAAATATTTTGAAAATATGCAGTTTGACAAACGATATTTGTTAAAGATTATGAAATTTTCGTTAATTTGAAGCAAGTGACATTCATTTTCGATAAAAATTGATTCAGACAGAGCGTTTGGAATATATGCCATTTTTTCATCTCGAAGAAATCAAATTTATATGCTGTTTTCGTAATTTCTTCAAGAACAATGCATCTATGTCATAAATACTGTCTATAATGTGAAAGCTTATTTACTTCCCAACTAGCAATTTGATGTTTTGTAGAAGCTGAAAGAGTGTTTATGGAACATTTTTTATAAAACAAGATTGTGGTATAAACATTTCTAAAACGTTTATACAACGCTTATACACGCGAAATGAGCACAGTTTATAAAACAATGTAGTTCTTTAATTTATTTTATTATGTCTCTCACAGATGTTATAAAATAATTGTGTAAGCGTATAGAACAACTTTGTTGATTGGGTTATCTTTAATTTGAGACCAGTACGTTCCTTTACTATGAAAATGAACGTATGGTCAAGTTTTCGAAAAGTGCATCATGAAAAATCAATCTTGTTGAAGCAACTCGTTTACAATGAATTCAATACAAAAAAATAACAACAATTTTTTTATTCCTTTTTCGATTAGTAAAGTACTTATGTGAGAGTGTAGTGGAAGCCTGAATTCAACTTTAATCGCACTATAAGTAGCCACAATTTCATCTAATTTGGTAACAGCCCCAAAGAAAACACTTTTTTTTACTAAATTTCGATCCAATTTACCACCGACTTGAAAATAAAACATGTAAAAGATCCATTACAGTCCAACGCAACCTATCGAGAGCGAGTAAGGGGTAAAGACGAAAACTATGTGGTCACATGTGATGTAATCAAACTGTCAATTAGACGGGTTTGTGTTTAATTAGATTTGGGAACGTCACGTCGCGTCCGTGCGGTCGTCCGCGCCGCGCACCCCTTGTCGACACCATTAATTAGCTACTACTGAATTTATATTCAAAATTCCAGTCGGCGCCCCGTGAACAGAAAAAGTAAATAGCGAAACAAGTCGGTGTTCGACACTTTAGTTAGCTCTTTATTTTAAAATGGAGTTAGGTACCTAAAATTAAATTTTTGAACAATAATATGTTTAAAAATGTAGTAGGATTAAGTGTGTTCACAAATTGAAATTTTTTTAAGTGGTGGTTACAGTGTAGTTACTATCTTTGCACAACTCATTATAAAAAAATTATAGTTAAGAAAAACAAAAAAAAAACACGCTTTAATAGCAAACCAAACTAAAAAGTAAAAAATAATGTTTAAATATTATTGACAAAAAATTCATTTTATTGTAAATGCGTGAGGTGCTTGATATCAATTGTTATAAAATAAAGTAATATTAATCCAGCGGAGTTACAAGTTAGTTTAAACATAGACAGAAATACGCAAAATGGAGGAGTAATCTTAAAGTACACAAACGTGGAAGCACTAAACACGGTTAAAGATAGTATTAAGACGAAAATGGGAGATGAATATGAAATAAAAGTTCCAAAAAAACTAATTCCAACAATTATTATTACAGGGATCGATGAAGAAGAATTAAAAAATGAAGTAGAAGTTGAAGCATTAACAAATAAAGTTATTAGACAAAATCCCCAAGGTGCCAACTTTAGATTTGACGGAATTCGCAAGACTAAAATAAGAAAAGGTAGATTTAATTTGATAGTAGAGGTGGACTCTGAAACATTTAGGTATTTAATAAGCAAAGAAGATAAGTTACTGGATGGAATAAGTTCAATATCTATGAACATTTTAGTGTAAGAAGATGCTTTAAATGTAGAGAGTAAATCATGAAGCTAAGGTTTGTAAAGAAAAAGTTACTTGTGTGATGTGCGCCGGAGAACACAACAGTGATATCTGTAGAAGTGAGAACAAAAAGTGTATTAATTGTATACGTGCAAATAAGAAACTGAACCTTAATTTGGATATTCAACACTCCGCCATTGACAGAGATTGTGAGTGTTATTTAAGAATTGTTGAATCGATTAAAAGGAAAATAGCTTATAAAGAATAGCAACTACAGAGAGGCAGTGAGATACTTATGTCTTGTATGAATGCAGAAAGTTATTATAAAAATAGGGACCAAATTGCTGAGTATGTATCCAAGTTTCAACTTTTAATTTTATGTCTTACAGAAACATGTATCACTGAAAATTTTAATGAATGTGAACTAGAAATAGTAGGATATAATACTATTCGCTGTGATTCAAGCAGCCGTCACACTGGAGGAGTGTTAATATTTATAAAACGGAGCATAAAATTTAATAATGTAAAAACGTTAACTTTATATGTTAATTTCTGGCTTTTAGCTGTTGATATAAAAGTAGACAATACATCTTACAGTGTGGCTGCTGTTTATAGATCTCCAAGTGGCAATGTGACACGCTTTCTAGATAGGTTTCTACAATGGTTAGATGATTATGTTGATACAAATAATAGTCACAGTATAATCTTGACAGGTGATTTTAATATTGATTTTTCCAAAAATGACTATGCAAAAAAGCGACTAACAGAGAGCATTGAGAATCACGGCACGAAACAGTTCACAGAAAATTATACTAGAATACGAAATGGCTCTAGCACAATAATTGATCTTGTTATAAGTAATGATTATACTATAACTGCATATGTTGAACAAGATTATATAATAACGGATCATTCAATAATTCAAGTAAAAATGGAAAAAGACAGGGAAAGAAGGAAATATCAAACAAAGCAAATCAGATCAAAAATTAATTTCGAGAAAATGACAAATTTGTTAATTGATAAGGACTGGAATTATTCATGTACAGATGTGAATGTCGTAGGTCAGACTTTTATTAATAATATAATAGATGTACTTGATATTATAGCACCTAAAAAAACTGTAAAAGTAAATTTAGCCGGAAATAAATGGTTTGATAGGAATTGTAGGGAAGTAATTGATAACAGAAACAGGGCGTATAAAAGACTTACATTTCCAAGTGAGGTTGAGGATTGCGATAGATATAAGCAGGCAAGAAATAATACTGTAAGAGTTATTAATGAAACAAAAAAATGTTTTATGAAAGAAATATAGATGAAAACAAATCAAGTCCAAAATTAGTGTGGAAAATTTTAAAGCAAATAATTGGAAATAAAAAAAGTGAACACACTTTTCAAAGTTTGAACTGCTCTGGAGTAATACATAATGTCAACATGGCAGATGTTTTAAATCAGTATTACGTGGGAAGTATTGAAAGTATTGTCATCAGTATAGGAGTAGGCTATATAAATATCGATAGAATCAGTAATTCTGTACCCGTTGTAAACTCCAGCATGTCAACATTTTGTACCATAACTTTACAGGAATTGAATAAATTGGTTAGTAAACAAATTAAGAAGCACAGCACTGATGAAATTGGTTATGATATTATAAAAAATCTCTTTCATATAATATGATATCCGCTTTTAAATATTATTAATTTAAGTTTGGAAAAAGGTGTTATGCCTGAGTGTTATAAAACATCCATCATTGTACCAATTCCGAAAATAGTTAATACTAATTTAGCAGAACAATTGAGACCAGTAAATATGTTGCCATTTTGTGAAAAAATCTTAGAATTGGTCGTTTACGATCAAGTAGTTGATAAACTCAAATAACATCTTATGTACATATCAATCGGGTTTTCGTGGTAAATATTCATGTGAAACTGCACTACAGTTGGTAATTTTGGAGTGGAAGCAGTTGCTTGATAAGCCAGGGGTCGGGATTTGTGCCGTTTTTATTAATCTTAAACGAGCGTTTGAAACAATTGACCGTAACATATTAATATTAAAACTAAAAAAGTATGGATTTAACCACACTGTCATAGGATGGCTAGAAAGTTATATAGCAAATAGGTATCAAATAACAAAAGTTAATGGCAATTTATCTGAGCCAAAAATAAACAACTTTGGGGTCCCCCAAGGCAGTGTTCTTGGTGCCTTGTTACTCATTCCTTATATCAATGATCTTGGCAATGTGCAACAGAAATGTAAAATCCACCTTTTTGCTGATGACACTCTTATCTATTATAAAAATACAAATTTTGAAGCGATGGTAACTACTGTAAAGTTAAAATTAGGTCTGCTCACAGAGAAATTTACAATAAATAAACTAAAATCTAAATACATGTTTGTAGGTAACAATTATTTGTACAATAGATTTATCAACTTAAATGGTGTTGAAATAAATAATGAAAATGTTGAGCTTGTTCAAGAAATTAAATATTTAGGCCTAATAATTGACCGGGAACTAAAGTTTAATAAACATATCGACTATATATCAAAAAAGATTGGCAAGAAAATTGGTTTTTTTAGCAGGGTGTCTCCTTTTATATCAGTGAATACAAGGTTAACAGTTTATAATTCTTTAATATTGCCCCATTTCCTCTACTGTGATTTATGTAAGTTCTACAAATTTTAGTAGGTTGCAGGTTCTCCAAAATGAGGTAATGGGAATAATTTTGGGATGTAATAGATTTTCAAGCAGGCAGCTGATGCTAAGCATATTAAATGGGATTAATATAAAAGTTTTATTACTTTCAAACTATGACTTTTATTTTTAAAATGATCAACGGTACTTTGCCTGATTATCTTAGTAGGCAATTGCTACCTGTTACTGATATACACCTACGTAATGCACGGATGGCTAATACTAGCAACTTTTATGTTAAAAGAACATATAAGAGCAGCACAATGAACAGTTTACTCCATAAAGGAGTTGAACAATTCAATCTTCTACCTCACGTAATTAAGTCCAGTACAACAGTTAAAGAGTTTAAGTCTAAATTATTATGTTTTATACACGATACTACACTCCATTTAAATTAGGATTTGTTTTCTATATTTTTATGGATTATGTGAACCGTAAAGTTAAGTTATTAGTGAATATTTTATTGGTAGGTATTGATAAAAGTAGAATTATAAAATATAGCAAAATGCAGCGCTTTTTACAATAAAATGAATTTTTATCAATAATATTTAAACATTATTTTTTACTTTTTAGTTCGGTTTGCTATTTTTTTTTAATTTAAACTATAATTTATAAAATATATGTTAACAGCGGCGCCTCCACCAAAACATCCACAACAGGTTAGTCGCTTATTTTATTTTATACTGATGGTCCTGGTGAGGACATTAGGACAAAGTTGTCAAATTATTATATTGTCATGGGTCCTTGATAAGTGTACAAAGTTTCAGTTTAATCTGACGTTGAAAATTCCATTACAAGCAAACAAACATACAGGTGAAGCTAATAAAAGCGTGTTAGAAAAAGTTGCGGTTTGTTATATTATCCAATCATTTTTCACGAATTAGCAATTTGAAAATGAGATTTTACAAATATACAGGGCGTTGTGCTATTGACATACCGTATATTATGTCCAAATTATCAGCAGGAATTAAAAATAAATTATACATTGCTCATTACAATTTCTCAATGCCTTAAATACTTTTTAAATAGCCACTCATTAATTCACCAAACACCGAAATTAATTAGTAGATACTTTTAACATACAATGTCCTCTTCAACTTATCCGGACTATTTTTTAGTGAATTATAAGCTTCAATTACGGATGAATTACTTCTAAATGAGATTATCTGATGACTGAACTAGGTAAACTCTTTAAATTTGGAATTAGATGTTGTTTTTATGTAAATGTTTATATTTTACCGGATCTATAAACTAAGGTGATTGTAATGACATGCACAGCAATGCAGTTCGTTAAATAGGTTAAGTGTTAATTAGAAGAGCGTTTTTTTATTAATCGAGAATATGTTCATTTATTAAAAGTCACTGTGTGTCGTTGCTAAAATTACCGTCAGTTTTTCTGTACCACTTCGTGTAAGAGTTGATTATTCGCAATTCCGGGCATAGGAAGTTAGGCATACCAGCGGATTTATGTTAATACCCAATTAGTGATTCCTGCACATAGATGATTAAACAACGATCATTTCCTACGACACCATCATCTGTCGGAGCTGCGACTCGAACTCAGGAGTGCTACAGCGACTAGTCGTGTTACCTCTCACACAACCCCGTCCAATACACTGCTACCAACTCTGTAACACATGAAACGCGTTTCGTACTGACATCTGATCACGTAGGTTACGGTCGCCGCTCCGTCTAAAAGTTTAACACATAATAATAGGAAGTGTCACTGTGTCAGTCTGTCAGGGTGCCCAGTAACCTGAAAAAGGCAGGGAATTGGAAATAGTCAAGAATAGTCAGGATATCACAAAAAATCAGCAATGTCAGAGAAATTTTACTAAAATTCTTGAAAAAAAATCGGCAGCTACTGGAAGCGGCTGGAACCTCCCCACTCGGTGGATCTTTAAAGCCGAAAAGAGCACTGAATTGTGTGACAAAACGGCATTAAACGTAATCCGATCTCATCCAAAACCTTTTCAGATCTTCTGAGGCACTAAAAAAACCCTCAACTTAATGAATTTACAACACTCATCTGTGGCTCGTGCTGTAAATTTCATCTATGCGAGTTATTACCTACATTATCGCTCGTTGAATAATATACTATTAGGATATTAACAACTTTAACATCACTTGAACAAAGTCTAGTTATCCTAAATACTACAGATTTGTAAAGCAACAAACTGAAAATTGGTAAAGTGATAATCTATAATAAATTCACCAACGAAGGTACAGAAAGCATATGATATTGATATTGTTACATCTACCTTTAAAGTTTGTGACAATCCACTGGCGCAGTCACTAAAAGTTAGAAATATGCCGAAATCTTATTAACATGACATGACACCAACGTTATCGAATGACAAACGATGACAATGACAATCGTCAAAATTAGCTCATTGCAATCCGATCACTCGCGGCTGTCTTTGTTAAATGAAACATTAGCATTTCAGTAATGCTTCATATTTACTTTGTTTTTAATTTTTTTCACGGAAACCAAATCGAAAGTGTGATATATCGTTGAAATCAGAATTTTAACTGCTTTTCAATGGTTCCATTGCAAATTGAAAGTAATTGTAAAATAAACAACTTGTTGCATCAAAACGTCACTAAACGTAATCCGATCTCAACCAAAACCTTTTCAGATCTTCTGGGGCACTTAAGAAACGCACATGCAAAGTTTCATTCAAATCCGTGCAGTACTTTATCGTGCTAACACACATACACACACACAGACATTTTGTAAAAACCACTTTTTTGGGTTCCTAGGACCTCAAAACGTAAAGATTTGATGTTATCTCAATTTTCGTCTTTGAACCAATTTTAGTAAGCTCTCACAATTTTATTGTGGTGAGGTTAAAAAAATTGATGTGATGTATCCATCCATATATCTCCCCGACGAGACTTTACCACTTTACAGCTTACTTTGCCAGAAATAACCGGCATTAATATCTAATTGAGCATACATTTTTTTTTTCCGGGACCACCTGACGATTGTTGGTCTTTCGATTTACATTGAATCATCTTACCCAAGGACAAAAAAAAAGTCTTACTCGATTAGCCATAACCGAAGGGCTCTCAAATTGATAGACAATGCTTATCAATTTCCCGGTGCCATTACATCTGTGTAATAAAATAAATTTTAATAGATATTTTATTATATTATGTTATCAGATAAGAGATAGGTAAGTTATAATATTTATTTAGATCTATATGTTCAACAGTTAATCTAAATTTTATCATTGTTTATATGTACTTAATGATAAATTGGTACCCACCGAGATAAATTGCTCTACTCGCATGTATTTCGCCTCGAAATGTTCCTCTGCCAAAACGATTATGATAATATAGTTTTAGTTGCATCTGAAGAAAGGGTGAAAGAGAATATTTGTTTTACCACGATGAGTCACCGCAATTTATCAGGATTTTTTTACCTTTTCGACTGCATATTAACGTCAAAGCTGTTTGATATATAACACTACAAGTTTTTGAGTCAGCATACTCGCATTCGATGAACAATAATTAAAACAAAAATTACATTTTCTTTGTTGTTTCGATTCGGTTAAATTGTGTAACAGTATCAGTTACATGGTCCTGTTATATAATCGGACTACTTTTTTATTCTCGAACTTTTCTTTGACCTGCAGAAAATTGTGCAACAGAAAATAATTAATTTTATATGTATAGACTTTAATTAAAAAATATATATAGCGTACAATCAGAAGAGTAAGTGTGATAAAACTAATATGTGATAATTACGAAAGTATAAATAATGTAATCTAAACACTAACGTAACTTGAAATTGTAATCATTAACAACAAAGAATATTGCCCATTTTTGTAATACATATATTGAACTATGTTAACCCAGTTTAAAATGATCGTAATTATTTGCGTGAACACGGAGATGAAGTGCAAATTGCAAATAGGAGAAAATTACATTCGAATTACGTTGATTTATTCTGCCTGTTCTTTAATGCTGATATTTGTTGGAATAGAAATAGAAATATACACAGATGAATTAATATTATTGTGGTTAAATTCAAAAATTACTTTGGGATGATATTTAAAATTAGTGATTATCCGTCCTATACAAAAATTACTTGTAGCCCAGGCGGTATTTGTTTTGGGTAAACAAAAATTTATCATTTTAACAGGATGAAACAAGATTTATTTTTAGTGCAACCCCCCTGAGGGTCTGCGAGTCGATGTGACTGATTTAAAAAATTGCGTTTATTCTGATTTATACTATTTGCAAAACATAACCTCTGACTTTCCCTTTGACGTAAACGACATGGGCGCAGAGGCTTTTTTCAATAATTCTATTATTTTGTAGATTCGGTGATTTGTTTTTGAAAAGGATAATAATACATGTGGTAGAAAACCTAAATAATAGGAAAGAATATTCGTAGAATGTCACAAATAACTCTCAGACAATATTAAGGATACATTATTTTGAAAAGTAATAATATGCCCACTCATAAAACATATCGAGAATTTGCTTGAAGGTTCCATCAACCCCTTTACCATAAATCGATCTGAACATTTGAATGAAAACATACTTAAAAGCTCATATTATAAATTGTTGGTTATCATCACGTCAATCACTTTCAGTGCGCGCAGGCATTAATGTACTTCTACACAATACTTCAGAATTGATAAGGAAAACACGACTTGTCTAAGTACTGCAAATGCATGTTTGTTAAATAAATTAAATCTTTTCATTATTATGGCTGTCTGTATTTTTCTGATTGATTTTAAAAAGCTGGACAGAAAATCTACCGTTGGCATAAATGATGGGGTGACAAATGATGAAAAAGTATATACGAGTTACTTTTTCCCTAGACAATTCTCTAGAGATATTGAGGTTAAGCTGGAAACTCATTTTGGAGACAGTCTGCCCAATAACTGCACAGAAATATTGACAGAATCATTTCTTTCGAATCTGCAACAGAATACGAAGTTCTCAGAGTTATAGATATCAAAGCTTAACAGGCGTATGATGCTTGTCTAGATATATACAGTGTGGAATTTTTAGGAAGGTCATTTTGCCTTCACGTCATCTTCCTTCAATTCTAGTGTTTGCCATCAACCTCAATATTTAAAGTGTTTAACACATTTACGCTACTATTGTTTACTGTATATATAATTCTCCCTCATAATGTTTATCAAAAGAATTTTGTAGAAACGCGGGGCAAGGATGAATCATGTAAAAATGGAAAAAAGAGATGAAGAGTGAGGGAAAAAGATGAAGGTACCCTACATGATCAGATGTCAGTACAAAACAAATTTAAATTAACGATGGAGTTGTAACTTAACATAAAACCGCTGGTGTGCCTAATCCCCTATGACCGGAACTGCGAATAATGAGCTGCTCCTGTATGCAATTTTTTTTGTTTACCTATAAACATTAAATTTAGATTTATTTATGCGATAAATGGCTCAATGTGTTAAGCTTTTACGATATCTGTTTCCTACTCCTAGTGGTGGATTAGAATCTCAAGGGGCGTGTTATTTTTTAAATCCCATTTCAAATGGAAAGAAAGACACTTGGCCCTTTATAATTCTATTGGTTCGTCCTGTATGTTCGAAAATAATTTCCGTTTACAGACTTTTAATTTAATTTTTTTTTATTCCTAGCCATTATGGAATTTTATAGGATTTTACTCTTTCGGCGCTGTAGATTCATCCTTTTAAATGTTAGAAAGAATTTTGCTATCAGATTTAGTTGCTGTAGGCTAAAACATGCATATTCATTAAAACCATAAAAGAACAGGGTGATGATGTGAAAGCTGGGTCACTTACCGTCGTCATGTGAAAGAATTAGAACATTTTCAGCAAAGACACCTCAGAAGTATGATGAAAATCCGTTGGTTCCATCACATATCAAACGTGGAAGTACTCAGGAGAGCAAACAGCCTTCCAATTGAGGTACTTATTTCAAGGGTACGCCTAAGATGGGCAGGTCACGTTCATCGTATGCACGATAACCGCCTTCCTAAATGTACACTTTATGGTGAATTGCTAAGCGGTAGAAGAAGACGTGGCGGTCAACGAAAGAGGTTCAAAGAAGAATAGATTAGTAGAACATTAATAGTTACTTATAATGTGTTATAGTAAATACGGCCAAAATTGAAACTGGTCAATTTTAAAGCACAGGACCGTGCGCACTGAGCTTGATATTTTGTCCTATATATTTGGCAATGGTATCGAGATTCGAACGGTGTTGAAACTGTGCAGGCGAGTCCGAGACTGGCAATGAACCATCTACGACTGCACTGGTTTAAAGGTAATAAAACGGACAGGCCTACTAGCACAAAAAAACTCGTAAATCGTTTCTTTATCAGTCAACGTGAAAGTCTAACAACATGCTGTCTATGTGCCAGTGCAGTGCATAAATACTTATTATAATATCAAGCGTAGGAGTTTAGTTAGTTACTGTTCATATTTATAAATATTTACTACTGTATAAAAGGTAAAATATTTTAATTATTTACTAATTTACCATGGCTTTCTGGAGACCATTTGAAACAGAGGATAATATAATAACGCCCGAAAATCCCGAAATAGTTGAACCGGTTATTGTCGAAAAAGCCGAAATAAATTTAGAGTATTTTAAATATACATGAATGTTTGAAAAGCGAAAATCCTGAACAATGTGAGAAAGAAATAATACGACGTATTAACGAATTAACTAAAATATCAAAATCAACAATTTGTCGCGTAATTCAAGAAGGAGATGTTATAGATCACAGCGCAAAGAGGAAACGGAAAAATACGAAATTAAAAAATATTGATGATGCCACTGGAGATGTAATACGGCGTATAATTTATAATATGTATGAAGAAAATATAGTTCCTACGTTAAAAATGATTCAAGAAAAATTGAGCGATTATCCTGATTATAATTATAGGTCTTTAGATACACTACGAAATGTCTTATTAGAATGCGGTTTTAAACATAAAAAACTTGACAGTCGTATGGTAATTATGGAATCGCGACGTATAGTTTCACTTCGAGTAGATTATTTGGAAAAAATTAGAGAATATCGTAAACTAAACAGGCATATAGTGTATCTAGACGAGACGAGGTTTGACACGCATGATGTTCAGTATGGTAGGGTAGATAGTTCGCACAATTGTGTTTTAAATACTCCGTGTTCTAAAGAGAAACGCGTTATCATACTTCATGCGGGAAATGAAAATGGGTTTGTACCCAATGCGTTGCTCTTGTCGGCCAAAAAAATATCGCAGTCTTCTGCAGACTATCACGAAGACATGACAGCCGATCTATTCGAAAAATGGTTTTCTCAACAGCGTCTACCAAATATTCCGCCAAATTCGGTAATTGTATTAGATAATGCTTCTTATCACTTGCGTATATTAAATAAAATACCAAATAACAGCACAAAAAATGAAGACATTTTAAAATTCATGAGAAAAAGAAAATGGAAATTCCTGTAAAAGTTCCAATAAAACGCGAATTACTGAAAAGAATAAAAGAACAGAATTTCAAAAAGGAATATGTTATTGATAACTTATCCAATATACACGGTCATACACTTTTGCGGTTACCTCCATACTATTGCATATTTAATCCTATCGAGATGGTTTGGGGAACACTAAAAGTACGTTTACGAAAATGTAATAACTCTCCAACGTTAAGCGCGATAGTAGTTGATCATATAAGAGAAGTAATAAATGACATTGACCATAATACTGATTTATGGAAAAATTGCGTTAGGCATGTAATTGGAGAAGAAAATCGATATCCAACGCTGCCCCCTAGTGCGCCGATTTTAATTCAACTGGATAATGATTCCTCCTCAGAAAGTGAAAGATTCGGACGTGTCATATAACATTTAACTTTTCTTCATTTTTTCATTCACTTTTTTTATTGTTATATTTCGTGGAATATATTTTGTTTAGTTGACAAGAAATTTTAATTTAAGTTACTTCATTCTAGAGAAATATTTTAATTTTGTTTTTATTTATGTTTTATATAAGTATACAAATATTTATTTTTGTTTTCATATAATAATTCTTTGCTTTGTTCAAGAAACTTACGTTTTTATTTTAGAAGCAACTTAATTAAATTTTTATTTTATTTTTGACTAAAATCGTTGCCACTAGTTAATCTAACCTGTCCCATCCCCTCCTAGCAAGATATGTTCATACCTTCTCGTTGGTCCTTGCTGAGCAATAACATATTTCAATATAATATGGGTTAACTTTAAAACTAAAACCAATAAATTTAAATATTTAGACTTTATATGTAAAACTGATCTAATACCTCAAAAATATGTTATTGGCGAAATGAACCTAATAAACAAAAAATAATAAAAATGAATACAATTTTAACATTTTATTGTGACAATCATTTCCATTTACCTCCGCTCATGTACAATAAAGAGATACCGACTGTTTTTGCCGGCTTTTGGTTTTTATACGGTTTCAATTCCAGTCGTATATACTTTACACATATGTTTGAATTATTTTAACCCTGTGAGATGACATGATATTTCAGTTGTATCTTGGCTAATGTTTAGTTTTTCTATGAAATATAGTACATTGTTGTCTAAAATCTGAAGAAAGAGCATACCATTCTGGATGCCTCTATGTTTAAATGGATTACAATCGTGTCAAGGCATGTTAATTTTCTTAAAACTGGATTGACGCGGTGGGGCGTATTAATGTTTTTAGAAATGGATATTACAGATTTCTTGGACGGGTCACCACACACCAATAACTCGCTTCTCATAAAGCGTTTGCCAGAGAAGAGAAATACAAAAACTCATTTAAAAATTATGTTTTCGCTTAAATAAGATCGAATCATTTACATACAGGCGATGATTTTTCTGCCGGTTTTAGTTCAAAATCGAAGTCCTCTGTGCAATTAAGTCATTTCGGCGACGGCATACAAATCCCAGTTGACGATGCGCTGATCTGTTTCGGGAATATCCGATTAAGCAGTCGTTAATTAACTCGCTCGGTGATTGCAGGATTAAAGGCATCTCATTTTAGCTCGTTAATTGGTAGAGATCTCCACGAGGTGCCACTTACACCAAGTGTAATCCGAACTGCCAGTCTGCGAGGGCTCGAGGTGGGTTAAGATTTAAATTCACTGCATCCACCTATGACGCACTTGGAATAACTACGTCACGTTCTAGAAAACAGTAGATACAAGATATTAAAACCATGATAAAAAATGTGAAGTATACAGGGTTGAGAGTGATAGTAAGGTGTAAACCACTGGACGACACGGAAGACTGGTGAAAAGTAATATAATAATAATAATAATAATAATAATAATAATAATAATAATAATAATAATAATAATAATAATAATAATAGAAGATGCAAGAAGATGCAAGAAGATGCATCTCAATAGGAGCTTGCATCCTAAATCGTCCGTTTCACGGTTATATCTCCCACGACATCGGGGAGGCCGTGGACTCTTGAGCTTGGAGAGTCTCCATAGCAGGATGGTTCTGGATGGAGCATGTAAGGTCATCAGGAGTTCGGATCCCCTCCTCTGCATGGTCCGAGACCATGAAAATGCAGAGGTAGGAGCTTTTCTCTTTAAGGCAGCACGCAGAGCAGCCGATGAACTTGGTCTCATCTTCGACGTCGAGCGGGTAAACCCCGACTCTGTCACCGAGTTGGAACCCGTTCGACTAAAAGCCCACATTAGAGCTGCAGAACACAACATCCTTCTGCAGCTCCATAAGGATAAGCCATTGCACGGGATCTTCTATAAAAATATAGAAGACCTCGGCTTATCCGAAAGGCTGACCTTCGCCTTCTTAAGGTCAGCTGGGCTGAAGTCTGAGACCGAGGGATTCATAATGGCTTGCCAGGATGGTGTATTTAACACTCTCGTCTATCGACGTCGTGTCATGGGTATGGAGGTCCCTGATGTCAGCTGCAGGGCCTGCCGCAGGGCGCCGGAGACTGTAATGCACTTACTGTCGGCTTGCCCGACTTACGCAGTCTCGGCCTATATTCATAGACACAACGCAGCATTACGAGTGCTTTACTATCATCTAAGGCACTCGTATGGGATAGACGAAACACCAGTGCTGCCTTACGTTCCGGGGGATATTGAGTCCGTTGTGGGGAATGAGAAGTGCCTAATTTATTGGAACTACTCGTTTCCCACCGTCAGGCAAATACAAGCCAACAAGCCTGACATAGTACTCCTCGACCACCAACTCAAGACAATGTATGTCGTGGAATTCTCAGCTCCCGCTGAGAGCAACATTGTCTTGAAAGAGGAGGAAAAACGGACAAAATATCGAGATTTGCTCTTCGAACTCCGCAGGCTTTATCCAGGCCATTCTGTTAAAATAGTGGTACTGATTATAGGAGCCCTCGGTGGAATGAGACAGACGCTGCTTTCAGAACTAAAGATCATACCGGCATGCCGAGATTCGGCAGAGATCTTAGCCGGCAGAATGCAGAAGGCTGTCATCCTCGGTTCATTACGTCTACTCAGGGCACACGATTCGCGGACCCGGTAGTCACTCACCCCACGGGCGTGGGGAGTGGCTATTGGTATTACCAGCTCCCCTCTGTGAGGGTCGGAGCCACAGAGTAGGGTGACTGGTTTTTTTGTAAAAAAAAAAAAAAAAAAAAAAAAAAAAAAAAAAAAAAAAAAAAAAATAATAATAATAATAATAATAATAATAATAATAATAATAAAATAGCAGGAGGGGCTGACTTCCATCTATCAAGCCTTTGGTGAGTAGCGCCACCACTTACTCCAGCTGGGGTGCAAAACCGAACCGGCAGCCCTAGTGCACCCGGGAGGGGAAAGCGTCTTCCCCTCTGGTGTCGGTCGTGGGTCTGCTGGGCTAACCACCCACAGACCCTAAACTTTGGTTCCGGCAGGCCGAAGACAGGGCCCCCACGATCGACCCCGTGCGGATAGGAGTCAAGGGCAAGGTGGTGGGGCCCAACCGGACGGACCGCCCGTTGACGAAATTGGCAATGTCCAAGGACGCTTTGAGTGGACAGATGAACTGAGAGATGAACTTCTGCATTGCTATGAAAGCAGTGAGCCCGCGCGGAGGGGATACATGGCGCGGATGCATGCTCTGTGGTGTGAGAGGCTACCAGAGCATAGCGCCTTCACGCCACAAAATCTGCGTGACTATGTATCCCACCTTCGTAGTAGGGGCTACGTGAGGGCTGCTCCTGGACCGGTGAATGAGGTGGCCGAAGAGCCGCCACAATCACCGGTTGAGGACGTAGCACTCCTCGTTCCGCCAATACCAGAGGGCCTCAGTACCAGAAGGGGGTTACACCATCTGAAAACCCCCGGGCCACAAGACCTGGCCAGAGTGGACGCTGAACTTCGTACAGCGCTACCAGAAGAGGCTGACATCTGGCACATAAATTGTGCCGTGTATGCCGCTGCTCAACGCTCTTCTCAGGTGGAGAGGCGAAATACCTCTTCCCCACAGGAGAGAGCGCAGCGGCGCATACAAAAGATGGAAGCCAAGATCCGGTCGGCGAGGCAACACGCATCCCGTATCCAATGTGTGATGGACTATATGGCGGCCAACAGGCCGTTCACGCCTAAAGTGCGTCGATTAGCCGCCAACCTAAGACGCGTCCATCACACACTCAATGAGGCAGTGCTGCGAACCACCAAACAGCACT
This sequence comes from Leptura quadrifasciata, assembly GCA_963675555.1. Classification (NCBI taxonomy): domain Eukaryota; kingdom Metazoa; phylum Arthropoda; class Insecta; order Coleoptera; family Cerambycidae; genus Leptura; species Leptura quadrifasciata. The sequence goes on along the minus strand of OY776681.1, from coordinate 2,408,579 downwards.
GTCTCGACAGGATACGGATGCTAGTGACTTGTAAAAAATCACTAGTGAGGCGGGCGAGAGGGCTTGCGGAAAATAAACTGTTCCGCGAGAAGCCCTCGCGCCTTTTCCAACCGCCTCCGCGTGTTGTAGACAATCCGCCGACTGCAGATCAGGTGGAGAACTTCTGGAAAACGCTATACGAGGAGAGGCTTCCACTCAACCGAGATTCTCCTGCCCTTGCACACTTTGAAGCCTTTTGTCAAAGGCTTCAGCAACCACAGGAAGTGTGCGAACCAATAACCCCAGAAGAGGTTCGTAGGGCTCTTGAGGGCTCTAAGAACTTTGCTGCTCCAGGTCCCGATGGGATAAATAACTTTTGGTGGAAAAAGTTATCGAGCACCCACCACCATTTGGCCAGAATTTTTAATTCCTGGTTAAATGGGGAGCAGCAAATCCCTTCTTGGGTTGTTGAGGGGCGGACAGTGCTGATCCCCAAGAACGGAGATTTGTCCAACCCAAAGAACTACAGACCGATAACCTGTCTAAACGCATGCTACAAGGTGTTTACACGCATTTTGTACATGCGGGTGCTCCACGCAGTTGAACCGGTTTACGAACGGATATATGAGCAACGAGGGTCGAAGAGAGGTGTCGCTGGCTGCAAGGAAAACCTGCTGATCGACAGATGTGTCACGCAGGACTCCATGCAGTATAAGCGGAACCTCTCTATGGCCTGGATCGACTACCGCAAGGCATTTGACATGACATCGCATGAGCTCATTGTTCACTTGCTCCGATGTCTTGTGGTACCAGGCCCCGTAGTGAGATGTATTGAAGAACTGATGCCGCTCTGGAGGACTCGTTTTACCATAACATCGGGTAACGATAGAGTCCAAACAGAGTCGGTAACATTCAGAAGAGGAGTATTTCAGGGAGATTCCGTCAGCCCCCTTCTCTTTTGCATCTCACTACTGCCATTATCCGTCTCGCTCCGGAAAACCCGTGGCTACAACTGCGGTACCCCCGGCGACAGGAGGCATAAGGTCACCCATCTATTTTATATGGATGACCTTAAACTTTATGCCTCTGGAGAGAGGGATCTCCAGCAGTCCCTTAGGGTGGTACAGGAGTACACGCAGGCTGTCGGTATGCAGTTCGGGTTGGACAAATGCGCACTGATCCATCTCAAGAGAGGACGATGCGGTGACTACGGAGAGGACGCGCAGCTCGTGGACGGAAGCATCTTACACCATCTAGATGCCGGAGAGTCGTACACTTACTTGGGTGTCGAGCAACGCTCCACCCAAGAAGTGAGTGTAGTGAAAAACGCTCTCCGCGGCAAGTATCAGCACCTACTCCGACAGATCTGGTCTTCAGAACTGTCGGGGAAGAACAAGGTGTCTGCTACAAATATGCTTGCCGTTCCGATCCTTCTCTACTCTTTCGGAGTAGTGAAGTGGACTAGAGAAGAGCTGCGTCAACTCGATGTAGTAACCCGCAAGAAGATGCATCTCAATAGGAGCTTGCATCCTAAATCGTCCGTTCCACGGTTATATCTCCCACGACATCGGGGAGGCCGTGGACTCTTGAGCTTGGAGAGTCTCCATAGCAGGATGGTTCTGGATGGAGCATGTAAGGTCATCAGGAGTTCGGATCCCCTCCTCTGCATGGTCCGAGACCATGAAAATGCAGAGGTAGGAGCTTTTCTCTTTAAGGCAGCACGCAGAGCAGCCGATGAACTTGGTCTCATCTTCGACGTCGAGCGGGTAAACCCCGACTCTGTCACCGAGTTGGAACCCGTTCGACTAAAAGCCCACATTAGAGCTGCAGAACACAACATCCTTCTGCAGCTCCATAAGGATAAGCCATTGCACGGGATCTTCTATAAAAATATAGAAGACCTCGGCTTATCCGAAAGGCTGACCTTCGCCTTCTTAAGGTCAGCTGGGCTGAAGTCTGAGACCGAGGGATTCATAATGGCTTGCCAGGATGGTGTATTTAACACTCTCGTCTATCGACGTCGTGTCATGGGTATGGAGGTCCCTGATGTCAGCTGCAGGGCCTGCCGCAGGGCGCCGGAGACTGTAATGCACTTACTGTCGGCTTGCCCGACTTACGCAGTCTCGGCCTATATTCATAGACACAACGCAGCATTACGAGTGCTTTACTATCATCTAAGGCACTCGTATGGGATAGACGAAACACCAGTGCTGCCTTACGTTCCGGGGGATATTGAGTCCGTTGTGGGGAATGAGAAGTGCCTAATTTATTGGAACTACTCGTTCCCCACCGTCAGGCAAATACAAGCCAACAAGCCTGACATAGTACTCCTCGACCACCAACTCAAGACAATGTATGTCGTGGAATTCTCAGCTCCCGCTGAGAGCAACATTGTCTTGAAAGAGGAGGAAAAACGGACAAAATATCGAGATTTGCTCTTCGAACTCCGCAGGCTTTATCCAGGCCATTCTGTTAAAATAGTGGTACTGATTATAGGAGCCCTCGGTGGAATGAGACAGACGCTGCTTTCAGAACTAAAGATCATACCGGCATGCCGAGATTCGGCAGAGATCTTAGCCGGCAGAATGCAGAAGGCTGTCATCCTCGGTTCATTACGTCTACTCAGGGCACACGATTCGCGGACCCGGTAGTCACTCACCCCACGGGCGTGGGGAGTGGCTATTGGTATTACCAGCTCCCCTCTGTGAGGGTCGGAGCCACAGAGTAGGGTGACTGGTTTTTTGTAAAAAAAAAAAAAAATAATAATAATAATAATAATGCATCCTTATTAGCTAAAAAAGCTACAATTGAATCTCAACAATACAGGATGTCCTACACGACGAACTGCGGCAATCGATATCTCGAAAAGTGGACATCGGAAAATTTTGAAAATTTGGTAGTAAACTAATGGGTGCAATTCAAGATGGTGGCACTTCCGGTTATACCGGAAGTCGATACCAACTTGCTTATTTTAAAAGGGACACCCAATATATTATTACATTTTTGGATTGTACGCATAATTCTAGGCCGATTTTGTGTATCATGTCCTATACCTAGGTCTCTCTGTTTTTGAGATATTTCAATTTTTATGTCAAAAATGACGTTTGCGGGCCCTAAAAGAATTATCAATTTTTCCTATAAGGAAGTCTTTATTATCTAATTTGGGTTCGATTCTTTGTCGAAAAAGACCTACTTTAATAGAATTTTTATAATACTTTGATAAGTATTAATACAGAGTGTTCAAAAAATAAGAATAAAGATGAAATTGAGAAAACCGTCAAAAATTAATTTTTTCAAATGGAAATCCCCCCAATTTTTATAATCTTATCTTATTCGCCATTAAAAATAAGGGTAAGTTTGTATATGGATGTCTATTCCGAAAATTTTTAGTTTTAGAGATATTCCCAATTCGATATTTCTATATGGGTATTTTGTTATGGATATTAAGTTAAATTACTCTTAGTTGGCTATGACGGCGCTGAGTGCTAAACAAATGTATGTAGCTGTCACTTACCAATTGACAAGTATTAATTATCATGCTGGGGTGCTTAAATTATGCACACGAGGATTACTTAAATTTGTTTATAATCTATGGAGAATGTTACAAAGTTTTATCAAGAATGTGTGAAATATTTGCTAATAGATATCCAGATAAACAAAAACCGTCTCCGAACAGTATTAAACGAATAATGGAGAATTTCAAAAATTTTGGCACCGTTAAGGCAACAGTTTATAAAATAAAACCAATTGTCGATGATGAAAATATCGAAATTGCTATTTTGGGATATTTTGCGGCATATCCTATGACATCCTTAAGACAAGTGGCCTTACAAACAGGAATCTCCAAGAACTCTATTCATAGAATTCTTTTGAAACACAAATTCCATTCCTATTCCATTTCTATGGTTCAACACCTAAAGGACACCGATTTGACCAGAAGAGTTCACTTTTGCGAATTTATTTTAACAATGTTACAAGGCGACTTTCGATTTTTGGACAACATAATTTGGACTGACGAGGCAAAATTTACGAAAAATGGACTTTTCAACAGACATATTTCCGACTTTTGGTGTGATTCAAATCCCCATGCCGTGAGATTGCGAAATTATCAAGAAACCTGGCTGTGCTGTGAGCAGTGATGGAGTCGTAAAACTTAATTTTTATGAAGAAAACTTAAATGGTAATGAATTAATACTTAAATAGTTTCTGTTTTTCAAATTACGTATCAACTTTTTTTTTAGGTGAAAGATATTTGAATATATTACAAGATTTAGATAATGAATATTTGAACAATTTACCGCTAGCTGAACATAGGGAAATATTCTACCAACACGATGGCGCGCCACCACACAGCAGCTTCATAGTTAACAACTTCTTGGAAGAAACTTTTTACGATAAGTGGATTGCTAACAATGAACCTTTTCTGTGGCCTCCCCGTTCTCCTGATCTGTCTGTCTTAAACTATTTTATATGGGGAACAATAAAAGATATGGTTTCTTTTAATCCAGTCACAACAATGGAAGATTGTCAGGCAAGAGTAAGGAGAATGCTTTTGAAAGATTATCTCCAGGTTCTATTAGAGCGGCCACCTATGACGAACTAATCAAGAGGTGCGAAAAATGTTTGGAAGTTCAGGGTGGGCACTTTGAACACTTATTAAAATAAAATATTTTCCTGAGTATAAGTAGTTATACTGTTAGTATTTTATGTAAGAACCTTTTGTATCTAAGTTACATTTGTTTAATTATTTTATGAACTGTTGCAGTGCCAAATTTTTTGAAATTCTCTATTATTCATTAAATACTGTCCGGAGACGGTTTTTGTTTCTCTGGATATCTATTAGCAAATATTTCACATGTTTTTCATAAAACTTTGTAACATTCTCCATAGATTATAAACAAATTTAAGTAATCCTCGTGTGCATAATTTAAGCACCCCAGCATGATAATTAATACTTATCAATTGGTAAGTGACAGCTACATACATTTGTTTAGCACTCAACGCCGTCATAGCCAACTAAGAGTAATTTAACTTAATATCCATAACAAAATACTCATATAGAAATATTGAATTGGGAATATCTCGAAAACTAAAAATTCTCGGAATAGACATCCATATTCCATATACAAACTTACCCTTATTTTTAATGGCGAATAAGATTATAAAAATTGGGGGTTTCCATTTGAAAAAATTGATTTTTGACAGTTTTCTCAATTTCATCTTTATTCTTATTTTTTGAACACTCTGTATTAATACTTAACAAAATATTATAAAAACTCTATTAAAGTAGGTCTTTTTCAATAAAGAATCGAACCCAAATTAGGTAATAAAGGCTTCCTTATAGGAAAAATTGATAATTCTTTTAGGGCCCGCAAACGTCATTTTTGACATAAAAATTGAAATATCTCAAAAACGGAGAGACCTAGGTATAGGACATGATACACAAAATTGGCCTAGAATTTTGCGTACAATCCAAAAATGTAATAATAATAAATAGGGTGTCCCATTTAAAATAAGCAAGTTGGTATCGACTTCCGGTATAACCGGAAGTGCCACCATATTGGAAATATTTTAGCCGAATTGCCCCATCGACATTAGTTTACTACCAAATTTCCAAAATTTTCCGATATCTATTTTTCGAGATATCAATCGCCGTAGTTCGTCGTGGGACACCCTGTATATAGAACAGAAGTCCGTCAACTATTCACTAGCGTATCTTGAATTTATACATACCTATAGCCAATAACTGTAAAATAATTACCAATCTTTTTGTATTCTAACATAGTTTATCGTAAAATCACATAACCTAGTCACAAAATAATCAATATTCTTTTTTAATATAACTAACACATAATTTGATGAAAGTATTATATTATTCACAATATTTTTTTTCATTTGGTAAACTGTTAAATAACTGAATACCCTTACAGAACAAAGATTTCGTTTCCATTAAATTGTCATGCCTATCATTTTGTCATTTACACTACGAGTGTTATATCTATGAGAATCTCGTACAAAACTCAATTTATCACATAAATACCTTTGAGCCGTACCATGTTTTATTCTATAGAGTTCTACGATAGCTAGAAAAAATGGCAAGTAAACTAGATAAAAAAGTCTATAACTGGAAATTATTTTCGAACATAAAAGGCGAGCCAAGACGAAATTACAGGATCAAGTGCCTTTTTTTAAAATGGAATGCTCTATATATCAGCACATTTTTTGAAGCCACTTTCTAGGCTCTATTCATTCCTATATTAGCATTCTCCCAACCGCTTGGATGTAATGAATTTTTTTGTTGAAACAATGCAATCTGCAAATGGATATCAAAAAAATCACCACAGTCACAATCATACAACTCATACCCACTTTGTTTAGGAAGACTTTCAATAATTTCAATAATAGTGCCTACAATATATTCATTAAACTTCTGCGTGGTTTTTTTTTGGGTGCCGAGTGGATTTTGTTTTGACATATTTCTTTCAATGTTTTCCACATATTTTTTAAGTCCTTTTTATTATCGTAGATTTTTCGTTCTTAGTAATTCCGTTTTTGTCTTCTTAAAAATGATGTTACCTCGTTTCGTTTTTTCTTATATATTTCCCAATCTTCATTTGTCTTACTTATTGTTGCAGGTGTATACCTCTGACTGCTTTCTCGCACGCATTCCAGATTTTCTTAATTTATCTATTTCTTCTCTGCATATTCGTTATTTTTACAGGACAAATTTTATCTAGTGACTTAGATATAGTATAGTGTTGACAAAATTATCGGCTAAGATATCTATATCTGACCTGAAGTTCAATTAGAGATCCGACCGTTAAAGCTTACTGCGCATGTATAGACTTGTATACATAGTTATTTGTGCGCACTACGAAGTGACATGTGATATAATGAAAAAACTTTTTCCACGACCGGGAGTAGAAATCGATTTCTATGGCATCAAAATTGTGACAGAAGTAAAGCATTTATTCCCTAGGGACGAAATAAGACAATAATTTCCCTAAGGGAGTTTTTATTACATTTTGTTTAACTATTGGGCATGAAATAAAAACTCCCTTAGGGAAATTATTGTCTTATTTCGTCCCTAGGGAGTAAATGCTTTACTTCTGTCACAATTTCGCTGCAATTCATTATAATTCTTTATTTATGAAATAAATGTTTCTACTCCCGATCGTGGAAAAAAGAGTATATACACCTCGGGAGAGACCGCCATTTTGCCCTCGATGTATTTGTTGCCCTCGGGCCTCAAATTACATCTGAGAAAAATAAGACGTTTCTCTCCCTCAGTGTATAATGTACTATTATGAATTCTAGTGATATAACGAATAAAAATCGGCCCTTCTGAGGGCCACGAGATGCCAAGTCCGATCTCTTACAAAATTAATTTTTTAAATAAATTTCTCTGCATCTGCAAGGAATTTTTTTGTCTCTATAGTTTCTTCATTAGTAGTTTTTAGAATCCTGCAGAATACACGATAAACTGATGGAGCCTATAATGTTTACATACAGTTTAATATCAATAACAAGAACAAGATATCTGCCATTTGGTCTACACGGCGTGGGCTCCATATTACGTGGAGTATAAACAAATATTTACGAATATAAATAGTTTATAGGTTTTAGAATAAAATTCGCTGGAAAACACCATGATGGAGGTGAGTGCATTAGCTAACGAGGTAAACACAAATCTTTTTTTACCTTAAACTGTTTATCGAGTTTATTTGCCTCAATAAGTTTCATAAATTATCTGAATAAGCTTTCACGTTTCTCTGACAGGTACATTAAAAAGGTTAAAGTTTAATAATGTATACTTATGGTTATAGTTTTCGTTTCCTAACTATAACCACTTAAAAATATTTTGTAGGGGGATATAAACTGTATTTATATACTCGCCACTTAAATCACGCGATTGATGAACCGAGGCATTTTTTTTTTGGAAATTCTTGGAAAACTAAGCTAATTTTTTAACTATGCTGATGCTCGTGAAAACCATGTTCACTTCACGTTCGGGTGGAATAGTTTCCACGAACAACAAAACTACTGAACACTTCCACTGGCGTATATACAGTACATAAACGATATGGGTTAGAATCAAGAGCTGATGAAATGGATGGTGGGACATAGGCATGACAGCTGGTCGATCAATACACTGCAGTTAGTAATGTAAATGTATTTGAAGCGGAAGATGTAGGTGACCGGTCGTCAAATAAGGAATTTACGAATTACCACCACGTGTCATTAATTATGGTGGTCAACTAATAACCATAATAAACAAAAGTATCTTTCTCAAAATAAGTGGAAGCGGGTCGGTTTTCGCGCGCTACAATTTATTATATCACGCAGTGAATACCCAACCATAGTAAAATTTAATTATTTGTACTTTCTCTTCTGTTAAACAAATACCCATTTTAACAGGTTGATATTATTTTAAAACACATTCTCGCCCGTATTGCACATGTACATAAGTGTATAGGATTGCCCCATCGCGATCCCGGACTGTATGTAGCTTTTTAAAAATGTTTCGTCGATCATAATGGCATCATCTGGTGACGAAAACGGAATAAATATACACAATCGTCAAACTTTCGACTGCACTG